>CM041294.1:124456926-125666926 GCA_023052935.1 Piezodorus guildinii | reverse complement strand
CGCCGTGAACAAAATAAAAAAATGATTCCACCAGCGACCGCGTCAGCTACCTCATTAGGATCTGAACCACAGCCCAGCACATCATCACAAGGAATAACTGATGAATCTCCGTTTTTTACACCGAATCCATTTCAGATCCTCCAAAATGAAAAAGAAACCATGGAATCTTCTCCTATACCCAGAGAACCACTACCTCCACCAATATTTGTTAAAAATATTAAAAATTTTAAACTGATGTGTGCGCATTTAAACAAAGTAACAGATCCTAATAGTTATTATTGTATAAGTAGAACCAATGATACTAAAATATCTCCGACTACTGCTGAAACCTACAGAAAGATTGTAAAATATCTGACTGAGACCAAAGCTGACTTTCATACTTATCAGCTGCGCCAGGAGAGAGCATTAAGGGTCGTAATCAGAAACCTACATTCCTCAACACCCGTTGAAGCAATCAAAGAAGAACTGACAGAATTAGGATTCCAAGTGAGGCAAGTCACCAACGTTCTAAAAGATAAAAGTCCACTGCCTCTATTCTTCGTGGACTTGGAACCATCAGAAGGAGTCGAAAAAATCTATGACCTCAGTAGACTGTACTATACCCGTGTAAAAGTTGAAAAACCTTACACAAAGAAAGAAATAGTCCAGTGCCATAACTGTCAGGCATATGTTCATACCAAAAGTTATTGCCATCACATACCACGCTGTGTGAAATGCGGTGAACAGCATAAAACAGAAGAATGTACAAGATCAAGATCAACACCCGCTGTATGTGCTCTGTGCCTCAAGGACCACCCGGCTAACTACAAGGGATGTGAAATCTACAAGAAACTCAGAACCAGATACCAAAAACCTCAGGATCAGAATGAAACAGCTGTACCAACCAGAAGCAGAAGAGAACCATCTAAACTTGTAAATTCTAACGTGTCATTTGCCCACTTGCTTGGAGGTGGTAACCAGAATCATGAAGTCGAGGCACTGCCGGAACAACATTTTCCTCAACATTCTCAATCTATTGTACAAGAATCTATCCCTCAAAGTTTACCTAATCTTCAAAAAACTCCTCAACATCAAATTTCTCATATCCCTCCACCATCGAACGTCACAGATCTTACCAGTCTAATGACATCTTTCATCTCCGAAATCAAATCTCTTGTTATGCCGCTTATATCACTCCATACAAATCTAGTATCGAATCTAATCCCTGCCTTAAAAAATCCTTAAATGACTTCACCTAACTCCTTACCCATTCTCCTTTGGAATGCGAATGGTGTTAGAAATCATACTGACGAACTGACAGCGTTGTTGCAAGACAAAACAATCGATGTTGCACTTATAACTGAAACAAGACTAACGACTAAACAGTACTTCAAAATACCGCAATACATGACATACCGTACTGACCACCCAGACGGTAAAGCCCATGCCGGTTCTGCTATCATTTCCACCAATCCCTCTCTCATCATTTACTCCCACTTCCCACCTATGATTTCCTACAAGCCACAGCTATAGTAATCAAGACTTTTTCCTTTCCGATAACCCTCACATCTGCATATTGCCCTCCTAAACATTCCATTTCCAATTCTGAATTTGTATCCTTCCTGGATTCCTTAGGAAATCGTTTCATTCTGGGTGCAGACTTAAACGCCAAGCATCAGCAGTGGGGTTCCAGAACCACGAATTCTCGGGGACGAAATTTGCTGTCTGCACTCAACTCCCGAAATTTTAATATCCTGCCTCCTGACTCCCCTACCTACTGGCCAACCGATCCTAACCGCAATCCTGACATCCTCGACTTCTTTATCCACAGCGGATTAGGCTCTCTCAACTTGTCTTTAACTCGCCTTGATGAACTATCCTCAGACCATAGTCCACTGATCCTAAAAGTATCTCTCACTCCAATTCCAAAACCCATTCCACCATCATTCATCCGAGGCCCTGTCAACTGGAACCTTTTCCGCCAAATCCTGACCGATAATATTGACCTCAGAGTAACCCTCAAAACCCAAGATGACCTAGATAATTCCGTCTATTCCTTTACCACCGCCATCCAACAAGCTGTCTGGACTGCTTCCTCTCCTAAACACTCCAATATAAATCCAGACCAAAATCATTTTCCACAACCTATTATAGACCTTATCCACACCAAACGCCGAGCAAGATCATTATGGCAGCGCACCCGACACCCAGCAGATCGCCGCTCCTATAACTTCTATTGTAGACAATTGAAGAGGGAGTTGGCGAACTTCCGTTCACAGTCCTTTAATTCCTACCTCTCCTCTCTATCAGCTCGTGATAATTCCCTGTGGAATGTCACGAAAAAGATCCTAAAATACCATCATGTTTCCCATCCTCTCCGACGTGGTGATGACTCCTGGGCTGCGTCTGATGAAGATAAAGCCGAGGAATTCGCCACACACCTCTCCAAAGTATTCACTCCTCACCCGGAATCCCACATCAATCACACCGCAAAAGTGCAAGACTTTCTTATGTCACCGATTCCACTTTCCCTACCTCCTAAAGCTATTAATCCCTCTGAGGTCAAATATCTTCTCTAAAAACTGACTCTCCGTAAATCTCCTGGACACGATCTCCTTACTCCCCAGATCCTCCGACAACTTCCGCAGAAAGCTATTATATTCCTTACTTATATTTACAACTGCATCCTCCGCACCACCTATTTTCCTCTGTTATGGAAACATTCCACTATCATCCTTTTTTTAAAACCAGGTAAACCTTCCAACAACACTTCATCCCACAGGCCTATTAGTCTACTCCCCATCCTCTCAAAAATCTTCGAAAGGCTTCTTCTTAAACGTATCCTACCCATATTAGAATCTCAAAATCTTCCTTCCCATCAGTTTGGATTCCGTCCTCAGCATTCCACAGTTCAACAGGGGCTCCGAGTTGTAGACCATATTTCCTCAGCTCTTGAATGCAAAGAGTATTGTTCTGGTGCGTTTCTGGACATTGCGCAAGCTTTTGACCGGGTATGGCACACTGGATTACTCTTCAAGCTGAAAACCCATTTACCCCAGTCTCTATAACTCATTCTCCGATCCTATCTCTCGAACCGTTCCTTCCGAGTTCGCTGTGGTGAAGAATTTTCTAACCTTTATCCCGTTGAGGCCGGTGTTCCTCAAGGCAGCGTCTTGGGACCCATCCTCTACATCCTTTACACTGCTGATATTCCTACACATCCTGATACCTTTCTGGCAACTTTTGCAGACGACACCGCTATTCTATCATCCAGTTTCAATCCTGAAACAGCATCCTTAAACCTTCAGAGACACCTTTTTCTTATCGAACACTGGTGTAATAACTGGCGTGTAAAGGTGAACGAAGCCAAATGTAAACACATAACCTTTACTCTTAGACGAAAATCCTGTCCGCCAGTTTATTTCAACTCATTACCGATTCCTCTCTCAGATACAGTCCGGTATCTTGGCTTACTGTTAGACAAAAGATTGACTTGGAACCCACATACAAGACTTAAAAGACAAGAACTCAACCGACGATTCGGACAGTTATACCGACTACTCAACAGAAAATCTGAACTTACAGTTTACAACAAATTATTAATCTACAAGACAATACTGAAGCCCATCTGGACCTACGGACTTGAACTGTGGGGACAGCTAAACGTTCTAACATCAAACGCATTCAATCCTTTCAATCCAAAGTCCTCCGTACAATAGTAAATGCTCCTTATTATGTCTCCAATTATACCTTGCACCACGACCTTAATGTTCCATTTATTTCAGACCTAATTCCATCCAAATTTTCCAAATTCCACCAGAACCTCATTCATCATCCTAATCCTTTAGCTCAATCCCTATCCAGCTCCACTCATCCATACAACCCACCTAGAAGGTTGAAACGGCAGTGGCCCCGCGACCTTTTGTAAATATATTGGAGTTCTAGCACTGGCTAGATTCTCCACTCAATGTGATGTATGTATGAGTGTGTGTATGTGTATATAGGTATAAGTGAATTAATGACTTTTGTATTGATTCATTATTGTGTATATATTTTATTGTAATTTTATGTTGTGTGAATATTGTATGAATGTAGTATGTTTGATGTCATTCAGCACTACCATTAATGTCCAAATTGGGACAGATTGTAAAATTTTCTCAATAAAAATTGTTATTGTTCTTGTTCATCGATGATTTCCCATACAGTATAAAATAGGAAAAGAGAGTTTTTGAATTGGACTATTAAATATTCTAAATGGAAAACCCCAACAAAGAAAACTGAAATGATGAAGAACATCTGCACAAGGAAAAAAAAACTAAGTGGAGTGATTTTTAAATCATTCTTAAACACTGTTATCTTTGTTACTAAATGATTAGTCTGAATTTTGCAGTCTGTAAACTACATCTTCTCAAAAAGCTGCTGAAAATCATTTTTTATTTTATGAAAAGGCTATAACAAAATTAAAAATTGCAAGCCAACTCCTAGCTCTGTTTAACCACTTGCTAACAAAATAACGTCAACAAATTCTAGCACGGTAATTTATTTATTTCAAATTGAAATCGTGATCTTATAATATGAATAATAAATTTTCAAACTACTGTTTTTTATATAATAAATTTACATTAAAATAATTTGAAGAATTTCACAACTAGGAAATTTCAAAACTCTGATCATAGACGGATTGCATGCAGCTAAGAACTTTTGTATACAAATAGCTAATAGGAGGGAAATATAGTTCGTGTTTAAACCTAGAAAATTATAAGAAAATATAGCATGCCAAATCGGGATGACAACTTACCGAGAGTTTTACTTACTCAGCGGCAAGGGACAAGAAAAACAATATCCTGTAACATTCTGCTAAATTTCAAAGAAAAAATTCATATTGAGAAATACGTTGTTCGTGAGCTCTGACGATTTATCTTTTAAGTTGAATGACTTTAATATAGCACTTTCTTTCCGGACCTATGGACTTTGTTTGAAAGACCTCCGAACAATAGTTAATACTCCAACAACACCTTACACCACGACCTAAATATTACATTTATTTTCGACATTATTCCATCCGAAGTCTATTAGTACCTTATTCATCACCCCAATCCTCTAGCTCAGACCCTATCCAGCACCACACACCCTTACCATTCTCCTAAATGTTTGAAACGGAAGTGGGCCCGAGACCTGTTATAAACATTTATATTGAAGTTATAGCACTGGGTATATTCTCCACTCAAGTCTAGGGTAACGATCTTTCCTAGAAATCTTAGTACTTGATCACGAAAACACATCTGAATTCGACTTATAATTCAATGCATGATTTTAAAAAAGAACTGTAACCAAATAAAAGAATACTGGAAGTAAGAAGTTCTCGTTTTAAATTTATTTTAATCATAACTTTACTATAAATAATCAGATTATTTAGAATGGCATGGATATAATGTCTGAACGTAAATAAATGTTCAATATAACATTTGTAAATCTAAAAAAGAGGAGCCCGTAGCTGAGTGGCTAGCGCGCTAGTCTCTCGTGCTACAGGTTCTGAGTTCGAATCCTAGTCCCGGCGGGGCTTTTATAAGGATGTAAAAAAATGTGGATTCGCTCACAACTTCTCCCCCAGGTATGTGAGACCCGTCAGCCAAAGGGTGGCCAATCACAAAATTAGTCGTAGGGAGTGATGACCCTACACTAAAAATTGCACCGTGAAACGTGATTGTAAACTCGCAGGAGTTTACACCGCGAGCCCCAGGGCCTACACGGCCTGTCGCGCCACTGAAAAAAAGAAAGAAATCTAAAAATAATAAATTTAGTTATTTTAAGCTCTCTTATCACGCTAAGCTGTTTATTTTACATTGAAATTTCAGTTTTTAACAGACGAAAGTCTTAAATGCATTCGCTTGTATAGCTTGTTCGACGTCACTGAATAACTTGTAATATATTATGATTTGTCATTATTCATTTTTAAATCTGTTTCAAATCACGATTTCTAGTTTAGCCGAAGTCTTTTATAGTTCATACTTGTAAGTGTTTCTGTAACTTCATATTTCTTTCACAGGCATGTTGACTAGAGAATTTGCACATATATTTTAATATAGAAAATGTGATAGAACTATTTGGGAACTGCGGCTAATATAGTTTGTCTAGAATTTCGGTATTGTATCAGTGTTTTGTTTATACATGTAGATAATACTGAATCTGAGGAAAACTGTGTGAAAATTTCCATGTGCTCTTGTAAAAAAAAAAAAAAAAAAAAGAAAAGTTCCTTCGAAATTATAGGGGTTGTAGCATGAGTGACATGTTTTCGATTTGACATTCATGGTTTAAAACAACCATGAAACTTAATAACTAAAGGAATTAAAGAAACATAGCCACAATGCGGTTCTTTGAATAAATAAGCACCACACATTATTCGCTGCATGATATTAAAAAGATTTATCAAATGAGTAGAATTACGAAACAAAAGGGCAGCTAATATACGGACACAGGTTATAAATGTACACAATGCACCTTTTGTCACGAACAAAAGACAACATTGTACAATGGTTGAATCTGAGGCAGTAACGCTAACCGCGACTCCTTGGCAAACTTGTTACTGCGATAACGTTGCCTGCCCCAGATCTAATCCAATCCTGTACCGTCCGTTCCTACTCAACTGATCCTATCTGCTTTCGCACTGGGTCGTGTTTGGAGGTAGAGATACCATGCTAAGCAGCAAAAAGAAAATATCAAATTCAGTAAAGACTAATGAGACCTATAAGGAAGGAAATAATCCTAATAAATATATGCTCGTGTATTTGTCAGCTTGAGAAGCGGAATGAAATTAATAAATCAATCGAGGGGAACATGATTCCTTACTTGAGATGAAATTTGTATGTTTACAGAGAAATTTAGTTAATACGGCCTAGCTTCCTCAAACCAGTAGCTTCAAGACCAGCGACGCGGCTGGCAGAGGAGCTGGGACTGACTGATTTAGAGTTCTCAGGGGCAGTATGTAAATATTGTATATAGGTATATACAATTTCTACGTACTATAAATATTTTTAAAATAAATAGCTTTAACATTTATTTCCAGACATAAACCTGAGACAAATTTATCCTATAGGTAACTATTGAAGTATTTATTAGTATAGATCTACTTTTTTAAATAAATAATGAGAATAGGTTTATTATCCTAAATAAAATTAATTAAAAACAGTCAAGAGGAAACTAATTTCAAAATTTAAAAGATAATATATTTTGACAAAAGCTAGCTAAAATACGAATGACAATCGAATCACAAGTTAGTTATATTCGTTATTTGCAATCAGTAGGTAACTAACAAAATCCTGCTGACTCACAAAAACCAACAATCGACCTATAAATACGAAATCTTCATTTGCCTTTTTATAACAAAAATACCGGACACTATTATACTATCATAAATCGCATAGCTACAAGGGATATTTCCTTTAAAAGATGACTGAAAAGGAGCTGGTCGGGAGATCTGCGTTGCTAATCAAAAGGAGTCAGAAAATTCCAGAGATCCGTTCTCAAGCCTCGATACTCCTTACTTTATTCTATGTATTTTTGTTAAACTTATACTATAACTTTGTATGAGATCATAATGACTAACATATTTTTATGATTTTTCAGACAAGGCTCCGTCGGAGGCGACGTTTAGGGGGGTGGAGTACCTGTACTACGACCTGAGCAGAACCGGTGGCGAGCCGATCGTCAGCAACCAGGACTCCATCTCCCTCTACTTCAAGACCAGGCACCCTTCTGGCCTTCTCTTCCACACAGGTCAGTCCCATTTTTTTTTAACATTATCAACATGGTATATAGATAATAACAAGGACAGGATAATTTATGGAATTATTTTATTTTTTATTTATTTATTTATTCAAATTTAACATTATCAACGTGGTATATAGACAATAACAAGGACAGGATAATTTATGGAATTATTTTATTTTTTATTTATTTATTTAATGAAATTTACAACTGTATTGATTAAATACAAGTAAATGGGATTAATGTAGAATTAAAACACATGATAGACCTGTGAAGAAACTACCCATTGGTAGCACTCCAAAGTCTAATTTATGGTAGGAGGTTTCTTGACAATTAAGTCGCCTCTGGATATTGTCAGGAATAGATGTTGAGGAGAGGTCACGGATAGGCGGGTTTGAGTGGGCAGGGAGTTTGAAATGAAAATAAGTATATCTGTATTCGGCTAAGTTTTCAACTAATGGGATATTTAGGTCTTTATGGATGATTTTATCTCTAACAAAGTATGGAGCAATTGAGGACTTTTTGAAAGATTTTGGATTACAGGGATTGAATGCCAGATGAATTTGATGGTTTATGGGACCCCCAAAGCCCAATCCGTAGGTCCAAATAGGCCTGATAATGGTTATATAAATGAGTTTTTTGTTTTATAATAAGTTTTAAGCGAAGTAATCGATATCTGTGACCAGTATCCTGTCGTCTCAGTCTAGTATGAGATTTAGTCCTAAGCACCGGATCTACGGTATTCGGATTCAAACTACTATACTAACCAAAAGAACACTTTAGACGATGATGAGAAAATAAAACTATTGTATTTTTTAATAAATTAATTTATATATTAAATTTACAGAGATATAATAATAAGAGGAAGCAGTACGAGTATCGCTCAAAATGAATATAGATTGACTTTATTCATTCATTCAATAATTTGTAAAAACGACGAAGAAATGAGTGTTTTTAAATTGTTGTGTGAGTTAGAGCAACAACATGCAATAGGAAAAAACAAGAAAGGTTATTCAGCTAATTAAATGTTTCCAAAACCATGTAAAAACAAAATACCATCGTTTACGGCTTTTGACTAGTTGACCAGTAAACTAACGTTATTTATACACAAAACAATTATAAACAAATATGCAATTAATATAGTGGAATATAATTTTCAAGGGTAAATTAAATCTGGTACATTCTGCATGTTTAATCAAATTAAAAAGCAATTGTCCGGTATAAACCGAAATATTTATTAGGCCTGTGAATACTGTTATTTGGATTACATAAGAGAAATTATTTAACTATATATTCAGAAATTATTATTATGTATAAATTTAAAATAATATTATATTACTTTACATTAGTTTAGTTTAAAACGGCTGGAAATGATAACTGAAGTGTTGGACAGATATTTAATTCCTAACTAAATTTGTGTTATAGCTCAAACAACGAATGAAATTAAATTGTGCATACACAAAAAATAAACTTAAGTAAAAGTAAATATAAAAAAAACTTGTTCGTATAATTCCGGATGAGTTTTGGGTCATTGTATCAAAAATAGTTTGTAGGAAAATGTTTACAAAAACAAAACCTGTATTATATAGAGAAAACTTACACACAAAATAGGAAAATAAAAACCTGATATGAAAAAAAATATATATATAGAATGCGATTAACTTAAAAATTAAATTTGTAAAATTAGAAATAAGTAGTATTGATTAAACAATTTGTATAAATAATATAACTGATTTAGGTTCGATGTTTTTTTTCTTAAAAAATATGGAAGTTTCTAAAATAAACAATTAATTCGCAAAAAGGTTATTTCTTTCTCTATATTTTACGGTCGGCAGGAAAATGAGCTGGTCGAGGGATGGATTAAGCATATACGAGAAAATAAATTATGTCGTGGAAGAGAACGATTCAGGAGTCATTTTCATTGGTAATATTATTGTAGTTCATAAGTTCGTTAGATCATTAACAAATGTTTTCGAACATCAGAAAAACAGTAGGACGGCCTAAAATTTAGGCTGAAATGTTAGTCACTTTAAAATATGACTTTCTTTTTTCTTTTCATTTGAAGGTTCGTTTTATTTCATCCCCAACTTTTCTATTCAACTTCTTCTTAATTTCCACGTGCAACTTTACTTCTATTATCAATCATTTTAATTAATTCAGAATGATACGAGCAGTGACCCGCGGTTTTTCTCGCGAAAATTTCCTTCTTGTTAATTTATACACGCTAAAGGTGAGAGAGACTATGATACATACATTTTCTCTTTCAATTTTTTCAAAAAATAATTTTTGTTTCTTAACGCTAAGTCTTAATTTCATACTCTGAAATTTGCAATAACCTACTAAAGGAAGTAAGCCTATTAGGTTTTAGAAAAATGCTTTTTATTCTCTACTCGCTTGAAATCATTAACAGTTGAACCCAATAAAACTTCGGTAACCTGCTCACAAACCCTGGAGACGAAGTCTTAAAACGCTGCAAATTACTACACAATGGTTTAATATTTCCAAATAACTACATTAGGTCATAACTGTTTATAGCCAATAAACTAATATGAAAATGAATAAATAATTTAAAAAAAAAATGAATATCACAGCTGCTAATTTCAAAACGCTGTACCACTGCTATTTCAATGTTTTTTTTTAATTTTGTAGGAATATATAGATCAACTTTTTTTTGTTTATCGTGCTTTATTAATTCTAAAACTATGTATATTTTTCTCTATCTTTAAAAATAACTGAGTTATGGTCGTATTTATGGGTATTTTTTTTTTTTTTTTTTTTTATACTACCAATATTTTTTTTCTATTTTCACCAATAACTACGTTATGGACGTATTTATAGGAAAAATCCAAACATTTTTTTCTAATTATTTGCGGATCTGTATATTTTTTTATTTATTCTAAAACAGAATTTTAAAATGAATTGGATTTTTTTAATCAGTTGAAAAACGAATTTTCCCCAAACAGCCTTATTGCTCATCCGTACATTTAGAGGAACCTTCTTTAAAAATGTTTATAAATGACAATTATAGTCATTGTCAATATTTTAGATACTGCGATGTCCACAAAAGTGATTGGATAGAAACTTTTATTTATAAAATTAAATTGAAATTTTTTTTGATATATCCGAATAGTTTATTTTCTCCTCAAGAGCTGACCCTCAAACCCCTGGAATACCACACCCCTGGAGAAGAGAGGAAAGAGCAGACCTAGAGGAGAAGAAGAATGTAGAACCTTCCGGGTCAGGACACAAACTGCTTTCTTTGTCCCTTTGAGGCACCACGTTCCATTCTTTGTGTCATTGTTGTTTTCTTCTTGTTTTCCGTTCCCTCTTTCCCATTTTCCTTCGCATTAAAGCTAAGGGCCAACTTTGCTCAGTTAATTCCTTACGGTTAAAAACATCCTTTATTCTCATTTTTTTCCACTTAGCTCAGAAATTTTCAAGTTGTCTTTAAGCAATTAATGAGAAGTCTTTTTTTCATTTTTTGATAATTAAAAGAAAAGTTTTTTTTTTTCAAAGAGAGGCGTGATCTAGTTGATATAGCACTATCCTGCTTCTCTTGTGGAAGTGACCATATTTATGGATATTATACCAACTTAAAGTGAATTTATCCTTCTGTTCAACGGCAATTTTTGTATGATTCTTACCGAATCCGAACCTAAAAAATAAAAAACCTAACTATATAACTGAACTCCTCGCCCTCCGCTCTGATATCCATTCGTGGAATACTAGAACCCAATCAATCAATATTTATACCCCATCACATAGAACTGCATCCTTTCAAAACTCGTTTCCTGTTCGCTTCCTATCGAATTTTCTGCCTGTCTCTATCCGTAAATATCAAATGTCTTTCTTCCTTCAAATATCAACTCTTCCATTACCTACAAAAATAATAAGGCATATATACAAGTATATATATATATATATATATATATATATATATATATATATATATATATATATATATATATAAATGTGTATAAGTATACAAAAATGTATTGAATAGTTGATCATTTTTTTTTTTGGAAAAAGTATCTTGTCCATAAGGTTATATTTTTTTATTTATTTCCTTTCATTTCATTTATCTAGGTCTAATGTTCGAATCCCAGCTGTGGCAGATTATTTTTTATTCTGTTATTTTATCCGTGGGCAGATTCTAAAATATGAAAACCCCCTCCTAGGGCAAATTCAGCCTCTGTAAAGTAGGTATCGCAAAAATGGGGAAAACCTGGAAGCAGAGCGTAACCTCTGCTCAATCACCTCATTACACGGCTCTTTTCGTAAAGACAGTACGATTATCTATATACTGAGATATATTCTATGTATGTGTACTGAGCCGAAGACAGGCATGGGTTGCAGAGTTAGTTTTTTTAATATTTACTCAATTACTCAAATTTATGACCCCTAAATAAATGTTCATAAATCCAACTTCATTCCTTGTGATTTTAATGAGATTGAAGAAGAGAAAGAATAAATCATACACAGTAACTAACTCAATAAATTTACTGTTCCAAAATAACTTGACAGATCCAAAGGTGTAATCTACTTAACAACTACAGTCGACGCCCACATACTACTATTGAATCCATTCAAAACCCAAATCTACTAAGGTCAGGCCTAATTAAGTGCTCCCACCTACGTCTCAGTCTAATCTACTTAATCGTTAGGACTCTTACTCAATGGTTTGGTGACAATATACTACAGCAATACAAATAAAGTAGTGGTGAACTCAACTTATAATTAATTTTGTTAAAATAAACAGATGTAAATACGTAAATGGTTCGGGGTTTTACTCCCACCACCAGAAATTCAAATATTTGGGAAAATTCAAGTGCGTGCTGCTGAATCTGTTTTAATTTAATTCAATTATCCAGCTTCGTCTGGCTGGTTTGATTAACCCTGTCTATATATAAAATGATGTCGCGATTGTTGGTCCTCAACTCCTAAACCACGCGACCGTCTTCAATACGTTTTTCACTAACGTTTAGGATATTCTTGTCAGAAGAGATAAAAGTGAAACACATTGCTGTTATGTTTTTCTTTGGAGGAAAAATTCAATTTTCGTTCTGTCATAAAAAGATTATTCCTGAAATATGTGTAATATAGGTGTAAAATAAACCGTAAGAAAGTGCAAGATTTTAGAAAAGTTAATATGAAATGAAAGAAGTCGTAAATCGTAACAGAAAATAGTTATAAGGTAATAAACTTATTGATACGGGCTACGGGGTGTGAGAAATGAACTACTCCAGTTTACAAATTACAAATATTTATTAAATGCAGAATGTACAAATACAAAGGGATTACTAACCACTATGGTTACAATAATAATTGAATTACCAGCTTAACTACTAAACAGTATGCATATAAAATGAGGTATTCCTAACAAATAAACTACTTACGTAAATTTATACAATCTACTAGACTTATTCTAAAGCTTAAACTATAAATTATATATAAACTACAGTCTTCTAATTTCCCACCGACCGGCTATCACAATACTGACACACAGTTTCACTACACTGTCACGAATTGTTCACTGTCACTGTACCTGTTACATCACTGACACTTGTTGAGCCGGATTAAGACTGACTGACCCAGGCGTAGTGGACCGGTATTTGTACCACACCAAAGGTTCTAGACACGGCAGGTAATGGCCGAGAGGCGGGTGGACCGTTCTAGGTACTTCGAGGACCGTCCAGGTACTTCCAGTCTAGGCGTGGACTACCTGTCATTGTCTTGAGCACTATGAATATTTATTATTTGAAATATGGCGATTCAGTGTTGCAACTCACTTTATTGTACAAGTTGTATTCTTTCACTCAGAGTGCAATATTTTAGAAATCGTACAATAAGTTGTTATGAATCCATAAACTAACAGTGTTATTAATTATTTATACTTCTGCATCATATTCATCAATAAATAGATCATCAATCTACTGTAAACTATATGAGAGTTCTATTTAAACTAAAGTAAGCTTCTAAAATATATTTAGGGAAAAACATTGTATATATAAAATATTTAGTAAATAAAACAAGTAAAGTAGTTTAACATAAAAATCTGATGCGCGCAACTCACGATTTTCAGTTATCTTCTTAAGAGTTGATAATTTTCAAATATAGATGTGAAACAAGGTTTAAGCATTAATTATGTTGAGTTTTGATAGAAACATGCATTTCATAATATAATCTGTTATATTATTATCCGCATGAATCAGTAAGTTTTATCGTTTTCACCACTCTCTATTAACTTTTACTATTAATTTTGTTTAAAAGATTATATTTTGTTCTAAAATCATTAGCTTTACATAATGCATCTTATTACTGTTTTTAAGATGAAGAACAAAAAAATTGCAAAAACAAATATTATTTTTTCTTTTCTCCTTTAGTAGGATATGAAATTCGTTCGACTTACATGTTTATCAATGTAAACAAGACGATATGGTTAATATTTTCGAATATACCATATTAAAGGCACTTTAAGGAAAGACAATTTAAAATATTGGGATTTAAGTTCTCTCAGACTATTTCAATCAGAATAAAACCTATATGATATTTAAGGTAATTGAATTTTACATTAATATAGCGAGTTTAAAAGAGCTGTGTCGTCTAAAAAAGCGCCATCATTCTCATGTAAGTCCAAAGTGTAGATAGTAAATAGTAATGGTCCCAGTACACTGCCTTGTGGGACTCCTGCTTGAACACGTTTCAAACCAGAAAACTCATCTCTTACATTTAGAGTAAGAGAAGGAGTACAATATTAAACAATAAGTCGGAGGAAGCAAATCATATCACACCTTATCGAATGCCTGGCTAATATCGAGGAAAACATCTGGGCACTATTGCTTAGACTCTAAAGCATTCGAAATGTTGTTAAATGAAAGCGTTGTTGAATAGTTGAATGATGCTTTTTAAAACCTAATTGATGATTTACAATAGCTTTAAATATTTCGAGAAACTACCTTATAATGATTAATTTAGAATGTTTGAACATTGATTGCCATTGTAAAAAAAATCATGATGTTTGGGGGCTAAATATGCTCTGTTCTCATTCGGAGCTTGCCAAACAATAAGCCAACAAATTTAAAATCCCGTTGCGTTTTGTACCGTACTGACTGCATTGGTAATAATAATAATAATAATAATAATAAAAGTCTTTATTTATATGAAAATATAAAGTTAATTTCTCTGCGTTATGTATACAAAATCAAAACATAATATTTACATGAGATATATTTACATATAGACCTTCCCAATGGGAGATTAGAGTCTTTTGGGCGGAGACTAGCCGAACCTAAAACTTAAAATTTGAGTTGCTGCTGGCACTTAGTTTTCCACAACTTCCTATCTTGTGCATATCTCATCCACAGAGAACCATCGTTTTTCCTCAATTCGTCGGCCCAGCGTTTGCGTTGTCGGCCTCTGCGTCTTTTCTTATCAATAGGGATCCATTCGGCAGCTCGCCTTGCCCAGCTATCTTCTGTTTTCCGCATGAGATGTCCTGCCCATGTCCACTTCATTTTTCTAGCATGAGAAATAGCGTCTGAGACATTTGTTATTTTCCTTATTCTATTAGAGTTAATTTTGTCCCGCAGAAAGATTCCAAGCATAATCCGCTCCATTCTTCGTTGACAGACGTTTATTTTCTGTTCTATATTCTTTGTCAGCGACCATGTCTGGCATCCATATGTAAGCACTGGGACGATACAACTGTTGAAAGCTAGTGCTTTGTACTTTATGTCCAGTTGGCTTTTGAATATGATCTTGAGGCTCCAAAATTTCTTCCAGGCCTTACCTATTCTGGATTCTATTTCCTTTGTATCTCTATTTACAAATTAAATTATTTGTCCAAGATAATAGGCTTCATTAGAAATCTTCATGCCTGGGAGTTTGTGCTTAATTATTTCCGAAGGCCCGTTGGTCATGATGACAGTCTTCTCAGGGTTCAATATCAGGCCATGGAGAGAACTCTTTTCCTTTAGTTCATTAATCATTATGACGAGCTCATCTTCCGAACTTGCTATTAGAACTACGTCATCTGCGAATTTTAATGAATTGAGCTTCGTTCCATTGATAGAGATTCCCATATCTTCCCAATCTAGGGCTTCAAAGATTCGTTCTAATTCTAAAACGAAAATAGTTGGTGATAGTGGGTCTCCCTGCCTAACTCCTTTCCTAATCGGAAATATTTTTCCTCTCCTTTCCATTTCTATATATCCTTTGTTATCAGTTGGTAATTAAGTGAAAAAGAAGCGCAGTGAGTGAAAGTATGGTTTATTCATTACGAACGACTGAAAACAAACAACAGGATATCGTTGTTAATTCGCAATAACTTGTCAGCATTTAAGGGCATAATATTATTTCAGTAATAAATTGAAGGATTATTTTTCGTCGGTCCGTCTCTACCCTATAGTGTTATTGATATAAAATTAAATGATTTAGACAATTTTATTGTATTATTTAAAAAATACAACAGTAATGTATATGTACATATCATCTACTATTTTAAAGTTAAATATTTAAAAAAATATATTATGTTAATCAAAGTTGTGAGAGGCAATGGGGAGTTATTTAATGAAACACGTGTTTCCATCGAAACTCAAAGTACTTCTTTACCTTTTTTTTATCTCTGATTTTATTTAAAAGTTCTTCAATTGTTTTTAACAACGGAATTGAGTGAAATTCGAGTTTGCATAACTAGAGTTTTTTGTTTTTTTTTAATAATTTATAATTAGAGACCGTTTCATGGTGGCAGATGTTTCTATGCAAACTAAAGGAAATATCACGTAAAACTAAATTTAAACATTTAAAATTTTTAAATGTGTGTGAAATGTTAATCTATACTAATATTATAAAGCTGAAGATATTGTTTGCTTGTTTGAATGCGCTAATCTCAAAGACTACTGGTTCGTATTGAAAAATTCTTTATGTGTTGGATAGTCCATTTATCGAGGAAAGCTATCTGTTATATAACATCACGCTGCAAATAGATGATGAATCCGTGGAAAATCTGGAAAAAACGGGAAAAATTAATCTCGCATCCATGATTCCAAATGATTTACCTCTTATTTAAAAAAAAAAATTAATTACAATCGTACTGTCTTTTGTCGTAACAATTAATAAATCATAGAGGCAAACATTTAATCACGTAGGAATCTATTTACGTCAAGAATGCTTTTTCACACGTCCAATTACGTGTCGCATTGTCAAGATCGGGTAAGAGAGAAAATCGTTTCTTCTACCACAAAGCAAAAAACACAACTAAAAATATCATTTACGCAGAAGTACTTTAAAATGTCTTCTTTTAAAAACTTCTTAATAGCGAACATAATATCTTAATAATTGACGCAGGTGAAGTCGATGGCAACAGCTAGAAATAATAAACTTTTAAATAAAAAGTGAATGGTGTGTGACATGCGCATCACATTTACTGGAGAGAGAGATACACTTTATTCATAAATAAACCAAACAAAATGATGCTGCCAACTTAATTGGGTTGCTATAACACACTATACCAATTTTTTTCTACAGGAATAATCTTAACATTTTATTTAACTATAAATACAATATTTTTTTTACTCTTTTTAGTTTTTTTTCAAATTATTTTTCCTGTTTTTTTTTTTTTTTTTTTCTCTTTTCCTTCTTTACCGTTTCACATTTTCCTTTCAGATACTTAAATATAATATATAACAACAAAATTATATATACATTAAACAACTACATGCTAAAAAATCACACTATCATAAATAAAAACAATACCAAAACACTCAGCACCTAAAATCAATATCTTTATATTAAAAAAAATTGTCGAAACAGGAAAAAGTTATGATTCTTAGTATTAAACTACAAAGTAACGAAATTCTGTGGAATCACTTTTATTAAGTACAATAAACTTTTTCATTAGCATGAAAGCATCTGAAGGCATAGACGTATTGAGCAAGCAGAACATTCAGAAGCGTGATTATATATTTCCTTAAAGGTTCGGACCATTATGAAGTCCCAACTGCTGAGCAAATGCATTCACAACCATTCATTCTCTATCTCCGAAAGGCCAACCCGCAAATACCTTTCTTGTCGTTAAAGAGATGAAAATAGCAGTGGTACACTGTTCTCCGCCCACACCCTATCAAGTTAAAAGCCTTATAAAAAATCCGCAATCAGGATTATTTTTCAATACAACTTAAAGGTTGGGCGCGCTAAAATAAGAAAGGTGTGAAATTTTTGTTATCCCCGGAGTGTTTTAATATACAAGTGGATGCAAAATGTCCTACGTGTGAAAACATTAACCTGATATCTTTCACACAATGGAAGGTGAAATCAATATGAACTTCTACATTATTTAATGACCTTAATCCTATCGTTATTTGATATTATCGATGTATGAATTATGATCTTATTTTATTTTCAGATAAATCTTTTCCTTTTGTATAAAAAATATTGCATTAGAAATATTAAATAATATGCAAAGTTAAAATAGTAAGAATAAGTATTTGTGATTGTAATCTGATTTAAAGCAGTAATATCGTTTATCGCAATAATGTTAAACAAACAATCTAAAGGAAACTGCCACCCGACTCCTGCCTTTAAACCTCATCACTCACCTGATCCTTCTTTCTGAATATTTCTTTTTATTTATTGAGTGATACGAGACCACATTCATACAGTATATACAGAAAATAATAATGATAGTCAAATTACATAAAATAAAAAAAATAAATTCATATATATATATATATATATATATATATATATATATTATATATATATATATAAAATAATAATAAATAAAAAAACAAAAAAATAAAACAACAACCTATAATTGAAATAATACCTTTCTGGCAACTTTTGCAGACGACAACCGCACATCCTATCATCCAGTTCCAATCCTGAAACAGCAACCTTAAACCTGCAAAGACACCTTTCTCTTATCGAAGACTGGTGTAATGCTTGGCGCATAAAGGTGAACGAATCCAAATGCAAACACGTAACCTTCACTCTTCGACGAAACTCCTGTCCGCCAGTTTACTTCAATTCCATTCCAATTCCTCCTTCAGATACAGTTTGGTATCTTGGCTTACTGTTAGACAAAAGATTGACTTAGAACCCACATACAAGACTTAAAAGACAAGAACTCAACCGACGATTCGGACAGTTATACCGACTATTCAACAGAAAATTGAACTTACAGTTGACAACAAATTATTAATCTACAGGACAATACTGAAGCCTATCTGGGCCTACGGACTTGAACTGTGGGGGACAGCTAAACGTACTAACATCAAACGCATTCAATCCTTTCAATCCAAAGTCTCCGTACAATAGTAAATGCTCCTTATTATGTTTCCAACTATACCTTGCACCACGACCTTAATGTTCCTTTTATTTCAGACCTAATTCCATCCAAATTTTCCAAATTTCACCAGAATCTCATTCATCACCATAATCCTCTAGCTCAATCCCTATCCAGATCCACTCATCCATACAACCCACCTAGAAGGTTGAAACGGCAGTGGTGCCGCGACCTTTTGTATATATATATATATTGGAGTTCTAGCACAGGCTAGATTCTCCACTCAATGTGATGTATGTATGAGTGTGTGAATGTGTATATAGGTATAAGTGAATTCTTGACTTTATTGTATTGATTCATTATTGTGTATATATTTTATTGTAATTTTATGCCGTGTAAATATTGTATGAATGTAGTATGTATGATATCGTTCAGCACTACTATTGATGTCCAAATTGAGACAGATTGTAATTTTACTCAATAAGAAATTGGTGAAAAAAATAATTTAAATAAATAAAAAGTTGGCAAATTAATAAACAATCATAACTATATACAATATATACAACTGCTAAAGGGACCCCAGACTGCATTTTTCCCTCCACTTGTGGAGGAAAAAGCGGAATCCAAGAGATCCCAGCGCCTCTTTGTCAGCCGCATCACTGGTGTGAGAAAGTGAAGGCCGAGTCACAAACATACAGTACTTGAGTGGAGGATCTGACCAGTGACAGAACTCCAATTTAAATGTTTACAATACGTCTCGCGGCCACTGCCGCTGAATATTTCTTAATATTTTTTCTGAGCAGTCATCGGAAAGTCCGTGTATATTCCACTGAGTCAACAGTGAATAAGAAAAGCCTAGTAGTGTTTACGCTAATCATTTATGAAGCTTAAATATATAACATTTTATTGTAGTATACGGATGTTTTTATGTTGCCATGATATGATAAGAATGAATTATATGATCCAATTATTTGTATCATATAATTGCTTATTTTGAAAATGCTTATCAACATAATCATTGAGAATGAATATATTTATGTAAAATTATTTCTCAAACTCTAAATTTATGAGGATCAGAAAAATGAGTGACCCAGGGACCGAATTTTCAGGATTTAGGACAGGGTTTAAGGGATGGACTTAAAGTGCGCGTTTATACTGACTGCATGCGTTTTAGTGGTTATATTCCTAGAATTATATAGAACTCACTACCGCTCCAGCCCCCGAAACGCGTGCAGTATTAACGAGGTCTAAGGACCTAAGGGCCCACCTCAATGAATAAGAACAAATAAAGGGACATACATAATGAATAAAATAAACAATAAACAATGGAGAACAATTGAAAAGGGCTGAATGATACTAGAAAAGGATTTATAGATAAGAAGTAAGTCTCCAAGAAGGTAGACTATAAAACTACATTCCTCCCTATCCTAACATTCACTAGTAAGTCTTGGACTCTTACTACAAAACATAATAGCCAAATCAAAGCTATATTAATGCTTTACTTCCAAAATATAGATGAGAAGACAAGAAGAGTAGTGTGAGGAACTCTACAATAAGAGCAAACCTAGCTTCAGTGGTTTTGGCACATCTGTCAGTAGAGAGAATTGCCAGGACTAATTATTACGCTAGAATGGAGGAAAGGCGGTCACAGAGAAGAACCAGAAAGACCTGGAAGGAGGAGTGAACGAGGTCTTTATAACAAGAGAGGGGAGGGGTGGATTGGAATGAGAAGAAGGCGGCTAGCACCAGATAGGGATCTTTGGGCCAGGCTCAATAACATGGTACATCACACTGCTCATGCTATAAAAGAGGCATTGATTAAGTAAGTAAAAGTATTATTTCTGCTGCGTTAGCCTTAGATGAACGACAAGTTCAGAAGACTGTCCTTGGGTTCACTCAGCCTCTTTAACCCGAAATAAGGTAGTAAAACCTGAAGGATGAGTGAGATCTTGATCAAATTACTTTTCATATATGTTGGCCTGAACGCAGTACCGCACTTAATGTGTACTGAACCCAAGGTTGTAATAGTACATTTTTATAATGTTTGATATTTGAAGTATTTACATTGATTTATGAAATTTTTTTATTGTATATACTAAAAGTTTGAGGTTTGGTTTATTTTCTTATGCAGTTCGTTTAAGTTACCGACATTTCTAATTTTCTAGCTTGATGTAGACAATATAAAAAATAAATAAATATAATTTATTGCATAAGTTCCTCATTTGTTATAATATAATATACTGTGAAATATCTTTTTGATGTGCTATGTTATATATGTGTGGTATGTATATATAGAGATGTTGGGTCCCTCTGTCGCAAATGCAACAGAGAGACAGAAACACCAGCTCACGTGTGCATGTTTTTGTTTATATTTTAATGGTTTTTTTTGTTAGTATTATTATATTTTACTTTGTTATTTTAATTATATAGGCTAGAGGTTCGATATCAAAGCGGAGTGTAGTATGGTTGATGATAATTGATGAATCTTATTATTATATTTGATTTTTTATATACATATACATATATATACATATTTAAATTGTTATGAGAAATAAGCGAGAAAAGAAAAAAAAAAGGCGTTAAATAATTTTAAAAAATGTTAAAAGAAAAAAAATGTTAAAAGAAAAGAAAAAGTTAAAGAAAAAAAAAGTTTAATCTATTTCGTTTTTTTGTTCATTATATGTTAAGATTTATATTATATTATTACTAAAAATTGCCCAATAAGAAAAAAAAGTTTACTGTGTGAATAGCAACCCAAGCAAGTTGGGTAGCATCGCTTGTTTGTTTAATAAAGTGTATCTCTCTTGGAACGATCTTTTAGAATCAGAAAGACGCCCTAAAGATATCTTGGGACCAATGAAGTCTCATTGTTATTTGTTTATTAATTTAACGTTTTTTTATGCAACAGTGACTAATCAGACCTTGCAACAGAAGAATTCCTAAATTTTGATTTTAGTTTGATTAGAGTCGGGATCATTAACGGGTTTTTAATTTACAAACGCTTGGGGCAACCAGTTTACGTCCCCTCGAAACGGACGACATAAATAAGGATTTTTCGCTCACTTTAAAAAAAAAGAAACCATATGTAAAGTGTGAACTCACGACTTTATGCCGTTTATTATTGTAATTTTTATCATTCTCTATTGGATGTGTCAGAGTTCTTTCTTGAGTCAAAGATAACGCAGTAATGTCTAAATCGTATTTATTATTTAATTTTTATCTTTTAACTTCTATACCTTTATATTAAACCGGCTTCTAAATTCTAAAATGTTCAATGTTAAAATAAAAATATGGTATTATAAGAATGTTTAAGAAGAAGAAAACTGGTTATACTGAAACCTTAACTAGCTAATTAAGTGACACAAGATAAAGCCGGAAATAATCTAAATAATCGTGTACCACCTCCAAACCTTCCCTTATTTTTCCCAAGGATATTTATAGCAAGGCTTGGAAGGGCCCGACGCTTGTCAGATGTAGCGTCGTTAAAACTTCTGAAGGGATTCTTCTTCAGTATTGTACCCCAACAACAAAAGCTAAACAACCACCAGCTATAGAAAGGACTTTTCCTTGACATTTCGGGTTAATTATATATGACATAATTCAACAAACGCAATATTTACAATCAATATCTACTTAATAATATTTTACTTTTATACTACCAAATATCTCAAAAGATAATTTTAAAGGAATTGAATAATAAGGATCTAAGAACTGCCTATAATCACGTCATCTGAAAATAAAAAAGTAACCATTTCGTAAAAAAATGAATGAATCAAAACATGATTATCCTATGCAATTAATGCCATGAAATATCTAATTTACATATGGTACATATGTTTTCCTTTTTACTTTCACTTACTATATATCGTAAGGGGAATTATTGCGATCGTGAAAATTTTCGAATTCCAGTTTTCAACGGAAATACACGTTTTAGGGTCCCCTGAGTCCAAATAACGAAGTCCCGCAAAAAGGTCTGTGTATGTGTGTGAACTCCTGAGCGGAAACGGTAAGGCCTATGAAACTGAAATTTCATATTTAGGACAAATATACGCCCGAGACGTTACAAAATCTTTTTCATCAAAATCAGCTTACCAGAAGAGCCACTTTGTACCGTGCATTTTGCACTTTTTTTCGATTTTCTTGAAACATTTCCGACGATTTTTTTGTTTCCGTTTTTTTTTTTTTTTTTTTTTTTTTCCTAAAACTATGCATTTTTGCTTTATCTTAAAAAAAAAACTGAGTTATGGGCGTATTTATTTGTAAAATTTCAATTTTTTTTCTTTGATTATATTCTTAGAATTTTGAATCTACAATTATATTACCATTACAAATAATCAAGATAAAAATAGCATGCATAAACATACTTAATCTGAATGAACAACATGGTTTAAATTGTAATTTAAATCTATCTAACTTATGATATTAAGTTATGTAAAAATAATTAGCAACATTAAGGTTTCAAATACAAAAAGATATTTATAGTCAAAATTTTATTAAAGAAACATTAATAAATTTTCTTTCTAGCTTTAAAAATAGTTGAGTTATTAAATTAAACCGCTTTTAATTGGCCGCCATTTTATATATAACCAGCTGATATCAACGTCTAGGTGTCAGGAACATCGTTGAATGGCCTTTTATTTTAGTGACGGCGGATAAACGGATTTTCTATTCGTTATTCGGGTTCTACTTATCTTGAAAAGTAAGCCCTCAAATTCTGAGGGAGAGATTACAAAGGTTCATTATTAAAACTAATAAAACAAAACTGAACGGTGGCAATAGCCAATGAAGCACAATAAACAGTTTTAACTGATTAGCAAGAATGTCTATTATTAAGGTGTAGATCTCTTTTGATAAGGTTGTATATGAGCGAAGACAGGTGAGAATGAAAGGTATGGGGTAGAGTAGCCATTGTGGTAGCCGCTGACGAATGGGAAGGAGTCTTTGTCCAGGCTTACTTGAGTTATGTGTCCTCGGCTTAATGCACCTCCAGTCTCTCTCCCTAATCTTAAATCTTCTATATTTAAGGAGATTTAGGGCGGAATATCTCTCCTCAAAATGATTTTACTTTTTTATCATAACATGATATAATGATTTAACATTTGTTAAATTAGGAGTTGTTAGTAATGAAGGAAGTTGTGGGTGAGCTGAGTCACTGATGTTTTCTATCCTAAATTAGTTTTTATCAACACACCTCGAGTTTATTGTTATAAAATTTCATTTATGTTAACTGTACTTACCAGTTGTTCAGGTAAAATTTCTTGTGAAATTACAATACATTTGGCTAATTATTTTCAATGATAAACCTTAGTAATCAACAAAAAAACATTTACAAACAGCTACATAAAAAAAAAGAAAGGACGAAAATCATAATTATATCATTTGATCATTAATGACTAAATCTATTAAACGTATTATTTAAGGATTCATGACAAAATTGAATAATTATATAAGATAGAAAAGAATTCGGGGGATAATATCAGATTTCGAAATTTATTTTTAATTATCGATATACTTACAAAATAGGAATCAGTAGTTTTCCAAAATGTGAATGTTTATACTTTTCGTCTCAATGTTTATATATCTAACTTTCAAATTTCTACAAATAACACGGATCACTTGTAGCAGGGTGGATAGTATAACAGCCTTCTATGCCAAAGGTCACGGGTCCAAATCTGCAGGTGGCTCGATGATTTTTTAATGGGAGTGAAAAATCCTTAGTTATGCTGTCCTTCGGACGGGACGAAGAAAGGTAGTCCCGGGCCTGTGCCATGTCAGGTTAAGGATTCCTATCCTAATTAAACCTGGATAGGCATTTAGTAGTCCCACTGTAGAATCGTTGGATTAGCCATAGTAGCATAAATTGACGTTAAATAAACAAACAAAATCTACTACTCCATCTATATGATTTCTTTCTCTGAAAATGTTCACTTAAGGTGATTTGATATTAGATAGGTAATTAAAATAAGGAGTGATGTTTTAAACTTAATAATAAACATTTCAAGGAAACAAATAATAAATACAGTTAGTGTAACATAAATGAAGTAGAAGATCTCTTTCAGTTTCTGGCTGCCTGTCTGATACTGTCAGAATTAAGAAAAAAAAAAAAAAAAAACTGAAATATAAATATCCAACATGGGATCAAATAATAGAGTTGGTAAATTGGAAAGTATTGGTTGTCATTGGTTTATTACTACACATCTCTATAGTAAGTCTATATATCTCTATTTTTCTAGCATAAATGCAAACGACTGAGTGCTTCAGAAAGTACACTTCTTAAACAGGGAAAAGTATGCTTTTTAAACACATAAAAAACAAAACAACAACTTTGGAATCAGAAAAAGGGGCTTACGAGAGATTTTATTATTTCTTTTATGCATATCCAGAGTCGCACTTTGAATAAGAATAAAAAAAAAAAAAAATTTATATCAGGTAAAAAAAAGGGTAAGAGGGGGCACTAAAGCGGATCCGGCAGAGCACACCACCCAATCTCTACTCCATATTCACCGGGAAGATCTTTCCGGTTTGGGATTAGCTTTTTTATCAACGGATTATAGCACGGATGTATTGTATATGTATTTATGTATGAATAAATAAATATATTTAGATATGTAAATGTGGGGAACCTTGTGCCCAAAATCCTTGAGCATATATTAGTCAAGTCAGGGTGTCAACAAAGAAGTTTCTGCAACAAATCACTAGGGTAGAGAAAAACAAATTATTTTCATTTTTAGATTCACCTAATTTTCATTGATAATTTCCTTTTCTATTTCAATACAATGTCAATCATATATCCAAAAGTTTTGCTTGTTATAAATACTATAATTTACGATAACATTAGATGTTTTGGACGATGGCTAGACTAAGTAGAAGCAGCACTATTCCTTAAAGCCTCACACCCATCAATATATGGTGATAGTTACTGTTTGGTGGGCTTCATCTGGTTTGATATATATACAACAGGTTCTTAAGTCCTAGAAAAACCATTAATCCCAAATCGTATTGCAACTAATTTAATGCAATGCTTCAGAAATTGGAAATAATAAAGATGACTTTTTAAATTAGCAAGGATCCATTTTGTTGCTGGTCTCATGTCTGTGACGTCATATAACTGTTGGAACTTAGATTTGAAACTCTTCCACACCCGCCCTACCTTCCGGACTTTTTGGCAATGGATTATCATTTTTTTAGACACCTGGACCACTGCTTTTTTCACAAAAAAAAAAAAAAAATTAAAGGACCAAGGGAATAAGAAAACGCGTTTTTTGTTTATTCGTTTAACGCCACTTTTATGCTACGGTGGATAATCGGACGATGCTGCAGTGGGAATCCTAAATTTTGCCTATCCAGGTTTTATTTGGATTGGGATCTTTAACGAATACCTGACATCCCACAGGCTCGAGACCACCTTTTAACGTCCCCTCCGAAGGACGGGATAACTAAGGATTTTTTACTCATATTAAAAAATCTTAGGGCCACCCGGCAGGTTTTAAACCCGCAACCTTTGGCATAGAAAGTTATGCTATGTTTTGCTAGCCACTACGCTATGGGTGGTCTTAAAAAACGGGGTTTTGTATTAATTCTAAATATAGGAAATTATATTTTGAGATGATGGAAAAACTGCGAACACGTGGAAACGAATATATCGATAGTAGCGAAGACTATTTTGGTTAAATAAAACAATTGCAAATCTTTTTTTGCTTTATTAAAAAATCCAGTAATTAGCAGAAAAAAATAGTTGCCGGGTAAAAACGATTTAATTCAATAACTCATTTTTTTGAGATAGATAAAAAATTGTAAAGAATTTAAGGATCAAGACATCGTGACGAAAATAAGAAATAATTAAATTTTGCAAAAGCTATTTCCTAGGCAAAATTGTGTATTGATTTATTCAGTCCGGGTTAGATTCGGATTATGAAATTTAGAATTTAGAAGATTATTCCTAGAAGGTAGTATATAATATTTTAGAAAATTATACAGACAACTCTCATTGCTTTGTTATTGAAACAATTTGCTCGATTATTTTTGTATAATTTTTTACCTCTCTGCTTGAAGGAAACAACAGCACAAAATATTTAATCTTAAAATATACACCCTCAGTTATTTTTGAAGGTACATAATTATATATTTTTTATAGTTTTTTAATCAGTAAAGAGATATAAAGAATTAAACAACCGAATCGAGAATGTTAGAACTAATGTTTAAAAGTTTCTTAAAGAACTTAAAGGATTGAAATATTCAAAGCTCTAAAACTAAAGGAACGAATAAGGAAGTACTTAAAAAAGAAACTAGTTTATGCAATGGAGTATAAGGATAGATATATAGGGTTTTGCTGAGATATTGGAATAGATAAGAACCAATGATATACTGCTGTAAGGAAAAGAGGTAAAACAAATTTAAACTAGATATATCCAGAAGTATAAAGTTTGTATACCTTAAAGTTTAATACGAATAAATAATTCATTCATGGCTTTGATCTCGTATCAGATTATTTAAAAAGACATATAGAATCTAGGCGACCGTATTCAAAGTGGGGTTAAGTAAGAAACATCTTTATAATATTCTGTAGAGCTCTGAAAATGTTACTACTGTTTACCTCTGAGATACAGACGTTTAAGTTAAACGCCAACCTAGTCATTTTTAGGGTTGGAACATTCTCAGCTATAGTACTACAATCTGGAAGCTATTTAACAATAAATGTAATTTATAAACATTGACTATGAATTATTCTAAATGTTTCATTTCAGCGATAAAACACGACTTTCACTTACCTCATTTGTTAAAATCAATTTGAGAAATTTAATAACGTAAGAGCTAAAATAAGTTTAAAGAATTGATTAAAAATAATCTATTTTATTATTATCTAAAACAATTCTCTAATTATATAATATTTTGTAGTAGATATTATTTTTTCTAAATTTTTTAGCTTCCAACGGTGTATTATAATGTATAATATATATCATAGTTTAAAAAAGGTTCATAAAAAAATACTTTTGCGATTTTCTCATTATCAAATTCTTTCAACTTGTATATATAAAAGTTTTTTATCAATGCTATTAACTTGAAATGGTTAATTTTTCTAATATACAAAATTGAAGATACTTTATAGGTAGAAAATTTAAACCATGTGTCAAACTATTTCAATCAGAATGAAACCTACACCATAACGAAGCCCATTAAATTTTACATAAATATAGCGAGTTTGATTAAAACGTTAGAACTGTTTTTGAGAAAATCGCAAAAACGTTTAAAATCCATGTATAAAGTGGATCTTCTGGTTTTGATGAAAAATTTGCTGTAACATCTCAGACATAGTACTTAGCATATCATTATACTCTATTACATTAATTTAGATCTCAGAATAGGATTAGTCGAATCTAAATGGAATATTAAGATTTATCAAAATAAAGTTGATTGGTGTTGACATTAACTCTATCTAGACCATGACCATTGCAGAAGTTGGACACCACAGAGCATTCTATTGTTAATCAACTTTGGCAAGTATTAAGTGGCAAAGCCGGTACAGGGCAAAGCTCTAGGTCCATTTGAATTTTGATGGGGCATTAAGTTCAGTTTAATGGCGAGATCGTCGGCTATCTGGACATATCTCCGTTATCCGAGTTTGTAATTTGTGCTAGGAGTTTTAAATATTCAGCTGTTTATGGATTATAAGAAGGAATAATTCAAAAGGGAATATGTATGAAGAGGGAGGATGTTGCTAGGAATGTACACGGATTCGTACCTCTGCAGCTATAACTTATTTATTATCTCTAGCTCTACACAGATATCTATCCAAGTATATCTTGGCAATAATATTGTAGACGTAATTTAGTACCATCTCATATTTGTTAATAGTAGTACAACAAAGGAGCTGCAAAGAAAAATACTCGTTCGTTTCTTGATGAAGGAAAGCTTCAGCTTGTAAAGTAAGAAGATGACGTTAGATAGCTGCAGACTTTCTTTAGTTAATCATTGCTGCCAAACCTGAGCACTGACACTGAATCTAGTATGGGACATGTCAATATTCATGTAAGGAAAATTAAATAGAGGTAGGCCAGAGTTCAGGACGGCAGACGGTCCTTGAAGGTAGGTGAATCGATCCCGTGCAATTTATAAAGAAGGCGGGAATAACAGCATAAGCGCTGTAGTGACTCCTTAAAGCCCGTCGCTGGAAACGATTGGATTAGGATCGCGAGAGACAATGGAAGATGGAAGGATCGATGGAAGGACGTCCCAGACTCCACTTTTTAGTAGGTTTGGTCTCCAGGGAAGCTAAACCATCAGCCCCAAAAAGGAAGGCCTGCAGCAGGCAACATATTTTTTATGTATATAATTTTAATTGTGATTAACCAAGACGTTTATTATTATTTTGGTTTGATCTTGCTATAAACAACTTTATTTATTTATTAGGTATAAAGAGGAAGGATGTTGCTAGAAATGTACACGGACTCGTACCTTTGCAGCTATGAAGTATCAATTATATTTAGCTCTACAGATATATCTGATCAAGTTGATATTGTAATTGACATTTCAGACGTTATTTATTAGCAATAGTTGAAATTAAGTACAGAAGAAGAGCTTACATTTAGGCCGAAACGTCAGCTTTACCTTATAACAGTAAATTAAGCCATATCTCAGAATTCATCGAACTAGCCGAAGGCCTAACTATCTAAAAGTATGATGAAAAATGAGTAAATTACGATAACCAGGAATGATAAAAAGAACAGACACGAAAGTGCAATTTGTTATCCTGGCCAAATGGTGGCGGTCCCTGGTGCAGGCTATCTTATCGCCATATCTTACACTTGCGAAATGTGCACTAGCTCTATCAACTAGTTTAATTAACTCAACCTATGATTGCTAGTGATAATAACTCAACTGAGGCAACGTTTTCTGATAACTTCTAGATTACATGTTGCTCCGCTATATAAGTCATCGCTTATTTCGATTTAACCTTGGCAACGTCTGGAAACCAAAGCATTTTTTTTTTTTTTAAGCAGTTGATATACTGTGTTATAAATTAACTGTTTTTTTTTGTTTTGTTTTTTCATTTTGGTTTATTATATCCAATTATGAACCTTCATAATCGACCCAAACAAAAAAATTACTCCTCCCTCCCTCAAAATTTGAGGACTTACGTTTCAAGATGCGTAGTAGTCGAATAACGAATAAAAAAAAGTCCCTTTCTCCTAAATAAGTTAGGTAAATTAAGTTGTTTACAAAATGAATAAAAAATCATTGAAATTGATTCAGAACTAGGGTTAGCATTTGTGATATGCCATTTTCTCTTGAATTATTTTTGCTTTTAATATTAGTTAATAGCCCATGAATGGCTATATAGACAGTTATACCCTAATATTGTTATTTTGAAATAATAAACATTGTGTACAAAATTGCAGCATTTTTTAATATTTCGTCATATATGACAATTCTTTATATTTCATTTTAAAGAACAGTAAGCACCGATATAAAATAGTTCTAAGTTAAAAATATATATCAATTGAAGCAAGAGTTATACAATGAGATCGACTTATCATAATACATAGTAATATTTAATAAGTTCCTTTGCCTATACCTAAGGCTACCACGGATAACCTTAAACCAAGTACCTAGAAAAGACTTACCAAGTACCGACAAAGGACAAATACCTGTACTTAGGACACAGTACCCACCACCTGTAAGCACTTGCTTTGTGGTACCCATGCCGCCTCCTCATCCCCCCCCCCCTACAAACCCTTGCTATATTTACCCTCGGATCCTCAAGACTTAACACTCTGGTTGTAACATTACTTGTGTCACACTCATAGAAGGAGACCTCGGAATGTACACTTGTAGTCACCCAAACTCCTCAACACAGTATATTGTATTCAGAATATCTATCATGTTCTCATAATAAATATCTTTAATGTGTGAGATTCATTAACTAACGAATAGAAAAAGGCTGGAATATATTTATTAAGGAAGAAGCTGAAGGTTACTTTTATATGATATAATGTCATGTTTTAAATTTTTTTTTTATCTGATATAATGTGTGATAAATACATCATGTTTCTAATTTGTATATTGGTCCTATGCGCTTCCTGATGTCGGGCTGCCCCGCTCTCTATCGACCCTGGATAAGTGGGTACCCAGAACCAAACTTGATAATACACAAACCAACGGGTGTTTATGACCTAGTCGTAGAACGCCCCTAAACTGGATCAAACAAACTATGTATCTGATAGCTTTAAAAAAAAAACCGTTTTTAATAAATGTAGGCCATACGGTACATTACTTGGTAAGAGCATGATAATCTGCAAACAGCAAAAACACCATAAATATATAGTTGGTTTTTATAAAGCTTAAAAATTGTTTTTTTTTTTTTTGCCTGTATCGCTAGAACTCATGACGATATTTTGTTATATTCAAAGATTTGTACTTTTTATAGCAAAGTGAGGATTAGGCCAAGATAATGCCTAGTCGCTTAGTTTTATCCCCGGTTTTCGCATACTAATTTTATAGAGCTTGACTTAAGACAGAAAAAATATAATAAATGATAATAATCCTACTTTAACTGGGAGTTGCATCCCCAAAAAATTTCCTCGATATACTTGACCGCGGCACTCATTCTAAATATAGCATTTCCAAGTCAAATTCAACCTTTTCCAAGTCAAATTCAACCTTTTCCAAGTCAAATTCAACCTTTTCCAAGTCAAATTCAACCTTTTCCAAGTCAAATTCAACCTTTTCCATTTCAAATTCAACCTTTTTCGATTTCAATAAAATAATAAAAATCAAATTAACATGATTTTATGTTTTAATGGTTATTTTAATTACACCTTGTGTTTTTAACCCTTGTGGCTTGTTAAATGTTCCCAGGGGCCTTTCTACATATAGTTAGTCACAAATATAATAATAAGTATAACCGATACTTTAATTTTAAGACATTTGCGATACAAGGTCTGGTAGTCGGATTAGCGGGATTCGTTTTATTTTAGTTTTATAATCGCGGGCGGAAATATTATCAATAGAGGTTTATTATAACTTTTTCGTATTTATCGGATACTATGCTCAGCAGCGGCGTTCCCAAAGGTTCGTTACCGATTATAATATTAATTTTAATCGCGCTCGCTCAAATATGGATTTATTATCACTTTTTCGTATTTATTGGATACAAGGCTCAGTAACTGCGTTCCCAAAGGTTCTTTACCGACTACACTATTAATTTTAATCGCGCTCGCTCAAATATGGGTTTATTATAACTTTTTCATATTTATTGGATACAAGGCTCAGTAGCTGCGTTCCCAAAGGTTCGTTACCGACTACACTATTAATTTTAATCGCGCTCGCTCAAATATGGTTTATTATGACTTTTTCGTATTTATTGGATACAAGGCTCAGTAGCTGCGTTCCCAAAGGTTCGTTACCGATTGCACTATTAATTTTAATCGCGCTCGCTCAAATATGGATTTATTATCACTTTTTCGTATTTATTGGATACAAGGCTCAGTAACTGCGTTCCCAAAGGTTCTTTACCGACTACACTATTAATTTTAATCGCGCTCGCTCAAATATGGGTTTATTATAACTTTTTCATATTTATTGGATACAAGGCTCAGTAGCTGCGTTCCCAAAGGTTCGTTACCGACTACACTATTAATTTTAATCGCGCTCGCTCAAATATGGTTTTATTATGACTTTTTCGTATTTATTGGATACAAGGCTCAGTAGCTGCGTTCCCAAAGGTTCGTTACCGACTACACTAATAATTTTAATCGCGCTCGCTCAAATATGGTTTTATTATCACTTTTTCGTATTTATTGGATACAAGGCTCAGTAACTGCGTTCCCAAAGGTTCGTTACCGATTATAATATTAATTTTAATCGCGCTCGCTCACATATGGGTTTATTATAACTTTTTCGTAATTATTGGATACAAGGCTCAGTAGCTGCGTTCCCAAAGGTTCGTTACCGATTAAACTATTAATTTTAATCGCGCTCGTTCAAATATGGGTTTATTATAACTTTTTCATATTTATTGGATACTAGAATCAGTAGCTGCGTTACGGGGGGATCTATCCCGACCATTCTATTAATTATTCGTGCGCTCACTCAAATATCGGTTTATAATAAATTTTTTGTATTCGCTATTATGCTCAGTTGCTGCGTTGCGGGGGGTTCTATCTCGATTGTTCAATTTATTTTAAGTGCGCTCGCTCAAGAAGAAGTTTTTTTAACTTTATCGTATTTACTACATACTACGCTCAGTCCCTGCGTAACCAAGGACTCGTTACAGATTATAATATAATATTAGTATAGATAATAGATAATAGATTATTATAATAATAATTTTAATTGCGCTAACTCAAGTAGAGCTTTATCAAATAAAAATTGACGTATAAAATCGTTCTGTTTAGATTTATTTATTTATTTATTTTACATTTAGGTGCCGTGTACTACAACATTAGGTTAGAGGCACCGTTCGTTGTATTAATTACAATTTTTTGTATAAATTAATCTTTTTGATGTATTCCATAACTGCATTGTGGAACTTCGTGTCATCTCCTAGTAGTTGTTGTAGCTCGAGCCCGTCGATTCCATTTTTTCTCCTTTCTTCTTGGTATCTGATACAGTCTACCATTATATTTTTTGCTGTGACTTTTACTTTACGGTTTTCACATATTGGTGGAGTTGTACCTTCTAATAAATGACTGTGCGTGAGCCTTGTGTGTCCTATCCTCAGTCTGGTTAACACTAATTGATCCCTTCTTTGGCCTGAGATGAGGTTCCAGGGCGTCGTGTGGGTTCTAATTGATTTTAGCAAGTTGCTTTCCTTTACCTCCTGCCAATTCCGGTCCCAAGCTTCCTTAGTTTCCTTTCTTTTTTTTGAAGTCGGGCAAGGGAATGGAAATTCGGGGAACTGAAAAGAGGGTACAGGCCTCTTTAGCAGCATTATCCGCTATATCATTCCCCTCTATGCCTGCGTGCCCTGGGATCCACATGAAATTAACAGTTTTTTGTTTTCTTATGGTTTCAATAAGAGTCAAAATGTTTGATAAGATGTAATTGTTATTTATTTTATTTTTACTGATGCTATTGAGGGCCGATAGGGAGTCTGAAAATATTAAAAAATCATCACAGTTATTCAAACATAACATCAACTCTAACGCCAAGTTTATTGCAAACAACTCTGCTGAGTAGATTGTAAAAATATTTGGTAACGAGAATCGAATAATTTCCGTGCCAATTACTACAGAACAACCAACACCATTGTCAGTTTTTGACCCGTCTGTGAATATTAACTGATTTTTGTTATAACTCGCGGTGTATTCTGTGAAGTAACTACGTGTTATATAAGGATTTCTATGATATTTGGATAGGTTAACCAGTGAGAAGTTAAATTTTGATGAAGATTGATGCCAAGGTGGAAGAGGGTGTGGGTGGACTATCTCTACTTTACAGTAAGGATCAAGAATTATCAAGCCAAAGTGCTGAGGAGGATGGGCGGGAGACACAGGACTGATGCCCTCAAATCCTGGAGTTACTTTTAGTCTAACCGAAGCTTGGAGAACATTGTAAGCTCTTCGTAAAGGTAGTGACCACTCCTCCGCGTCACAGTTCTGTTTAGATGATTAATATCAAACTCCAAAATATTTACCAAAAAGATAACTTACTATCCTGATAAAAAAGATTAGCGATATCCCAATAGATGAAAAGTTACAAAAAAACACGAAATAAACTTACATTAGACCGACTGACTAAAAAAAACCATTAACACATTCACTAACAAAACTCCCCAAAACACAAATACAGAAATTAGCATAGAAAAGAAACACGAAGTTATAATAAACCTATATTTGAGCGAGCGCGATTAAAATTAATATTATAATCGGTAACGAATCCTTGGGAACGCCGCTGCTGAGCCTAGTATCCAATAAATACGAAAAAGTTATAATAAACCCATATTTAAGCGAGAGCGATTAAAATAAATAGTGTAATCGGTAACGAACCTTTGGAAACGCCGCTGCTGAGCCTAGTTACCAATAAATACGAAAAAGTTATAATAAACCCATATTTAAGCGAGAGTGATTAAAATAAATAGTGTAATCGGTGACGAACCTTTGGAAACGCCGCTACTGAGCCTAGTTACCAATAAATACGAAAAAGTTATAATAAACCCATATTTGAGCGAGCGCGATTGAAATTAATATTATAATCGGTAACAAACCTTTGGGAACGCAGCTACTCAGCCTTCTATCCAATAAATGCGAAAAAGTTATAATAACCCCATATTTGAGCGAGCGCGATTAAAATTAATAGTGTAATCGGTAACGAACCTTTGGGAACGCAGTTACTGAGCCTTGTATCCAATAAATACGAAAAAGTTATAATAAACCCATATTTGAGCGAGCGCGATTAAAATTAATAGTGTAGTCGGTAACGAACCTTTGGGAACGCAGTTACTGAGCCTTGTATCCAATAAATACGAAAAAGTTATAATAAACCCATATTTAAGCGAGAGCAATTAAAATAAATAGTGTAATCGGTAACGAACCTTTGGAAACGCCGCTGCTGAGCCTAGTTACCAATAAATACGAAAAAGTTATAATAAACCCATATTTAAGCGAGAGCGATTAAAATAAATATTGTAATCGGTAACGAACCTTTGGAAACGCCGCTACTGAGCCTAGTTACCATAAATACGAAAAAAGTTATAATAAACCCATATTTGAGCGAGCGCGATTGAAATTAATATTATAATCGGTAACAAACCTTTGGGAACGCAGCTACTCAGCCTTCTATCCAATAAATGCGAAAAAGTTATAATAACCCCATATTTGAGCGAGCGCGATTAAAATTAATAGTGTAATCGGTAACGAACCTTTGGGAACGCAGTTACTGAGCCTTGTATCCAATAAATACGAAAAAGTTATAATAAACCCATATTTGAGCGAGCGCGATTAAAATTAATAGTGTAGTCGGTAACGAACCTTTGGGAACGCAGTTACTGAGCCTTGTATCCAATAAATACGAAAAAGTTATAATAAATCCATATTTGAGCGAGCGCGATTAAAATTAATATTATAATCGGTAACGAACCTTTGGGAACGCCGCTGCTGAGCCTAGTATCCAATAAATGCGAAAAAGTTGTAATAAACCCATATTTGAGCGAGCGCGATTAAAATTAATAGTGTAATCGGTAACGAACCTTTGGGAACGCAGTTACTGAGTCTTGTATCCAATAAATCCGAAAAAGTTATAATAAACCCATATTTGAGCGAGCGCGATTAAAATTAATATTATAATCGGTAACGAACCTTTGGGAACGCCGCTGCTGAGCATAGTATCCGATAAATACGAAAAAGTTATAATAAACCTATATTTTAGTTAGCGCGATTAAAATTAACAGTGTAATCGGTAACGAACCTTTGGGAACACAGCTACTGAGCCTACTGTCCAGTAAGTACGAAAAATTAAAATAAATCTCTATTGATAATATTTTCGCCCGCGATTATAAAACTAAAATAAAATGAACCCCCGCTTATCCGACTACCAGACCTTGTATCGAAAATGTCTAAAAATTAAAGTATCCGTTATACTTATTATCATAATCGTGACTAATTATATGTAAAAAGCCCCCTGGGAACATTTAACAAGCCACAAGGGTTAACAACATAACGTGTAATTAAAATAACCATAAAAACATAAAATCATGTTAATTTGATTTATATTATTTTATTGAAATCGGAAAAGGTTGAATTTGAAATCGGAAAAGGTTGAATTTGACTTGGAAAAGGTTGAATTTGACTTGGAAAAGGTTGAATTTGACTTGGAAAAGGTTGAATTTGACTTGGAAAAGGTTGAATTTGACTTGGAAATGCTATATATTTCCAAATAAGGTTTGTAAAACCTAAATACGTTCCAATTATTTTAAATGGTGTAACAAAAAACAAAACAAACATGTTTAATAGATATTTCCAAAAATGATAATGAATTCCTTATTTATTCTGGAACTAGTCACTTTAGACTAACATTACAATAAAATAAAAATAAAAACTTCAGTTAAAAAAATAAAACAAACAAAAAGAAAGCAATAGAAATTACAAATAATCATATTAATAATAAATGAAGAAGAAACCTCAAATGATAATATTGAATATTAAACTAGATAGTAAAAAATAAGAGATATGTACATATATACAATTTTGATAAAAAATAAATTTTAGAATGATTATTTTTTTCAATAATAGACTAAAAATATGGCATGTGCAAAATACAACAGATGAATAAATAAATAAATGTTTCTATCTTTTTTATTATTGATTTTGAATGCATTTAGCAAACTAATTAGGATTCTTCAGAAATCGGAAGGACAATTGAATAGACGAGATTTGAGGTCAATAATGAACCATTTTAATCAACGATGTAAAAATAAATAAATAAATAACTGCAAATTTGAGGTTTTTGTTTTAAGATACCTAGAATTCGAATATCGAATTAAAAAAAAAAAAAAAAAATCGTTTATCAGCCCCGTCCGAAGCTTTTCTCCGAAACTATGGTTCCTGTCGTTTTTATAAAGGAAATACCATTTTTTAAATTATTCTTTTGTATATTTGATTTTACCTTCATTTTTAACTAATAAAGAATGCTTCATTATTTTGGTATTTGGAATTTCCATAAAAATAACTGTTTTATTTATTTTTTTCTGGAATAAAAACCACAGTTAAAGGTTTCTATAACAAGAAATAAGTCTCTTTCACTATCTTTCTAAAGGTTTTATACAACATCATAACGTTTTTCTTTTTGTTTGTTCATCGGAAACCTTTAAATACAACATTAATTGTCTAAACAAAAAAAAAAAAGTTTTATTAATAAGTAATAAATACACGCAAAATATGTCTCTATTAAATTTAAAAATTTCGTAGAACAATATCTGAAAAAATAGAGATTCATTCTGACAGGAAGTAATTTCTTTCAAGGTTTATACAAAGAAAAATATTCTGTGATTTCTTTTCTCTAGAAATGAACATGTATCGAGTACCTCAATTCAATATTGCATGATAGAACACTTTTCTTTTTATTTCTGAATGTTGTTGGATTGGCTATACAATCCATTCGGCATTGTTTATCCAGTAGGGCAACTTGGACCTTCCAGGAAACTTCATTGTCAGACTATCAACTCTACGGTCCATGTTTTGAGCCCTTCTAGCTTTCTTATATGTTAACATAAATCATATTATTCATGTACTTTTGTTTTTATTTATGTTACTGCAACGTTGAATATTTATCCAACGTTGACAAAAATATTGTAAAATAGGCTTAAATTAATTTTATTTCCCTATATATTAAATAAGAAGAAGAAGAAAAAAAACTTTATTCTGGGACTAAGTCCCCTAAGAATAACATGAAATTAAACATAGTAAAATATTCACATCTGGCCTAGATACAAAATTAATGAGAAAAAAAAAGAAAATAGATTTAACATAAGTGAAAATAAAATAAAATAATGATAAGAAACAAATACATTTGGTAACAATATAATTAACTAATATTTAACGCTTTAGCTAAAACTAGAACAAAAATGCACACAAAAAAAAAAAAAAAAAAACACATACCAAAAAGAACTACAAATGTACTAATGCAAAAAAAAAATACACACACAAACACAAAAAAAGTGTTAAAAAATTTAAAAATACTTGTAAAAAACTAAAAGTATTGACTATCATCTAACAGTACAATTATTTTTGTTAGCTAGCGTCATTGTGGGAAGTATGAAGATACTGGAACGAAAGGTATTTGAAAGTGGAGAGAGAGGTTGCTCAACGGATGTTTGTTGGTAGAGAATTCCAAAAACTGGTGGAGCGTTCAAAAGGATAGAAAGGAACGTTCATATGTTTTAGTTCTGTGGGAAGGGATATAAAGGTCGGAATGTCGAGATCTAGTTTCTTGTGAATGTCGATAGTCAAAGTGGGGGAAAATCAGTGAGGAAACGAGGAGCCTACGAATTTACTGTGGAAGAAGATGGTAGATAATGTGAAGATGATGGTGAAGACTTATTGCATGATGCAGATAGGAAATAGAAAAGCAGAGACGGTCCGTCCACAAATACTATGCATTTTGCAATTTTCTCAAAAACGACTCTAATCATTGTCATATTGCCAACAGTATATTCTAACACAATTTATATCTATGTAAATGTTGATAAGGTTTCATAAGATGTAGATTTCGTTTTGATATAATGAGAACGACAACGCCTAAATGCCGAACCATGATTATTAGGTAGATTCCAAAACATTGACAATATCATCTTATTAGCATTACCGAAAAATGGTTTAAAATACGATACAACTTAAACAACTTTGATGAAAAACTAAAAGAGAAAAGAGCTAAAATATTTTGTCATATTTTTTTTTCAGAACGTAAGATCAGTTATATAGGTGTATAATATGTCATTCAAAAGCTTTAGATTTTAGAAAAAAAAATTATTTTAGATGCAAAGTTGTGAGAGATAATACAAAGTGATAAATAGTGTCTAAACGTATGTGATTATCGTACATGACAATTTAACGTATGCTGTTTGTTTTAAACGAAACTGAATAAAAATAATTATTTAAACATTTTTCAACTCTAAAATAATTTAATAGTTTTAAAATTAATTTTAAGAACCGAGGTAAGTAAAGGTCGTGTGCTACCCGCACTAGATTATTTATTTTAAGAATCGGTCAACTTAAAGGCAAATATAAGTTGTATGTTTATAGTAATAAACATACATACATACATACATATATATATATATATATATATATATATATATATATATATATATATATATATTATATATATATATATAATTTAACTTGATTAATAATTTTTAATCATAATTTTTATGACATTTTTGAAGTGAAATTTTTATATTTTTTATTGTAGAAAAGAGTAAATATACATATAACCAAATATATAAATAACTCCACCAGACAGAAACTTAACGAATACCTACTCCTATTTATTAAAACCAATATGGACTTACGCTTGCCAAATATACGGCCCTGCTAAAAAGAGACACACACGAAAAATACAAACCTTTCAATTGCAATTTTTAATACTGGTAACGAGCTCACCACCATAAGTTTCAAACGATACCCTTCACTTTAAGGAGAAATGTGCACCAATGGGTGCTTTCTCCCTCATGCCTACAAACGCCATTTCAATAATATGTCAAGTGAAAAAATATATATAAATGAAGTAAGAAATTTTTAACCTAACATAAACATATAGATTATCTATCCGAAATAGATTCTACAAAACCAACTTTTGCCCGTTAGTATTATAAATATTTAAAAAAGCTAAAGCAATTATTTTGCAATGTCAAGATGCTCGTATGGTTATTAAATTCGAAACAGTTCAAAGGACGAGAAGCATACATCCATTGAATAAGTGCTACTAATTCAATGACTATATGCCTTTCGCCGTTCTGCTTGGAAGGCACTTAGTTATCCAGGTTCGATTAAAGGGTGAATGGCTGACCAGGCGGGATTTGTGGTGCACACGTTTCCTTTGATCACTTTGAATGCTCTAATCCAGGTTTCAGGAAGATCCCCTTTGAACCTGCAATCCAAACATGAGCAAGGTTATTCACTCAATGGTACGTAGTTTCCAAGTTATAATATCAAAAGCCATTTAATTTGTAATGCATCAACCATTGAAAGGATTTCGTGCATATAAGAGGATTTCCTGGTTATTAGAGGATGGTAATTCCCATTCCTAACGTAACGTAAGATCTACATATCAGCAAAGACGGAAACTCATCCAATGTGACTTAGGCAAGCTTACAAGCAATAGACATGTTTATGTTTTATGCTCCTGTTATGACATAAATATCGGACGACACTAAAAACTAAAAAAAAAAAAAAAGGTTGCCTATTCACTTTTAATTAGGATAGGGATCTTTAACAAGTATCTGACATCGCACAGACTCGGTACCATCATTCAAATGATCTCATAAACAAGGAATTTTTACTTCTGTTGAAGTCAGCGACAAATGGGATTTTATGGTCATTATGAATTATTTTTTTCTGTGACGAAAAAAGAGGCATCTAGGATTTTGGATTGTAAAAAGTTTGATCTAAGAGTAGATAGTTTAGCAGAGCAACTAAGATCAATTCAATATGTCCAACTTTTCTTATGTAAGCGTTTTAGTAATAGGCATTTGCCAAATTGACGTTTCTTGTCGTTTCATTTTCGTGTGGGGAAAGTAACCATTTTAAATGACGATACTCACTTATATACACTCACACACTAAGTGTTTCCGCTTCGAAAACTGACGGCGTCTGTCACAAAAGAGGCTAGTAAAATAACAGTTATCTGAGGGAAATTAATGTTGTTAGACAGAAGACGGTTTTTATCGCTTTATTACACAGCAGATAGAAGTATACGAGGTCTGTACTGTCGGCGAAAGCTAGCAAAAACATAACTGTAGAACATAACATAATGTATATTATAATCTAATATATTACATAAATAAATTACCATACTGCCATTATAATAATTTTAATGTAATTTCTCATACTAGAATTATTTCCCTTAAAAAAATATTGATATGAAAATCCACCTCTAGAGAATGGGAAATATGAAATATTAAGCCTAAAATGAAAAAGTAAAGTTATAAAATAATTTCATAATAAAATCATCTTCTTGCTAAAATTAGTAAATAATCCAGAAATACAATGACACATTATGAAGTTTTGGCAGGAAGTCCATTAATAATCTTTTCCATACTAAAGTAAACGTTACGTCGTAGTTGCATAAGTAAGATTTTGCTATAAGAGCAAGGGGACATTGAATAGTCTCCCTATGGAAGAAAGAATTTTCTACACGTTTACACCTTTTAATATCAGCCAAACAAAAAAAAAAAATGAAATTAATAAATTCAACTTTCAAAAGATTGATTTATTTTTCACAAACATATTGTTATGTATAGCTAAAACAAATAAAAAATATTATTTTATATATTCCACTTAAAAGATTATTTTATGGAATTTCAAAGCTCATGCATAATAATATTCCATTAAAGGTATAGGAAAAGTGAATTATTTTTCTAGCATGCTCATCAACGCTTTTTGTATCTGTTTTTTTAAACTAATCCTTGTGTAATTGATCATGTAGAACTCATCATGTGATACATAGTTGTGTAAAAAAATACAATCATTACAGTTTTAAACAGATTTGTGAAATAAATAGTGTTTTCAATGTATACATATATCTTACCAATAAAATTTGAGCTCGCCTATTCAGCACTGTCTAGTGTCTTCTGGAATTTTTTTTTTATTGTATAATATGTACAAAAAGATGTAACTCACACACTTTCTTTGTTTATTTAAATGTACGTGTATAAATTTATTACAATTATTAATTTTTTTTGCCAGTTGCAATTTTTATTTTGCACACACGTGTTATATACTTGTGGGATCTTTCTCCAAGATAAAGCTGTTGTTTCATACTATTATATATAATATAATATAATATATATATATATATATATATATATATATATATATATATATATATATTTTTTTTTTTTTTTGCTTTATTAATATGTCACATCTATTCAAGAAGTAGTAATTAAAGGTCGGAGAAATTCCAACGTTTTATTGGAAACTGAAAAGACTTATTATTATTGTATATATATATATATATATATATATATATATATAATATATATATATATATATATATACTTATTGATAGAGGAGCACAAGGCCTCTAATTTGCTTATTATCAATTCCTTTTGTAAAAATAAACTTGGGTAAAACTTATTTAATGCATATAAAATCAAATATATAAAATATACTTATATAAAATATATTTGATTTTATATGCATTAAAGAAGTTTTACCCAAGTTTATTTTTACAAAAGGAATTGATAATAAGCAAATTAGAGGCCTTGTGCTCCTCTATCAATAAGTGTGTTGTAGTGAATGATTGCAGTAGTGTATTAAAAAAAAAAAAAAAAAAAAAAAATATATATATATATATATATATATATATATAATATATATATATATATATATATATATATATATAATATATATATATATATATATATATATATATATATATATATAATATATATATATTATATATATATATATATATATATATATATATATATATATATATATATATATATATATATTGGGTAGTTTTCGTCCGTTTTTATAGTTTCTAAAATCAATAAAGGATTTTGCAGGTCTCTGTTGTTTTCTTCTGAATGTTTACATATCTAAAGTAAACAGTTACTGATCCCCTACCTTTGTATTATAAACATTAGCTTCCTAATCAATTACCCACTTTTTAGCGTACCTCCAAATATGAACATGGAAACACGCGATTTTCAAGTGATATTTTTGTACGAGTTTAAACTCGGCCATTCAGCAGCTGAGGCCGCTAGAAAAATTAGAAATGCGTTTGGGGAAGGGAGTGTTAATGAACGGACCATTTGCCGTTGGTTTACTAAGTTTTCAGCTGGGGATACCGACTTGGAAAACTTGCCCCGAGGAAGACCTCCGTCAGTAATAGACAAAGATGTCCTCAAACTTACAGTCGTAGGAAACCCCTACCAATCAGTTAAAGGACTCTCAGCACAACTAAATGCAAGTGCATCTACCGTTTCCAGTCATTTAAAGTGTATTGGGAAAGTAAAAAAGCTCGATACATTGGTACCTCATGATTTCACTGAGCGGCAGCTAGACCCCATGTTTCAAAAATTTATAATATTATTAATAATTCATACCGTGCAAAAATTTAAAGAACTGGGCTACGAAGTTCTTCCGCACCCACCATATTCTCCCGACTTGTCTCCAACAGATCACCACCAGTTCAGGAATTTAGACAACTTCGTCAAAGGAAAACTTTTTGAAAATTATGATCAAGTGAAAAGTGCGTTTTTTTGGATTTTGTTTCACTTCAAAGCTCAGAGTTTTTCAGTTCGGTGATAAAAAAGTTGGTGTCACGTTGGGAAAAATTTGTAGAAAAAGAAGGTAAATACTTTGAATAATTATCTTGTTTTCATATCGTATTTTTAATAAAAATCCTTTACCTTGAAAACGGACATTTCATGTGACACAACCCAATATATATATAAACTGCTGTGCAAAAATATTGCATCAATTGGATATTTTTTAATATCTCATAAAACATTACTTCAATGCCTTCTTTTCTGGCGATTTTATTTAATAAGACTGTTGTGAAGTATGTATAAAACAAATTTATAACATTGAAAATTATCTGGGAAGGGATAAATACAAACAAATAAATGAAAATGTCTCTTTATCGACATAAGAAAAATAAAGAAAAAAATGTAAAAACATTTAAATGTGGTTAACAATCTTCTAACAATATCTTGTCAGCCCTCCCCTAGCACGGATAATCTCTCTGAGTCTCTCAGGCATCGAAGAAATAACGTTCGCGATGACGGCATGGTCAATATTCTCCCATTCCTCCTTGACAGCTGTTTCCACCTCATCCAGGGTTTTCGGGAGGTTTTGAGACCTCTGAGCCGCCTCTCTATCACATCCTAAATGTGCTTAATGGATTGAGATCAGAGCTTCTTGGTGGGATCTCCAAATGTGTGATTCCAACCTCTTGTAGGTATTGTCGGACAACATTCACCGTATGGGGTCTTGCATTGTCTTGTAAAAAAAGAAAGTTATCACCCACATATGGAGCAAAAGGGATCACGTGATCATCAATCACCTCTGTCAAGTACCTGTGAGCATTCAAAGCCCCTCCAGTTATCCTGTGGAGCTCCGTTCGTGCCTCAATGCTGATTCCGCCCCAAACCATTATTGAGCCCCCTCCAAAACTTAATCTGTAGGACATGTTGCAAGCTGCGTACCTCTCTCCTCTTCTTCTCCACACTCTTTCCCTTCCATCAGGTGAGTGCAAAGTGAATCTGGACTTATCACTAAACAGAACTCGCCTCCAATTATCTGTCCATTCGGCGTGTTGTCGAGCGAATGCCAGTCGGGAAACTCTGTGTGCTCTAATAAGAAGAGGAACCCAGTTGCAGGTCTTCTAGACGATAAGTTGTTCTCCCTAAGACGACTTCTAACTTTAGAACTCGAAATTTCAACATTCCTGAGTTGGCTGATGAGTCCTCGTAGCTGATTTCCCGTGAAAGTACGATTTCTCAAGGCAGATAGCCGAAGAAATCTGTCTTCTTGAGCAGTAGTGATCCTTGGCCTGCCTTGCCCGGGTCTTCTACCGTAGCTTCTGAACTCCCTGTGCCTACGAAGAACTCTTGAGACTGTGGATTGGTTTACTTTAAGTTGCTGAGCAATTTCACGCTGACTCATTCCAGTTTCAGAAAACGTCACTATTCTGACACAGTCTGTTTCAGTTAAGTGAGTCTCGCGGTTCATAATTTGCAGAAAAAAGACTCTTTGAAGAAATGACAAAAAAAAAAAAAAAAATTGAAGAAAAAACTTGAAAAGCTATTGTGAATAAAGGTAAGTTGCATACAGGCTGATTTAGGAGTAATTATCTTCTTTTGGCTTACAGAGTAGAGTAAAACCTTAATTCTCTACTTGTGACCTTTGGCATAGACAGTATTATCTTAACGTATCAAGAGATCAAGTTTAGGAAAATGTGAATAAAGGAATACAATTTTTTTAATTTAATTTTATCCTGATGCAATATTTTTGCACAGCAGTTTATATATATATATATATATATATATATATATATATATATATATATATATATATATATATATATATATATATATATATATAGGGTATATATATATATATATAATATATATATATATATATATATATATAAACTCAAGAACATATGCATACTAAAGTAAATAACTATTTATTTTATAATATGAAATAAATATAAGTTTCATATTTAAATTATATAAATGATTTATTATCACCTATACCTTAATGTTACTGAAAAAAGTAAACACATAAAATATTAAGAGTAATGGAGTTCTATTTATTTTTTGTCGGAGATCTAAGACTATTGTGGACTGTTCCTTTTTACAGTTAGCAATTCTAAACCAGTGCACTCAACAATTGATAATGTTACATTTATTAACAAGACACCCATAATATAAGGGGTTGAGATTTCTAAAGGAATGTACAGAGAATGCCAATCGAAAGACTGGAAGGAATGGCATTCACAAAGCAAGTCTCTCTGAAATGTAGACTGCACGTTCTTCATTCTCTTTGAGCCATCTCTAAACTTGACCGTATAGAATAAATAAACTAGTTTATTCAATTGCGTATTGGTTTAATTGAGGTGAAGATTGAATATATTTGGTGAAAAAGAAGGCTGTCGATCCACTCCAACTCTTTATATTATCGTTTCGGCTAAAATGGCATCTTCATGTAGTAATAACTATTAAAAGGAAACATTTAATTCTTATAAAAAATAATTCTAAAATGTTTGGTATAAAAATTATATAAATCATGATGAAAATGGTTAAATTAGTAAAAACAAACAGGATAAGTAAATTATATCCGTTTCCTAAATTGTGAATTTTTAATTTAATCTCAATTTGTAATATTAAAGCCATAACACCGAAATAGCCTACATCTCCATCTTAACTTTGAATAACCCAATTTTATATTAATTAACACGTGTTGTTTAGGGGAACGGCGTGGTCTAGGGACTAGAGGGCTGGTCTACCGTTCTCCGGGTCCCGGGTGCCAACCTTTAAATCATCTACTCTGTTATTATGGACCCGCCTAGGGCACATTCAGCGCAGGCTCAATAGAGTAGGTACCCAAAATTTAGGAGGAAAAACCTGGAGGATGATCGTTATTTTTGTACGACCATCGGCCATGAAATTGTACGAATTCTATAAGTTCGACTAATACCCAAGATCCCTCATTGGTATTAGAGATACAGATTTATTTTTTCTGCCATCTTAAGATCTTCTTCTTCTTTCTCTTCGACCCATTTGCCTTTCAGCGTGGGCGAGCTCCCACCTATTGGTACCAACCATCTCTGTTCCTGGCAAGGTTTCTAATCTCGCCCAGAGTTTTAACTCTACGCATTCCTATTCGCTACATGTGGGTGATATAGGAGGTCCTTGGGCGTCCTCTAGTTCTTCTTCCTAAGGGCCTTACCTCCATTGTTTTAATTGGGTTCCGGTGGTGGTCCATTCGGCAGACATGCCCGTACCATCCCAATTGCCTCTTGTCTAGGACTTCCAGAACAGACATCTTAAGATTTTAATCTTTAAATGATTAATTGACCTAGCGTGTTTAATTGTTCCCAACTCAGTTGTAACTTTTTTGACTAGAAAATATAAATTATAATATTTATGTAGAGTTTTACGGGTAAGGTACATTGCAATGAAGTTATTATTTAGAATTGAAAATTAAATTCTTTCGGTATGAAGTCATCAACAAATTTTCCTGAAATACGAGTAGTAGTATAGGTGTACTATTGGGAAACTCAGAAAAAGTTAATATTCAATTTTCTTTTACCTAAAGAAATTCGTGTGTGAGCAACAATATGTATTCCTTTCTGATATTACTTCAAAAAACAAGATGTTCTTTCTCTATAATGTAAAAGTCATGAGTTTCCATTTTCCATCTGTAAATAATAACTGACAGTTATGACTAAACTTTAGAATGACATAAAATCATGCTAAGCTGCTAAATGTGTTAGCCAATTTTCATCTAGGTTTGACTATAAAATAAGAAACCAACTGAACCCACTTTGATTTATTACTAATTATATGTTTCACATTCCTGCCGATGATTAAATATAATAATTGGAAGGAATTAGTCCGGGTGGTGGTAAGTAAACGAAACAACTAAATAGGTTCAACTATTGTTTGCCAACATTTCCATCCCCATTGTGGTTCATCATCAAAGCTAATAAGATACAGAAGAAATACAATATTATATAAACTATCCGGCTAGAGAACCGCATTTTTGCGTTCTTCTATACCATCACCCTGCTATAATACTAGGCTAAATAGAAATAGATCTCTTACTCACCTCCCAACTCAACATTTTACTAAAACTCCCCATACGCCTTACTCTAAACTAACTTCTTCTCATTACCCTCTTCAACCACTGTAAACCTTTCTCCAGTAAATTCTAATATTGACTATTATATTTTCTCATTACGCAATTCCCCAAAAAATAATAATTTTAAGAAATATCTGTAACCTCCACAAACGACTTGCAAAAAAAAAAAAAAAAAATAGAATAAAAAATAAATAAACCGAACAAAGAATTTTTCTATTAAAATGTCGATCTCATTCTGTTTCCCCAAAATGTATTGAGAACTGTATTAGTCAGGCACCTTTGTCAAACTCACTTACCTCCAAATTGACTCACTCCGTGGACAAACACAAAAGAACGTTACTGAACTTAAAAATTAGGGAAATCATAAAACAAATTGTCCTCATAAACAACAAAATCCGATTATAGGCCACCACAACATGGAAAAACTGACAACGTAAATAGTTTATATAATATTGTATTTAATGTTATGGTAATTGTATTTCTTTTGTATCTCTTTAGCCCTAAGGATGACCCACATTGGGGGTCGAAACGTTGGCAAACAATAAATAGTTGAAACTATTTAGTCGTTTCATTTACAGACCGCCACCCGGACTAATCCCTTTCATTAATTCTCAAATGGTCAACTAATTATAACCACTAGGATTAAATGTAATAATTACAATACCATATAATATAGACATAATGATTTCTCGCTAAAATTAATTTTCCTCACGATGAACTACAACTCTAAACCGATGAACTTCACCGATCAAACAGTTTTTTTTTGTTTGTTTTTTTCAGCGACACTGTAATAAAATTGCATCTGTGCGAAGCGCGGGCGGGTCTCTAGAGTAAAATGTTTACTGTTAGTATTAAAATTTCAATACTACTTCTGGTAATCAAACTTGTACTTTAATTTTATTCTTACAGTATTGTAGTTTAGTATAAGATAGACATTTTTTATTTTATTTCAAACAAATCATTCAGTGAATTGCAAAATAATGTTGGGAGGAAAAGAGCTCACTGACGAACACTGAATAAATGAAGAGAAAACGGTCATCAAAGAGAAAGGTTCAAGGCGAGCTCATTAATTAATTAGAGCCATAACTAAGTGACCGCCCAACCCCCGCTGAGGTGGACAAGCAGATTGTAAATATTCCATCACACGCTATCCCTACCCCCGTCCCATCCAGCTGTTGAACAATTTCCCTCTCAATTCGATTCCCAGCCGATAGAATCCAGTCGGGAGCGGCGAATTTTAGAAACTTTTTACGGAAATTGAAGTTCACTTGGCCCGCTGGGAAAGCGTTCTAATCTTGTTCCGCTGAACCGAGTTGGAACTTTTCAAACTTCACGTACGTGCTCTTCCTCAGAGAATTGGGAAATATTGCCATGTTGGAATGTGCTGAATAACTTCGGTTTAATATTTAATATTTATGTGATAGACGAATACGTTTCCAAACTTATTAAGCTTGCTATGTAGGATATATTTTATACATTTCTTTTCATTTAAATACAGTTAAAATATTAAACAAATCTGTTGCGCGCAACACATGACAATCACTTACCTCTCTTGTTAAATTCAATTTCATAATTTTTAAATACATTTAGAGATGGAAATAATTTGTTGAAGAATAAATAAAATTGAATGTGTTTTATTAAATAATATATAATATTATAATCTACGGCAATCAGTTAGTTTTATCGGCTTTTTGTCATTCCTCGTTAACTTATACAATTTTGTGTATAAGATAATATTTTTACTAAAATCTTTAGCTCACCAACGGTAAATTATGGATCCATATTAATGTTCGTATGTTCAGAAACACAAAAATTGCGTTAAAAATATTTTTAATCTTTTATTTTTTGTAAGATGTCAAATTCGTAATAATTATGCATTTACCCGTTATTTATCAATGCTAAAAAAATGATAGTGTTATTTTTTTTTAAATCTACAAAATTAAAGGTATTCCAGAAAAAGAAGTTTTAAAATATCGGTATTTCAGCCCTGTCATACTATTTCAATCAGAATGAAACTTGTATTGTATCTAAGCTCACTACATTTTACATCAATAAAACGATTTTAGTCAAAATATTTTTCGCCGTTTTTAAGAAAATCTTAAAAAGGTTAAAGTGGCTCTCCTGGGCCACCGATTTGAATAAAAAAGTATTATCTCGGGCGTATAATTGTCTTAAGTATGAAATTTCAGTTTCATACGACTTTTCGTGGTTGCTCGAGTCTTACCGCACACAGACATATAATTCGGAGTCACAACTTAATTATTTCATCTTCGAATCAATAGTTTAGCTGTATATCACCCCAAAACCCCCATACCCAGCAATTTGCCCTCAATCCTTATTTGGATATGAATATTTATAATTTATTTTCAAGTAAAGAATTATTTGATCAGAAAAAAAATCCTTAGGATTGGGAAGATAGATTTCGAGATTTCAATATAAAATTGCAATACTAAAAAAGGGAGAACCAAGATTTCTTGGCAATATCAGCTGTATGGTTGATAATAGATTTACCTAAAGAATTTTGAACTGTTTTGTACAATTTGGGGGCCTGATAAGTGCTTTACCACCAGGATCCCTTTATTGTGCCTTAAATTAAAAAATGCTTTAGTTCGTTTTAAGTTATTTATTATGATTAACAAAATATTATTAAAGGGTCAAGATCCCTATTAATATTTACGGCGGGCGGCGTGCTCGTCCTCGTCCTCCTGGAAGGCTTTGTTCCTCGCTCAGGTCTCTTCCGGTTCTGGATACAGCGGATGCTACGCTCTGGCTCGGGATGAAGATCCGTTCAGGCCGGATGTTAGACAAGGAAGAAGAACTCCACAGAAGTAAATTCTGTAAATAGTGGGACTAATGCCTTCTGGAGCGAGAATGCTCGCCTTTCCCGTATGGAAACAGAGACCCTGATCCGGGTAGCATTAGCATTGCAAAAATATAATATATGCATATATATATATATATATATATATATATATATATATATATATATATATATATATATTTTACAAAAGAAAAAATAAATCTGAAAAATGGGCATCACAGAAATCAATAAATATAATAAACAACGGTAAGTAGAAATAGAAAAAGAATTTGGAGGTTGTACAAAATGGACAGAGAATTCCTCTTGGGTTGAAAATAAACATAAAACCGTACACTACCTTGAAAGGCATACTATAAATAGCTATTATTATATAATAGCTAAGAACAGGAAAAAATTTAATTTAAAAAAAAAAAGTTTATTATTTAAAATAACACTCATGAATCTGGCACAGATGAGAAAACTAAGTAAGTCATGAGCAAATTTTCCAAAAAAAAAAAAAAAAAAAAAAGGCAATATTAAATAAAAAATATATTAAATATATGATTTATAAATTATCTATTCATTCCTTATTTTATGCTTACATTTTATTGTCATATATCAATTTATAGTCATATTAAAATCGATGAACAAATAAACATTGTAACAACCAACTTGTTACAAACAGTTAAACATGTGCTACTAGAGTGTCCTCTATTCGAACCAATTCGGCGAAAACTAAATTTATCTGGAACTTTGGCAAAAATTATACAAGATGATGAAAACACAACAGTTAAATTGTTCAATAACCTGAAAAAAAATCTATTACAATAGAGTGAAATTTTTATGTCATAACAATGATCCACTGGGGTGAAGGCAAAAAAATAAGAAAAATAAATAAATTAAAATTGTTACAATAGATGAGATTCGTAATATTCAAATTTATCATAAAAACCCTAAAGACTGTTTGTAGGTTCTTGTGTTTTTAAATTCATCTGTGTATTTCGGAATGTAGCAACAATCTAATTATATAGATATGAGACCTGACTAAAAGAAATAAATATCTTGTAAATCAGAAAAGTGACACAAATTATAAATAATTCCTCAGCAGAATAAAAAAAAAAGTTATAGAACTAAGATCAAGGTTAATTGATAAAAATTAGTTGGAAAACTTTTTAATCCTTGAGGAATAAGTCATTATCCAATAAAAGTCTATGGGTTAAAGATTAGTCAAATTAGCTTCAAGTGCTAAAACTTTTAATAAATATTAATCGGAACTTGTACTGATTTCTTTTCTAAGGTTTATTAAACTGTAGATGGTAAAACGAACTAATTTACCGTTAAGATATTTTACAGATATAAAAGAAATATCATTTTTATTTTAATGTATAACAGTATTTTTATATCAGAGGTATTCATTTTCATGATCAGAACTATATAAATTATAAATCTAGACAAGTTTCTATAAGTTCCTTTGAGAGTTTGAAGAGGGTATCGATAGAGGTAGGAATACAAACAGTTTGCATTCCAAAGATCATCAGACGTGCAGTCCTTTCCAGCCACTGCACAAAGCTTTACGTACAAAGCTAGAATACAGTATTGGAATTGCTTCAATGGCATCTTATTAAGGAAATTCCAGAGTAAAGCACTAAACAAATCTTAGATGTCTTTGATGCTAAAATATTTTCCTAGTCTCTTTGGAAAAGAGAAGAAGGACAAAATATTTTTATATAAAATATAATGGAAAAAAATAATAAAAATATAAGTTTATATGAAATGTAAAATATCGTGTCATTATTCGATCAAAGTGTTACTTTTTGAAGTGAAAACTACTACTAAGCGCGCTATGCGATTTTTGGCAGGGGCGAAAGCCTTGATTTCATTATCAGTTACCATGGTGACGGTTTGAATTTAATTAAAATCAGTAAAATTAGATAAACCATGTTTTAGAACGTACCTCTTACTGAATATAAATTTAATATCATTGATATATTAATTGTCTTGAGACTAAAATATATTTGTTAATATTATTAAATCATTACTTTGCATGAAAATATTTAAACATACGAAGCAAAATCATGACGATTTTACTGCCAATGCTTAAATTGTAGTAAAACGAAATTGAAAACAATGTCTTAATAGTACGACATTTAAAATTAAATTAATTTTAATTACATATTTTCAACTTTTTTTTATTATTCTCTTCTTTTCTAATCAAAGGAAAACATAAAAAAAATTAAATTAAAGCTGACACACAATCATATTTCAACAATTATTTATTAATGTATCTGTTTTTTAGGGAAGAACCCATTACATATAGAGACTTTCGCTAATGTATCCGTACATATCATTTCCTTACAAACCTCTAAATAGTTTACCAGACTCTTAATTAAAGAGGCAATCAGAAGAGGCTAAAAAAGAATAATTATTTATATTTTAAACACTAATGTTTCATTATTCCCAACTTCATATAGTCACATAAAATATAAATAGTTGAAATACAATATACATAATAAATTAGTGGAAAAATAAAATATTAAATATTAAACACTAACAAGATAAAGTCACACTCACATATACGAGGAGCCTGGCCGACAACGCTCTATAATTTTCCACCCCAGCCAAGAAACAATGCATTTTTTTTTTTTGTCACTTCCATGGTCCTGATATTTATCTGATATTTTAATCATATTATTGTTTTTGATTCCCCCATAAATATTAGAAACGTGATAATATGCTAATTTATTATTTCGCCATCAGCATTATTATGTAAGATACGCAGACATATTTTTATAGTTCGGTATCAGGTAATAGTAAGAAGTAAGACCACAAAGAGGAAATCTAAAGCCAAATTTTAAGTTCAATATCAGAAAAAAGTTTCTACTTTCTCTATTCTTTTAGAATTGCAACAACTTTGATGGTTTACATAACCATCAAAAGGGGCAATGTATTATGATTATCAAAATTGAGAAAGAAATTATCCAGAAAAAAATATATAAACATTTTTAGGTTTGTAAAAGATCTTTTTTGATTCATCCAAAAATGTTCTTGTAAATTTCATGTCTATAAAAAATAAATTATTTACACAATAAACTATTTACCTTGTATAGAAAGAATAAAACAAATATCAAACAGAAAGTTTTCTTCTTTTTTTTTTCGCCATTAGGGATCTGGCAGCCCAATACCACTCCGATCTTGATGTAGTTTCAGCTCTTATATTTTGTAACCGAGAGCATACTTCTAGATGCGCTGCATCCATTTCACTATTATCAGAACAAAGGCAGCAAAGTGGAGACTCTACCACCCCGATCCGATGCAAGTGTTTTGCGAGGTAGTCATGGCCGGTAAGCATTCTAAACCGGGCAACTGCATCTCTTCTCTTCAAATCGACCGGTTCTTCCTCCAGAAGTAGTTTGCCCCAGAGCCTGTTCTTCGAACTTTCTCTTATGGAATCCATTAATAAAGCATTTTTTGCTCTCTTAACTTCGTCCTTAGCTCTGCGATAGGAAATTTGATTGATGAACTGATCTGAAGCTGCGCCTTCTTTTGCAAGCTTGTCAGCTACTTCGTTTCCATGAATACCGCAGTGGCACGGGATCCATTGGAAAACTACCTGCATACCTTGTTCAAGCAGTTGTTCAATTTTAGTTTGGCAGTTCACAATGACTATATCCTGAGGCACATTTAGCTGCGTAACTGCAATGATGGCCGCCTGTGAATCCACAAACAAGACAATACTCTTTGCGTCTATATTTGAGAGAGCGTGCAAAGCTAACATAGCACGAATTTCGCTGTTAAATTTTTTCTGGTTGTCGTCATGACGCTGGCATGTCACAACTTCAATTTATCTCTTTTTCCGAAATGAATTTTAAAAGTTGTTTGCATTTATTTTTCATGCCAATTCTATATGTTTCTCTTGAAACACCATTTTTCCATGAAACGATCTAATAACAGAAATTATTAATGACGATAACTTTAGTGTGTGGGCTTCCCGCCACTCTCGATTACGGTCAAAGCCGTTTTTTTGTTTAATACCATTTTTCTAAAGGCTAGAGTTTTCCAGGGGTATGAAATTTATTTATATATAACTCTTATTTTCGGTAATAAGCTTTTACCTCGGAATAATAAATTTTATCGTTCGGTTTTAAAAATTTAGCACGCACGAACTCCTTAGTATCTTATGATTGCATATTTTATTACTCTTAAAAGTAAGAGCTGATGAATTATTTGAAGTAAATAAAATTATAAGGATTACAGAGGAAGCAATTTTAAGAATTCGACCAGTTATTTCAGTTTCGTACGACTGTGAAACACAGGACGTTTTGAGAGACTTTCCTTTTTGAATTAAGAAACCTGAAACAGTATGTTTCAGTTGATAACTCATGTTACAACAATTTCTTTGCTAACAATACATACACTATATGTTCCAGATTATTTATTTTATTTTATCGATTTTGGAAAATTTTTGGACCACATACAATGTACAATCATGGCTCGCCCTCATCTTCGTCCTCTTTTGTCAGTACTTTTTATTTCTAGACCTGATCTTTTGTCTTCCATCCAAGTTTAAGGTTCTGAAAATAACCAAAGGTGAATGAATCTCATATTTCTACATTGGTTATTACCTGAAAAATTTGTTTTGTTTTTTTCATATTTCTAAATGTACCTTTATCTTGAATATATTTTCGTGTATTACTAATCCATTGATTATTATTCTTTTTGTTATAAAAAGTCTACTTTCATCTATTCTTTTTAATACACCCATGGAAACGAACTCTTCTTTTTCCGGATTTCGACAGAGAGCTTTAGATATTTTTATAGAGTTATTTATTGTGTTTTACTTAAAAGAAATAAAGATCTGTAGTTGTAAAGAAGATGTTACCATTTCCATTTATTTCCCAACTAAGGACTTTATCTCTTTTTTTATAGTTTAAATTTCTTACACTCTCTCCACTTTTTAAAAGTGTCAATTTATTCTGCTCCATAAAGTGCTTTTGGTTATATTACTGTGCTATAATACCTTAGTTTCGCGTTGATAGAAATTGTTATTTTATTGTATTTTTATTTGAAAAGTTTATATGCATTGTCATGAGAGTACCACTCGGTTATATAACTTCTCCTATATAATTAAATTACGTAGTTAATTAATCTCTCTAAATTATTTTCTAAAGGATTATGGGAGATCTGAAATATTTGCGTGATATTCTGTTTTGGATATCAAGAATTTCAAGCCTGCTTTATTCCCAATTTTTCTGAGTTGCCTGTGCTCCACACTTTTATAAAGTAATTAATCCATTTTCTGACACAAATTTAAACTTGGAAATGCTTCAAGCAGAGGATGTGTTGATTGCAAATGCACATTCATTTTTCTTTTTTATAGTTTTCTTTGAATATTAATTAAACCATAAAAGTATTGGATTGGCACTGTTATCTAGTTAATTAATTTAATACTATTCAAGAATATATAAATATATATATATATATATATATATATATATATATATATATATATATAATATTATTGAATAGTATAGGAATTAACTAGATAACAGTGCCCCTACTACACACTAGTTTGTAACAATCGAACCAGCAGCCTGAGAATACATATTAACGTTAGCCACCTTCGTTAATCACTTTCGAACTTTGTATATATATTTATTTATAAGTAGTCTTTTTTTACTTTAGAAACAATTCTTTATTGAACAATATTACAATCTGTCCAATTTAGGACATTTTTAATAGGGATAAAGTACAACATTCATACTGCATTCACACGATATATACAAAACAATAAATTTATATAATAATAATACAATATAAATAAATACAAAACAAAATCAATAAAAATATATACAAAAGTCACTCATACCTATATACAATTCACAAGCATACAGCACGTGAGTGGAGAATCTAGCCAATGCTAGAACTCCAATATACATTTTACAAGAGGTCTCGAGGCCACTGCCGTTTCAACCTTCTAGGAGGATGGTAAGGATGTGTGGAGCTGGATAAGGATTGAGCTAGGGGATTAGGGTGATGGATAAGGTTCTGATGGAATTTAGAGAATTTTAATGGTATAAGGTCTAAAATAAATGGAATATTTAGGTCGCGGTGTAAGGTATGGTTGGATACATAATAAGGAGCATTAACTATTGTTCGGAGGACTTTTGATTGGAAGGATTGAATGCGTTTGATGTTAGAAAATTTGGCTGTCCCCCACAGTTCAAGTCCGTAGGTCCAGATAGGTTTCAGTACTGTCTTGTATATTAGCAGTTTGTTCTCGATAGATAATTTAGAATTTCTGTTCAGTAGTCTGTATAATTGTCCAAATCGTCGATTAAGTTCTTGTCGTTTAAGTCTAGTATGTGGGTTCCAAGTTAGTCTTTTGTCCAGAAGGAAGCCAAGATACCGGACTGTGTCGGAGAAAGGAAGCGGAACGGAGTTAAAGAGAACTGGAGGGCAGGATTGTCTTCGAAGGGTAAAGGTGACATGTCTGCATTTGGATTGATTGACTTTGATTCTCCAGTTGTTACACCAGTCTTCAATTTGAGAAAGGTGTGTTAGGAGGCCTGTAGATGCAATTTCGGGATCTAAGTGAGAGGATAGGATAGCTGTGTCATCAGCGTACGTTGCTAGGAAGGTATCAGGGCAAAGAGGAATATCAGCCGTGTATATATTGTAGAGGATAGGACCAAGGACACTACCCTGAGGAACACCGGATTCGACTGGATAATAATTGGAATATTCTGCACCACAACGAACTCGGAAGGAGCGGTTTGATAGATAGGATCGGAGGACTAGGTATAAGGATAGGGGTAAATGGTTTTTGAGCTTAAAGAGCAATCCCGGGTGCCATACCGGTCAAATGCTTGCGTTATGTCCAGAAATGCATCCGAGCAGTACTCCTTGTTCTCAAGGGCAGAGGAAATATGGTCAACGACTCGGAGCCCTTGCTGAACGGTTGAATGTTGGGAACGGAATCTAAACTGATGGGAAGGAATAGTGTGGGGTTCTAATAACGGTAATATTCGTTTGAGGAGGATTTTTTCAAAGATTTTTGAAAGGATTGGGAGTAGGCTGATAGGTCTATATGATGTCGTAGTGTTAGGAGGTTTACCTGGTTTTAGGAAGAGAATTATTGTGGAATGTTTCCATAAGAGAGGAAAATGAGTAGTGCGTAGAATGGAGTTGTAAATATATGTAAGAAATATAACGGCTTTAGATGGAAGCTGTCTGAGAATCTGAGGAGTGAGGAGATCGTATCCAGGAGATTTACGGAGTGCAAGTTTTCGGAGAAGATATTTGACCTCAGAGGGATTAACTGCTTTAGGAGGTAATGAAAGCGGGATTGGAGACTGAAGGAACTGTTCCACTACTGCAGTGTGGTTTGGATTGGATTCTGGATGAGGTGTGAAGACTTGGGAAACGTATTTGGCAAGTTCCTCGGCTTTGTCTTCATCAGACGCAGCCCAGGAACCATTACTACGACGGAGGGGATGGGAAATATGGTGGGATTTTAGAATTTTCTTGGTGACATTCCACAGGGAATTGTCACAAGCCGAAAGAGAAAAAAGGAAGGAACTAAAGGATTGGGAACGGAAGGTCGCCAGCTCCCTCTTTAATTGTCTACAATAAAAGTTATAGGAGCGGCGATCTGTGGGGTGACGGGTGCGTTGCCATAAGGATCTGGATCGGCGTTTGGTGCGGATGAGGTCTATGAGGTGTTGTGGTAAATGATTTTGGTTATGACTTATCTGGGAATGCTTGGGAGAGGAGGCAGTCCAAACAGCTTGTTGAATAGCGATGGTGAAGGAGTTTACGGCATCGTCAAGGTCATCTGGAGTTTTGAGTTTCACTCTGAGGTCAATATCACTGGTCAGGATTTGGCGAAAAAAGTCCCAGTTTACTGGTCCTCTGATAAATGACGGTGTGGTGGGTTTAGGAATAGGAATTAGGGATACTTTAAGAAGCAATGGACTATGGTCAGAGGACAGTTCATCAAGGCGAGTCACCGACATGTTTAGGGAGCCTAATCCGCTGTGAATGAAGAAGTCAAGGATGTCAGGATTACGGTTAGGATCAGTTGGCCAGTAGGTAGGGGAGTCAGGAGGCAGGAGGTTGAAACGTCTAGAGCTGAGTGCAGACTGTAAATTCCGCCCACTACAATTCGTGGATCTGCAACCCCATTGTTGGTTCTTAGCATTCATGTCTGCACCCAGAATGAAGTGGTTTCCTAAGGAATTGAGGAAGGATTCGAATAGAATGTTGGAAATGGAGTGTTTGGGAGGGCAATATGCTGATGTAAGGGTTACCGGAAAGGAAAAAGTTTTGATTACTATGGCTGTGGTTTGTAGGAAATCATAGGTAGGAAGTGGGAGTAAGTGATGAGAGAGGGACTGGTGCACAATGACAGCAGTACCGGCATGGGCTTTTCCGTCTGGGTGTTCTGTACGGTATGTTACGTATTGAGGTATTTTAAAGAACTGTTTAGTGGTTAGTCTAGTTTCAGTAATAAGTGCTACATCAACGTTTTTGTCTTGCAATAAAGCTGTAAGTTCGTCAGTGTGATTTCTAACACCATTCGCATTCCAAAGGAGAATGGACAAGGAGTTAGGCGTAGTCATTTAAGGATTTTTTAAGGAAGGGATTAAATTTGATACGAGATTAGTAAGTAGTGATATTAGCGGCATGACAAGGGATTTGATTTCACTGATGAAGGATGTCATCAAACTTGTAAGGTCTGTGACATTTGATGGAGGAGGAATATGAGAAATTTGATGCGGATGAGGTTTTTGAGGGTTGGGTAAATTTTGAGGAATAGGTGGTTGTGGAAGGGGTTCAGGATGTATGCGTTGTTCCGGCAGGGCCTCTTTGTTCTGGTTCCCACCTCCAAGTAGATGGGCAAATGTTACATTGGAATCAATTGTTTTTGAAGGTTGTCTTCTGCTTCTGATCGGTTCAGCTGTTTCATCCAGATTCTGAGGTTTTTGGTATCTGCTTTTGAGGTTCTTGTAGATTTGACATCCCTTGTAGTTAGCCGGGTGGTCCTCGAGGCACAGAACACATACAGCGGGTGTTGATTTTAATCGTGTACATTCTTCTGATTTATGTTGCTCACCGCATTTCACACAGCGTGGTGTGTGGTGGCAGTAAGTTCTCGTATGACCATATGCCTGACAATTATGGCACTGAACTATTTCTTTCTTAGTGTAAGGTTTCTCAACTCTTACACTAGTATAGTACAACCTATTGAGGTCGTAAATTTTTTCAACTCCTGCTGATGGTTCCAAGTCCACGAAGAATAGAGGCAGTGGAATTTTATCTTTTAGGACATTGGTCACTTGCCGCACTTTGTAGCCTATCTCCGTCAGTTCTTCTTTGATAGCTGTAACTGGTGTCGAAGGGTGTAGATTTCTAATTACAACCCTTAAAGCTCTCTCCTGGCGCACCTGATAGGTATGAAAATCAGCTTTGGTCTCAGTCAGATATTTCACTATTTTTCTGTAGCATTCGGCGGTAGTCGGGGATATTTTAGTATCACTGGTTCTGCTTATACAAGAATAACTATTAGGATCAGTTACTTTGTTTAAATGCGCACACATCAGTTGAAAATTTTTAATATTTTTAACAAATATTGGTGGAGGTAGTGGTTCCCTGGGTATAGGAGAAGATTCCATGGTTTCTTTTTCATTTTGGAGGATCTGAAATGGATTCGGTGTAAAAAACGGCGATTCATCAGTTAATCCTTGTGATGATGTGCTAGGCTGTGGTTCAGATCCTAAAGAGGTAGCTGAAGCGGTCGCTGGTGGAATCATTTTTTTATTATTTTCACGGCGAAGTCTCTGTTTTGTAGGAGACGAGTTTGAACCTGCAGATCTAGATCTTTTACTAGTAGCTTTTGAGGACATAACTTGATGAAAATATCTCATTGATTAAAAAAAAAAAATAAAAAAAAAAAAAATAATAAAAAAAATAAATAAATAAATAAATAATGAGATGAGAATGAGAAGGAAAGATCATAAAAGAAAGATAAGTTAAAGAAAAGCAAGCCCGAGCTTGCCGAGCTAGCGGCAATCAGCTGATCAGTGACCCTCCTTTCACTTTTCGCGATTCTACAAAGTATATTATAACTTTGCTTACCGATATTTCTCCAATATTCACTGCTGTGGTTTTCTTGAAGTCTAGTGATGTTTTCCAGACTGAACTCAAGCGAATTCCTACTGAAAAGAGCAAAAATCTGAGAGACGAAGTAACGTATGACTGTTATCATCGAGCGCATCAGCTGTTCTCCTTTTTTTTTTTTTTTTTTTTTTTTTTTTTTTTTTTTTTTTTTTTTTTTTTACTAAAAAATAAAAAAATATTTAAACAATAATGTGGCATTCCCCCCACATTTTCATCAATTTTCATATTCTTATAGTTTTTATTATAATAGTTGAAAAATAAAACAAAAAGGAAAGAAATAAAATACAAGGAAAATAAATACTAATAATAAAATTTAAATCCTAACCTGAAAAATATTACATGAGAAAGAAAAACTATGGTAAAGAATAATATAATGACAAACATTTTAGTTTGATTTATTTATAGTAATATATGTTTGGTTCTTATGTGCCTGTATTTAGGTGTTGGTGTTTTCATGTAATTGCCTATTTCTTGAATGAGGGTGTTATAACTTAACTAGTATAAGTTGAAGAATTTAAAGGTTTGTTTGAGTATGTACTCTTGAAATGTCAGTATGTCCAATTCTGTATGGATTGTGGTAATCCTAGTGCAATGGTAAAAAGGTAGATTTTTATAATTTTTATAGACATCTATTTTGGAGGATCTTTAATTTATTAATATGTATTCTGCTAGAATACATTTTAATAAAGAACTCCAGGCTGGGCAAGCATATGAAATTATAGGTCTTATAACCGATTTGTACAATATTAATTTGTTTTTTGTTGTTTTCCGACTTTATATTGAAATATTGGTAAATCTTGTACAATATTTTACGAGAACTAATTAATTTATTTCTAATAGGGAGGTTTAAATATTAATTAAATAATAATTCATTTTCTAACATGACACTTCATCGCTTTACCAGAGATTGTGGCTATCCTGTTTACGTCGGCGTATTGACTCCAAATCATTCTATGGACATTTTTTCGAGCTACAGAGACTTAATATTTATCAATTTAATTAAGCATTATATTTTCACTCTCTTAAAAACTTTTTACGTGATTTATTATACGTTTCGGGTTCTTCTCTCCATTCTCAAGACTGTTAATTTGTTTCGTAATTTTTTTTTAAATTTTGAAGCGTCATAGATTATTGATAAATAGTCTTGAGAAAGAGGAAAAGAACTCGAAACATCGAATAATAATTTAAAAAGTTTTTAAAAGAATAAAAGATATAATTCTTAATAAAATTTTTAGACATTGAACTATCTCGGATTAAAAAATAGATAGAATGTTTTTTTTTTTCTGTATTATTTTTGTATATTTGCAATTCGTAGATACTAACTACGTAATATAATTTTTATGTTTTATAGTTTTGGTTTAATTGAAATAATTTTAATTTTATTTGTTTGTTATAAATAAAATGGCTTTTTTTGGTTAAAAAATGTCTGCATGTCTTGATCATTTCTTTTTTTCTTCTAGCCTATTTACTAGATGTGTTGTGTACTATACATTAGTAAATATCAATAAATAATTTATATATATATATATATATATATATATATATATATATATATATATATATATATATATATATATATATATATATATATTATTTCATTTTATTTTTACAGGTAAAGATTACATACACCGATATATATCTTCCTTTTTTTTTTTTTTTTATAACTTCACTCAATCTATTAGTTTTCAAAACATGATTAATGAACTACAAATACAGTTTTTTACTATAAAAACAGCATGGTAGATTGGGTCGAAGTAAAGGTTGCAGCAGGGCTTCTACGGAATAAGTAATTCATTCATAAATAATATGATTTTAGATGAAAGAGAAAACGTTACTTTTTTCCCTATAAAACCTACAGAGAGAATATATTTATATTTAAGACAGGCCATGAAGCCTCTGGGTTGAGGCAAAGACCAGAAACCCCTCCTCGAACAGACGGCCACAATGGCCGGAGCCAGTCAAGGCTAAAGTTATTATTTATTAAGAAAGAAGGAATACCTCGGCGCCATTCAGTCCCTAACATAAATAGATTTCGTCCGCGGTATTCAAGTCGCTTCGTGGAATCCTAATGTCAAAGGCTTCCTTCGATCGTTGGCTAATACTGAATGGATTATCAAATTGCTTGTAAAATTAGCTCAAAGCATTTAGTCGTATTTCATCGAGGGAAAGGTAAATTCAAGGTTGTACGCAGTAGGAAAATAAGTTTATAAAATAACTATAAATAAAATTTATAGGGCGAACAAGGGTTTGAACATTAAAGTTATGAATATATATATATACATAAATAATTACAGATAAAAATGTGATATGCTTATGATCATGGTTTATTTTATTATAATATTAATTTTTATTATACATGATACATTTATTGGTAACTTATTATATACAATTCTCGATTGGAACTTTAGAGCCGTTTTACTCAAAATCGGATGATAGCATCATTTAAAAAAAAATACGTATAAATCCTCTAATCTTTGTATTTATAAATGAAAGTACTTTTTTTTTATTATTAAAAAAGTAAGTAATCACTTTTTTTTTTTTTACCCCTACCTCGCCTTTGAAAGCTATATGGGGGTTTCTGGGTGAGGGCGGGGTATAAATGCCGAAATAAAAGTCCCCTCTCATCCCCGAACCAAGACGCGAACTCATATTTTTTTTTTCAACTGTGGTAGCTAGGCAACCCACTCAGCCACTCCGCCTTCTAGTAAGGAATCATTTACTTTAATACTAATTACGTTTAAAACATAAAAGTGTAAAACCTGAATGGATGAATTCCTTTTATTTGCTTGCTGGGTAACAGCCATACAAATAGAGCTTGTTACATAACAATATGAAATAGAAAGCATACTTTAGAAAATAAAAAAAGAGGTAACAAGATACAAATTCATTACGTTGTCAATCCTAGGTGCATTCAACAGTAACAAATCACAATAAAACTCACAATAAAACAATGCAATGACAGTTGATGATTAATACAACAGTGCCCAATATAACAATTAAAAATTACATTATTCCAAACAATACGGCAAAGCACGATATATAATAAAGGTGACAAATGGTTCGGTTGGTATATTACAAATAGTTCCAACTCGGCAACATTACCTGACATAACAACAAACTTCCTTCAACTCCCAATATCCTCGGTGGTAAACAGATCGGTAAAAATTTGTACCGTTATAGTATAATGAGTACGGATTTACAACTATTTATGTATACATTAACAATATGCATAATTGGCTTACAGTAAAATCTCTAGTTATTTTCTCCGATTTGTTCTTCTTAAATAGAATTACACAATTAGAATCAACAGTACAAAAATAATAAAGACTCAAAATAAACATTAGTTGTACATAGACACAAAGCATCAGGTTCAAATAAATATGTCATTGTAAGTAAATGTGCATTTAATTAGTTCTATACAAAAATTAATTTAGAACACTCAATTCAAATAATTAACAAATAAAAAAGTAATTTGAAGTTTTAAAATATTATGTTATTATCATAGAACGGTTCATCACTGTTTACAAACTCTGCCTAGTTTAATATCGTAAGTGTATAAACATAAGTTTTTGTGCGAACAGTATAACGGAGATTTATTTATTTTTTAATGTTTATTTGTTTTTATTTTTAAAACTTGTATTTTTTTTTTTCTTTGCATTTGATGTTTTATTTTATTTTGATAAGCATAGGTATGTGTTAGTGAACTTTAACTCTGTTTATTATTATTTAAATTAATTACTTGTATATTAATTAGGGATGGCAAAAGACCTGACTCAAGGTTAGTTATGAATGGGTTTGAACCCCTTATCTTTGGCATTGATGGCTGCTATGCTATCACCACATATCACCGCCAGTTTAATAAGGGGTTAAGTATTTATATCATAGCTCCATGTTCGCGCTTTCAAACCTGGCAGATGACTTTAGAATTATTTTAAGGGAGTAAGAGATGCTTAGTTATTCCATCCTTCGAAAGGGATGCAAATCTTTTTATAATTTTTGATTGGAAAATTGAATAAAATATGATAGGACCATCTGCCGGGCTTGAACCAGCGACTTTGGGCATAGAATAGAAAACATCCTCGATGAGCAAGCGCGCGGTCTTAAAATCGATATTACCTTGTGATTCCACGAGTGAGAAAAAAAACATAATAATTTTAATTTATTAATCGATAATATGATAGAAAACATGGCCTGAATAAGTTATTAATAGACCTCAAAATGGATGAAACCCGTACTTGATGTATTTAGAAAATATACTGTACTCTGGCGATCTCATATAAAAAAGTAAGTATTCAAAGTAATCAAGTACTCAAAATGCTAGCAACACTAGTTTGGTTCTTAAGGCATTAAATGCATTGCAGGTCGTGTCCACATGTTCAGTAGTCTCCGGCACTCCGCAAGTTGGACAATGGGGATCGATATCCAGGCCAAAACTATGAAGTTCAGCTCGAAGCTCCCCATGCCCTTTGAGGAATTGCGATATCCAGCAGTCCGGGAGGAACCATTTGGCTCCAGACAGAATTTCACAGTGGGGAAATCAGTCTGAAGTGTGCTCCCTTTTCCCATAATACAGCGTTGGCTCTATTTCTCGAGAGTCCTACCGGATTTTGATTTTCGAGGGTTGTTCCACAATCTTTAATCGGAGAATTTACTATATTCTCGCAGGAGGAGGTCGAGAGGTACCACTACTGCTAAGACCTGTACTCCTTTAAATAATGTCGAGAAGATACACAAACTCTTTCAATCGTTCAAATGAAAAGCCTCCAAATATAAAATGCGATGGTTGGTGCACATCCAGCTGTGGGCCTGCATGCATGTATTTGGTTTTCGACTCGTTAATTTCTAAACCCACTCTAGCTGCTGCTATCCGGAGATTGTTAAAAGCGCTTCCTAAATCTGATGGGGTTCTTCCAACTATATCTATGTCATCAGCAAAAGCCAAACTAATAGAAGACCTATTAAATATAGTACCCCCAACTTGTATTCCAGATTTCTGTACTGCGCTTGTTCGGAAATGAAATGATTCGAAAAAAAAGGACTGATTAGGAAAATTAATAAAAATGATACATTTTACTTTGTTAAAAGCTACAAAGGAATCATTTTGACATTCTTATTCCTCAATTATTTTAAGTCTTTATTCTTCCAAGAAACTATTTGTTTAAAAGTTTCACGATATAAACACTTATTATTTTGTTCGCAAATATACAAAGACTGACAACTCTGTTTTGAAAATATACAGAAAGCTGTGAAGCTCCCGATATTTGCTGACCCTTCTGAATTGGAATCCAAAGCTGAGGACAAAGGACCGCATCCTGAAAGGTCTCAAAGCCAGAGCAAAAACACCTCCTTTACGAAGCTCCTTAAGAAGCACGGCTTAGGACTTCTTTCTTCAGGCAATAGGGAAATATTGGCCTGGGGTCTTCCTTTTCTACCAAAGGATCGTATTCTTTCTCTGCTTCGGCTCTGGCTTTTTTCTTCCATACCAGGTTAGAAGAAGATTTCTTAAACTGACATTACATATGAGTGAATATATTTTGAAACATATATCACCGTATTTATATTTTTAGAGATATTTGATCAATAATGACGTGGATAAAACATAATTTTGAGCTGATCGTACAATACAATCGTGGACATTGGATTTTATGACGCTGTATTTAATTTTATACGATAATTTTAATTTAACAATAAAAATTAAAAAATTTAAAAAAAAATATACAAATGATTATTTCTATGTTAGTAAAAAAATATTCCTGAAGTCAAGGAAAAGATAGATATTTTTTATTCAGTAGTTGGTTTCCACGAGGGAGCGGAGTGGTCTAGTGTATAAGAGCACTAGTCTACCGTTCTCCGGGTCCTTGATTCGAATCCCGGCTGTAACAGAATATTATTTAGTCTCTTAATTCAGTCGGGGGCGAAACCTAGAGTATGGAGACCCTAATGGGGTAGAACCAGCTTCCATAAGGTGGATGCCCTAAAAAAAAGGATGAAAACCTGGCGGCTGAGCGTAATCAAGGTCTAACACCTCATCGCTTGGCCGTTGACCTGGACACAATGCGAATATCTGTATGTACTGAGCCCAAGACCAATCATGGGTTGTAAAGGAACTGTTTTTTTTTTTCATTTATTTATTTTTTATTTTTTATTTAACGTATCTTGAAACATAACACCGTAAATTTGTTGTTCGATTACAAAGTTTAACGATTGAAATTCATTTGTATTATTTATTCACTGATTTATTCACTATTACTAACAATCGTGCGTAAATTTAAGATGGTTTGTGTATTTATATACAAATATATTTTATTATTCATCGCAACGTACTAATTATAAAACATTATATCCTTTCTTAAAAAATAACTCACTTATTGGAGTAAATATAATTTTTATTTATTTATTTTTTTGTCGTTGGTGGTGGCGCTGCGACATAGTAAATCACCAACTTTCCGCTCTAGGTAGATTGATTACCGATTGCATTACGTACGCTTAATTTTGTAATTGGATAAGAAAAGGATGTCAAAAACTGAAAAAATTGGCTAAAGGGATAGTATAATAAAACTACTAAAAATTGTGGCTTTAGTAATCCCCCTGACTTGGAAAAATAATAGATCATGGATATTTTTTTTATCTGTTTTTTTTTTCTAGTCAGGAGGAAATTGGGTGTGCAGAAGTAAGAACGGAAAAAAAGTTATTTTGTAATCATATATGTACTATATTCAGACAATGGTAAAAAGGGAACGGAAACAAATGTAGCTCGTAAACGGTTCTAATATGCAACTTCATATGCTGAAGTGTCCTCAAATTTTTCATTCGAGCAACACCAACACAGAGCGTGTCAAAAAATCAGCAAAACGTGACTTTTTTCATTGAGACTAATAAAACTTATTTACTGTATGTCCTAGCGAAAACGTTCTTTGAAAAAATACTCTATTTTTTATTCAATTTTTGACTGTCGTCAAATGTTTAGTACTATCATCACTAACAGAGCTGCTATTACGCGAGTATTACACGTGATTTTTGGGGTGACCCCAGCATAAAGCACATCGATGTCAAATAATGAGTAGTGGTGCTGTACTCATACAAACTGGGTGTATTAAAAGCGGTAAAAAGGAGGTACATAGACTGAAGATAGTACGGTGTCCAAATATTATTTTCAAAAATAGCTTTACCGGTGACTCTTCGAGACGGTAGAGATGTATGACATTTTGAGCCTCAGTAAGCTACAAGTGCTGAGGCAATACATAAAGTAGAAGGCGAGGAGAAAAGAAACATCAGAGACAGCATTAGAGGAGCTTATCTTGTTTGGAGTGAAGTAGTTCGCGTGAGGAAGGCTAGTTACCCAATCAGTTTTTCACGGAGCTTTTCGATCACTTGTCGACTATCGACTTTCCCCTTTATACACATCATCGATTATTTCTCCAACTGGCACGCAACAACCTACTTTCTTGGCCTAGTCTACTTTTTTAGTGCCATTATTAAAGTATATTCTAAGCTCTTATTAAATGGGGGTTCTTTGCAAACGATTATATACATATTGCATAATTAAAGTTTTTTTTAATATATTGAGAATGTACAGTAGACTGTTGATAATTAGTCGTAGGAAAAATTATCAGGAGTCAGTCGTTTTTTAAATAGTTTAATTTTGCGATGTTTCGGCTCAAACTTGTGATCCATCATCAGGGCTTCAAACATCAGAAGAACAAAATTGATACATATCAATATTATAATAAAAAATTATGAATGTGGTGATAATAATAAAACATAAAAAAATATTATAAATACAAATAATAATAATATAATAAACAACAAGAAGATAAGTGTGAAACCAATTTAAATGTATATAAAAACCTACCATCAGTTAGCCATGTCAAACATACACTGAGGAAAAACCGAAAACATCAAAAGTGCGTGGTATAAAGTAGGTCATCTTTTTAGCCAATTTCGATGAAAAAATTCTGTAACACCTTAAGTATTTGCGCTTCTAAAATATGCCATTCCAAACACAAAGAACGTCCTGGACAAACTCGGTTAATTGGAATGTTAAAACCTATGTTTTCAAGTTATGATATATATTGTCAAACTAAGTTCTCAAAACAATGATTTTTTTTTACCTTGAGAACTATAAATAATAAAGAGACGTACGCTTTTAAATAATTTACCTATTTTAAAATAAGATAAAGCTTTTTTTTCTTAAAGTTATTAGTTTTCCAGTTTAACACACTGAATGAAAAATTAGGGAATTTCACTACTTTTTTTGGGTTATTAATGACTCGAAATATATATAGACAATTTTATTTATAATTACAGCACCGAAATCATAAATCAAAGCGTATTAGTCCGTAAACGAATCCAGGGTCTATATAAATATTAGATAAATCAACAGTTATTTTTAAGGAAATTTCATTGAATGATAGCTAAAAAGTTATTTTTAACAAAGAACTAGACAGTTATTAACAGTAATAGTCAATTAAAATCTACCACATGGATGGTGGTTTGCCAATCCACTTAGAACTAAGCTATGATCAAAAAATAATAAGTAACTATTTTGTAAAGTAACTACAAATATTGACAAAATAAACATAAAAATTGATATTGCATTGGAAAACCAACATAGCATTACTGATACAAGAATGTTTACTAGCTAAAGGTAAAAATTAAATCTTAGTAATCTCCAGGTCTAGTGGTTAGAGTTCGGTTGTGGTAGGATAATTATATCAGGCTGGGTCTCACGCAACCTCTATAATGGAAGCCCTTAATTAGGGGTAAAAAATGGATGCCCAATTTTACGATCTCTTTCTTACGATATTTTTTTTTAGTTTTTAGCCTAGAGGCTTATTTTATATTAATAATTCAATAAGATTTCTCAATAAGATTAGTAAGTAATTAGTGCCATGGAGCTAAGGTTCACTCACCAAATATACAGAATGTAATAAATATATTTGGCAAAGATAAATAAAACAAAATAACTATGATAGTAAAATCAATCCCAATTATAATTTTATTACATTTACATTTATCACATATATAAATCTATTCGATATGCTCTCTGTGTATTGAGTAAACAAAAGATGCTAACTCATAAACTTGTACATAACATTCAACAGATCAGCCTTTTTCAAAAAAAATTTTGTTATTCGTGCTACATTATTTTCGAACTCATTGCCTATATCCTTTTGCAAAGCCTTATCATTAAGCACTTTCAAACCTCAAATATTTCTCCATGTATGTAACTACAAATCTTTCCAACGTATGTAATATGTTGATGAAAACTATTCTCTGTTACGAAATCCGACCTATAAGTCAAGCTCAAACGTGAGTTAACTAAAGAATTCCCGATCACCAAAGGTCTTAAGGAAGACTGCTCGTTCTCCCATTTGTTGTTTAATATATACATCGAAAGTATCCTTAGCCTGTGGAGGAGGAAGTGTAATGACATGGAAATAAACTTGGACGATAAAAGCCTATATAATTTACAATTTGCTGATGACCAGGTGATTATTGTTAACGACGCAGCAGATTCATCATTTATGATGGGAATGCTACTAGGAAGAAACCTATACGGCAGGAGGGCCTGGAAATCAGCAAAACAAAAACTGAATATTTGGCAATAAATAAAAATGGTAACGCAGCTCTAAAGGTTGGTAATTTAATTGTTATGTCGACTGAACGCTTCAAATATTTAGGGAGGTATCTTTCAAAGGACATCAGCAGCAGCAAAAAAAACATTCATCATACGGAGAAAAGTAACATGAACACTCAATCCTGTTCTATAGAATAAGGATGTCATGCTCAGTAGTTAAAGGTTCTCTTCCATTTATTCGTCGAAAGCACCACACTATATTCCTGAGAAACATAGACCATTACGGTTGGATCAGAATGAAACCTTGTGTTAATGTAAATGGATTTCTAGAGACGTAGTTAAGGGATATCAAGATCACAACACGTTCCAAATTATGTAATCTGAGAATAGGTCGCGAAACCCCTTAACACCCTTCATTCTATTGAGACAAGAAAGCTGAGCTGGTACGGACATGTGAGGATGCCGGACGACCGATGGAAGTAAATTCACTATGTACCGTATGGAAGGAGAAAGAGGGGTCGGCCGGAAAAGAGATGGGTGGAAGGGCTACATGAAGCTATGGCTGCTAGGTGCCTCACTGAGAAAGATGGCTAGGACAGAGTGAAATGGCAGCAAGGCTTATTAGGGTATGATATCTAGCGTTTAAGTTGTAATTAAGTCGTTTATATATATTTTTTTTTCTGTTTGCTAAATTTGTTGACCGTTATTACTACAATCATAAAGATTTTCATTATATAATTGTTTTAAATAGCATTAAAGCATAAATAAAAACAATTGTAAATAAATAAATAATAATTTTAGTGAAGAAAAGGGTGATCTAACATCCCAGATATATAATTCTTTTAAAAATATGACATTTCAATTGTTTGCGATATTTTGTATTCAAGGTCTATTTCACATACCGTAGTCATTTATGGGGCACAATAACGCTTAGCTCCGTTGAAAACTGTAATTAGAAAATCTAAAGAGAGTACTAAGATAGTAATGCTTTATGTTGCCTTATATTTCATATATAGGTATAAATTAGAGGGTGGAGTATCAACCTGATATCTAAATTATAAGGAATTTTTTTTCTGTTTTGTTTTTCAAGGTCGGATAAACCTGATAAGATGTATTGCCAATAAAAAAATGAATAAAGCCACTTAAACTCGGTATCTCTACTAGAAACACGGTAGCGTCTTGAAATTTCATTTTTAAATCTAATAAATTCAGTTGGTCTAGTCACAAAAAGTACTTATCAATCTGTTTTTTTATAGTTATATTTTATATATTTTTTTATTATTTTTTCCCCTAAATTATGGTCAGTTAAAATATGATAATAATAAAAACTGAAAACCGTCTTTTGTAGCTGTGTTGCTTTGAAGTTGTTATGATTGTAGAATACGATATTACTAATATTTATGCAGATATTAGTAATATCGTATTCTACAATCATAACAACTTCAAAGAAACACAGCTACAAAAGACGGTTTTCAGTTTTTATTATTATCATATTTTAACTGACCATAATTTAGGGGAAAAAATAATAAAAAAATATATAAAATATAAACTATAAAAAAACAGATTGATAAGTACTTTTTGTGACTAGACCAACTGAATTTATTAGATTTAAAAATGAAATTTCAAGACGCTACCGTGTTTCTAGTAGAGATACCGAGTTTAAGTGGCTTTATTCATTTTTTTATTGGCAATACATCTTATCAGGTTTATCCGACCTTGAAAAACAAAACAGAAAAAAAATTCCTTATAATTTAGATATCAGGTTGATACTCCACCCTCTAATTTATACCTATATATGAAATATAAGGCAACATAAAGCATTACTATCTTAGTACTCTCTTTAGATTTTCTAATTACAGTTTTCAACGGAGCTAAGCGTTATTGTGCCCCATAAATGACTACGGTATGTGAAATAGACCTTGAATACAAAATATCGCAAACAATTGAAATGTCATATTTTTAAAAGAATTATATATCTGGGATGTTAGATCACCCTTTTCTTCACTAAAATTATTATTTATTTATTTACAATTGTTTTTATTTATGCTTTAATGCTATTTAAAACAATTATATAATGAAAATCTTTATGATTGTAGTAATAACGGTCAACAAATTTAGCAAACAGAAAAAAAAATATATATAAACGCCTAACCGGTAAAATAGACTTGACAATAAGATAATAGAGAAAATACCAGAGGGCTATTAGACTGGCTAAGAGACTGTTGACGGGGACCTCGTTATCGGAGGGAAGGTAATGCCATGTCAATAAGCACCCAGCCGCCTCTCTGTTTGCCGCCTTCTGATTGCCCTATCTCGGCAGATACCATCTTATGCTCACCATATCTCCAAACACGGCTTCCTCTATATCTTACGATTTATTTGCTAATTACTTCTTGTTAATTTTATCTACATATGCCACCTGTTCTCTCACGGCTCCTTTAGGATAAATTGTAAAGCTAATAAAGAAGAATGAAACTATACTAGCTCAGTAATAATGAGATAACGGAAAGTCGTTAAAAAAATTCAAAGAAACATTGTTTAAGGACTTAAAATTTTCTGAAGAACACTTTTTTAACTATGATGTTAATGATTAAAGACCTTGGGCTATCCAAAGTACTTTGAACATATTTAATAATTGTGAGCACTAGTTGGTTAAAAATAAAAGTGGACTGTATTTCAATTAATTGTTCTATTAGGTTAGAAATGTGATATAGTTTATCATATCTGGCTGAGTTTGGGTGGCGGTCTCTCCATTTGGATCATATTCTTCTTTCTGGGTCTTCAATGTGGAGGAATTCTTCTAGAAATGATAAGGTTCCTCTTAAGTATGGGCACATGTGCTTACTATGTCTCCTCATCTGGTATTTGTGTCCACCAGAGGATTCTGGTCCCAGTAGGAGTACCTCCAGATGCCACCAGATCGCCTTATGCGTATTCAAGTTCATTGCTGAACGCTAGATGGCTGCGCTTAGTTCTGGTTAAGGGCCTTGTTACATTAACAAACAATAGAATTTTATAACAAGAACAACTAGCTGAGTCTTAGTGAAGGCATTAATGGCAATCATATAGATGTGTAATCTATATTAGCTTAATATATTTTTACATAATCCTTTTTGAGATATTTCTATTTAAATATTGCGAAAACTGAATCATTAACTTCTTCTTCCTCTTACTTCTGTGTGCCGTTAAGCGTTGAGTTGCAGTCTCTGTCCATTGAGCCCACTGGTTTCTCTCTTTGGAAAGTCTTCTCATCTCCGGGATGGTACCTCCTCTTGCGGCTCCAAGTTTTCCAATGTAATCAGTATACATATCGTACATCTGGGCCTCTTTATTCCGATCTGGCTTCCAAATACCAACTGGCCATTCGGATGTCGTCCATTTTACAGTCATGCCCATACCATTTAAGTTGCCTTTCTTTCAGGATGTCATAGACTGATCTGACCCCCAAATACTCACGTCTTTTTCATTCCTGATGCAATCCCTCCTCGTCTTTTTGAATATTATTCGGAGGAATCTTATTTCAGCAGATGTGATCTTACATCTTACTCAGAGTTTACTTCCTTGCCGAGGGTTGTAATATTTAGCCTAATTTTGGACTCACTACCAACTTCTATTTTGCCTATGATTGTTTTTTAAAGCTGGTAGTATAGCCCATTTATGGAATTTTTATTAATCATATAGGTGTGTAATCTGTATTAGCTTGATATATTTTCACATAGGCCTTTTTGAGAAAATTCTCTGCTAATATTGCGAAAAATTTACTATTAACACGTTTGAAATTTAAATATTATTGACATGTAAATAAGGGAAATGAAAGTAAAAAGTTTTCAAAATCAAATTTGAAAGTAAGTAGGAATAGGTCTCTTCTCCTTAAAAAATACAAAAATGCTTTTAACTCACTAAATGTTGTTTTTATTGTATTTCGAGAATGTTTTATGCCACTTTCTTTACTATTTAGGTAATGTGCTGTGAGGGAAAAACATGTAAAATACATGCATATCATATTATGTTTTAAATTTAGGAAAGGACTTAGAGTAACTGGTAAAAATAATCATGAAAATCTAGAATGTCTACACGATTTATCCTTTTCTAATTTCCTTAATTGTGCAAGACACAAATCTACCTTATGAAGTCATTTATTCTTGAAATAAAAAAAACAAAAACAAGTACAAACTTTCAAAAGGATTACTCAGGATTAATTAAAAAAAAGGTGTAATAAATAAAACTAACTTTAAAAATATAATTATTTTAATAGTATATTTTGAAGGATTCGGAGAATAATGTGTATCATTAAATAATGCAAATATGTTTTTCTATTTATAAATAATAACACATTTTAGGAGTATAATATTATATTTAGTTAAAATACGGAACAATTGTTGTATAATATAATGTGCGATTTCAAAGATAAGGTGAACCCCTAAAATTTCGGTAATGTTGGTTTAAATTCTAATACAATTAAATAAGAAAACAAATTGAATCTTCACACTATTTTATTGAATAAACATGTTATATGTTTAATAAATTGAAAAAAAATCTGAATGTTTTAACTTTAATGATTGCTAATCAATATAATAAACGAAATTGACATAATAATAAATATATTTCTCACATAATTCTAAAGCTAAGGTCTTTCTTAAAACGTTTATACTTTAAAAAAAAAGAAAGAATGATATAACGGTTCTTAATTCATTAAATTATCATTCCACATAATTTTATTTAATTTTTATTTATTTTATTTTTGTTATTATTTTTAATAAGGAAAAAATATAATTTATTATATCACAACAAAGGTATTATTATGATTATAACAGGCATGCGTTACTAAATTTAAAAACTAAAAGAATATAGTTCACTTGACTATAATTCCGGCTAAATATTTAAAATTAAACAAAGAAAACATGTTGGAAAAAGAAAGCTAGGAAAGAAAACAAGTTAAAATATAATAGATTAGGATGAACAAAAAGGTAGTATTAAATATAATTAGCATGAGAATACAGTTGAGTTGGCTGATGAATAAAGTTTAAACCCTAAACAAACCCCGCAACCCAACGACATTGATTAAGCTATTACCAAGATTATAATAAATGGGATTCATCCTCGCGACTTAATTACTTGAGTTGCATAAATTACAGTAATTTCATTATAATTAATATTTATAGCGCTAAATATTCACTCTTATTTTGTATAAAAATATTATTATACTTACTTCAATCATTAATTAAAACAAAAATTATTGTTGAAAGATAATTTATGCATTTAGAGCTAACACAGTTTCTTATGAAATTGTTTGTCGATAATAACCCATTGGTAAAAATGGCATAGGTAAAAAACATTCACTTTAACCATAAAAGTTCATTGTTATCAGTTGTAACGTAATTTAAAATATATGAGTTTCTTCGCTTTTACGGAGTTCGTTCACACACACACACACACACACACACACACAATATATATATATATATATATATATATATATATATATATATATATATATATATATATAAAACCGTTTGTTGAGTTAATCACTGCCCGTTTCAACATCGAGAATTATCTAGAGTGCGATAAGTATTCCACCATATCGACTTTTTTTAGACATTCTTCTTCGAATCTTGGGTTCTTGACATTAAAGAAGTAGAATATTTAATTTTTATATCAACTAAATCATCTGAAATGTCCCTCGAGTAAGATTTAAAAATAAATAAAAGTGTACAACCTGATTAAAAACAATTTTAGTTTACAAAAGCTTCAAGGTACAAAATATATATCGTAGGTTCAATGACTACCACACGGCTATCTTTCGATATGAACATTTTATATTTAAATCAGTGAATTATTTCAACTAATAATTGAAAAAAAGTGCAGTCAATATAACACCCAATTAAGTTTACGTTTAATTGTGTGTTATATTGACCAACTTCTCTCATATATATACAAAGTCAACTATTGTCACTTCATTACAATATCTTTTGATTAGGATAAAAACAATACATTGATAATTTGAAACTATTTACTTTTAACTTAGGCATTTTACTATAAAAGTGATAATAATATCATATCCTTGAAACTGTTTAAGTAAAATTAGTTTCTTAGGGTAAAATATTATGTTATATATATTTATCTGTATATTTTTATTTTATTTTAATAAACTGTCTGTATTGTTCATCAGGACGAAGTACACATATATATCCGTTCTTTATTTGCAATATTATCCTATGGTAAATAAAATGGTAAATTTCCTTATTGGTTTGGGATCTTTTAATGTCTGTTTATATCACATATATCTAAATCGCTCGGATCTCAGTTTATGCAATGTCATTAATATAGATCATATGATTCATTTTTAAATATAAGGTAAGTGTTAAATTTCTATGCACCACAGCTAAGCAATTTTTTTTTAATGTGAAAAGTGTCTAATCGGATTCACATAACTCATATTTCGTAATTATTTTGTTAGTTTATTCTGTTTTTTTCAATTTTTATTATTCAGCTCTAAACCGGCAGAAGTAAGCTCTTCATTTAACTATTATGAACCTTTTTAATCAGGTTTTCGTACTAACTATTTCATCCATACCGCATTACTAAGAATTGCCTAGAGCATTCAACAAGTTTATCTAACCTCAGATAAAACTAAAGCTATCCCGATTGGTTCCAAACCACTATTAAATTCTCTTCGTTACTTCCCGTTGCTGTTTGTCGATAAAGTCCTTATCCCATTCCAGAACTATGTTGATAACCTCGGAGTCACCTGTCTTGAAATAACCATGTATCTTATATTTTTATGAAAATCCATTTCTATCCTTAAACAGTTTCTGTGAATCTGCACTTATAATAACTCGTCAGCTACTATTTTACTTTGATCTTTCCCCACTATGACTAAGGTTACCTGGTGTATACATGACTTACTAATGTTTGGGAAACAAAATTAAAACGTAGTATGGGCTGTTTCATAATATTTTTCCGCATATCCGTGGGTGTGACCATATTTTTGAATATTATGTCCAGTTATAAAATAAAAAGGAGAGAGGAAAAGAGACTCCATCAAAGTAAGAAAAGGCAAAGAGAGAGGGAAGAACTGCGGAAACTTGAAGAGCTCTGGAGGGAGAAAGAGTCAAGAGACTTCTTCAGAAGTATCAATAGAAGGAGACGTCCCCGCACAACGGTGCCAGAAATTTGTAAAGACAAGAATGGGAACATAGTTGCGTACAAGGATGGCGTCCTATCGCAATGGAAAAATTACTTTGAGGATCTTCTCAGTTCAGCACCCTATGCACATCACACTGAGTTGCATTCAAGTGAAGAATTGAAGATGATGAATGAAGAATCCAACATTAAACCACCCAATGATGAGGAAATAATGGATGCTATAAATCGGCTAAAGAATAATAGGGCCCCTGGAGCTGATGACACGCCTGCTGAACTCTTCAAATATGGAGGTGGAGAGCTGTTGAAGAGGTTTCAAGGTCTTATATTAACCATTTGGGAGAAAGAAGTGTTGCCTGAAGATTGGAAAAAATCAATAATATGCCCTTTTTTCATGAAAGGAGACAAACTTCAGTGCCAGAATTACAGAGGTATCTCTCTTCTCTCCTGTGGATATAAGATACTATCAAGCATACTATTCCAGCGTCTCCTACCATTTGCAGAGCAGAAGCTTGGTGCCTACCAAGCTGGATTTAGACGGGGAAGATCAACTACTGATCAAATATTCTCTCTAAGAACAATTCTAGAGAGAGGAAATGAACATCAAATTAAAACCCACCATCTCTTTGTCGATTTCAAGGTGGCTTATGACAGCATTAATCGTGAAAAACTGTACAAAGCCCTGGAAGGGTTCAGTATCCCCGATAAATTGATACGGCTGATAAAGATGACCATGAGGGATGTGAAGTGTACAGTGCAGATAGGTGGGCATCGAACGGAAGAGTTTTCCTCAAGGAAAGGGCTCCGCCAAGGAGATGCGTTAGCGTGCCTATTGTTCAACTTGGCACTTGAGAAAGCTGTGAGGGACGCTGGTATCCAAACAAATAGCACCGTTTGCAATCATATGATCCAGCTATTAGCTTACGCGGATGACGTTGACATCATAGGACGGTCGTTGCAGTCTGTTAAAGAAGGATTTTTGGCCCTAATGGAGGCTGCCAGAACGCTTGGACTGGAGGTAAACGCGGGGAAAACAAAGTACATGGCAACAGGAGAAGAACCCCTACCCGGTGAGACCATCAATGTTGGCCCCTTTAACTTTGAAAAAGTGGCCCAGTTCACTTATCTGGGTTCTCATGTAACGTAAGATAATGCACCAGAAGTGGAGGTGAAAAGAAGAATTTTGATGGCAAACAGGTGCTACTTTGGCCTCCGAAGAGAGTTCACCTCCCGGCTCCTAGACAGGCCGACTAAGCTCCATCTATATAAGACGTTGGTTCGCCCAGTCCTGTTGTATGGATCAGAAACATGGGCTATTAGTTAAAGAACTGAACAAGACCTACAAGTCTTTGAGAGAAAAGTACTTCGACGAATTTTCGGAGGAGTTCATCTCAATGGACATTGGAGGAGGCGGACCAATGATGAACTCTATACAGGTTTTAAGGACAATGATGTCGTTATGACCTTGAAGCTTGGCAGACTGCGGTGGGCTGGTCACGTGGCAAGAATGGAGGATGAGAAGATCCCTAAGGCCGTTATGACTGATCCTCTACACGGCATCAGAAGAAGAGGAAGACCGAAACTTAGATGGACGGATGGTGTGACAGCAGATGCAAGAGATATCCTGGGAGTGAGAAACTGGATAACGGCTGCACAGGATAGAAATAACTGGAGAGGGCTGGTGGAGGAGGCCAGGACTCGTCACTCAGTTGTAGCGCCGGATTGATGATGATGATGATGATGTCCAGTTAAAGTGGCTTTGGTCTTCTGTTTGACGGTCATATTTCCATTGATCTTACATATTCCAAACACTAAACAATAAAAAACCTTCCTATATAACTGAAATCTTCACTTTCTTTTCTGACATCCATTCATTGAACACCAGAACCCAATTAATCAATATTTATATTGTATCACATAGAACTGCGTCCTTTCTTTTTGGAATCACTAAAACTAAATCTCTGTATTTATCCAAGAATCAACTCTTAATTGCCTCGAATCCGTTTTGAAATTGGCTGAATTATTAATATTTTGGTTAATTATATAATAGAATTTTAGTTCTTTTAAAGTCGAATGTATGGTTATGATTTATACTGTGCTATGATATTAAGATTTTTTTAATTATTATAATTGCTATTATGTTGTTTTATTCCTGTTGTGTTGTTTTTTTTTGTTGGAAGTTTCATCTATATATAATTTGTTACAGTTAAAACAATTTATTTGGTTTACTATATTCATTTTTTTTCTTATGTATTTATCTAGACCGCCATGGTTCTCTCATAAATAATTTACTATTTCTATAGCCGAACTTGTTATACAAGTCGCAAGTATTGCGGACCACACTTGAAAGTTATACCACTAAGGGACCGAGAGGCGGCAGATGTCGCGAGCCGAGAACACAGATGATGCGCGGCCCCGTTGAATAAAGATGAGCTCGTAGGATGGAGTACTTGCTCTAACCAGTCTTCGCCGCAGGTGATCAACTACAGCCTTCTACTCGTTAGGCTATAAATATCGGATATGCATTAGGGTAGAGAAGGGGGTTGACTTTCGTGTATTACATTAAAGAATATCCGAGGGCAGCTGTAGTTCAGAAAAGCTAAAAGACGTTCAGAACAGTCTATATAATAAATTCCAATACAATATCGTAAATAGAAATGTCTCTTCAGATTTGTCTTCGGTACCTCTAGACGGTCGTATGTATCCAACCTCTATGAAGTCAAATCGTCTGTTTCCTTCGATTTGAAGGCAATATTTCCTAAGTTTTTTTTTTTTTTTTCAAGTCATCCGCTCCCACCGCCCCTCTCACGTGTACAGCCTCTTACAATTTAAATCCACAATCCATACCCAGGACTTTCCGACCTCCATTGGCCTTCCCATGGGACAAAAAGTTTGAACATACCTTTTTTAGCCTCTTCCGCTTTTTTTCTGGAATACTCTCCCATCAAACATCCGTCATGCTCTTTCCCAATATTCATTCAAATTTTAATCACTGTCTTCATTTACCTTCTGCTTCCCAACCATATGCCAACTAATTAGAGTATAGCGATTAAAGTAAGGTGAAAAAAGGCTTCACTTCATGACATAAATGATAGTGATGTTAATTTCATTTTTTTTTTTTTTAATTATTCTAATATTTTTTGGTTTGTTAACTCTATGTTTTTTAGTTAATTATTTCATTTTGATATTATTGTAATATTTTTAATTTAATTTTATCATTTCTTTCTCTCTTTATCATTCAAAATAATGATATATATTTATTGTATTCATTAATGTTATTAGTATTTTTGTTTGTATTTGTTCTTTGGCCAGTTATAATTCTGATTTTTCTTGTACATGTATGTAATTCTTAAGTGATCTAATCTCCAGAATAAAGTTTTTTTTTTTTTTTTTTTTCATTCATTCATTCATATAAAAGCAAACAAAACCTATACCCAGTCTAACTTGCCTAACTTTAATTCAACATCTAATCTAAGCCTAACTTCTTTTCTAAGGCAGCGTTAGTTCCCAAAACTGGATTTATTGTATGTATATTATGGTTGTAAAATTCTTTAGTAGTTTATATAGTTCTTAGCGTTTTCAACATTTTAATTGAATCCTCTCTATGTTTACACAATCATGTTTACTTAGTCAAGTATGTTTACATATTCTAAAAAATGATTAATTGAGGTACTTTTATCAGTTTTAACAGAGACTCCTTATCTTTAAGTGGCATTTCGCTTGCTCGAAATGAAAGAGAAACAAAATTAATTTTCGTCATTTAATGTTTTTTTATTTCCAAAAAGGAAAATCTACTACAATGACCATAAAAAAAAAAATTAAAAAAATTGCATTGTATTTGGCCATGATGTCCTAGGAGAGAGCACCGTCCGTAATTGGTTTTCTCGGTTCAGAACCGGAAAAATTTGACTTGGAAGACGCAAAGCGCTCGGACTACCTTTAACTGTTGATGCTGAACAAAGTCCAAAAATTACCTGAGAGATAGCAACATTTAATAGATCAAAATGGGCCATGTATTATTTATTAGAAAAATTTACAAGAATCCGATGTTTTTATTGTAATAACCAGTAAAAAAAACGCTACAAACATATTTTTCGTATTTTATCTATGTCTATAACCTCTTAAGGGGCGCCGATAGGGGACACTCTATTGCCTATTTATTATACTTTACCATTAGAGTGCCTTTTCAAACGTGTCATGTTTACCGATATTATTGTAGTAAAATGTGGCATGCAAAGAAAGATTAAAAAACCAACAGGTTAGCATTAATAATTAAAGACGTTATTACTAATGTTAGCAGAGACATACCCATAAAAAGTAGACTATATTTACATAATGTAAAGAAATATGATTGGGAATACAGTGGGACTAATAAGTACCAGGCATGTTTTTTAAGTAAGTACCGTTTTGGAATTAAAAAAATCTGGTGCGGGCAACACACGACTTTGAGTTACCTCCATTTTTAAAATCAATGAAAGAATTTTCAAATACAGTTAGAGATAAAAATACGTGAAAATATTAAGGAATTAATCAAATTAAATTTCTATAGAAACATGTGTTTCATTAAAAAATCTATTATATTATTATCTAAAATAATCAGTTAGTTTTATGTTCATTTCATCACTCTCTGTTAACTTTTTAAAGCTTGTGTATAAGATGATATTTTTTTCTAAAATCTTTAGCTTTCCAACGGTATATCATATATGTGTATTACTGCTCTTATGTTCAAAAACGAAAAATTTCATTAAAAAAATATTTTTTCTGTTTTCTCCTTTAGTTAGGTATCGAATTTAATCAATTTATATATTTACCTGTTTTTCATCAGCGGTAACAAGATAATCTAGTTATTATTATTGAATCTACAAAATTAAAGGTACTTTAGAGGAAAGAAAATTTAAATTATCGGCATTTAAGCCCTGTCAAACCATTGTTTTCCAAATAAAACCTACATGATATTAAAGCCCATTAAATTTTACATCGATATAGCGAGTTTAATAAAAATCGTCGGAACCGTTTTCGAGAAAATCGAAAAAAGGTGCAAAATGCATTATATAAAGTGCCTCTTCTGGTAAGCTCATTTTGATGAAAACGTTTTTGTAACGTCTCGGACATATATTTGTCTTAAATATGAAATTTCAGTTTCATAGAACTCATCGTTTCGGCCAGGGAGTTAAACACACACACACACACACACACAGACCTTTTTGCGGGACTTGGTTATTTGGACTCAGGGGACCCTAAAACTTGTATTCCCGTTAAAAAGTGGAATTCGAAAAATTTCACGATCGCAATACTTCCATATATACAATATATAGTAAGTGAAAGTAAAAAGACGTGCAAAGATATCGCAAAAATTTTATTTTTACTGTACCTTAATCTACTTTTCTACTCAATTTCCATGAATTTTCTTCATTTTATACGTTGTTTTTGTGTTTAAGACGCCTCCGACAATCGTGAGTCCCGCTGATTGTGAAGTACGGGCTGTTATACGATTTCGTAGTTCTAAAGGCGTAAAACCGATCAATATTCATCGTGAGATCGTTGAGGTTTACAGACAAAACATTATGAGTGATGGAATGGTAAGGAAATGGGTGATAGGAATTAAAGATGGCCGCACAAATGTGAATGATGAAGAACGGAGTGGGCGTCCGTATTGCTAGCTGAGTTTCTACCTCGTAATGAGACAATCAATGCAGCGTCTTATTGTGAGACATTGAAAAATCTGCGTCGTGCAATCCAGAACAAAAGACGTGGCATGTTGAGTAACGGTAACGTTTTGCTGCATGACAATGCCCGTCCATATGTGGCTAATCGGACCAAAGATCTCATCAAATCATTTAAATGGGAAACTCTAGATCATCCTCCCTCTGATTTGGCCCCCAGCGACTACCATTTGTTCCAGTATTTGAAAAAACACCTTGGCGGTGGGCGTCATCAAGACGATAACGAAGTCAAAACATCTGTGATGCAGCGGTTAACAAGTCAGGTGGCAGAATTTTTTGAGGAGGGTATTCAAAAACTGGTACCGCGTTATGACAAGTGCCTCAAAATTCATGGAAATTATGTAAAAAAGTATATTAAGGTACAGGCTTTCATGTAAAAATAAAATTATTGCGATATCTTTTCACGTCTTTTTTTAATCCCAAAACGGTACATACTTAAAAAACATGCCTCGTAATAATGTTGCCACACAATATTACATAAAACGGTACATGATGTATGTTTTATTCTGATTAAAATAGTCTGACAGGTCTTAAATGCCGAAATTTTAAATATTCGTTCACTAATGTACCACAATGTTTGCATATTCTAAAATAATAACCATATCATATTGATAGAATTGATAAAAATATCTAAACACCTAAATTGAACAATTTCTTTATTTTTTTTAAATACATTTTTGGCGATAAGCCGTTTGTCGAGTTACCCTTTCTTTACATTGTTGATAATAATAATTATTTGTCACAAAAATAATTAAGAAAGACGATTGGATAGAGCTGACGGACACGTATCGGGCTGTAGTCCTTCTGTAAATTTGCTCAAGCTTAACTTCCGAACACCATCACTAGTTCCCCACTACCTTATTTGATATTTCTCTTCCTAGCTAGACTTGGCCTTACCTTTTCTTTCACTCTACTCCGCTCCTCTTCTCTAAAATACTATTTTGTGCGAAATTTATCCACCCCTTAAATTCTCATTGACTATGCGAACATAAAGAAGCAGGGCTGATACGATAGAAACTCGATTTTAAGAAATTATACATTATTCGTAATGAAATATAAAGTAATAGATGATAAAATATAGAAAATTCGGTAATTGAATATTTATTATAATATGTTGAAAGTATGTGGTATTCACTTTCCCCTACGATTCACGAATTTCACCTACACACACCCTAATTCTCACCGTGTAGCGTTGCTTTTAGGTAGGTAAAGGGAGGCAAAAGTGTTCATGGTTTGCCCACAGAGGCTTATTAATATTACTAATTATTAAAAGTATTTTTAAAAAAATATCATTTGTAAGGATGAAGCATGACATTTAGTGGGCAATATCGCAGTTAAACTGTTCATAAGGAACATTTCTAGAACAAACTCTCAACACTTCTTCGTTTAAAGTGCAATTTTATTTAACATAAATCGTTCTAGGCGAGAATAACGAGATGTGGGTATCCGTTAGAATTGCAGAAACATAAGTGGTGCTTAACCTCGATACCGATGCACTCAATTTGTCTTCATATGAAAAAGAGCTTGGAATGCATATAAAAGCATAACAGGAAGTGTAGAGGTTTTATCTATCTCGCTTTTATTCATCTTCTTTTCTCTTTCTAGTTTCTATAGAACAGGGAATGTGCCGTGACATATAAAGAAGCGCTATAGCGGCACGATTTATATATTTATTTTATATCATTATTTAGAAATAACTTTAAAATATTTATTTTATATCAAATTTACTTTCACTTACTATATATAGTAAGGGAATGTATTGCGATCGTGAAAATTTTCGAATTTCAGTTTTCTACGGAAATAGACATTTTAGGGTCCCCTGAGTCCAATCAACCAAGTCCCGCAAAAAAGTCTATGTATGTGTGTGTGTGTGTGTGTGTGTGTGTGTGTGTGTGTGTGTGGTAACTCCCGGGCGGAAACGATAAGTCCTATAAAACTGAAATTTCATATTTAGGACAAATATACGCCCGAGACGTTACAAAACCTTTTTCATCAATACGAGCTTAACAGAAGAGCCACTTTATACCACGCATATAGCACCTTTTTATGATTTTCTCAAAAACGGTTCCGACGATTTTGATTAAACTTTCTATATCGATGTAAAATTTAATTGGCTTTAACGTCATGGAGGTCTCATTTTGATTAAAATAGTCTGACAGGGCTTAAATTCCGATATTTTAAATGTTCTTCCTCTAAAGTACCTTTGATTTTGTATATTCTATAAAAATAACCATATTATCTTGTTATCATTGATAAATAGCAGCTAAATATGTAAGTTGTGCGAATTTAAAAAAACAACTAAAGAAGAAAACTGAAAAAATATTTTTTTAATGCAATTTTTTGTTTTTGAACATGAGAACAGTAACATACATGTATGATATACCGTTTGAAAGATAAAGATTTTAGAAAAAAAATTATCATATACACAAGCTTTTAAAAGTTAATAGAGAGTGATGAAAAGCCGATAAAGCTAAATGGTTATTTTAAATAATAATATACCTAATAGATTTTTTAATAAAACACCTGTTTCTATAGAAATGCCATTTAATTAATTCTTAAATGGTTTTACTCCTTTTGTCTCTCACTGTACCTAAAAATTCTTTAATCGATTTTAATAACGGAGGTAAGTGAAAGTCGTGTGTTGCCCACACCAGATTTTTTAGAAATAACTTTAAAATATAAAATATTTATTTTATATTTTTTTAGTAGAAATAACTTTAAAATATTTATTTTATATCATGTTTTATAATCAACTTTAATATATATATATATATATATATATATATATATATATATATATATATATATATATATATATATATATATATCAACAATGCATAGTACAAATAATAGATATCCTAGATAGTAGTTGAATAGATATCTTAGTTAGAATTTACGTTGTTTTTTTTTAACGTGTGTATACTAGGAATAAACACTGAAACGAAAATGGTAGGAATAGTTCAGAGAGAAATTTTCTAAAATGTACACTAATCGGATAGTTTTCTCCTTTTTTTTTTTTTTTTTTTTTTTTTTTTCATTGTATCATATGTGTTTTGTTTCAGGGTTTTTATTTTTGTTATTCAGACATATTGTTAATGTGTATTGATGGAGCTTACATAACATGAATTAAGATTCTGGACATCTGATTTTTTATTTATGGCACGAATTTTATGTTTTTCTATGGTAATTATTTCCATCATAGTTCATTTAAAGCTGTTTTTTTTTTTTTCATAATGTATAATTTTAAGTAAATGGAATTAGAACGTATGTCTCATTTTTTCTGAAATGAGTTGTGAGGACCGTTTATTAGTTGTTTTATTTTTTTGGTTTATTAGGAATTTTATTTTATTTTTTTTAATTACAGCTGTATTTGTGTTGATACACTAATTGAAATAAACTTGTAAACAATAATTATTAGATGATGTTATTGTTACAGAGCTAGGAAGCGCTTTTAAATAAATTAATTAATGTATTGAATTCACAGTGAACAGTAGTTAAATAATCTAATTAGAATTTACATTTTCTAAACGTTATAAATATATATAAAAGAAATAATTAGAAATTTACTTACGATTTGATGATATATAGACCTGTGTACATATTACATAGACCTACGTGGTTATTATAAACTTTGAAAGAACAGTCAATCAGAATGTTAGGATGGTTCAGAGAGATGTAGAAAGGGATTTTTCGAATTTTAATTCTAATTTGTCTGTGTCTTTATTAGTCAACAGTTTAAATAAAGTAGTTATATTTTTTTATTTAATAGCAGAATCACTACTTGTATTACTACTACTAATAATTTGTTAATATTAAGTGCTTTAGGAAGTTTTTTTTCGGAAGGTGTCGGTATATATGGAATAGTGTAAAAGCGTTTATTAATGTTTTGATTATGTGGTTGTGTCTAGAACATTGGTATGGGTACTTTATTAGTTTGCAAATAATTGCGTGGATAACTATTTTAAAAGGTCAACTACTATGTTTTCCGCTGCTTGTTTTTGTAGTTATCATTGTGAATTCAATGCATTCTTAAATGTATTCAAAACTATTTTCTGTCTCGGTAACAATAACATCATATTCAACTTATTGTATATACATTTTAATATTCCGTTGTTGTTGTTTTTTTCCACTGTTAGGGCATAGCTATGTGATCGATAAAATCTCGAAACGTAGCCTAACACATTGCATTACTTATAAACTGAACCTTAAGACCCGTAAATAACTTTTATGTATGTATGTATATATACACACAATTTTATTAATCTGTTTATCTACTTATCTAAACATAGTGTTTTATAAATTAATCGAGTTTTATAGATAATAATATAATAGATTGTTTAAAGAATGACATGTTGTTGTTGAAACTCAATTTAATTCATTCATCTTCTTAATTTCTATTTTTTTTAAAAAGTTCTTTAAGTGATTTTAACAACAGGTAAGTGGAAATCGTGTGTTGCGCACCCCGGCTTTGTTAAATTTTATTTTATTAAACTGGCACCAGGGACTGCTTTACAAACTCCGTTGATTCCTCGCTCCCTACATATTTTCTATTAATGCTTTCTACCTTACTTACAGACTTTAAGGTAAACCATAACATTTCCTACTCATCCATATTTTCCTATCTGCTCCTCTACGCCCTTTATACAGCTGACATTCCACTCCATCCTCGCACTGTCCTCAATACTTATGCTGATGGCACGTGTGTTTATTCTTCCATAATGATCCAACTACTGCACCCTAAACCCTTCAGTCCCACATCACAGCCATTAAAGAATGGTGTCAAGACTGGAGGATTAAAATAAATCCCACCAAATCACCTTTACCCTAAGTCGCAAACCGATGACTTCCTGCCCCTAGTATCTTTTAATAACTTTACCCTTACTTCTGTAGAAGAAATCCGATACCTAGGCCTCAATTTTGACAAGCGCCTTACTTCGAATCCTCACACAAGACTGAAACGACAAGAACTGCTCGAAGATATCAATTACTACAACACTTACTAGACAAACGTTCAAAACTTCCAGTATATTACAAAAGACTCATCTACATCACTATTATAGACCCATCTGGACATATGGAATCGAGCTTTGGGGCTCTACAAAACCATCTAATTCCTCCCGCATCCAATCCTTACAACCAAAAAATCCTGAATGCCCTTATTTGGTAACAAATCCTCCATAATGACCTTAATATCCCATTCGTTGCAGACATGCCCGTGATAGATAATCCTCTTTCCATTTAAGCTCCCTGCCCATCACAAACCCACTTGTCCGTAATTTATCTTCCTTAGATATTCCTAATAACCCTCCAAGGCGACTGAAAAGAAGGTGGCCTTGGGACCTACTATCTTAAAATAGTTAGTACCACTGGGTAGTTCTTTCTCAAGACATTTTCATGACTTTATTTTCATTCTACATTTTTACTAATTGTATTCTTTAATACAGCTGTAAGTTTACTATAAATAAATTTAAAAAAATGTATTAAACTCGATTCGCAATTTTAATCGCTTAGCCATTCATTAAACTAGCAATGCAATATGGATTTAAGATAGTTAATGTATTTCTATTACGTTTTATTTATCTATTTTATATAATAAAAACAGCACCGTTAAGGGAAACGGTATAAAATAGATCGTTCTCCAACTATATGCTTATGGACTTGAGTCAATCGTCATAAAGATTGGAAGATATGCCGATAGAATGATTGAAAAGCATTTTTTATTGAAATAGCCCTACTTAGAAGGGTACTTTATCGGTAAGAGACTTAAAGTCTAAGTGAAGTGCACTTTCTATTTGCGAGTCTTAATGGCATGGCTTTATTCTGTGACAATAAACTTAATTACATATACAATTCAGGTCCCAATAAATTTTGAATACTTTCTTAACTAAAAGATTAAGCGTCGCCCTACTAAAATATAGAAAGCCCAAATATCATCACGCCGAGCCATTTTAATCTAGTAAACAATATTAATGTAACCCAACATAATTGTTTAAATTCGGATTGCCAAATACATAAAATTTCATAAATTGTTATAACTTATAGTGCGGGAAACACATAAGTTTACTTACCGCGGCTGTTGAATTCAATTCAGATTTTAACAGCCGAGGCAAGTGATTGTTATGAGGTAAGTGATTATTAAATAAACTTAATGTTGAAAAAACTTGAATTGATTTCGTTCAAAACACACGATTTGGATTTAAAATATATAAAATTGTTACGTATAATATTCAGCCATAAGTTTAAGCCCTATTCGTCACTTTACCTCTTCCAACTTTGCCTATAAGATTATATTTTTTCTAAAATCGTTATGTTTCCAACGGTATATTATAAACCTATGTTTCTGTTCTTATTTAAAAAAAAGCCCTTAAAAAACACTTTTGTTTTTTTCCCCCTTAATTAATAAATTCATTCAACTGTTATATTTAACCACTTTTTATCAATCCAAATAAGATGGTATGGTTAATTTGTTTTTAAATCCACAAAATCAAAAGTACTATAAACGAAAAAGAAAAAAAAAATACGGTTTTAAATCCTGTTTGGCTATTTTAATTAGAATGAAACCTACATGATATTAGAGCCCATTTAATTTCACATATCTATATGGTGTTTAATTAAAATCGTTAATGCCATTTTTGAGATCACTTTCGGTCAGTCGATTGTGGCGAAAAAGTTAGTGTAACATCTCGGGCGTGCACTTGTCATAAATAATGAGTTTTATTTTTGCACGAATTTTCGTTTTAGTGCGAAAGTTACCACACATTTAATACACCGAGTGCGGTACTTGGTTATTTGGACTTAGGGAATCATAAAACACAACGTAGAAAACTGGAATTCAAAAATGTTTACGATCGCAATACTTTTCCTTAATGTATATTTCATATATTGATAAGTGAGTAAAGTAAAATAAAAACCAAAGAAATCTAAATGTATAACCGAAAATTTAAATAAATTAAAAACGTTCTTACATCTTTAAAGCAATATAGGTATTCTTTAAAAAAAAACAAAAAAAAAAAAAAAAAAAACAGATTTCAAAGTTAAAGTTAAGTTTAAATTAATTTAACGTACTTTAACACCTTGGTTGATTATTTCTATTTTACTATAGGGTATAAATATAGTTTTGATATAATTAATTTTATTTAGTTAAATAATCAGTTTTAATTGAGACAGACTACCAGAGATAGTTCGTACGACTGGGACTGAATCAGAAGCACGCTATATACCAGCTGTAATAGTGATTTAACAGACCTGTTACCAATAGTCAAACAGAGTAATCTTTAGAACGAAAATAAAACATAATATATTTACCTTCCGATCCGATCGTAAGTTCAGGAAATAAGACACCTTGTGTAAGATGAGCGTCAGAGCTCTTCCGATATTAATCTGCTTCCCTCACCGCGCTTTGGAGACCTCAAGAAACTAAATCATATAACTTCAGAAATCCTTACCCAGATATACCCGTAATATCTCATCTATAAATACAATTTATTTATTATCCTTCCTTAACGTCCATGCACTATAAATGTAAACCATCTATCCAAAGCAAAGTGTGCTTATTGTGCGCCTGCAATCTTGCAAAGCTGACCGAAATGTAATGATGCATTTCTTCACAGAGCTTAGGATCTAAAATGCAGTCATTGCCAAAGTAGGAAAAAAGTATCATAGCTATTTCATAACACATCAGCATATCACATGATAGGCAGATTCACTTTTCCTCTTCAGATCCTGCACATTGCTGAGCCTACTAACCCCGTGTTTGTTAATCTGAGTGTCTTGTACAAGACTACTTCCTCCATCTAGTTATCCTATCCATTGAGAGAGGAATGCTACTTCTTTTTCTAGATAAGTGTTCCTCTAAGAACAGAGAATAATACTGCTTTTTAGTATTGTTCCAATAATTATATATACAGATGTAAACATAAATAAAATATATTTAAAATAAAAGAAGTGGATCATTCCCTTTCATAAGTTTATTAATTATTTCCATAACTCTATCCGGCTGTCCCTTTCTTCTATAATCATTTTTATTTATTTATTGAGATATATTACTATTTGTTTCCATATGAACATTAGTAATAGTGATATAAGATCTCATTCACACAATATATACAGTATACAATGATAAAGTCAAATTAGATAAAATATAATATATATACAAAATAAAAAACAAACAACTACCTATCATTGAGATAAATACAAATAAATGAAATAATAAATGATATATATAGAATTAAATAATAATACATATAAAAACAAAACAAATCAAAACATCAACCTCTAATTAAGATAAATAAAAAGTTGGCAAATAAATAAACATTATTCCAAAATTATAACTACTATATTTTACTCATCTAGATTCATAAGAGACACAACGTTTAATTATATGAATACCTCCTTTATTAATAAGCTTCTTTAACGTCGTTGTATTATAAATGTAATCTATCGATCTAAAGTAAAGTGTGCTTATTGTGCGCCTGCAATCTTGCGAATCTGACCTGAATGTAATGATACATCCCTTTAAAGAACTTAGGATCTAAATTGCTGTCATTGCCAAAGTAAGAAAACATTACCCTAACTATTTTTCCACCACTACACATCACATGATAGGCAGTTTCACTTTTCTTCTTAGCCTACTAACCCCGTCTTATGAAGATTTTTTAATCTGATAGTTTCTTGTACATAGTCCTTCCATCCTCTTTCCAGTTATCCTATCCATTGAGGGAAAAATACGACATATTTTTCAAAGATAAGTGTTCCTCTAAGAACAAACGATAGTACTGCTTTTCAGTTTTTCTCCAGTAGAGCTTGGTTTGATAGTAATTTTGCGCGGTTACTTGTTGTATTTATTATATATATGTTTTTACCAGTGGCGCGACAGGCCGTGCAGATCCTGGGCCTCGCGGTGTAATCTCCTGGGAGATTACACTCGTGTTTCTCGATGCAATTTGTAGGATAGGATCATCACTCCCTACGTCTAATTTTCTGAGTTGCCACCATTTGGCTGACGGGTCTCACATACCCGGGGGAGAGGCTGTGAGTGAATTCCCGTTTAATTACATCTTCATAAAAGCCCCGCCGGGACTGGGATTCGAACTCACACTTTTGCATGAGTGACGAGCGCGCTAGCCACTCAGCCACGGGTTCCCCTATTTATACATATTTATACAGTTGTAAAAATCAATAAAATATGTTTAAAATAAAATAAGTTGATCATTCCTTAGCAAAATTTTATTAATTACTTCCATAGCTTCTATCCGGTTATCCCTTCCTTCTCAAATTATATCTTATTTTATATTTTAATAAACTAGATTCTTAAGATACAGCGTTTAATTGTATAAATCCATCCTAAACGGAAAGGAAACATCATATATTTACCAGAATATGCTTCCTAAACAATCTACAGAGATTACCCAAACGTCATCCATTAGTAGAAACTTTGTATATCTTCCTTATTCTTTGTAGACCCTGCCCGTCACTTGTATACTATACTCTTGATGAGATTTCAGTTGTTACATGAAGGCAACGCTGTAAACATCGAATCAAGTCTTATTGATCGTCACGAATACCTCCGATTCGGACTCCAAATAGCGGCCCTAAATACACACTACCTCTATCATCGAGCAGGGGACAAGAGGCAGCTGGAGGAATTGGGGTGGTGACTTATAGGGGATGGATATTGACTAAGAGAGGACGTGGGACAGCTCCTCGATCTCAGTCAGGGCTAATAGCCTCCGACGAGCTGGGAAATGGCCCTCGGTTAGGTCACAAATCAAGGAGTCCGGTCACAGCAGTCAATCTCTCGCTAACTGGTCGCGGTTCTACAATGAATAATGTTATAGCCCTTCCAGCTCTCTCAATTTAGTTAAAGGCCGTCGTTCAGGAAGTATTTCATCAGGCGCGTTCAATTCAATACCCAGAACGATATAATTAATTGAATATTTGAGATAACAAAAGTCAATTACCTAATGGTTACTTACCAATAAGAGCTGCGTCGTTTAGTAGATAGAGCATTAGTCTATAGTTCTCTGGGTTCCAGGCTCGATCCCCAGCCGAATTTGAAGTATTTACTCTGTTATTTCAGCCGTGGAATGATTCTAGAGTATGGAGATCCTCCTGGGGGACAACTAGACTCAGATAATTGGGGGAAGAACTTGACGGCTGAGCGTAATGAAGAAATAATTACCTTCTTGAACGGCCGCTCGTCACGAAACAGTACGAATCTCTATATGTGCTAAGCCGAAGACCCTCTATGGGTTGAGAGGTACAGTTTTTTTTTTTTTTTAATTAACCAATAGTATCCTTAGATTGAGCGTTAATAGAGCGTTGCTGATCGCTTCAGTTCCAAGCTTTGAGCACAAATTATTAAGAATGCTTGATTTGAAAATCAATTTTAAATTTACTAAAAATTAAATTAAATTCAATCAAATTTAATTTACTATTTAAAAAAAAAATAAGGAACCATTTTTTCACTACTTCGCCTTTGTCGACTATACGGTGGATTAAGGCCAGAGTTGGGTCACGCTCGTTCTCAAGGTCATCCTGCCCTCTTCCAGAGCAATCCCAAACCATCCAAATATAGAGAAATGGTAATAGCATGTGACAGCCTCAAAGTTAAATATTTCATTATGCTCTGTGACTTTATAGAAGCAAGGTATTGCAATCCTTACTCCAACGTTAGCCTTGATTATAATATTAATATGTTGAACTAATCGGTTGTCTGACAAATAATGCAGAATTTTATGTTTTTCAATTGCTATTTTCTAAATTTGTATGAATGTTAACATTTATGGTTCACTTCTGTAGAATTTCATCGCTCAAAAATAATTCATTCTCTATTAAATTTAAACACGGTGGTTACAGTGCAGTATTAGAGAGTGCACTGTCCAACTGTGATTCCACAATTTCCGAGAAAGAGATTTCAGCCTGAAAGAAAAAGAGGAAAGAACTAGCTCTTCGACGACGACCATTTCAAGACGATTGGAAAGTGAGGACCACTAAATTTTGGTTTCTCACCCGTTTTACAACACTATCTTCGTTATGAAATGTGTGCCTTGTTTCATTACTGAAACAAAAAGCCATTCATACACAGAATCTTCCTATTCTCTGAACTCTAGACAGCTGATTATCATTTGTTTTTATATAAATAGAACAATTTTTAAGAAATAAAAAATGAATAGATTAAAGAACTTTGGAAGATCGGTTTTTTTTAATTTATACATTATGAAAATTCCACATTCTATTCAGAGGACATAAAAGCTGCCAATACATTGACAGAACTGTATTTAAAGCATTATAGTCTATTATGATTAATAACAAAACATGTTTTTTATTTTTTATTTTACCTAAATTAAATAATCTTGCATCCTGAACATATTTCGGATAACCCAATAACAATATATGGTACATTAATGATGGATATGGATCATTTATTAAACCTTGACCTAGATTGCTGAAGAAATCCAAAACCTATGAATGATCTGGTGCTGAGTTACTGGAAAATCCCAATATCCATATATCTTTTTTAAAGTCAAAAAAGATTTGTCATCGTACGATATGATACCTTCCATTTCAGAGAGGATTTATTAGCCCTGGCTAGAATATAGAGAGTTCCGTCGGTTAGTAACTACATCGACGAGTATATTGCTATCAGGAGAGAAAGATGAAGTATTTTTTTTTTCGAAAGCGAGGAGTCTTCAGGTCCATAAAGATTTTTTTTAAATGGTTCACTTAATTTGGAAACTGGTAAAGGATATTATTTTAGTTGAACTTCTATAAAGAAAATAGAAAACTCTTTAAAACTTTAAGTGTTTCAAACTTTTATTCTTGAATAAATACTCACCTAAGGTTTATTTATTTTTTTTTTTTTTGACGCGAAACGGCCTTAAAGTCCACGCAAATATCATTTTCTCCCAACTTTGGCAACACGTTCCACTCTTTTTCTCTCTTCACACCTCTTCTTCATTCTCTCACAATGGACTCTTCTCTGTTCCTCGCTCCATACTCTCTCTCTCTCTCTCCTTTCTCACCTCTTTGGCACGCACTAGGACCATTATCTTCCCTAATTTCTCCCTATACTCTTCTCTATTGAAACAATCCTGTGTTGAGATTCCTAACCTCACTGTCTCTTTCCTTATCTGCTGAATGTATCCTCCGGCCCCTTTATATCCTCACATTTTGTCAAAGAAGGTTAAATTATTATTGAAAAAAAAAAAAAACAATTTTCAATTTTGTATTTATTTTTATTAATTTTGTTAATTTTTCTTCCTTTTTTTTTTAACTTCACTAAAAGTATGGGATTCTGGTATGTATTAAATGTCACCATGAGTGTTTGTAAGTTCTGGCAGTATTTTTATACCTTCGTTCTCTATAATAATAATCATATAGGGGAATAAGTATGTTAAAAAAAAGAAAGAGTTTAAAGCTATGCCGAATACAAATATAATATTTTATATACTTTGTGATTGAATGAAAACCGATTAAAAGACTGAAAATATACATAAATTGATATTCAACAAAACGCTAATGGTAGACTAATGGTATAATCCAGTATAGAGAGACTGATGGAACTATATTTGAATAATTCGTTTCGCCGTGAATAAATTATTCTTTTATTGTTTTCCTATTAATGCATTTATTTTTTTATTCTGAGGACTTTAGCTCATTTACGTACATCTACTTCATGATGTATCATTTATTTATGTATTGCCTAAATTAGGGAAATAAATAAAGCTTTACAATTTTATTTATAGTCAGAAATAATTTTATCTAACCCTAATAATTTTTATAAATCATTTCGCTAATATTTTATTACTTTGCTTGCGTACGTATCAAATGTATAATGAAGGAAATTATTTCGACTGTGAAATTTTTTTTTCACGATTTTCAAAGGAATTGCAAATTTTACGGTACATTGAATCCGAATTACTCATCCTCACAAAATGGTCTGTTTGTATATATATAGCTCTAAAGATTTCCCAAAATAAAAACATTAATAAGAAGTATGTTTACATAATCTTTTTTTTTTTTTTTTAATAATAGATATTATTAGTTGACCGTTGAGAATCACAGGGAGGAATTAGAGTGGGTGGCGGCCAGTAAAGAAAACAATTAAATAGTCCTAGCTATTTATAGTCTTTTAACGTTTTGATCTCTGTTGTGGATCAGACAACAAACAATTAAAACTGTGAAACTTTTTCTTTTACTGACGTTTAAGGGAACGACGTGGTCATGTGGATAGAGCACTAGTCTACTGTTCTCCGGGTCCTGGGTTCGAGTCTGGGCTGTGGCAAAATCTTATTTATTCTGTTTATTAGCGGAGAGGCATTCGTGGGTTATGGAGACCCACCTAAGTGAGTTTGATCTTAGCCTGATTCATCTCATTGTACAGTCACATTGGCCTAGGAACAGTATGAAACTCTATATGTGCTGAGTCCTAGACCATTCATGGGTTGTTGTAGTACATTTTTTTATTTTTTTGCTGACCGCTACCCTGACTAATTCCTTCTTATATTTCTCAACGTATAACTAATATCCACTATGTTAAAACCAACACAGGGCTAACAAAAAGATATGTTGCCCTAATGATGACCCGAAATGGTGGTCGAAAATTTGGCTGACAATAAATAATTAATACTATTAATTTAATAATTTAATTATTTCTTTTACTTCCTTTCTATTATAATATATATATATATATATATATATATATATATATATATATATATATATATTTATAAACGCAATTAAATTATGTTTTAAGTTCAACTTTTAAAAGTTTTTAATTTGATATTAAGAGGTGAAGGAAGTTAAAATCGTTGTTGTGCACATCAGTTTTTTTAAATTTATTTAAATCGTTATGTTTTATTCTAAAAAACCATAGAGGTTATTAATTTTCCCTTATAGTCTCTCATATAATAATAATAATAAACACTTTAGAGAGTAGCTGAAGGTGTTCCGTAGCCTTTACGACACCCACGAGGTGTAGCTAATGATGAAGGGTCAAGAACCCAGAAATGTCCTCAGCAGAACAGTAATTACAAAGTTGGTAGCAGTAAACTTTCTTACAATAGACTGTCGGACTTCCAGAGATGGAGGTGGGGTTATCGCCCTTGAAGAATATCTTAATGAGCTGAAGAATAGTAAAATAACTATCTTCCGATGAGAAAATTTGGGGTAATTATATGGCAGACCAATAAGTAATGGTTTATTGGTTTGGCTTTATAAGAAAATTATGTTAACATTTTTGTGCCATTGAAGATATATAGAAAGGAGCGGCGTGGTCTAGTGGATAGAGCGCTAGTCTGCTGTGCTCCGGGTCCTGGGTTCGAACCCCGGCAGAATATTATTTATTCTGTTAATTCAGTCGGGGGTGACCCTAGGGTATGGAGACCCTCCTGGGGTAGACCCAGCCTCTATAAAATGGGTACACGAAATAATTGGGGAAAAACCTGGCGGCTGAGCGTGATTAAGGCCTAATCACCTCATTGCACTGCCGTTGGCCTAGAAACAGTACGAATCTCTATATGTACTGAGCCCAATTTTTTTTTTTTTTTTTTTTTTTTTTTTTAAGATATATAGAATACAAAATCGAAGGAGAAGCCAGTAATCAAGATTAACTTATTAATGATTATGTATAATATTCCTAAAAAACATATTGTAGATTTAATAATTGATTCAAATAAACATGTATTATGTCTAGTGTATCTTATAGGAGAGGCATGGAACGTACAACTAGTACACTATTCACTCTCCAAACATAATGACAATGTTCTAAACAATAAATTTATAAAATATATTTCAAATATTATTAATAAACCTTAATGCTACCAAATAAATAAATATTGCAAACGATAATATTCGTAAAAGCAGAAAAAAAAAAGTGCACAATATAATTAATAATAAAAAAAAAAAAATTAATAAATGACATAAAAGTCAAAAAAATTACAATACGAAATATTCAAAGCTAACCAACTTATATTAACTGTCTATCTATAATCTTCAGTAAGTTAATTGAAATGTTGTGAAATAAGTTTTTAGTGTTTTTACTCGTAATTTGACTAAAAGCTTCAGATTCTTGTATTTATGTTTAATCAATTATATAAAAGCCGGGAGGCCATGTTAGTGTGAGGATATTCTGTGACCAATGCTTGAATTTGGTCATAATTATAAGTATTCCAAATCAAAATATCAAGTTCTGAAACTAGGAAAACCACTTACGGACGGTGCTTTCTCATAAGGCTTCTTCGCCATACATGCTACAAATTTTGTTCAACTTCTTTGTCAGAAGATTTTACTTTTAAAAATAAGAAATCATTAAAAACGAAAATGAATTTTTCCTTTTTCATTTTGAGCAAGTAAAATGTTAAATAAACTTTGAAACTGATGCATAAAAGCAGATTTACTAATCCTATCTCAGAATGTTCAGAAGGTGTAATTATTATTGACCAAGTAAATATGATGTTATAAACACAGTAAGTAAATGTTATTTTACAGCCCAATTTATATTTTAAAATATTTTTTTAAATTTTGTTGCTCTCATTATAACTGTCTCCGTTTTGTTTTCCGTGTTATAACATGTCAATCTGTAAAGGTACGTCTACACTGAGCGGTAACGCATGCATTATAAACACGTCCTAAAATTTTGCTAAGATGTTAAATAATGTTTTGTGGTCACATATTAAGAGTCTAAAATTGTAGATTTATATGTGTGTGTGTATACGAGGAGAAAAACGAATGGTATAATCCCGTCAGCGAATTTGGCGAAAATGTTAGCGTAAGTTGGTGAGCCCGTCTTATGAAGATTTGTTAATCTGACAGTCTTGTACATAGCCTTGTCATCCTCCTTCTAGTTATCTTGTCCATTGAGAGAACGTGCGACTTCTTTTTCACAAATATAAGTATAAATATAAGTGATCCTCTAGAAACAAAGGACAATACTGCTTTTCAGTATTGCTTCATTTATTACAGTTGTAAAAATCAATAAAATATGTTTAAAATAAAATAAACCTTTAAGGTAAACCATAACTTTTTCTACTCATACTACTACTGATCCATATTTTCTCAATCTGCTGGAGTGCCTCAAGGAAGTACCTTAGGTACTTTACCTTATTACATTAATTACCTAACCTCTACTCCTTTTATACAGATGATATTCCACTCCATTCTCGCTCTGTCTTCAATACTTATGCTGATGACACGTGAGTTTTATTCTTCCATAATGATCTAACTACTGCATCCCAAACCCTTTAGTCCCACATCACAGACATTTAAAAATAGTGTCAAAATTGGGGGATTAAAATAAATCCCAACAAATCACCTCCACCCTTCGTCGCAAACCGATGATTTCCAGACCCCACTATCCTTTAATAACATCACAGTTACTCCTGTAGAACAAATCCGATACCTAGGCCTCCATCATGAAAAGCGCCTTGGAATCCTGGAATACTTGGAATCCTCATACAAGACCAAAACCACGAGAAACTGCTCGAAGATACAGATTACTACAACAATTACGAGACAATCGTATATATACTCGTGTATATATATATATATATATAATATATATATATATATATATATATATATATATATATATATATATATAAAGAAAAAGAAAGATAAAGAAGGACTTCAATTTTATGGAACTAATTTAATTACAATAAAATCCATATATAGCATTTTTAACCGTGTATTCTTTTCCACTTTCATAATTATCACGTGATTAAAAATAAATATATTTAACTTCTTTCTTTAAAATTAAATACTGAAAATCTCAAACCAACTCACATTACATAATAGCAAACACATTTTTAAAAATTAATTATTTTTCTTTCTTTTTAATTAATTAACGAAATTGTATTCAGACCTTGGGAAATAATGGGATACTATACAAATACCTCGTTTGAAAGGAAACGTGGAAAAGTACGGGCCAGTTAAGCTTTACTCAGAAAAATTTAATTAAATTATATAGGAAGATAAGGATCAAATGAAAATGGTGAAGAAAAAAGGGGATAAACAGAAAAAAAGTTATCCTTTTAGATCTCATGGATTTCCAGGCATTAAAAACGAGGTGGACGAACGATTTTTTTTTTTTTTGCGTTAAGTTTTTGAAATTTTTATATTCCATTCCCATTCATTTCAGTTTTTGATTCTATCTTTCACGGTCTGAAAAAAAACCCTCCCGGGCAAATTATCTGTTATTCACAACTATGCTTTGTTGTTCCTGTTCAAGAAATGGAAATCACAGTTTCAATTTAAATATTAATCTTATTATTATTTCTATTTCTATATAGCAATTATAGAATATAGTAGTTGATTTATTTTCTTTCGCCTCATGGCTAGCCATTTTCAAATTATACACACCAATAATAAAATAAGTCCTAAATATTTAAGAATTGAAAAAATTTAGTGATAAAAAAGTTCTTAAGTTGTTGATATTATAAAGAATATTATCTTTATAATATCAACAACAAATTTTCCTTTAATTTACAGCCGGCTTGCTTGTAGTGATTTCTTTTCTAATTACATTTTTTTATGACATTAGAAAAAAATAAAATCCTCTTTTGTTGTAAAAATTCACGCTCAAACTGTAAAATATGTCATATGATTTAATTCTAAGAACAGTATAGATAATAAAGCTTAAATATATCAAGTTCCGCTACGCTTTGAAACTTAATTGTTAGCTACAAAACTATAATTAATTAATTAAATTATTGTTCTTTAATTAGTTCTTTCGCCTCTTCATTTAAATATTCATTTGACTTAAATGAATACAAAACAAAATAATGTAACAAAGCAAAAACAAAACAAAAAATGTTGGAGAAAGTTACATCATTAAGGTTCGTCGCACAGTGGACAATATGACCGATTTAGGTGGACAAAATTATAAAACTTGTCTATATTTAACCTTTGGGGTCCCAGATTACAGAAATTTTTTTTTGAAAAATTATAGAAACTAATTAATTTTTTGACACGATTGGCGAGCGAACAGTAGTCAAACATCAAATTTAGTTGCTAAAATCTAAAACTTCCCTATATTTTACGTTAGAAGAAACAGATTACAGGAAAAATTATACCAAAAATCTAATTATGGCTCGAAGTTGTTAAAGCCTGCTAATAGATGTATTTTATATCATTTAGGAAATTCTTGAAATTATAGATTGTAAAACTTTTGATTCGGAGTGTTGTGTCTGAAAAAAAATATGTAACACTCAAAACGCAAAAATTCTTTGTAATATCTAAAGACTAGAAGGATTGATGAAACAATCCTACAAACAAATCCTTGGGGTATTTTGAGGGTTATATATTTTTTCGTTATTGAATAGGGGCATACATTTACAAATTGCTAAATTAACTCTATAGGTGAGATTGCAATGTATATTTAATAACAAATTTGGAAACATAATGTCTTACCTGTCTCAGCAATGTCCATTGTTAAATAAAAGCAAAAAGACTTTGCTCTAAATCCACCTGGAACACAATAAATGATCATCGAATAAAGATAATCCCACTGCCAGTTATTAGGCACTTGAGTGAACAGGAATGATTCATTCATTTACTATTTATTTGTAAACACTGTATGGCGGGAAATATTAGTATTAAGGGTCTTGCAAACTAATAATAAAAAGGTGAAGCACTGGAAAATTCCTAACATTTGACTTGACTTTTGTCCACCTAAATTGGTGATTTTGTCCACAGTGCGTCGTTAAAAATGTCTTCGCTTGCATTTTATAAAACCAAACATATGTACTGAAGAGCCATAAGGTAACAGCATTTTACCCGTCATTCCAAAGTCTGGCAAACAGATATCTGGCCGAGTTAACTCCAAGGTTTCCTCCCACCTCAAACAACATCAAACTTAAGCAGACCCATTCTAAAAACTGAGCCTGTTTTCCGATTCTAGAGTTACTGGACATTTTACTGATAGTTAGGACTCTCTATTAAAATTGAAGCTTTACAGTATAAAATTTTGGAATAGGAAGATATACAAAGACGTATGGTATTCCACAATGACACGGACCCTCGTCGGTTTGATATTCCGAATCGGTCCTAAAAGAATGGTATCAAAAGAAGTTGAGAGAGTACAGAGAATGGGGATGAGATCCCTCTGTCCCATTCTTTTTGGCATTCCATCGGAAATGAATCGGATCACTAGTTATTCCAGTCCCGACGATATCGATTTACAGAAAAAACAAGTAAAAGAACTTGGATACAAACGATATTTTTAGGAACTCTCCCAAAGATGGAGATAAAAAAAGATATGGAATCGACGACTGGAAGGTAGCATTGAAGGGATTAAAAGGTAGGACACCGGTGACTAGAATACAATACTAGATGAATTCAATTTAATTAAGTCCTCGAGAATCTAGTACAGAAAAGCAATAGACAAAATTAGAAACAGGAGCTGAGTTACTAAAACAAAGCATGGAAGCAGGGACGAGCAATGTAATAATGAAGTACAATAAGTTTTCACTTAATATTATAATTTACATAAGTTCTTTGTCTTTCTAGTTGAAGGGCTGACGTTTAATTAAAATAATAATTAACAAAAAATAAGAATTATAATTTTCCCCACTACGCAATTCAACCCATACCAGTCAGTTTTAGTCTAAAAAGGACACAAACGTACACTTTAAATTAAACAAATAATATATCAAAAGTTCATTTTGTCATCTATCTGTTTAATTTAATTTATAATTACATTAATAAAAAATTAAATCATTAGACAATCTTTTAGTTTCTTATTTAACACCTACATTTTTTTAACTCATTTTAACAAACCGTAATTAATGTTTTTTTCACATGAGTTCGTAAAAGCCTTGCTACTTATCTTATATCGTCTTATTATTAAATAAGTTATGTCTGAATACCATTACTTTTCTTTTTCAGTTAGCTATTAATAAAAATCGAATTATCTCATCATTGTCTTAAGTGTTCTATTGGTTCAATATTTGTGTGATATATATTTGGCCGCTCTACAAAAGAAATCTTTGATACATATTTTTTATTAATTTAATTATTAGACATCAAAAACGTTTCAGCCTCTAGGGCCAATTTCAAGCATCATGCATATCTATTATATATATATTATTATATATATATATATATATATATATATATATATATATATATATATATTCTTTCACCGCTTCATTAGCAGTGTCGTCATAATTATTAACAGTATCAATTTTTAAAGCGGTGACAGATATGCATATATATAACATGAATATGCATGATGCTTGAAAATGACTAATTGAGGCTTAAACGTTGTTGATGTGCAAATAAATCTAAAAAAAAAAAATGTATCAAAGACTTCTTTTGTAGAGCGGCCAAATATATATCGCATAAAAATCTAATGTTTAGTAAAACATTTTGTTTTGAGAAACGCTGACAACTAAATAACATATTTTATTTACATTTTTCTGAGCCTCATTTTAGATTATACTTGGTTTTCCTTTTTCTTAATTTTTCCTACATTTTAAGGAATTTCGGAACAGTATTTAATACATTTAAAATGATTCTTGAAATAATATATCAGTAACTGGTCTCATTTCTGGCAGTGTGGTATCTAAAGATATATTAACAATAAAATGAATGAATGTTGCTTTACTCATGACGTGGGAGAGGGGAAAACGCAAAAAAAAAATTAATAAATAAAAAAATAAAAAATATATGTACCTTTATGACCCTGAAAAGGTCTTGAGTTTAGGGCATATATATGAGATTTGTACTGTATCTATAACAAAGGCCAAGCAAGGAGCTAATTAGGACCAATTCACGCACAACCCCCAGTTTCTGAGTGATCAATTTTTAACGGTCATCAATTACTACATCAATATATATATATAATAATATATATATATATATATATATATATTATTATATATATAATTATTTTGACACAGCGGTGATTCGATCACGGGACTCGGTGTCCAGTAGTCTATCCACAAACTCAATAAAAAAATCTCGTGATAACGACGGCTGGGCACATTGGAAGTATGTCAGAACAGAGCGTTTATGAGAAACTAATGTCTGATGAAGTGTAGGGATCAAGAGGCATCGGAAGACCCAACCTGCGGTAGAAAGACGGAGATGCGAGTGATTGAAGAATCAATCTTGGAATGCGAATTTGGTTTTGCGGTTGCTCAGTAGAGGAAGAGATGAAGAAAAGATATAGGGGAAGTCCTGACTCATTGCTTTCGGTTTTTGCGCCACTGATGATAATGTTAATAACAACAACTCAGAGAGGAACAAGGATAAGGGATGGTTAAGGATTTAATAATTACAAAGACACTTTCGGACCTTAGTGACCTGTCGAGATTAGATAAAGAACTTTGATAAGAGGGAGATTAATGGTATCCCTATACATAGGTGGTTTTACACAGTTCCTCATCTGAAGAAATTTACTTAATGAGGTTTTATGAGCTTCAATAAGTCTGCAGGTGTCTTGACTATTCAGCCTGTTGTTTTTAGGCATATCACCTGAATTCTCTTTCATTCTTCTATTTAATTAATAAACCTTGGAAGCAATTTGGCGGAAACAGTAGGAATTAAAATGGGAAGGATTGGCGGGAAGCCATTGCGCGGGTAGATGCTTCAATAATGAAGGGAGGTCGAGTGGCCAGGCCGGTTGGGGCTACTTCAATATTTTATCGCCCTGCATTGCCCCAGTCCCCTCTCCTTAACTGTCTAAGTTTAAAGTAAACTGCTTCCTGCTTATCGTCCTCAGGCCTCCTCCAGATGCTAGCCCATAGCTACTACTTTATAATTCAAAGCTCCATTTAGCATATACCCTTCCTTCGAAAATTAAAGGTTTTATTGACATCTTCTCATAAATTAGATTACCTCTGACTTATTTCAAATCTCAATTCCAAGACTTCCCCCATGAAACACTGCCCACTTAAGCTTATTTCACTTGAAATAGAAAGATAAATGAGGTTCGAATTCGGCTTAACTCAAGGAAATTACAAGGAAAGTACCGTTAAAAAACGTCCAAAAAATCATTCATCACCTTCAGGTCGGATGTTAGGATTTATGTTTTTTTTTTTTTTTTGGTTTAAGGACGTACAACACTTGGTCACCAACGCCCGGATTGCGGTTTCATTATTACATAGTTACATGACCATTAGAGGATCATGCTACTTTCAAACTCTCTAGATAGTATTATTAACGTGTCATGTTGGATCCCACAATCTAACACTAAAATAATATAATAATAAGTTGAATTTGAAAATAAATACAAGAAGGGAAGAAATACTTCATTACAATAAAACTGTTTTATTTACTTTAAAATAACAAAATTAACGACATTGTAACGTGATACACCAGTAACTCCAAGAGTTAGTTGTAGTAAATAAATAAATTTTACAATTTTTTTTCTCGAACTTGAATGGAAATTATTATTATTTTTGGTTTGCATGGCAATCCATGGAGACCCTTGGTTGCACGCTGTGGTTTCCCATTGGAGTCTACAACGCCTTACTGATGATAACCTATCTATAGGACAGGGTTTTTTTCCGCTACCTAAACCTTGATTGCTCTACAAGCGTGTTCTCGGACCAAAAAGTGAAAGCGGGGGATAAATCGGTAAAAGCTCCCCGGAACTCAGAATTATTTTATTCTTGTTTTCAATTCATTCTTAAGTTTCTCGTCATCTTGTTGCTGGGCAACCCATGCTATTCCCCTCAGCCATCAGCAGGGTCATCACTACCTATGCCTATGTTTGTGAGTGTAGCCATCAGTAGCTTCATGTGTCTCACATACCCGTAGGAAGGATGAGAGTGAATACCCATTTAATTATATGCTTGTAAATTACTGCCAGAATTGAGATTCGAGCTCTAGCACGCTCGCCAGACAGCCACTAATTAAATATATTATTCTAGGAAAAAAAGAAAAATATTTTAGTTCGTTTAAAGAATGGTCCTCAAGAAGAAGAAATAATTTCCGTCGTTTATTTAAAAAAGAAATCAGCGGAGTACAAGAGCAATTGTCTTTTCCAATAATAAAATTTTTTGTCCAGGTATTTTTTTTATTTCCTCAGAATAACCTTGAGTGATAGCTTTAAGTATCTTCTCATATTGTTGTGGAACATTATATAATTTTTATATAAATGATTATGATATATGCTACTAATCAAATAAAAATTAGAAATCATTATACCAGTTACATTCTTCCGAAAAACTTTAAGCAAAATTTAATGATCAGTATTTTATAAGTTTCAGAATTAATTACTAACCATAGGCATGGATTTAAGCGAGTCAGAAATTAACAATTATAATTATAATTTTAACAAGATAATTAAATCATTTTATTGGCAGTTAAATACTTCATCTAAACTGATTATGATTTTACAGAACCTGAAAGATCTAAAATCAATGTTTTTCAACCAAATAATAAAGATTTGATGCTCCACTTCTGAAATTTATAAACTTTTGGCCTTTTCTAAAAGCTATCTTTAAAAAGAAATGAATAATTAAATAAAAATCCATTTCGGATAATAAATATTCAAACATTTCATCAAGTTATCCAAAGTTAATGATATGGCTGAATAAATAATTACTAGGAAAAACAAGTAACAGATTCTAAATACCTTTACAAGAACTTGATACCATAAAGATTTATATTGATATATTAAAACGACCAGGATAAGTTTTTTATAAGGCGTCACCTAAAATTTCGAGAATCAGCACTTACAAGACTTAATTTTTTTCTCACTTCACAGACGTTTAAGAGGTTTGCTAACATCTTTACGTTCATGAACTTGATTTCGTACAAAAACATTTTCCAAATTGTATTATATTTATTTTAAGTAAAAATTAAGCATTTTTAGTTTATTGTGTATGCTGCCTAGGAATTTCTCAAATTCTATTTATCATAGAATAATATAAACTATAATATTCTATTTTTAAATTCCCCTCTTTTTATGTAACGCATTAGATTTAATTCCAGTGGTTCTTTGTTTTTCATAGAATTCTAACCATTTTTAGAAAAAAAGTAAATATACCTTTCTGTAACATGATATAGTTAAATATTAAAGCCTTCTAAAAGCTTTTTCAAGATAAATATGTTAACGATATTCGTAATCCTATGTTAAAATTATATTCATAATCATGTTTCAACTTGACCATGTTCGATTATTATTGATTACGTTCGTTAAGGTAATTAGTAATTGTGGATAACAATCCTTGTATATATAAAATAAGTAAATTAAAATTAGTTGGAAATAATTTAATTGCATATTTATGTTCTGTCCTTATACAAAATTAATTCACAACTGATCCGTGTTAATATAATATAATATTTGACAGACCCCTTGATTATTATGAGTTCCAAATATATTTGTATAATTTATTCCTGTCAATTTAGATTTATTTCACCGCAAAGTGCTTAAATATCAAATGATGATTATATTTCTGGCTAGATAAATAATTTTCGCGGTGCTTGTTGGATTTCAGCGTTATATATATATATATATATATATATATATATATATATATATATATATATATATATATATACTAATAAACTAAATATGTATATAGACTCGCTCAAAAAAGTTTCCATACACTCAAATATAATTGGATAAATGCAAATAAAGGAATTGAATTTTCTCTACACTTTTGATATCTCATCTGTCCCAAAAATATCAAATTTAGATTTTTCAGATAATATGGTCTTTCTTAGAAATTTTTAGGTTTATTTACAAACTCTCTAGGAAATAACAGCCGCTTCTACTGGTTTATCTTACTGATGAAGGGCTATCTTCTTGCGACTCGACCAATGTATCCATCCCTTCTTATAAAACTTTTCACTGTATCTGGGTGGCCTTGAGTCCCATAGTCCCTATTTATTCTGATTGATGTAGCGGTAGTGTTAAGATTTGCATGGACTTCAGCAAGGATGGCTCGCCTCTGATGATTCTTCAGTTTCTTAGGTCTTTAAGCACGTGTTCTACACTCCAGGAATTTTAACTTTAAGTACATACTATACAGTAGCATGTGACTTATTAAACAGGTGTGCAATTTTTCTTATAGATAAGCACTGCGTTCGGTAACTCTCTCAAATCACGAGAAACACGCATATTGAAAAGAAATCATTTTCCCAGGCTCTAGTAAATCTAATACTGAACTAAGAGTTAAGTATAGAGATAATAACATTCATACAGATAACACTGGAAATACGGTCATATCACAGCATTTAGGATTAATGTTGAAAGTGTATGGAAACTTTTTTGACCTATCATTAACAAAAGACATTCTGCCTCGTTTGATATTAATGTTGAAATGAAAATAAGTAAATTAATTTTTTTATCTGTTATTGAGATTAATAAGTTGTACATTAGAAAATTGTTAAGTTAAAAATAAATAGTCCTACAAATTATTAGCATGCTGTACGGAAATGTTTTTGAGTGAGTGTATATATATATATATATATATATATATATATATATTATAATATATATATATATATTGTATTTTTTATTGTATTGTATTTTGTATTTTTATTGTATTTTATATTGTGTTTTTTATTGTTCTTTTTTATTGTATTTTTTGTGTCCGTGTCCTTCCAAATAAATCTTGATTTAACATTCTTGTAGTAATACGTTTCATAACGTTAAGCCAAAATAAACGGATATTTCTGGTCATACAAAAGTTTTAACTTTAAGCCACATCCTAGAACTTAGTATTTAAAGACGCATTTCATATATATCTTAATACCATCTAAATATATTTAGTGCTAACCTAAAACGAATAGGGAAAATAAGCTGAATAATTTTATTTTTTTTAAATGAAACAACAAATAATTAAAAACAATTAATTTTTAATTTAAGATATGACTACGTATTTTTGTGTAAAAAAAAAATTACTTTTGTAAATAAATTGGAAGTAAAAAACCATTGAAACTTTTTTTTTCGAAAAACGAAAATTGAAAACTAAAAAAGATGGGTACGTAGAAAGAAAAAAAGAAAAAATTTTGTACAAAATAATTTTTTTCTTATCCAAAGTATAATAGGCACCAAAAGATAATTTAAATCCTTAAGAATATTTGCAGTAGCCAATATCTTTTTTTTTATTTAAAAAAAAATTACAACTGTATTATACAATAAAATTTATTAAGTAAACGCGTAAATAGATCAAGTGGGCGTGATACAGGCATGCAAAGAAACACTGAAGTTTTATTTGATGTAGTAGGTTGCGAGGCCATCGTCTTTTTAGCCGCCTCGAGGGACTATCAGGAATATATGGTAATGAGAGTTTGCGGACGAGTGGGTTGGAGTGGACTTTTAATTTGGAATAAAAGGAGGTATATCTAGTTCAGGCTAGGTCTGTGGCTAATCGGGTCGTTATGAATTATTTTATTGGTGACAAAGTAATGATAGAATCTTTAAAAAAATATTATTGACCAGTGGACTCGCTCCTGCTTTGCAAGGATAAAAGTCGAATGATTTATGTTCAAACTGTGATTGTCCGATTTAGAGATGATTGCTTTGGAAAGAAGAAACTGCCTGACCTATTAGGTTCATTACTGTTTTATATTTCATATGAACTATTTCAAATACATTTTAAATTTTAATTTAGTTTTCATCTGTATAAGCTAGAAAATTAATTTATTAGGAGTTGAAATAATTAATAACAATGCTAGTTTTAAAATTCATAACAACTTTTCATTTATTTTAGCTAACGTACATTTTATTTTTTAATATGTTTTCTAAAGTATTGCGCACTGTATGGAAGAATAAAGCTTGTATGATACTGAACCGTAGCAACACCGAATTACCATAACCTCCCTCATTACAACATTAAAAATAACATATGTTCATAAGCTTATGGATTTATAAAACACTTTCTATTAGCTTGTATGATTTATATTATTGTATATTAACGTTTCTAAAATCAAGCGCTTTTCAACGGTATATTCTACGTCTATTATACTGCTAATGTATCAGGAATAATGACATGATTATAAAATCAAATTATCCTTCTAAACTTAATTTCGATGTATTTCACTTATAAACTTTTAGGTAAGAAGTTTTAAGTGATAGTTGAAACCGGACTAAAATCCGTCTCATAGTTTATAAATAAGAACCAAGAATATATTTAATTATCTCTAGATAGATAAAATGTTAACCCGTTTTGGGTTTCCGCGAACTCCTTAATAGCAAAATGGATTTTGATAAGGTTTTCATCATAATTTAGGATATTCTCTCCTGAAGGTTTATAAGTAAAATACATTTCAATTTACCTTTTTTTTTAAATGGGTAAAATATATTTTCTGTAACCCAGTCATAAAAAAAAAAAAAATCCTAAAACATAAGTAGTTGTTGGTGATTCTATTATTATTGTTTTATATAAATTTATATTACTTATTTAAGGTTTATTTGTTTTTAAAAATACGAAGTAATAGTGCTGATTAACTTGATATAATAGTGCGATTACCAGAAGGGCGCGCATGCGCATTACCGAGCATTACAGTGCCGGGAATTAAAATATCGCAGTCGAAGTCGAGTCCCAGTCGAGTCGTAGTCGAGTCGTGAGTGAGTACGTACTACAGGACTTCCATCCAGTCACACAGGGTGACCATCTAGTCCCACAGGGGGACAGCAGAGACTCATAATCGAGAAGAAGACAAGTCCCACAGGGGGACAGCAGATAAGTTTACCTTACATATTAATAAAACATTAAAGGACTACTAATTTAACAATTATAGTATTCAATTTCAATCAGTACTATTACTTTACCACATTAGAATTGGGCATTCATTTTATTATTTTACTTTTTATTATTAATTTTAATTAAACATTTTCTTTTATACATAGTCTGGCGTATTTATTTCACATGCAATATATAACCAACGCACATACCCAATTTATTAACATTATTTAACAAACAGTAGTAATATTTATAATGTATAGTAGTAATAGTTATAATGTGCCTTTGGAAATCGCAGGATTTTAGTAAGGTTAATATACAATAAAATAAATCTTTTAGGTTAATATAAAGTTGTTAGCCCATAAACTTCTGAACATATGTTATTGGTCAAGCGGGAGATTATAATAGTTAAATGTTACCACCGTCGAACCAGATCATGCAAGGTATATTCTTCCATTTTGTATGGAAGATTTCAGAAATAATGTTACGTAATAAATTGTAAATAAGTTTTTAAAACAAAAGGGTAAGTTGTCGTAAATCTATAAACTAATATTGTTATGAATTATTTCAAATTTAATACTACACTGCCGGACAAAATTAAAGGATCACTTCAACATTTTGAAATTACTGAACTGTATAGGGTATTTTTGAAAATATTCTTTTTTCTTTGGCAGTCACACTTTATTATAAAAGTAATAAAAAAAAAAAAATCTTTTCTAAAAATTTGTAATAGGAAAACAAATCAAAAAATAAAAATATCCTACAGTTTCAAAATGAAAATGTAAATCTTTGAAATGAAATGAAATAAAAAAACTGAATAAAAAGGAATAATTCGCGGAAAACGATCAACAATTGGTATTCCCACCTCTAGCTCTGATAATTGCTTCCATTCTCCTGCCCATTCCAGCTTCTTACATGTTGTTCTGGGATGTCGTTTTACTCTTCCACTAACATTTTCCTTAAATCTGCCAAATTTTGTGGATCTCGGGCGCGAATACGTCTTCTAAGCATGTCCCATACATGCTCTATTGGGTTCATATCTGGACTTCTGGGTGGCCAAACCATAACGTCAATTTCTTCTTGTCTGAGGAAATTTTGCACTGATCGAGCAACGTGAGGTCGGGCATTATCGTGCATAAAAATAAAGTTACCTGCGATATTTCTGGCGAAAGGTATTACAGAGCCACGGTTCACAAGAACCAACTCTTTACGGGAGTTTAAATTTATGCCCCCCCCCACACCATCACTGACCCACCACCAAACGCAACCCTTGGAGAAAAAGTGCATGGAGCATACCTCTCTTCCCGCCTTCTCCATACCTCTTCCAGTCCATTTGGAGATCAGGGACAGAATCTTGACTCATCGCTGAATAATACGAGGCAAACCTCAAGCGCTCAACTCGGTGTTCCCTGGAGAGAAGAGGTCCAGTAGCTGAAGGATGGGAGGTCAATCCATAATCGTTGAGTCGTCTTCTCACGGTTCGCTCTGAAATTTGCACATTCCTGAACCTCTGGAGGAGACCACGCAGACTGTTACCAGTTGATCGGCGATCCCGAAGAGCATGCAGTTGCAAAAATCTCTCGTCACGGTTGGAAGTTGACCTCGGACGGCCTTGTCCGAATCTTCTTGTATGCCCTCCAGTCTGACGGTGCCTATTAAGCACCCTGGACACTACGGATTGTGACCGCTGGAGCCGTTGCGCAATATGCCTTTGAGAAAACCCTTCTTCACACAAAGCAAAAGCACGAATTGATTCCTCTTCGGTCAATGCTCTTCTGTTGGCCATCACAACGTTCTTACTACACTCACAAGTAAAAACTAAAGTCTCTTAAATGTTAGAAAATCTTCAATAAGATGAATCTTTGCTAACAACTAACCATTTACTGATAGGAAGAAAGAAAAGAAGAGGATTAACTGACCCTATTCTCCATAAACGGGTGGGAATAAAAACAGGTAGAGGATTAACTTGATAAGATACAACACTAAGTCCAGTCTAGGACAAAGGAATCCCTATTTTTATCTCTTATGTAATAATAATATAAATATTTGTAAGTGATCCTTTAATTTTGTCCGGCAGTGTATTTCATATAAATATAGGTAAACTAAACAGGATTCCAATGGAAATTTAATTTAACTTTTAGAATGTATTTAAATAGTTTATTTGAAATATAAAATAGTTATAAACGTAATAGAATAGGAACCTTTGTTATTTCTATAGTTTTTTTAATACATACATAACTTCACTTTAAAATAACAAACAAATAAAATTGACTAATTTTGTGGGAAAAGTTCATGGCGCAGTTAAAAGAACAAAAAATTAAGTATTAGCTTATTTTACTGGCGCCGACGTTTCGGCCTAAATTTTAGGCCTTCTTTAGGACTGTAAAAACAAAAAGATAACATCCAGTAGTATAATAAAATATATAAAAGTGATAAGTAAAATAAATATACTGATAATTAAAAACAAAGTGAAATGTGTTAATAAATGACAAATATAAAAATAATTAGAAAAAAAGGGACAAAAGAAATTTAATAAAGGTTAATAATTACATAATAGAAAATTAAAATTTTTAAAAAATTTCGAAAAAATTATTTTAACAGAATGAGAAAAAGAGTTATAAATCTATGAAGTAAAAACTGTCTATACTTTCATAAAATGTGAAACATTATAATATAAAATAAGTAAATACGTATCTCTCTGTGATTTTTTTTTTTTTTTTTTTAGTTTATACTTAATTTTGTGTTAAGTTTTTTTTTCATTCTTTTGAATGCACCCTGAACTAACTTCTCCCAAATATACACACAGTCACCGTTCTTACTCCACGTTGACTAATTTTGATTCATATTTTACATTTCTGCCGATGATTAAATATAATAACAAACAGACGTTATAGAATAAACATATTTTTTTTTTTTACTGATTGCACTTTTCCTTATAATAAACTAAAAATCCCAAAGCAATAAACTCTTAATTTTTTTAACATAAATGACACCTCAATCGTATTAGCATCTGTGTTGCTTAAATATAAAATATCCGTGAAAAAATAAATATAAATACACTCATTTTAAGCAAAATTTCACCAATAAAAAATCTCTGAAAGTCTTCGAAATGTAGTTAAGTAATAATGACTACAGAGGTACATTTTCCAGTATAGAACCCGGTTGGGTTATTGGAAGAAGGCAGTAGCAAACCGAGTATTGTGAGGAGTAGGGACGTGGTTGGAATGGAGTATTGTCGAAGGAGGCTACCTCTACCTACACGGCTCTGAAATCCAAGCTACCTGCTCTGCATTCCGCACTCCACCCCTGCTTCTACAATAGGGGTAAACAACCAATGGATAGCACGTCCTCTCGCTTACCGTCCCCTATAGTCCGCTAAATAGAGAGAAAGTTTACAAACTTGTTAAGAAATAAAGCATCAACAATATTATTTACAATCTCAGCCGAAATCAGAATAAATGAATCCATATTTAATCTATTCAATTTTGAGGTTTTAAAAGTATAACACACCTAAAATCATGATGAAGAAAAATACTGCAACCAAACACATATCTTACCAATCCATGTTAAACCAATATGGACTTAGCCTCAATATTTTACATTGAAGACTAAAAAAAAAAACCTGAAGGTTTTTCAATCAAACAGCTTATGTCCAATAACTACTATTTTATGGTATGTAGTCTCTGTCCGACAGGGTTCAGAGAACTTATCAATAAAACCAATCACTACAGGTGTTCCCCAAGTTTCTATCCTGGCTCTACTTCTGTACTTAATATACACATACGACTTACCAACAGACAAAAGCATCAAACTGCGACATATGCTGACGACAATGATGTTATCACGAGAAACACAGATCCTACAGAGGCCTTCTTTACAATACCAATCAGACAATGTACAAAACTGATGTAAAAAATAAAAACTAATAATTAACCATGACAAGCTACTATATGTTACATTTACACTTAGACGCGGAATCTGCACTTCAGTTTACATAGACAATCATGCTTTACCACAATCAAATACAGTATTGTACTTGGAACTTATTTTTGACAACCGATTGACATGGGTCCCACACGTAAAACTCTAAACTATCGACTATTATATTTGATACTACATAGACACTCTAAATTACGCATTAGACAGAAGCTTAACGTATATACTTATTTATTAAAACTTATATGGACTTACCATTGCCGAATTTATGGGCCAGTTAATGATAGACACACATTAAAAAAATACAAACCTTTCAAATTTTTAAGACTAGCAACGAACTCTCCACCGTATGTTTCTAACGATACAATTCATACCGACTTACGTATTCCAACTACCAGAAACCACATACGATTGACTTACAAACGATTTCACGACAAACTACATTAACACGTTAACAAATTTGTTCAAAACATGGCTACAACTGACATACCTAACATTATTCGGCGTAGGCTGAAAATGAATTGGATGAGGGACCTCCTGACCTGAAAATATTGTGCTTAATGCCAGGAGGAACACTCATGGGTGCTGTCTCCCTCATGCCTAACCATGACAAGTTTTCCGTATTTGTGAAATACAACCCATTTGCTTATTGTATTTTTTTTTACTGGTGCAAGTATAGCTATTGAGTTAAAAAATATATATAAGATATGTAAGAAACACAACTAACGATTACTAAAAAAACATATTTCTACGTTTTGTTTTTACCCCTACCTTACCCTTCAAGGCTATATGAATGAATGAATAGATGAAAATTAATTTTTATTCTGGGACATTTCGTCCCCTAAGAATAATATACAATGGACAGAGGAAGTCCAATTTGTCTGGCTTCATTTGTTTCATGATTATCCTGACAATTAGTAAATTTTTAAAGTTAATAGAAATAAAAACAGTTTACAATATCGAATGAGTTTATTTATGTATTATTAAATTCAACATTTATCACATATTTGTGGATGATTAATTTTTGAGGAGGTGGATAAATAATTGGTGTTTGATAGAGGTTAGGGATGCCACTATACGGATAGACCGGTAGGTTGAGATATTGTATTTAGGGTGTGCACGGAAAACCGCGGAGTAAGGAAGTCAAAGATATAGGAAAGTTTTCTGGCTCGCAAGGATTGGAATAGGAAGATGCTAAGAAGGTATTTTCTTCGGGATTCGGGGTAGAGCCAACTTTGACCAGAATACCAATGAGAGAGGTGTGACTGTCTGAAGAGGCCGTACATAAATCTGATAAACCTATTCATTAATCTTTTTAGCATCATCTTATGGCGTTTCTTCGAGGTATAGAAGGATAACGGGGGATTTAAGAGGTTAAAAGGCTCTCAGCAACGAGAGGCGATCTCATAATTATTTCCTTGAATGTTTTTGGTCTCTCACTCGGCCATTCAGAAATTGGAAAGAGCTAAAAAAAACAGAATTCAAGAAGGAATGTCAACTATTTATTTAACACAATATATGAAGTTGTCAATATTTCTGTGCCAATATTTTTCAATATATAAATATTTCTGTGGGATATTCTTTCACACTTTCAACACTTATATAGACTTTGTGATTTGAAAATTATTAACCTTCTTTATTATAAGGTTTATTTGATTAGTTAACATATTTCTTATAAATCAGTTTGATCTGTAAAATCATGTTATCTACTTAAAAAATGTTTCCTCATTTCAATTTTTTCTCCCCAGACTTAAGTCGAAAGTGACAAAACCACGATTCCAGTCATGTTTCTTGTGTAAATATGTGTATTATGTGGCATGATTCATGTGTTTTAATTTATAAATAAATAATTTATATTAAAAATTAGACAAATATCCCTATTTCTGTTTATATTTTCAGGTGACGGTGATGACTACCTGAACCTTGGTATCCGAGAAGGCGGAGTTTTCCTCTGCATGAGCCTAGGGAGCGGGAAGTTGGAGCTGCAGATCAAGCCTAAGAGGGTCCGCTTCGATGACAACCAGTGGCACAAGCTCACCGTACACAGGAGGGTACAAGAGGTAACTCACTTTATACTGTCATAATAAATATTTTTTTAAAATTAGTTGTTGATAATTAAGGTGAAGGTCAAAGTCTAATATAGAACTGGAGGCTGTAATTATACAGTCTTCGTCGTAGAAATTACATCATTCAATACATTTTTTTTTCAAGATTGTACATTGATGCATGCTTAAAAAAAACTGAGTACTTGAAGAAAAATTATAATATATTGAAAATTAAAAACAAAACAAATAAAAATCAATGAATTTTTTTTTTCATTTATTGAGATTTACAATTGTATTAGTTAATACATCAAGTAAATTAGCTGTCAGATAATATACATGAAGAGAAAATGCCCGTTGGTATCACTCCACCAGGTAATCTCAACTAGAAGGTCTCGAGGCCATATTCTTTTCAGGCGCCTCGGAGGATTGTCAGGAATAGAAGAGGAAGCAAAGATTGAAAATAGTGGGTTAGAGTAGGAGTGGAGTTTTTCATGGAAGGATCGATACCTGGTTCGGGCCAAATCAGCAACATATGGGATGTTAAGATCTTTATGGATGATTTTATTCGTGACAAAGTAAGGAGCATATGAGATTTTTCGAAGGATTTTAGATTCTAAGGATTGAATATGGAAAGAATTTGATGGTGAAGTAGGGCTCCAAAGCTCAACTCCATAAGTCCAGACAGGCCTTATGATGGTGATATAGATGAGCCTTTTATATATGAGAAGGTTAGAGCGTCTGTCGAGTAAGTTTTGTAGTAAGCGAAAGCAACGGCCAGTTTCTTGTCGTTTAAGTCTGTGAGCGGATTCCAAGACGTCAAGTAGAAGTCCTAGATAGCGGATCTCTTCAACTAGAACAAGTGGAGTATAATTAAACGATACTGTAAGACAGGATGTCATATGCTTTCGCCTTTCGTAAAGGTTTTTTTTAATTTATTTTAATTCTCCAATTCTGACGCCTTACCTCAAGGTCTCGGATGTGGAGTTGAAGCGTTTGAGAGGAAATAGTAAGATCGTTTCTGACTTATAACACACCTAAAGCGTGTTACAGCAGTGTAACACGATGACACTGGTGGAAAAAAAATTCAAATTTAAATTGTCTTGCTAACTGTAATTTTATGCTTATATGTTTAATGTGTAAGTAGTTAAAAAGATTAATCAAAAACTAGAAAACTGGTTGTTTTTTTTAAATTTCATTTAGCTTATGATATAAATAAGTAGACAAAAACAAATATATTCCATTAGATCATTTTATCCACCATAGAAAATTAAATCATACGTGATGCCATTTCTATTACCACGACTGTATTTTACCACTTTTTTTTTAAAATGCACAACGTTTCGACTATTATACCTTCTTGCGGAGCAAGAAAAATTTTTTTAATCTAAGAGTACAAATATGATTTCCTTAATATAACGATTCTCATAATATATACCATTTAAAAATACATAACAACTAAAAATAGTTTAATTATAATAAATTCGCTAATAAAACATAAAAGTTTTAAATTAAAAAAAATCCATATAATATAAATGTTTAATCCTTTAAAAATTTGTTTCCAGATTAACGTTAAGTTCTTTAAGAATACTATTTTTTAAAGAATTTAAAGTTAATCTTATCATCGATTATGTTTCTATAACTTTTGTGTTTCATGTCTAATAATGCTTATTAGACATGAAACACAAAAGCCATTTTACTTATTTTATTTTTATATACAGTTGTAAAAACCAATAAAATGTATTTAAAAAAAAACTTTTAATAATTAATTTATTATAATTACACAATTTTTAGTAATTATATAGTCTGAGAATGGTGATATTTAGTAAATCATATTTGTACTTAAAGACATACAAAAATTGTTTTTTCATCAGAATATGGTATAAAAGCCGAAAAGTCGTGCATTTCGATAAAAAATGGTAAAGTACAGCCCCCAACTTTATATTGTTGTTTTTCCCTTGGTATATCCTGTTTTTTAAATATATTCTAATTGCTCAAATAACAGTTATGAATATAATTTTTATCATAGTGTTAGATTGATTTTGGATATATATATATATATATATATATATATATATATATATATATATATATATATATATATATATATATATACATATTACTTTTCAGACCATAATATATTATATCAAACCTAAATCTTAATTAGATACATTGTTTAACTATATCCTCTACTTTTTTCTCCAACATTATTAGAAAACTGCGCAGATACCTGAGATTGCCAATATATTTTCTTAATCTACACAGTTTCAAGCTTAAGTGGTGAAAGGGATTACAGCTAATTTAATTGATAGAACATTTCAAGTTCAAAGATATTTTTTTTAATTCGTTATTTATTGAATGTACGTACTTTTTTTAGTTTGAAAAGAAAAGTTGTAGGTTACGGAATAAGGGTCTTATTTATCAGCTATCATCTTTTAAGGTAAATTTAAATCTTAACTATTACTAGTGACACCTGCGTGTTATCAGTTCATAAAGATCCATTTGTTGCCTCAAATACCCTTCAAGCCCACATCAAAGACCTAGAAGTATGGTGTCAGAACTGGAGAATAAAAATAAATTCCAACAAATCCCATCAAATAACTTTTACCCTTCGCCGTAAACCTTTGACTTCCTGCCCTAAAGTATCCTTTAATAACACTCAACTAGTTCCTGTTGAACAGATCCGATACCTAGGACTTCTTCTTGACAAACGCCTAACTTGGAATCCACATACACGACTAAAACGACAAGAAACTGCTCGCCGCTTTAGGCTACTTCAACACTTACTAGACAAACGATCAAACCTTCCTCTTAACTACAAAAGGCTCATCTACATGACTATTATAAGACCAATCTGGACTTACGGAGTAGAGCTTTGGGGCTCTACTAAACCATCAAATTCTTCCCGCATCCAATCCTTACAATCCAAAATCCTTCGTAAAATCCTCAATGCTCCTTACTATGTCACGAATAAACTTATCCATAAAGACCTTAATGTTCCCTATGTTACTGATTTGGCCCGGACCAGGTATCAATCCTTTCATGACAAACTCCATTCTCACTCTAACCCACTAGTTTCAATCCTTTCTTCCTCTTCAATTCCGGATAATCCGGAGGCGCCTAAAAAGGAAATGGCCCCGGGACCTTCTAGTTTAAAATATTTTTAGAGTGCTGCCACTGGGTAGTGTCTCTACATGTTTTTCATGACAGTTTTGTATATTACCATCACATTTACTAGATGTATTTTTATTTAATACAGTTGTAAATATCAATAAATATGTTTAAAAAAAAAAAAAAAAAACTATTACTAGCAGTTCCATATTTTAGGTTTTGCAGTCTCATGTCATGTTATTGACTAAAGCTTTGAATAATTAAAAAAAACACTCATCTGGTCTTTGAATTTCGCCGCCTCAGAAATAGCCTTTTGTATGCACACGGGATATACAAAAGCTTCTAAGCTAGAAATCACTTCTCCTGTCGAAAAAAAAATAACATTACAATATGATCGTATGAAACGGAATTCACAACAAACAGGTTAATAATTTAATTTTTTTCTTCGTATTTGGGAGAATAAATATTCTTTCAAAAATAAAAAGTTTTTTTTTTGTAAAGAAAGAATAAAGTTGATTAAAATTTAAGATGTAGCTTATGGGGATGGGGAGCGGGTGGGTGAGTGGCTAGCGCGCTCGTCTCCCACGTCAGAGATGTGAGTTCGAGTCCCAGTCCTAGCGGGACTTTTATAAGAAAATAATTAAATGGGGATTCACTCACAGCTTCTCTTCTCCCCCGGGTAGTGAGACCCGTCAGCCTACTGGTGGCAACTCGTACAAATAGGCGTAAGGAGTGATGACCCTACCCTAAACATTTCATCGAGAAACGTGAGTTTATTCTCCCAGGAGTCTATACCACGCGGCCAAGGGCCTACACGGCCTGATGCGCCAGAGAAAAAAAAAAAAAAAAAAGCTTATGGGGATAATTTGTAATTAAAAAAAAAGAAGTTAATACCGTCTAATTTAAGGCACTGTATGTTTGACATAATTTAGGAACTCCTTTCAATTAAGTATGACACAAATATCTGAATATGTTAATCACAATTTTAAACACGGGGTTGATTTGAATAAATAATATCATATATAAAAAATCGAATAATAACCATCGATTGACAAAAATACTTCAGCGTTACACAAAGTATTGGCTTGTCTCAGTAGCATTTTCGAACAACTTTGGTGATTTATACAACTAATATAGGAGATATTTAGTACTTAAAAATTAATTTAGCTATTTTTATTTTTATGAGTAATTTTATTGTATTAATTTCATAAGAACATAACATATACGAGTATATATTCTATTATCTCTTTATACGAAACGAATGATATTATTCTTTTGGATGCACACCCTGCCTTTGTTTAATGTTCAAAAACTGTCTCAATAATATAAAACAATAACTAACTTTAGTATTTCATGAGAATTTTGGAGTTTATTGAAAAACGATATGATTGGAATCACAATATTACAAACGCTGATGGACAATCGTTTGCATGTTGGCGGAACAATAGAATCAAATAGCTTATTGATTACAGTCTCCCAGGGAAATAGTAAAGGAATGTTACAAATTGAATTCCTAAGCACAGGTCTCATAAAAGGAATATTTCCTAAAATCTATCAATTTTGTGTCTGACCTTGCATCAAAGGGTTTTATTTCGACAAGAGGTTGGCATTTTATCAAATATTACTGTTTCGCTTATAAGCTACTAATAGATACAGATGAACTTTTATTACAATAAAACATAAAAAACCAAGTAAAAAAACTGTCAGTGCACGAATCAGTCATGCATAGAACATCTACAGGACGGTCGATGAAATGTTGATGTGACACAGCAAGCAAATTAGGACGACTGATGAAGCGGTGTAAGAAATATATATATAAATATGCACGATGCTTGAACCTAGAGGCTGAAACATTGTAAGGTGCATAAGAAAACAAAAACAAAAATATATCAATAAACTTCTTTTGTTAAAAGGCCAAATATATATGTTAAGAAATTGTTATATTCCTATATAAATAATCTATATCTAAATCTATCTATCTAAATATTCAAATTCTGTCCTTGGGACTTTAAAGTGCAAAGTAGGATGATAAGAGATCCCAGCGCAACACATCCACGTCATTGGCATTGGGAGCGAGCATTCAATTACATATTCACAAGCTATCTCTTGGTTACTGTCGATTTAAAATTAAAATGAGGGTCATACGGATAGTTAAATCTAGATACGGATTGTGCTAAGAGACCTAGAAGACGAGTAAGCTTCTTGTGAACCATTGGAAATTTATATGAAATAGGACCAAGGGCATACGTGATATTAAGATAATGGTGTGAGGTCTTGTTCGTAAAATATTGTTCAAAAGATTTCAGACTTTGAGTGATGGATACGTTTGATGTCCAAAAATTTTGCTTCTTTCTCAATTACAGGATTGATATATCAACATATATCAAACTTTCAACCTTGTAAAATAGCTCGTTGAACACATTCCAACGGATATTTCAACAATTAAATAGAATAAAACCTTGTGACCTTCAGATGTTAATTTAACTTATTATTATATTTTCGTTGTTATTAATTAATTCTAACAAATAACCTTTACCCTTCGTCGTAAACCAATGACTTCCTGCCCTACAGTATCCTTTAATGACACTCCACTAGTCCCTGTTGAACAGATTCGGTACCTAGGACTTTTCTACCTTGACAAACGTCTAACTTAGAATCGGCATACAAGACTGAAACGACAAGAAACAACCCGACGTTTTCGACTACTTCAACACTTACTGGACAAACGCTCCAACCTTCCACTTACTTACAAAAGACCTATTTATATGATCATCATAAGACCGATACGGACTTACGGAGTAGAGCTATGGGGATCCTCTAAGCCATCGAATTCTTTTCGTATCTAATCCTTACAATCCAAAATCCTTAACGCTCCTTATTTTGTCACAAATAAGCTTATAAAGACCTTATTGTTCCATTTGTTACTGAATTGACCCGAACCAGGTATCGATTATTCCATGAAAAACTCAATTTCCACTCTAGTTTCTTTCCTATGATCCTTTTCGACTCCTGATAATCCTGCGAGGCGTTTGAAAAGAATATGACCCTGAGACCTTCTAGCTTAGAACATTCTTAGAGTGCAGCCAATAGGTGGCGTCTCTAAACGTACTTCATGTCAGTTTACTATGTACATCATAATTACTTGATGTATATAATACAGTTGTAAACATAAATAAAAATGATTAAAAAAAAAAAATATATTGTTGAATAATGGATTTATATAACATGACATTCATGAATAAAATGGGGCTGAAATGTCAGCTGTCACCTAATAAATTTTTGAAAGGGCTTAAATTGATTTTCATGGAAATTTTAATACTGAAATAATAGGGGTTATTATAGATAGGGAAGAAGCCACAAATAATATCGAGAGGGGTTTAAATTTAATTAACGGGAGCTTAATAAAATATTATTCAACCAGGCTGAAATTAGGCTAGGTATACAAGTAGATTACCTCCCACTCAAGAAAATACCCTCCTAATACCCTATAGTATAAAGAGGAAACAGTTTGACGAAGTTTAAATTTCCTTAATTAGTAAGCTTAAATCAATAATTTTTTGTTAATATTAACAAAACGTTACTCATAATTATTATACTCATGGTAATCTCATAATTATAAAACTAATAATCTTTTATAAGAAATCGAAATCTGAAATCGTGGAAAAAACTACCAGGTGGTATCTAACTGGAGAACAGATAAATAATTTTCTAATAGCGTTTCATTAATAATTTTTTGAAAGAATCTGGTACCCGCAACGGACGCCTTTACTCATCTCTGTAGTTAAAATTAATTAGGAAACTTTTTAATTAAGTTTGAAAAATAGTTAATAAAATTGTTTTGAGTTTTGATGAAAACATATCATTCAGATTAAATAATCTAACAATAGAAATAATTATCTACAATAATAACTTGATATTATCCGCTTTTCAAAACTCTCCATTGCCTTATACAACGTTTTATATGAGATAACATTTTTTCGAAAATCATTAGTTTTCTCATATAAGGTAAAAAAAGAAGAAAATAATAATATTTTTACTCTTTCCTCCTTAGTTGGTTATCAAATCATTTAAATTCTATATTTAATTATCATGTATAATTTGTTATCAATGTTCACAAGATGATATGGCTCATTGATTCAAAACTACAAAATTAAAGCAACAGTAATAGGAAGAAAGATTAAAATATTAGTATTTAGACTAAATCAATCACAATGAAATCGACATGATTTTAAAGCTCAATAAATATTACAATAATATAGCAAGTTTATTCAAACTCGTTAAGGCTTTTTTAGATAAAATTGTAAAAAGGTGCAAAATGCACAGTATTAAGTTGCTCTTCTAGTTTGGATATTTTGTTGAAAAAGTTACTGTAGCATCTCTGGCATATTCACTCCTCTAATATGAAATTCAAAAGTTACACATCTTATCATTTTCGACCTAGACATAAAAAATACTCACGTGTTTTTCTGTGAAAACTCAAATTCGAACATTTCCTTGATCGCTATACTTTCCCCAAATATATTTTTCATGTATAAGTGAGTGTAAAATTATTAATTGTAAAATTATTTTTATAAACAATTGAACAAAGTATGTTTATGAAAGAAATATTCAGAAGCTTTTATAGGCTATCGCATCTAAATTTCATCAAATATTCTACAAGACCTAGAATATTACCTTCTTCCTGAGCCTGAGAAGCCTTCTAGCTCTCTACATTGATAATAAACTTTAACTCTAATCATCTATTTGTCTCGGGCGTTTGTTCGTTCTGGAAAATCATCAATTTTATTACATTTCTTAAACATACTACAAAATAATAAAACTATATATATTCCGAGGCTGAACTATAATTAATTCTTATTAATTCAAATGAACAGTGATCTGAAAGTAACATTTTTATATAAAAGATATACATTGTGTTCTTACCTAGTACTATATGGTCATGTTGAATCAGAAAGAATTTGATAACTTTTTATTCTGATTCAATACGATCAACGATGTTCGCTCGTTTTAATTGTTTGATAATAGCGTTATATAAATCTAAAATCGCTGAAAATAATTGCACAATGGTTAATAAATTCTAAATAATTATATTATGATATTAAAATGTTTTTGGTGTGATTTGTTTTTCTGTCTTAAGCAATAATAAGAAGACAACAATAAGCCAAAAAAATAATAAATAAAAAAATAAACCAAACATTTCATTTAAGTAAATTCAATGGTATTGGTAAATTTGTAGTGTGTACTGAAAGCCTTTTTTAAAAATTGATTTATTCGTTATTTGGGTTCTACGTATTTTTAAATGTGAGACTTCAATTTTTTTATATCTCTGTTTAGATTATAAATTTTTTTTTTTTTTTTTAATTTCAATAAATTAATCTTGTTCTGTATACAATAAAAACAATTGTTTCATATTTTTTTTTTGTTCGTCGAACTTTTCTAATGTTTTTTTTTTAATTCAGAACTTGTTACTTACTTAGGAATATAGTACAATAAAACATTTTATGAAATTTAGTTATTTCACTGTGTTCAATGCACTTTTTTATTCGTTTTGGAGTGTTTATTTTTGTTCTGTCTAGATTATTAAATTTCAGAGTGAAATGAAATGAATATGATCAAGAGAGACTTCGAAGCGTAGGTCGTAAATAAGAAATATCAAAAGATGTTGTTTATTTTAAACCACCATATAAACCAGAAAAGATAATTAAATAAATGATATTTTCAACAAATTTTAAGGCCGTATACATGCCTGATCTACTGTACGGAGCAGAGAGCTGGGTACTCCAGGACAACAAATGGAGCCGTATAACAGCGGCAGAAATGAAATACCTGCGCAGATTGGCTTCCAAAACCCGCTGAGATAGGATCAGGAATGAAACAATAAGGGAACAATTAAACATTCCTGCAATGAAGGAGACCCTGGAGAAGAGACAGTTGGGGTGGTACGGGCATGTATGTAGGATGAGCCAGGATTGTGACCCACGCAAATTTATGGAGGCAAAACCAGTTGGCACCAGACCTTAGAGGAAGGCCTTGGCTTACCTACGATGGCTACATTACCAAGTTGGGGCAAGCGAGAGGCAAGACATTGCAGGAGATGAAGACTCAAGCAGGAGACAGAGAGAGATGGAGATCCTGGGTTGGACTATCTCCACGCTGAAAGGCACAAGGAGAGAGCTAAAGAAGAAGAAGATATTTTCAACAAAACTAAATATAAACCATTAAAGATGGAATAATAGTTGACTGTAGGTAGAATATAAGAAGTAGGTTGGGGGTTGGTCCTAGAGACGCTTCAATTGAAGTAAATGAACTTAAAAAAATTAACAAAAAAAAAAAAAGTGATAAAAAAATTAAGTGAGCTCAACATAAATGAGGAGTTACTAAGACTGTACGCCAAAACCTCCTAATAAACTATTAGAATTTATTTTCACTACTTACGCTGATGACAAATGTTTTTTATCTATTAATAACGATCTAACTATATCCCAAACCGTTTAGTCCTACATCACAGCTACAGAAGAATGGTGTTAAAATAGGAGTATTGTAACAAACCGATGGCTTCCTGTCCCACCGTACCTTTAAATAACATTGAACTTATTTTTTTAACTGAACAAACTCGACACCTAGGATTCCGTCTAGACAAGCTTCTTACTTGGAACCATTAAAAAAGATTGAAACGACAAGAAACTGCTCGAAGATATCGATTACTACACAATTATTTGACAAAGATTCAAAACAAAAAATCTCATTTACGTCATTATTATAAAACCTATTTGGACTTATAGAATAGAGCTACGGGCCCAACTAAATCATATAATTCCTTCTCCATCCAATACTTTCAGATTGCCTCTTTATTTTTTTTTTTTTTTTTGTCAAAAACGACATGATCTCATTTATCGCATATCTACCCAAAATAGATATACCTTCTGTAATTTCCTGTAGCATTATTACCCACTTGTCTGTTACATACAAATCCATGATCTCCAGGAAGCTAAAAAGAAGATGGTGTCGGGATCTACCCATTTTAAATAATTATTGAAGTGGTATTAACTCTATATAACTCTTTCATAATTGTCATGTCATGTTTTCATACTTTAGATTTACTGCTTGTGTTTAGTTAGTAAAGTTGCAATATGAAATAAGGAAAATTTGTGCAATGAAAACACCAAATTTGTATCATTACTATTTTAAATTATTTTAGTTTTCTGGTTTATTATTTTACTTTTCTTTGTATTTTTACGTCTAATTCTTTCATGTAAACTATGTAAAGTTACAACATGATGCTTTATAACGCGGTATACATAGAAGGTATACATACACCTATTACAGAGTACTACAACGAGTAAAAATTCAAGTATCTGAATACAGAAATCTGTGACTATCCCCAGTTCATTGGCTTGTTTGTCGAGCTGAAGGGGGTCGCCCGGTCATAGAACTTCCTTCCCCTCTAAGCATTGATTCTTTATCTTCGTACATCTCTTCTTCACTGTCATTCCTATCTCGAATGACAAAGATCTTTTTTTCTAATATTAGTCGATTATCTTTAAATTGAATTCTCTGGAGTAGCAGGGTGTTTTAGTTGGTATAGAATTTTCGTAGGAGAAGGGAGGGGGGACGTTTCCTGATTAAAAAGTTATTCTATTCTCCGTTTTCTCCCATTAGATGCATAGTGGTAGACCTATTCCTGTCTCAAGTCAGTGAATCACTAATTCAAACGATGATAAAATAAAAAAAAATATCATCAAAATTTTAATTCGTAACTCTGTTTAAGTTCCTTTCTTTGGAGATACATACTTAAATCTTTCGAATATTTTGAAGGAAAATTATGACGACATACACAATTTGGTATGTTTGGCTTTATTTATTGCTTGCTTTTAAAAATGAGAAATATAAAAAAAAATGTTTAATACAATATTTCATTCATTATAAAAAAAAAGAATAAAATAAAATGACATTCCTAAAAACCTTTTTATTCCTTTTAAATTGACTTTACTCAAGTAAAGTTTAAAAACATGATCAATATAATAAATTATAGATAAGAACAATTTTTTCTAAAAAGTTATTTTGTTTATTTTATAAAATAAGTACAATTAATAATACTATAATATTTTTAAATATATTATTTGTTTGTTTATTTTACGTCACTTTATGCTACTGTGGCTAATCGGACGATGCTACAGTGGGAGTCCTTAATTTTGCCTATCCAGGTTTAATTAGTATAGGGATCTTTAACGACTGCCTGGCATCGCACAGATTTGGTAACACCTTTTTACGTCCTCTCCGAAGGAAGTCATAACTAAGGATTTTTCGCTCCCATTAAAAAATACTAGGACTACCTCCGGGTTTAAACCCGTGACCTTTCGTATAGAAGGCTATTATTCTAGCCACAATGCTACTAATGATCCCTGATAACATTATTTTATTAAATGTTTAAAATGAATAATCGGTAAAAATATATATGTAATTAAAAATTAGTAAAATGGACCAATGTTGTTCGGTACTATTACTATTTCAAGACATTATTAATGAGGACAGTAGTGTTTTGTTAAAAAATTCTTACCATATTGACGTTAAAAAATAGGTAATGTAAAATTACATAAAAATATAATTTATGATTTAAAAAAAAAAAAAAAAAAAAAAAATTATTATATATAATATATATATATATATATATATATATATCTTTGCAAACAAATGAAGATTTAAAGCTATGTAAAATCCTTCTAAGGAACCCTTGAGGGATAAGTTAAACCCCAGGAATCCCAGTGCCTCTCTCTCTCAGCTCGTTTAAACGCCAGCGGAAGCTTTGTGAAAATGAAATAAACAAAAAAATAACTTATATATTAAGATATTTAAAGATGAATTTACAGAAATTTAATTTTGAAGTTGAAATAACTGTAAAATAAATAATTGTTTAAAAAAAGATACACATATATAATGTATAAAATAAAATATGTATCAAGTATACATATAACTTTAATTTAATTTTAATGTAGGATTGATAAAGGTATACTTAATTTTTTTTTCTGGATTTTACTTATTTCATACTTTCTAATTTTTTCTTTTCTTTTTTTCAGATATCGGCGGTGACAAGTTTCTGCAGGGTGAGTCAATTCATTTTTTCAAGCCTAAATTTAGTTGCCAAGCCAAGAAATCGCATTATACCTTAGGACTGTTACTCACAAAAACTCCCTCTCATCAGAACTGCCCTAAACTAATCAAACCTCCCTAACTCGCTTGATATAACTCAATTCCGGATCAATTATAGTCGTTAAGGGGTTGGATTTTTTCCACCTTTATAATCTCTTTTTTCGCCTTGGTTGGCTGCTGTGACTGCAATATTCTCGTGTTGAGAAGAGGACTATGTGGACAGTAGACGACCCAGCGTTTAATTTTATAAGAAAAAAATTCAATACGAGACGAATATGGATTTGTCTGGGTAATAACCAACAGAAACCAAAACAAAAAAATGAATGAATGGATACGAGCAAAAACTCCTATAGAGAGACAAAATCATTCTTAACACATCCAATGTGGGATTGAGTAACTAATCCTTACTTTACCAAACGGTAACTATCATTCCATGCAAACGTTAAAAATATCTCGCCTGCAAATATCAATCTGTCGCAGTAGAAAATATTACTACCCTAATTAATGTGTTAATATACCATATCCTATTGAAATATACCATAAACAGAGTCTATATTCCACAAGACACGGCTTAGTAAAATAACTAATCCACATTTGGCCTATTCCTGAATTCTCTTGAAAGGCATCCTTAGGCTATCCTACCTGTACGATGCCTGTACAAATAACATTTTTTTAAAGGTTTCATAAATTGATCAGTGAGCAGCATGGTCTAGTGAGTAGAGAATTGAAACGTTGATTTCCAAAAGTTACTATATCCATTCTAGGAAATTTTACAGGAAGCGCGAAAATCTCTCATTACTATATTATTGAACTAGCTAATTTAGGTCTTTTAGCCTTAAAATTTAGAATTATTTGTTTACAATAATAATAACATCAAATTAAAGTTATGAAATGAATTTTTTTAGAATGATTTGGAAAGAAAATAAATGCGTAATTAGTACTTTTAGAAAATGACCGCATTTCTAAATCGCGTTTTTTAAGGACTTGAGAATTCATCAGATAACATCTAATAGAATATTTAGATTAAACTAAATGATGAGAATGCAAATATGTAAAAAAATCAATTTCGTAAAAAATGTCCTTTAGTACCTTTTGGAAATCAACGTCTCAATTGATCTACTGTTCTCCGGGTCCTGGATTCGAATCCCGGCTGTGGCAGAATATTATTCGTTCTATTATTTCAACCGAACGACGACCTTGTGGCATGAATACCCTGATGGTTCACTTCCAGCCACTATAAAGTAAGTACCCAAATAAGGGGAAAAACCTGGTGGCTGAATGTATTGTGATATTGGCCAAATCACGTCATTGCCACGTTGGCCAGAAACAGAACGAGTCTCTGTGTGTAAATATAAACATTTAAATCCGTGACGTATATGGATTCCTCTGGATAACAACCAATAAAAAAAAAAAAAATAATAAACGAATGAATGGAAATGAAAAACAATCAAATATTAATACATCCAATGCGGGGTGTCGCAATTAATACTTATTTTACCAAACCGTAACTATCATTCCATTAATGAATACCCTGATGGGGCACACCCAGCTACTGTAATGTAGGTACCAAAAAACAACGGGAAAAAGCTGGTAGCTGAATGTATTGTAATATCGGCCAAATCTCCTCATTGCCACGTTAGCCAGAAATAGAACTATGTGTACATATGTATTGAGCCCTAGACCAAGGGTTTTAAAGGTACAGGTAATCGGTAAAAATAAGGTACATGGATCAGTTTCAAAACGTTGAGGTGTTTACCTGTTAGTCAGTATTTTAGAACTTAAATACTTGGTTTATTCCAATTAGAAAGAAATGCCTTATTTATTTAAAATGCAGACAAAGCACATCAGGTTTTCCATAAGATAGTAATTAATATACTAATCAATGCTTACTGGAGAAATGGTTAGTAATTTTAACTTATTTTAATGAATGAATTTTATAATGAACTATGTTTTACAGTTTTTCGGTTTATTATTTTCAATATTGAATCTTTGTAATCGACCTAAAAAAATAAAAAATTACCCCCATATCAAACTTATAGGACTTACGTTTCAAGATACTTACAACTCTAACAAGGAATAAAAAAAAATCCGTTTTTCCGTTGTCTCACGTACACCATCCGTGGCTTTTCTCCGAAACTACTTCACCAATGTTTTTGGAATTTGGCACAGAAATACCAGGGCACACTACAATGATCCTAGCATCTGAACGTTCATACTAGCCGATTAGTTTTTAAATGGCTGCGGTTAGTTTTAAACAGTGATTTAATTTTATAACTAGAGAAAAAAATGTATTAGAGTGGTTTACCCAAGAAATCGCGAATAATTATTATTAAAAAATTGAACTATATATACAGATGACAAATTAAAATAGAAGTAATTCTCCCAAAAGTCATTTGTTATTATTATCATTATGATTATTGAAGGTAGAAAAAACCGAAAAGATTTTTGATATCAAGACACCGCGATAAACAAAGAGACAAAAAAAATTGGTCAAGCAACAAATCATAAGAGATTTCATTCCCCTATATCTCGGATATTATCGATGGTAGAGAAAAAATTTAAGGATGTTCTTTAATAAGGAAATTATATTTGTATTAGTTGAATAAAAATGGAAAGGAAAGAATATTAAATAGCAAAGAAGTCTAGTATAAATCCATTTGGTCTACTATTTTCAATAATGAACCATTGTAATAGACCAATTAGAAACTTTATCTCAATATTTGAGGGTTTAGGTTTCAAAATACGTAGAACCCTAAAAACGAATACAAAAAAAAAATTGTTTGGATGAATCAAACTTTCCTTTGAATTATTTATTGCTTTTTATATTGGTTAACTTTATATAAATAGCTTTATATCCCATAGCTTTATAAATACAGTTATTTCCCTACATAATTATTTGGAAATAATAAACCATTGTGCAATAATTTGCAATTATTCATTTTTAATTCTAATAAAAAATAATTTTTTCATTAAAGTGCTTTTCAAAAAAATGAATGAATACCGTAGAAATATACCTCTATTAATGTTCACAGCAGCATGTAGTTTAGGCAGCAGTATAAAGTAGCAGTGACAAATTTGATTTTACTTTTTTTAGCACATAAAGCCTTTTGGTCAGCACATAAGTCTATAAGCAACCGTCATATTATACAAAATAATGCCCTCATTCGATCTAGCAGTTTTAAATATTCTCGTTTAGGGGCTTCCCCGTTCTAGGATTTTTTTTTTATTAAACTGGTAACTGTAAATAAAAAGTTAAAAGTAAGATAATATTTAATATTTTCTGGAATATGTAAAATCGAAGCTAGAAAAAAACAAAGTCTGTCACATGCATACACCCCTTTCTACCTCTCTCTCTCTATTCGTTGATAAGGACGATGCAGCATGGCGTTTATGGATAAAGATAAGAGAAAATTTACTACAGTTCTTATACCCCACGCTTTATTATACATGGAAAATGTATACATTTTTTACTTGAAAAAAATCTAGATATATTTTTTTTACGACTAGCTACAAAGTCACTGAACCATTAACAAAGCTTGATAAAACAGTAATCTGAAGTTGTTTTAGTATATATCATGTATTTATCAACGAAGTGTAAACATTTTCATGTATAATGTAAACATTATAAATAATTGTTACGATTATCATATATTTGAATTCTTTCTTTAATTTATTAGGAAACTGATTACAAAGAATATTTAAACTACTTATTTTTTTTTAACCTTAAAATTTTTGCCATCCTGATAAAACACCGAAATCATATTCTTTAGTAAAAACAAAAGTAAAAATAATGAACTGTAAAATCTTTATTAATGTATTTCGGTTAAATATTATTGTAACTGATAATGCATAATCAAAAATCATTCTTAATAGATTTTTTATTGGATTGTGGGGATGGGTGGTGCTGGATAGGGATTGTGCTAGAGGGTTAGGATGATGACTAAGGTTCTGATGAAATTTAGAAAATTTGGATGGTACCAGGTCTAAAACAAACGGAATATTAAGGTCTGGTGTATGGTACAGTTGGTAACGTAATAAGGAGCATTAACTATTGTTCAGAGGACTTTGGATTGGAAGGATTGGATGCGTTTGATGTTAGAATGTTTAGCTTGAAGAGCAATCCCGGGTGCCACACCCGGTAAAAAGCTTGAGCTATGTCCAGAAAGGCACCCGAACAATACTCCTTGCACTCAAAGGCGGAGGAAATGTGGTCCACAACTCGGAGTCCTTGCTGAACCGTGGAACGTTGAGGACGAAATCCAAACTGATGTGAAGGAAAATTTTTAAATTTGGCTAGGATTCGTTTTAGTAGGAGCTTTTCGAAAATTTTAGAGAGGATCGGGAGCAGGCTAATAGGTCTGTAAGATGAAGTGCTGTGAGAAGGTTTTCCTGGTTTTAGGAAAAGGATGATAGTTGAATGTTTCCATAAGAGAGGGAAATAGGTAGTGCGTAGGATACAGTTGTAGAGATATGCAAGAAATGTAATGGCTTTGGGAGGAAGTTGTCTTAAGATCTGAGGAGTAAGGAGGTCTTATCCTGGGGATTTACGGAGAGGAAGCTTTTTAAGAAGATTTTTGACCTCCGATGGATTAACTGCTTTAGGTGGTAAGGATAGTGGTATTGGTGACATAAGGAACTCTTCAACTGTTGCAGTATGGGTTTGATTGAGCTCAGGGTGAGGAGTGAAAACTTTGGAAAGATGTTGTGCGAATTCCTCGGCTTTATCCTTGTCGGAAGCAGCCCAGGAACTATCACAGCGCCGGATAGGGTGGGAAATGGTGTGGGATTTTAGAATTCTCTTCGTCACATTCCATAGGGAATTGTCACGAGTCAAGAGAGAGACGAGGTAGGAATTGTAGGATTGGGAACGGGATATCGCCAACTCCCGCTTTAATTTTCTACAAAGAAAGTTGTAAGAGCGGCGATATTCTGGGTGGCGGGTGCGTTGCCATAATGATCTGGCTCGGCGTTTGGTGTTGATGAGGTCCTTCACGTGTTGTGGCCAATGGCTTTTGTTAGGAATTCTTTAGGATTGTTCAGGAGAGGAGGCAGTCCAGGCAGCATGTTGAATCGAGGTTGTAAAGGAATATACGGCATCATCAAGGTCAGTTGGGGTTTTGAGAGGTACTCTGAGGTCGATATCATTGGTGAGAATTTCGCGGAAGAGGTTCCAGTTGACAGGGCCTCTAATGAATGACGGTGGAAAAGGTTTCGGAATAGGAGTTATGGATACATTTAGGATTAATGGACTATGATCAGAGGATAGTTCATCAAGGCGAGTTACGGAATAGTTCAGGGAGCCTAATCCGCTGTGGATGATGAAGTCGAGGATGTCAGGATTACTTTTAGGATCTGTTGGCCAGTAGGTAGGAGAATCGGGAGGTAGGAGGTGAAAGCCTGGAACCCCATTGTTGGTGCTTGGCGTTTAAGTCTGCACCTAAAATGAAGTGATTCCCCAAGGAGTTGAGGAAGGATCCAAATTGGGCAGAAGAAATGGGATGTTTAGGAGGGCAGTATGGTGATGCGATGATGAGCGGAAAGGAAAAGGTTATGATTACAATGGAAGTTGCTTGTAGGTAATCGTGGGTGGGAAGTGGGTGTAAGTGATGGGATAGGGATCGGCGGACAATGACAGCAGTACCGGCATGGGCTTTGCCGTCTGGATGGTCTGTCCGGTATGATGTGTATTCTGGTATTTTGAAGTACTGTTTAGTGGTTAGTCTAGTTTCAGTAATGAGTGCGACATCAACGTTTTTGTCTTGCAGTACGGCTGTAAGTTTGTCAGTGTGAGTTCTAACACCATTCGCATTCCAAAGGAGAATGGATTAGGAATTAGGTGAGGTCATTAATGGTTTTTGCAAGGCAGGAATGAGATTTGATACAAGGTTCGTAAGGAGTGATATTAGAGGCATAAAAAGAGATTTGATTTCGGAGATAAAGGATGTCATCAAACTGGTAAGGTCTGTGGCGTTTGAAGGATATGAGAGATTTGTGGTGGATTAGGATTTTTAGGATTGGTTACATTTTGAGTAAGAGGTACATGAGGAATGGATTGAGGTATATTTATTAGTTCCGGCAGGGCCACGGCTTCGGTACTTTGATTCCCGCCTCCAAGTAGGTAGGCAATTGATACATTGGCATCAATAAGTTTTGAGGGTTCTCTTCTGGTGCTTGCTTGTCTTCTTGTTTCATCTAGTACTTGAAACCTGGTCCTGAGTTCTTTATAGATGTGGCAACCTTTATAGTTGGCCGTTGGTCCTTGAGGCAGTGAGCACATAGAGCGGGTGTTGATTTTGGTTTCGTACATTCCACAGACCTGTGCTGTTCACCGCATTTCACGCAGCGTGGTAGGTGATGACAAAAAGTTTTAGTATGACCATATGCTTGACAATTATGGCACTGAATTCTCTCTCTTTGTGTAAGGTTTTTCAACTCTTACACTGGAATAGTACTGTCTATTGAGGTCATAGATTTTTTCAACTCCTTCTGCTGGTTCCAAATCCACAAAAAAGAGAGGTAGAGGAATTTTATCCTTTAGGACATTAGTGACTTGCCGCACTTTATAGCCCATCTCCGTTAGTTCTTCTTTAATAGCTTCAACTGGTGTCGAGGGGTGTAAGTTTCTGATTACAACCCTTAAATATCTCTCTTGGCGTAGCTGATTGGTATGGAAATCTGCTTTGGTTTCAGTTAAATATTTCATAATTTTTCTATATGTCTCGGTAGTAGTAGGAGATATTTTGGTATCATTGATTCTACTCATACAGTAGTAGCTGGTAGATTCGGTAATTTTGTTCAATTGCGCACACAACAACTGGAAATTTATAATATTTTTGACAAATATGGGAGGAGGCCGTGGTTCCCTGGGTATAGGAGTAGATTCCATGTTTTCTTTTTCATTATGCAAAATCTGAAAAGGATTTGGGGTGAAAAACGGCGAATCGTCAGTCATCCCTTGTGACGATGTGCCAGGTTGTGGTTCAGATTCTGAATTAGTACCCGAAGGAGTTGCTTGTAGATTTAATCTTTTATTAGTATCACGGCGAGGTCTTTGTTTTGTAGGAGACGTGATTGAACCACTAGATCTAGATCTTTTAGTTGAAGCTTTGGAGGACATTACTTGATGATAATATCGCATTTCATGTATAGAAAGTAATTAAATAATAACCAGATGTGGGAAAAAACAATAACTTAAAAAAAAGTTAAGCAAGACCAGCCTTGCCGGGCTATTGACAATCAGCTGATATGAAGAAGTGACTCAGCATTCACTTTACACTGTAAATTATTACACAACTTACCGTTGTTTGCTCCAATAATAACTGTTGTTGCTATCCTGAAGTCTGATGATGTTTTCAAGACTGTGCTGAAGTGAAATCCAACTGTAAAAGCAAGAAATCCGAGAGCCGACTTGAAATATGACTGCTATACTCACGCGCATGCGCAGGACTGTGTATAAATAATAGTAACATAAAATGAATCAATCAATTAATGAAATTTTGGTTGTGGAAAATATATTAAAAAGTAACCTGAAGGATTTAATAAAATTATTATCTGCATTAAAAGAATGAATTTACTAAGAATTTTAATATCACGAAATGATTTTTTTAGTTTATTTTAATATTTCAATAATTACGAAAAATAGATACATATTCATAAAATCTTTACTTGTAATATATAATAAAAATTTTACCATACGGACGAAAGTTGTCAATGGTAAAATTTAAAGTGATTAATAAAACCGTAGACAGTAGACAATGCATTCTGTCTCAATTAGGTCAATAACTATAATGCTTTTATATTATATTCGCACAATATTAGAGATTTTATTTTTAAATAATATCAAAACGAAAATAACAATAAAGAAAATAATTTTTTTATTTATTTATTTTAGGTATGCTAGGCTGTGAGAAATATTTGAGGCAAATTTTTATTGAATATCCTTTTTAATGACGTATATGCCATTTAAACATATGTAAATCAATTCAATAATATACTCAACCGAAAAACATAGTTTATTGAGCAATTAAAAATTTTCCATACTGTTTTTAAATTATATTATTTGATTAAAAAAAAACATCCGTAATAAATAAATAAATAATTTTCAAATAAAACAAACTGTGAAGTTACTCAAATCACTCTGCTAAAGTTGAACTGTGTAAACTTAAGATAAATATTTACTCTTTGGATCGATACCTAACCTAGGCTTCACGGTCAGGCTAATCATATCAAAACTTGATACGATCATACATAATAGTAACATAAGAAAGGAAATACCCCATGGTGCGCAAAATATGTTTTATCTATTATTATTATTATTATATCTGATAATTATTATAAATACTAATATATTAGTTAAATATTACTTCACATTTATATTTTTTGTTTCGCAGTTATCACTAGTTGTGGATGGTGTGTACGCTGAACATTCCAATACGGCCGGAACCTTCACAATGCTATCTTCCTCTAGAGCATACGTAGGAGGTGCTGAAAACGTACTTAAACTGTCTGGCTCAAAAGTACACAACAACTTCGTAGGCTGCTTAAGGAAGGTAAGTTATGAACCCAATTTATCTTAAAAATTTAGAATTCAGTAAAAGGAGAAAAAAAATAATAATATATATATATATATATATATATATATATATATATATATATATATATATATATATATATATATATTATTCGATTTACTATTGCACCCAAACTATAGAGAGATAGAATGTATATTTTACTTTTTAATTGTCAGACTTATCTTAAAAAAATTCTGCTTCATTTCTTAAAACAACGTGAACGTTATATTTTAATAGCACCTTAGTATATTAGGTGGGTCTATGATTTAACATAGAGACAAAAACAGCAAAAAAAAAAAATAGACAAAAATAGGTCGAAAAATATTTTGAATAGAATTGAGTTTTGACAGACGCCTAACAAGAATCTTTCCGGTTTTTCTCCAGTGTTTAGTAATTATTGTCACATAAGATTGCTTGAATTATCATATAGAAAGAGAAAGGCAGTTAGTAGTTTGCAAGTATCAGAAATATAATACCACTGATACATATTTTCAATGATATAACAATGAAGTGATCTTAAAGTTTCCTATCTAGCCTTGAATAGTAGTAGTTAAATGCATTATGCACGTAGTACATTTAAAATTTAACAAACACACAACGGTAAGAACATAAACAGATTTTATTCTTCAAGACATTACAAATGTAAAGTCTAACTTAAGACTTACTAACAGAGAATGTCTAACTCTGACTATCTTGCTTTCTCTGACATACTATCTTATTTTCTATTTCTTACTCTGTCTATGTGGGAAGTCACAGAGATTTCAAGGATTGAAATGGAGTGGATCATATTGTTTTGGGAGGTTCGACATGCAGCTATTTAAAATACTGAGTAAGCAAGGTCTTCAGAAGAAGGTTCTGGGTCCCTCTGAATTGCATCGAAACCAATGTGCATGAATGAAACAGTCAGTATAAGCATTTAAGTTCTGTCACTTTGGTGACAGTTTAGGGGTAATTTATATGAACCAGATTTGTAAACCAGAATGGTCAGTGTACCTGAGTCTGAGTAAAAACTAATTTCTAAAGGGATCTAACAATGGGCAATGTTAAATGCAATAAATAGTAATGACGCGAAATACGTTACATACGGTAAAATGTTTTATTTTGCACGTTTGATATTAGTCATCTGGTTATTTACATCAAACAACTATCAATTAATTAAAGAAGGATCGAGTTCTAAAAAATGTCCATATTATGTTGTATATGTAATAACGTAGCTCAGGGAATTCGTCTCGTGTTTCAGATTCTTGTTTCTCACGCAGCCGCAAATATAAAATATTTGGAAAATGCTAATACTTAAACGTGGCCTGGTCTAGAAAATACTGATCATTGTTATGTATTGAACCAAATGTATTCAACCACTTTTATTGGCTTTGTTTGCCTAGCTTCAAAAATGATAAAATTTAAGTTTACCTTTTTACTGTCCTCTCTACGTAGGCTGAAGACACATGTGTGCTTTCCGTGAATAATGATCCTATTGTTGCTTCCCAAATTGTACAGAGTCATGTATCCACCATTGAAGAATGGTGTCACAATTGGATAATTAAAATAAATCCTAATCTTCCCACCAAACCACCTTCACTCTACGACGTAAATCTATGACTGACTTCCTGTCCCGCTGTTTCCTTTAATACCCCACTCATCACTGTAGAACAAATACGATACCTAAGATTTCATCTTGACAAACGTCTTACATGGTATCCTCATACAACTCTTAAACGACATGAAACTACTCGTAGATATCGACTATTAATTACACTTACTTGACAAACGATCAAAACTCCCTCTTTACAACAAAAATCTCATTTACACAACCATTTGGACTCACGGCATTGAGTTCTAGGGGTCCACTAGACAATCGAATTCATTTCGCATCCAATCCTTGCAATCCAAAATCCTTCAGAAAATTCTCGACACTCCTTGCTTTGTTACCAGTAAACTTATCCATAGAGACCTGAATATCCACTAGGTGCAGAAATACCCCCAAAAAGATACCTACTTTCATTCCAAATTACCCGCCCATACAGTCCCGCCTGTCACCTCTCATCTACATTTGTTCCCAATAATCCTCTGAGATATTTGAAAAGACAGTCGCCTCGAGACCTGCTGATCAAATATACATTGAAGTACAACCTCTAGGTAGATTCCTCTCAAAAAATTGTCAGCCAATTTTCTATGAATAGCTCATTTACTTATTGTACTATGTACAGTTGTAAATTTCAATATAAGATTTTTAAGAAAAAAGTTTACCTTTCTATAAAAAACTGCGATATTTGTTAAGGTCCATGCTTAATATAGAGTTCATTTATCAAAACCTGAAGGTGAGGAATTACGGAACGTTATGAATCGTTATACGGATGATAAAAATTACGTATGGTAAGCATTATTCACAATTCAATCATAAATGTAATTTTTTTTATTGTTAAATTTTCTTTCTTTGTAGAGAAAATAAAGTTTCTATACAGAATATTTTTACCCCAAGGTGTTTTATACTGTACACTGTTTGTGAGCTTTAAAGGAAAACCTAATCTCCTCCGTAGCAAGTCGTTAACATTGTTAATCCCTTTTCGCAGTTAGGGCTTAATTCCTGCGTGCTTCGTCGTTTTCTCAAAGCCTCCCTCATCTTGTCTCAGATTTGCGAGAGGGCTCCAGTCATGTTGTGAATATGCTTAAGTGGTTATTATGTTGTACTCAGTAAAGCTTTATGCTTTAATTAAAGATTTTAATTATATTCCTCTCCACTAAAGAGGAGAAAAGATTGCTGGAGTTAAAATTTCTTAATTAAATTCAACTACAGGAAGATAATATGTGTTTATTAATATATATACTTCAATATCTAATTATTGGCGGCAGCAACCCTCTGGCACTAAAATTTAATATTTAATTGTTGATATCTTCAACTCATCTTATGCTTTCAATACCATATTCTTTTGGTTATAAGATGAGTTATTACAGTTGATGGTTATAAGAAGTATTAAATTTTATTACAGTCAAAACTATGTCATATGTAATTAAAATAATATTATTAAATGTCATTTATGTCGGCAATATTTTCGTTAGAGGAAGGGACAAGTAGGTTGAAAATATAAGTTATTTTTCTAATCAATTTTAAAAATGTTTAGTTAGTTCTTGACTGTTCATAATTTAAGTTATCTACGAGTCTTGAGATTTAGTCAATAAATGAGCAGTATTGTTTAGGCTGCGTTTCGAGAATTTATTGTTCTCATAACAGTGATGAACAAAATATGAAACAGAATATTGAGATTTGTACAATAAACCTGCGTATTGGAGACTGGGCTCTTATCCAAGTTTATGCCCTACGAATGACTCTGATATCCTCGAGAAAGAACAGTTCTACAGTGATTTGGAGCGAGCTACCGTTAAAGCAAGGGGTAACAACAGAAGCATATTGATAATGGGAGATTTAAATGCGAGAACAGGCAATGAACACATTAGGGCACATGGAGTGATGGGCCTGCATGGTGGAGAGAGCATCAAGAATGAAAGTGGCCAGCGCTTAATAGATTTCTGCATTGAGAATGATCTGCTGCTAGGAAACTCCTTCTATCCCCATAAGAAGGTGCATAAAATTACCTTTTCTGCTGCTGAGAGAAACGCCAATAGTGTCATAGACTATTTTATCTATAGTCGTGACATCAGGAGGTGTTTCACGGATGTGAAGGTAATTAGAGGGGCTGAGATAGGAAGTGACCATATGCTTTTGGTGGCTGAAACCCGGGTACTGAGGGAACGTAAAGTGAAGCCGAAATCCTATGAAAGGATTGAAGTAAAGAAGCTGCAGGACCCCCAAAAGGGTGAAGAATACAGGGAAGAATTAAAAAGAAGGCTTCAAGAATTAAACGCGGATGCTACCCTAGATATCTTGTGGAGTCACATAAAAGATAGTATACTGCAGGCAGCATCTCTAGCGTGCGGAGTAAAAAGAATATCCACGAAGGGCAAGCGAACTTCTTGGTGGACTGAAGAGCTTAGAGCACAAATCAAAGAAAAGAAAATTGCATGGAAGGACTACTGCAAAAATAAAACACCAGAGAAATGGCAGGTATATGTAGGGGTCCGCAACAGAACGAAGGAAGAAGTGAGAAGAGCTAAACAGAAGTCATGGGAAGAATTTGGAGAAAAGCTGAACCAAGACCATGGAGATAACATCAAGCAGTTTTGGAAGAAGATTAAAGCTTTAAGAGGCCAAAAAAGTAAGCCAATAAGAAATATAAAGAATGAGCATGGGAGAGTGATCACGGAGGATAAGGCTATTCTGGATGTTTGGTGCAAACATTACGAGAAGCAATTTCGGGCAGATAATACCTATCCAGTGAACCAGGAAGAACCGTGGAATGAGACTGATTTTAATGACGTGATAGATAAGGAGGAAATTGAATTGGCTATATCGAGAATGAAGACAGGAAAAGCACCGGGTCGAGACAACATAGTCGCAGAATATATCAAGGCGGGAGGCCCAGAGTTAGTCAGAGTCCTACAAGTTCTTTTCCAAAAAGCTTGGGATGAGAAGAGGATCCCTACGGAATGGGAATACAACGTTATCATTCCGATACACAAGAAAGGGACCCAGGCAGAATGCTCGAATTATCGCCCTATATGCCTATCATCAACAGTCTACAAACTTTATACGGCTATTCTGGAGGGAAGGGTAAGACCCCTAGTGGAGCACCTAATCGGAGAAGAACAAGCCGGGTTCAGACCAAGACGGCAAACCCAGGACCACATTTTCTCTTTGCGAAATGTTCTCCAGAAATCTTGGGATAGAGACAGAAGTATGTATCTCGCCTTCCTTGACCTCAAAGCAGCGTTTGACTCCGTTCCAAGAAATGAAATATGGGAGGCTCTCAGAGTTAAGAATGTCCCAAGGAGCTTGGCGGAAGCCATTAAATCTATATATCAAGAACCAAAAGGAGTAGTAAGGCTGAACGGACAGGAGTCGGATGTCTTTAGCATAGCAAGGGGGGTCGAACAAGGGGATTGTTTAAGCCCTTTGCTATTCTTGCTCTACATGGATGAAGTGGCCACCATATGTAAAAGAAGAACGGAGAGGACCTTCCTGGGTCGTAGAAACCTTCGCCCAGTAGTGATTCAACTTCTCCTCTACGCGGACGACATTGTTCTTGTGGCGGACAACGTTGATAAATTACAGCAAGCGGTAACTGAATGGCATGAAGAGCTTAGCCGAAAGGGAATGAAAATCAATACCAGCAAAAGCAAGATTCTACAAGTGGGAAGGCAAGCGGAAGATGTCCATATATACTGTAACGGAGAGGAAATGGAAGTGGTTACGGATTTCACCTACCTCGGCACAGTAATAGAAAAATCTGGGAAAGTAGACTCTGAAATATCAAATAGAATCATGAAGGCAAATGCAGTCTACTATCAGATATGCAATACTGTAGTAGGGAAGCGAGAGGTGGGTAGAGGTGTTAAGCTCCATATCTTCAAGTCAGTATATTTGCCTATACTACTATATGGAGCTGAAAGCTGGATATTGACGGACCGGCAGGAGAGCAGAGTCACAGCTGCTGAAATGAAGTTCCTGCGAAGAATAGTCGGAAAGACAAGAAGAGATCGTGTCAGGAATGAGCGGATACGCCAGGAACTGGAGGTTGCGCCGTTAAAGGACATTCTGCAAACCCGCCAGCTGAAGTGGTTCGGCCACGTTGTTAGAATGGAGGATCACAGAGATCCTCTAAAAACTATGGATTACGTGCCAGATGGGAGAAGGCCTCGGGGGCGACCAAGGATGTCCTACCTGGAGTACGTGGACAGGCTTTGCAGAGGAAGAGGGAAAGATCTCCGCCAGGTCAGGAACCTAGCAGGGAATAGAGAGGATTGGAGCCGGTGGCTGAACGCTCCCCTACGCTGATACGGCACAACAGGGAGAAGCAAAAGAAGAAGAAGTGTACAATAATTTATATATGATGTTATTATCAGAGAGACAGAAAACATTTTTGAATAAATTTAAGAATAAGCTTAATTCACTATGAATTGATAAACAGTAGTTAAATAGACCTATCAATTATAATTAAGGTTTTTCTATGCTATAAATACATATAAAAGAAATTATTTCAAATTGACTTACAATTGGAAACAAAATATTGTCTTAAATAGACCTATGTATATAACGCATATCCCATATAATTTTTTTTTTAATATTTAAATAGCAGTCCAAAATTTTTCCAAGGAATTCTATCCAATTTTTTTTTAGGGGAGCGGTAGAGGTCTATAAAATACACGATTTAGGTTAAGAGATATGTTATTTATTTTTATAAACATTAGAGTAATTATCATGGTGAGCATGAAAAAGAAATACAAGCCAGACAGACATACTTTTGCTTTGTTTCCATCTAATTTATATTTTATGTAATGAATTTTGATATCGATATTTCAAGTACCTTCTATGAGTCTTTTAAAATGCTACCTTGAGAATATTGAGAATATAGAGGCCGTACAATCTCTCAACTACAGTTCACCAAAAAGCCTTAGAGCTCTGGTTTTTAGAGAGCAACAGTAATTCCAGTTACATACTAAAAGCTGTTATTAATTATGTCCATAATCAAACGGCTGGCCAGGTTCAATTGTTTACATATCTCTTCCTTTCTCCTGGTCAAATATTACAGGTCTGAGCAGAGTCACTGCACCAGTTTAGTCGTTTTAATTTCCCAAGTTCTGAGCTGTTTTTTTCTAGCGATGACCTAGGCCCCTTTCTCAAGGATCATGACTGATTTCTTCAGCTCCCTTCCTGTTTTTTTAGGTGTGAGATGCTCGTCTAAGCGACCTTTAACATAAGTAGACAGAGTCTGAGTGCTAGCTGGTATTTAAGACTAAATTAGTTATGCAAGGAAACCGTGAAAATAAATTTTTAAAATTATATATTATTTAAGAAGTATTTTAGAAAGTTGAGAAGCTTATTGAAATTTCAGTATGACGACTCATGACCTTTGAAGAGTTAATATCAAAAGCAAACAGACAGGTGGAAGAGAATGCAGGTGCGGCTCATCAGAGCAGGCCGATGTCCAATAAACATTAGAACCAGTCCATTATCTCAAACAAGGAGGGATAAAGCCCATTTACTGTTGGGATGTTCCACCATTAGACCGCTCCTCTAAATGACATACTATGGATCCCACTCTATCCTCCCATTATAGTCACTATTAACAACAGATATAGCAGATTCCGCCTCAACAACGCTTAAATAAGCTATAGTCTTCGAATTAGCGCCTTAATTATCACTATATTCAAGGTAAGAACAGCGATATCTGCTACAAAGGCCTGTGGTTAAACATCAGGGTTTAACAGTGTTAATTCGATTCCTGTTTGGCTTTGAGAATATTCATTTCATTTTTATATTTAATGGTCCACTTGTCAGGTCAGAACCACATTCTAGTCATTTCGATTCTGATATTTTCCTGAATATTAATTGGTTATAAAATTTGCTTCATGTTTATATATCGCAACAAATTTCAAAATAAAGCAGAACGAAAGTCACTACTTCAAAAGGAAAATATCAAAGAGATATTCAGGAAAAAAGAGATATCCATGCTTACTTGTTAATAGGACTCTAATCTCCAGCCTGTTATGATATTATTAGAACAGTTCAATCTAAGAAATGATCTATTATACAGCCTAAGTTCTCGCCTTACCAGAACACAGCCTAAAAAATCGGTATTTATATTGCTCCTAAGTGATAATATTTATTGCTATTGATGATGGCCGTCTCACCAGCAGTCGGGTATTGATCCCATTCCTTACCCATGTTTACTAAGCTATAAATTAGATATTTTATATTGAAATAAAAAATGAGATGAAAAAAATCTTTATTCTGGGACCAAGTCCCATTAGAACAATAGCAGTGAAAAAAAAAATGCCTATGGTCCAGTTACTTTTAAATAAATAACAACAACATATTTAATACATCTACATATCTTTGCATACTTGGAGAACATGTAGCACGTACTTATATATATACACATATTTATACTACAGATACCTAAATTTACAATGGAACGGAAGATTGAGATTCAAGTTGGTAGTGGATGAGTTGATGTTTGAAAGAAGACAGAGAGAGACGGTTTTACGTATAGAGATATGCAAGCAATTCCAAAATAATGAGGAGCGAACGAGAAAGGATTTGAGAAAGGATGCAGTTCTATGTGATGGGGTATAAATATTAATTGATTGGGTTCTAGTATTTAACGAATGGATGTCAGAAAACTTATTGTGCGTAGAAAGCAAAATAAAAATAAATCTATACAATCAACTGGTTGAACATGAAGTTATAACGATTAATAGATGATTCAAGGAGTACTAGAAAACCTTAAGAAGGGAAGTAAGAACACATAATAGCCTAAAATATCAAATTAACGGAATACCTTAGAGTATTAAAAATGAATAATAATAAGAATTATACTTACCAAAAATATGTCAGACACGAGTTAAATGATTCTTTGTATCAATTTCATGATCAGTTTGAAGTCATAGTGATTCAATTTTTATGTGAAAATTATTTTCATTAATATACTTATTGAAGACGATGCAAAAATATTAATATAATATTTCGAAGCCATGCATGTCAAAGACTTTAGAACACCATACCATACTTCATGATTGGTAGAACCTTAGGAGATATGACGACAAGTCAAATTTAAATATTGGGTTGTTTCACATGAAATGTCCGTTTATTTAGTTTCTCAAATACATAAAGGATTCTGCAGGTCTCTGTTGTTTTCTTCCGAATTTTTACATATTTTAAGTAAACAGTTACTAGTTCTCTACATTTGTATTATATACATCAGCTTCCCAATCAATTACCCACTTTTTAGTATACCTCCAAATGTGAACATGGAATCACGCGATTTTCGAGTAATATTTTTGTACAAGTTTAAACTCGGCCATTCAGTAGCTTTGGCCGTTAGAAATATTTGCAAGACGTTTGAGGAAGGGAGTGTTGATGAACGTGCCATTCGCCGTTGGTTTGCTAAGTTTTCAGCTGGGGATACCGACTTGGAAAACTTGCCCCGAGGAAGACCTCCGTCCGTAATAGAAAACGATGTCCTCAAACATACAGTAGAAGGAAACCCCTACCAAACAGTTAAAGGACTCTTAGAACAACTAAATGCAAGTTCATCTACCGTTTCTAGACATTTAAAGTGTATTGGGAAAGTAAAAAAGCTCGATACATGGGTACCTCATGATTTCACTGAGCGGCAGGTAGACCCCATGTTTCAAAATATACCGTGCAAAAATTGAAAGAACTAGGATACGATGTTCCTCCGCACCCACCATATTCTTCCGGCTTGTCTCCAACAGATTACCACCTGTTCAGGAATTCTTCGTTCAACTTCAACTTCTTCAAAGGAAAACTTGTTTTAAATGATGATCAAGTAAAAAGTGCGTTTTCAGACTTAGTTTAACCTCAAAGCTCAGAGTTTTTCAGTTCGGGGATAAAAAAGTTGGTGTCAAGTTGGGAAAAATGTGTAGAAAAAGAAGGTAAATACTTCAAATAAAATTATCTTGTTTTCATATCGTATTTTTAAAAAAAGTCCTTTATCTTGAAAACGGACAGTTTATGGGACACAAACCTATATATTGCTTCCACTCTTGGAGAAGAAACCTGCCCTCCAGTTAAACCTGACAATATCGTAATTCCAAAAAAATACACAATACGATTGTTAGCTTAAAATCTAAAAGAAAAATGACATAGGGTCCACACAACATGAACTAACGAATAACGCGTAGCAAAAGGCTAAAAATGTTTTGCTTTATTTTTTCAATTTGTTCTAAATAAAACATGGGCAGGAATCGAACACATAATTCAGTAAGTTCACAAGTCCATAAGCTCATGTCGTTGAGCGCGTCACAGACATACGTGTAAATTCTAGCTGTGATCTTTAGTGTTACTAGTTTAGAAAGGTTATCTTTCATTGACTGTATAACTGTAATAGTAGCAATTGATCGTTTGTGATGTGATCATTCCATAAGTGCTTATGATCTTTACAGAATAATAAAATCAGTTATAAAAGAAACTCAAATACAGGGCAGCCAAAGGGACACATATACGTAAAATTTAAATTGTCCAATGGAAAACTTTCCACCTTAACAACATTAATTTTCATACAGAACGCCATATCCCATCTGGTAGCCACTATAAACAATTTCACGACAATACACATAAATACAAACTCACTAATAACAACATAGGCGTAGAGCACTTGTTGGAAGTTGAAAAGAAACTGAATGAGCCACCGACCGATATGGATGACCGATAACAGCTGCATAATATGAAACACGCCAAAAAAAGTGCCGTTGGGCAATGCTCTGTCCATCATAACTAACATACCACATTATTTCGTATTCGGCTATCTGATTCACTGTTCATCAAACCTATGATGGGTTTGAATTAAATAATTAAGTTATGCTTAGAACTTTTCTAAGATTAACATGCCATATGATAAAGGGAATTATGAACTAAATGACTGTTGCAATGGACGTTCTATTGAACCTAACACCATTGCACATGGAAGTAGAAACTCATGCACTTAAGACAGCCTACAGACTCTCAAAGTTAGGAACAAGATCTAACTCTATGGATTACCTGAGACATGGTAACTTGTTCAGAAGGATTCATCAAGATTTGGTGACTGATCACTCTGGCATTTTTGGCAATGTGAGATCCGATAACCTTGTAAGGAGGGGTCATGCACAGATACCATCAACACCCGAGCCTATTTGTGGAATATGCATCAGCATTGCAAAAGATATGATCAAGGTGGCTGCTGGCGATAGAACTAGAATCTGATGGAGGGATATTGGAAAGTACCGAATTTCTAAGATGTTTTTGGAGCTTCTCTGCAATGAGAGAAGCTGTACTCATCTCTTCAAGGACAGGATAACTCTGAGGAGGGTGGCAGGACTAGATACAATACACTATCAGCTTAAGAAGCATCTTTACAATATGGGGTTGGTAGTCTCACCAACTTGGAGATTCTGCAAGAAGATGATACTGTCTATCATGTAATATATAGTTGTGCAGAGATTGCTAGGATTCGGCTTTACCATTTTAGCAATGATTCTATTTCAGATCATAAGCTGTGTTAACTACATCAAAAGGATTATAGACGTCGCACAATAAGCCTACTTGAGGCTGCAGTGCAAGAAAATTAAGCTGAAAAAATAATTTATGCTTGGTTATAATTATAATAATATTACATCTATTTTCAAGTATAATTAACCATTTTTATTACTTACTTCATATAATCTTTGAATTTTTTAAATGTTCTTAGAACCCTTTGTTTTATTCATTCATTGAACTTTAATTCACATTTTTTTCCTGTCCTGTGACCTAACAGTAAAATCATTTGTGAGATAAATTAATTTGTAATGGCTTTTTGAATTTAGAAGGCCTTGAATTATCTTATAAATATTTCCAGTCGATTCCCCGAGAGCTAGCCTGCTAAATCAGCGAACTGTTACTAAAAGATGGATTCTAAAAGATATCTTAGCCATAACGAACAAGTTTTCTTCAGCAGTGCGGGAGTTACGTGACTTCTCTACCAAGAAGGATATTAAATAGGCAACCGTAAAGTCTGCACAGATATGATAAACACGAAGCTCGGCTCAATCCACTATACTTTAAACCGTTTCTAACTGAACAGATTTATTTTTGGTTTCTTATAATCTTTATTTAGACTTTTGAAGATATGCAGTCACAATAAAAAGTGCGATGTGCACGAACATTTTCGAGCATGATTAGAAAATATCCTTGTATCCTATAATTTATCAATTATTTTATAGAAACAGAAATATCAAAAAAATAAATAACAGTCAATAAGGTTATACATGTGATGAAGTACAAGATTTTCGAAATACTTCCAAAGAACTCTGATGGCTTGAAATGTAGGCAGAAACAAAAATAGGAATTATTTTAGGCATGATTTTCACTGACAACAACTTTACCTTATACTTCCATCACCACAAAACTTTCATTTTAACTACAACTAAAATTTCCCTCAGTTAACAGAGTTCAGTCACTATTTAATACCTTCATATTTTTTTATCAAATATTTACAGGCCAGTGTCAACAGAAAGGAATTATTTTCTTTCTTTTTTCTCAACTATTACTTTATATAATTATTTATAAATAATAAATCTTGACAAGACCTTCTCATAAAGCAAAATCACAAGCCAAAAAATTATTTATTTTTTAATCTATCTATTATCTAATCAGTAATATAAAAGTACAAACTTATTCAGTGACAAAAGTATTCGGAAAGCGAAAATATGCTGTTTTTAATATCCCTTAAATGTTCATATTCTCACTAATCCTCAATATAAATGTATGTTTCAAACGATGCCTTTCCTTCATTTTACGTATACATAAAAATTTTAATAATAAATAAATAAAATAAAAACGTAACAATTGAAAATGGTTTTCAAATATTTGTAAAGAGAAATGTGTTAAATATTTAAAATAGCTGAGGAAACCTTGGTATAGTTTAGGAAATAAAATAATCGTAATATATAAAAGCGAAACCAGAAGCCTTACATACAATATTAAAAGCTAAGAATAAAAGACCGATTATTAATTAAATAAGAAATAATCCAAGACTTAATTAAATCTCTTAACAATTAGGAAACATTTCATCATAATATGGTATCAATGTATATATATATATATATATATATATATATATATATATATATATATATATATATATATATATATATATATATATATATATATTTTAATCGTAAGTAATCTATGACAAGAAAGTTGCTGTAACAAATCATTTGGAAGTACGAAATTTCAGTTTTGTATTACTTGGTTTTAGTCAGCCTGAAAACTAGCTCCTATTACTTGTCGAGAAATGAGGAGTACTGGAGATAATTTAAAATCAGTATGTCTACTGAAAACTCCGATAAGGAATTATTCACGCATACTTAAATATTGATCGCAATACTTAAACATTAATTACTGGAAAATTAAAGAAGTGTTTCTTTATTACAATGCCTACTTCAATTGCATATTTTATTTTATAAGATGACTATTCAGAGATATAAAAAAAAAAAGAAACATTAGCTTTTAAAAAAAGATGCGCCATGTTTTTGGCAGAGAACAGTTTAAGTCTTAGCCTGAAAGTACCAGGAAGAAACAGGCGGAAAACACTAAAAAGTTGCCAGGATTAATCCTGCAAATGGCCATTAAAGTTATTCTTAAAGAATGCATGAGATACAGAAGGCCATGGCCCTAACTGGAGGACCAAATTGTTTGCGGGCCAAAGCCCATCTAGAAAGTTAGATGGAATTCTGCTAGAACTGGATGTCTACAAAACAGGCCCTACCTATTTTCAACTTAGCTCCGGAATTGAGATAAAGTCCTCCCTCCCCTCCCCTCTGATAAATTACTCAATTTACTTGATTCAACATCTTTATAACTTAGTTCATAAACCTTCTATTGAATTTGCAGGAAGTATTGAACTGCCGTTATGGGAATTTTCCAGTGAATTCGCTTACAGTATTCAAGCACGAATTGGCTATTTAAAAAACAAAACTTATATATCACTAATGTATTTTAATTATCAAAAAATTCAATGAGGTTTATAAATGTAGAAGCATTTATCACCAAAATTGCAAATTTACTTATTACTAATACACGAATGTCAAAAGTATCCGATCAAACTAAAGTCCTCCAAAATATTGTCAACAAGAAAATTTGAAGTATATTTTATCAAAATAGTTAAAGTTGTTTACAAAGGAAATCGTAAATAGGTGTAATATCCCTTTCTTTTTTTTACCGATTTTAGATGAAAATGACATATATATATATATATATATATATATATATATATATATATTTATATATATACTATAACACACACACACACATTAAAACACGTACAGAATATTTATATGGAAACATGGTAATTTAGGACTTTCCAAAGGTGTATTCCGTAGAAAAAGAATTCTGATTAAATCTTAACAAATTAAATTATGCGGAAAAAATAAGTGGTTAAAAATAAATTTTAGAAACCTTCACAAATCTATGTTTATTGACTTGTTCTTGTGATCGTAAAATTTACTACTCATATAGTTTCGTAAGGCAAAGTTTTATTCTAGCAGGGAAGAATATTTTTATCACACATAAAACACACAAGGCTCATACCTGAGGGAGCTATGAGGTTTTCGTTTTAGCAATATTAAGAAATTTATTTTTGTTAGTGAAGTTGGAATAGTTACTTATAGGATGACTCATCTGTTTGTTGGAGCAATTGGAGCAGGTAACAAAAATCATAAAAATTTCGAATAAAAAAACGAAGCCAGCATTAGGTTGAATTATCATCAAGGATGAATTATCATTTATAAATGGACACATGTGCTGATACGTTTTAGCAACAACGATAAATCGTTGAGTTTTAAGCTCTCTGGATTTTGCTGTTCTCAGAGTCAAATATACCTATGTATACAGAGTCAAAATACCACATGAGGGGGCATATAATATCGGAAACCGTCTTCCTCTTCAACCCTTTAGACGCTTTCACCGTGAGAGGGAGTGTGGACTCGGCTCACAACCAGAATCGGCGACAAAGAGTTGTTGATCATTACAACAAGGACTTTCATCTTGTCACAACTCGGGATAAAATCGCTGTGTATCATTTGAGGAAGCATCACAACGTCCTTTTCAGCTCACACCGCCAATTTAGGACTGCCAATCAGTACCCAGCACCATTTCCTGCCGTCGAGGCGAGGTTTCTTAGTGCTGAATTTCGTTTAAATCATTGTTTACCCATTCAACTCTGCAGGGCCTAAGTATATTAGCTGTCATTGATGTAATCCAGGAACAATAGTGGTTTTAGAACAAACCCTTTGGTACCCTACACTGCACTCCAACCACCCAGACGCTTCAATTAAGTCTCAACTTGTAGTCGCCTATCAAGATAAGACTTGAGCAATTCCTAACAGTTTCACATATATCAAAGCTTCCGAATTTCTATTACAGCGTTTCATGGTCAACCAAACTGTAAATTCTTATGAGACATATTTGGTTATAATTCGATCGTGTGTGGAGTTTTGTGTTTGGTGCAGTACATGGTTTAAACCCTACACACATACACGTAAGGACTGTCTAAAGCCTGATTGGTGTAGAAATAGTAGTAGTTGTTCTTAAAGAATTTTGTCAGATCCCTTCCACTGCCTATCAAGAACTTTTTATAAAACGGACAACGCCGCGATCGAACGGTAATCTGATGGTTCTCCAGGTTTTGTTTTCTTAGGAAAAGGTCTAATGGATATCTCGTTTACACGCGTCAGAAAACCTTTATTGCTGAATAGGTGCATTTAGAATATTGGCAATCACTTGGTTGTTCTCCTCCTTCCCCATCATTACCTTTGAGATCCTTTTTATCTCTGCGGCAACGGTCCTCATCCTACTAATCCTCTAGGCCACATCGTCGTCGCAGATCTCTTCGAAGATGAGGTCATCTACATCTTTATTAGTTGACAAAATTATATTTGTCTCTTGTCCGTAGTCTAGAGAAAGCAATGAAAAGAAGTAGTTGAAATTATCAAGGTTAAAGATCAATAGACATAGTCTTTACATCGATCATTCAGTGGTAATTTCACAGTTGTTAATTAGATAAACCATTTCCATGGCAACTCCTTACGGTCTTTAATTTACATAGAGAAAGAGAGAGAGAGAGAGAGAGAGAGAGAGAGAGAGAAGAGAGAGAGAGAGAGATCTTAAGACGAATTTATTAATGCCAAACACAAGTTAACCTTCATTTTCAAAGCTTTATTATGAACTTAGAAATATGTAACTACATTTAAAGTTAACACAACTGTGCTAAGAAAGACCAAAGGCTCATTTCTGACAAACATTACCATTACCTCGAACTCTGTAGTCTAATGGATCAGTACGTGGCCATCAATACACATCAGTGACACGCCGAGGGCATCAAATTTCCTCCTGTCGCAGCAATCGTCATGCCACAATTGTCCGCTCCTACTAATTCACTGACCAACTTTTTATTTCTCCCCTATTTTTTTTTTTTTTTAGGAATCTTCTTTGTTTAGGTGATGGAATGTTCTGTAAAAACTATTTCGTCAGTTTTTATTTAATATAGGCTAATCAAATAAAGGAAAATTAATGCTTCTAAAGTAAATTAACAATATCATTTTTCCATCCACGTTTCAATAAAACGATTTTGTTGCAGAATAAAAAAAAAAATCTGTTTATGAAAATACTTTTCAACGGGATGACAATTATATAATAATCTTAATTAAATCGTTTCTCAAGACTCATATTTTATTAAGTATGAGTACTTAAAAATTCCATATGTTTCATCAAAGGTTGTTTAGTAAAAATAATGCATTAATTTATAAATAAAGATATTTATAATTTTCAAAAATAAATAGATTTTTTTTTTTTTTTTACTTTCATTCATAAATTAATTACTTAGGAAATGTATAAAAACTTCGACTCCGACATTTTCAAGTCTCATCACCACTTGCAAATCGATAAGTGCAAATGCCATAATGCTAAAAGTATATACAGTGAACATCTTAGACATCACACATTAAAATGCTTTCAGGCAAAATAAGGACAATTATTATGAATTCCCGTTATGATATATTTTTGTTATACTGTATATTTTGTAGTATAAGTAAATGGAGGTCTCGTAAAATGGTATGTTTGTATTCCGACCAGTAGGTCTTGCTGAAAAACGAAACTGTGTAAAAAGCAGAAATTTTATAATTAAAATATATGTTATAGCCTGAGATAGCCTTACGCCGGAGAATTTCAGCAACATTTACAATAAGACCGATTCAATGAAATTGAAACTTTATTTCAAAAATTATACATTTTTTCCTTTTCTTCTCTGAAACGGCAACTTCATCGAAACAAAAACAATATTAATGCACCTATATTTTAATATTGGAGTATTATTACTAATGAATTGTTTCATTGAATTCACACGTTAGATTCCCTGGCGCTCCCATGCTTTTGGTTGGTATACCGAGTTGAATTGATACTATCCCTCTTGCCGTCAACAATATCTCCTTGGTGTCTTTTTCGATTTTTCAAAACAAAAACCTGCTTATTTTATCGGTATGCAGATCCAGTTATCCAGGTATCCAGATCCAAAGTTATATATGTATCCCATAACCTCTATATACCTTCCTCCGCCTATTTTAAAAAATCCTTTGTCATTCGTGCTACCATATTTTAGAGTTTATTGCCTAAAGCCTTATCCTTAACCACTTTTACTCATTAATTACTTCTCAATCTCCTTAACTATCAATCTTGCCAAAATAATGTAATATCTTAGGCTGTAGATGATGGATATTCATTATTTCAAAACCCGTATGTTAAATAGTTATACCTAAGTCTTAAAAGACCAGACAAATAAGATTCATAATGTACAATTTAGTTATTCATAAGAGACTACTCGTCCCAGAATAAAATTTATTTTCATTTGATTATAACTAAATGGAAGGTAGTTTTTCAAAATACTATGCACTAAAATATCTTCACTATTATAGTATAAGAAATATATGCAATATATTTCAGGAAATCTAACAATAATATGATAAACAAATATTATGTAGTATACATAGTCATAGAAAATAATATATAGTGAAATAAAACGCCTAAATCTGATGGCTAATTATTGTATACCGTTTTAAAGGAGGTGAGGTCGAAATGACTACAGCCTGGTACTATTGTGGCAAATTGTTCTTTTATTGTTCTTAAGGCAAAAAAACGGTTAAATAAAGCGAGGAATAACAAAATACAAACAGAAGAAACAATATGAGGAGCACTCACAAATCGAGATAGATAAACAACAGCTGGTGAGAGGTTGCAATGGATTTGCCACTGTAAAATAAAATAATCATTCTTCTATCATAAAAGAAAATAAAATAATAAATAAAAATGACCTTCAATTAAATATAAAGACAACTAAAATATAAACATGTTTGAGGGAGTGACAAATCCATTTCACATAACCTCTTTGCTCCCACAAGATGTGTGTTATAACCTCACTTCCTCACACACATATTAGGCCCATCACACCGTGATTTATATATATATTATGTTATGAATATTTCTATTAAAAATAAATTTTAAATTTATTTCTGTTGAGGAGGTAAGTGAAAATCGTTTGATGCGTGCACTACGTTTATTTGTAAAAATTAGTATTTTATAAAAAAATCTAATTCAAGAATTTATTTTGAGTTATTATTCATAGTGCGTCTTTCATTTAACATTAAAATGACAAGGAAGCTAAACTGGAGGTACAACTTAAGTAGGGATAAAATCGTGACTGGGACCAAGGCCAATTTTTGTTACAGCGACTCCCTTACTCATCCTCCACTTCCCAATCTTACGAAAAATACAAACATTACAGATTTTTACTTTCGATTCCCCATAAAAGAAATAAATAGTAAGGGAAATTATTATGGTCGTGAACATTTTTTAATACGATTTTTTAACGGGAATACATGTTGGAGGTTTCCTGATATGAGTTATTTGACATGAGTCCGAATTAAACTAGTCTTACAAAAAGATCTGTCTGCCTGTGTGTGTATAAATCTTGCCCAAAACCGAAAAATCATACGAAACTGAATTTTCACATTTAATACAAGCATAAATGACGGATGTAACAGCAATGTTTCCAACAAAATCGACATACCAGAAGTGCCAACTTTTATCTTTTATTTTTTTCAAATCCAATTCCAGTATGTTAGAAAAAAAAACACATACAATATGCAATACAATCTACCATAACGGGAATAAATAATCATAGTCCTTCATTTGCCCGTGGTATTTTTAACAACTAATTAGGCTCACTTTTTACCATTTTGCGATTAAAAAAAATTGCTTAAACGGTTTTGATTAATCGCTGTGATTGTTTAAAGTCAAATTGGTTTTTAATTTATTCAATATTTTTTTAATTTTAATTATGTGATGAGATGCCATATTCTCAAAACCTCTCACAGTAAGTAACCTGAATAATAGTCATTTCCAAATCATTTATCTGCTTATCTTATCGTAATAGGACCATCATGTCGCATTTTTTAAAGTTAAGTCACAAATGTGGTGATATCTTAAAAGAAGGTATGTATTATGGATTATGAGTGCTGTCTCATTTACAAAAATTAGCTAATAAATCTCTTGTTTGACTGACAAATCAGTCCAAACTCTTAAATCAACCAGGAATTCGTACACCACGTTCGAGGCGCTGACATACAGATTTTCTAAAATATATTGAGGATGTATAGTCGACTGTAGAAACTATTATAGGTGGAATAGTCAGGAATCAGTCAGTTTTTAAAAAGTTTTTAATTTTGCCAACGTTTCGGCCCAAGCTTGTGAGCCATCATCAGGGCATTACTGAGAAATGTCCAAGCATAAACTGGATGATGAAGTTGAGATCCCAAGTAGAGTGAATTATATTGAGGATGTATAGTCTATGCTTGGACAGGTGTCCAGTTTATGCTTGGACATGGCTCAGTAATGCCCTGATGATGGCTCACAAGCTTGGGCCGAAACGTTGGCAAAATTAAAAACTTTTCAAAAACTGACTGATTCCTGACTATTCCACCTATAATTTTCTAAAATAGTTATAGGTTTGGATGATATTTGCGTATTGTGATAGTTTTTTTTTTTAATTGTAAAAGAATTCAAATATGTTTATCTTCCTCTTCTTCTTTGTTTTCCTCCCTGTACCATTACTAGCTTAGAGGGGCCTTAATCCAACGCTGCCTGGCCCCACAATCCCTACAGAGCTGTTTTAGTTCTTGCAGACATTTTCCTCCAAGCCTCTGGATATAACCATCTTATAAAATCCTAGGCCTTCCGCGCGGACTCTCGCCAATTTGCTCATATGTTTATAAATATAAAAAGTAAATATTATTAACTGTAAAATATACGTTCTCTTTAAGATGTTTTGTGCCCATAAATAAAATAACCTATAACCTATGTTCTCTTTGAAACTAATCTTTTTTTTTTTTTTTTAACTTTAAGTTCAAAACTTCGTTTTAAGTAAAAGTTGTGTGTTCATCGGATTGTTTTACCTTGTCACATACTTATGATTTTCCGAATTAATGACAACATAGTATTAGTGTTTATACAAACCCCTCTCTCATATCAATGTTATTGTACTAACTCTAGCATAAATTGCCTGTACCAGGTGGAGATGAACGCAGACACCCTGAGGCTGAACCTGATCGAGCTGGCTAGAACGGGGAGCAGGCTGGTTGGGGTGGCGGGCCACGTGGACTTCATGTGTCAGGAGGTTGAAGCTGCCGACCCCATCACCTTCACCACTCCAGCCTCACATCTGGTAAGTCATAGTCATATCATTTCTAGTAAAAGAACACTTTTGGTAACCTTAGCGAGGACTGACACGCAGTAAAGTGTAGATTTGGAAAAAAAATGATTCAATTTGAAAACATTACGAACATCATGAGCTTGAGCGGAAGGAAACAGAGAGGGGCTACTACTATCAAATTTAGAAAAAATGAATAAATTAAAAAATGAATCATAGGTGATTTTATTTTAAAAACTAAAATTTAATGTAATTATCAGAGATATATAATTAAAAAACTGTCCGCAAACATAATTTCTTCATGACTGAAAAAATGTCTATCAATGATCTACTGCTTTTCCTCAATGCTACGTTTTCCCAGTCAGAGAGATATTGAGCTTGCGAACACTCTGACGGATTAGTAATAGTCCGTGAGCCAGCAAAAAAAATGCAAAATATTTTACCAAAATTTTTAGTATGTTTTATGCAAAATCTGTCATAGTAAAGCAAAAAATACACATCTGACAATTTGAAAAGGGTAGATTACAAAATGGCGGCCATTCAAAAAGGGAATATCACTCTTTTCTAACATAATTATGGTTACTATCATGGAAACGGCTCATCATATGAGGACAATCGTCATAAAGTAAATCATCAAGTATTTAATAAACTTTTATTTGAGTGCTGAAAGACATTTGTATGTATAACATTCAACGATATATATTAACGAGATATTACAAAAAACAAAACAAAAAAAAAAAAACGAGATATCACTCTTTCCTAACATAATTGTTATTATTATAGAAGCCGCGGCAGACATGTTTCAAAATTGGATTTTTGGGACAAATTCTGACCCATGTAATGATTGCAACGACATTATGTCGGTGAGTATTAGGCCTACGGATTTTTATTACTACTGCTATTAAAAATAACTTTATGCCTCGTAAAGTAGTTAATTACCATTATATTGTTAGCAACTACCGTTTCCATATTATCAACCAAATTAATGACAAAAATAAGAAGTTTCTGGGTTTCCGTTTTTTGGAAGAACCATATCTATATAACTATTAGTCATACAGACGTGTTTCACAACTCAAATTAAAGGTCATTTTTTTATTTTCTATATTATTGGCTATAACATATTATCCTCATAGGATGTGCGGTTTGCATGATAGTAGCCATAATAATGTTTAAAAAAAATGTGATATCTCGTTTTTCGCAATTTTTTTTTTTTTTTTAATATCTATATATCGTCGAATGTTAGACATACAACTGACTTTTATCACTCAAATAAAAGCTTATTAAATACTTGATGATTTACTTTATGACGATTGTCCTCATATGATGTGCCGTTTATATGATAATAACCATAATTATGTTAGAAAAGAGTGACATCACGTTTTCCGCAAAATTATATATTTTTTGTAATATCTCTATATCTTTGAATATTAATTGTAAATTACAAAAATCAAATGTTATAAAGGAGTGATATTTCGTGGTATTCCGTTTTCGAATGGCCTCCATTTTGTAATCCATCAGTTTTGAGTTGGCAGAAGTGTAGTTTTTGCTTTACCATGATAGATGCTTTTTGTAAAACATACAAAAAATGTTGGCTAAAAGGGCTGCCTTTTTCGTTGCTGGTATAAAAGCTACAAAGTATAAAAGCTAAACAATGAAGAAATAATATGCTAACAAAAACTAATAAGATCATCTATGTACATTTACACATTAATTAAAAATTCAAAACAATATAGCTCCTAGAGATAAATATTTTTCTTTTTAAGTTTCTAATTGGAAAGTTGTCGGCGAATGTTCGATTCAGCCAAAACTCGCAGAACTAGATTGTGTCAAAAATTCCCCAACTCTTGGAGCGCAAAAATTAAATAGACTTTAAATATAAATGAATATATTAAATTAAAGCATACGTACTATGCAGGTATATTACATAAATTAATCATACTACATACTATATTTGTCAAATAACAATAATAAAACTTCCATCCCAAATATTATAGAGATATTAACTTATTTTGAAGAGAGTGATGTCTCGTAATACATGATCGAAAAAGTATTATAATTGTTCAATTTTATATTCACATTGCTGTGATTGTGTTATGAGTAAAATATTTGAAAGGTTATTGAGTTATCAATATGACGAATCAAAGTAATAAATTATTAATATCTATCATTGCACTCAATATATTGATCAAATAGCTTAAATTAAATGTCTACCCATAAATATTTTATTCCTACTCCAGAATTGCTAGATGTTATAAATTAAATTAAGGGAATGGTATTAATCAACTTAATGGAAGAGACTCTTGTTAAAATATCCTTAATAGTTTTAATCAATGAAACAACCATTATATTTAATAATAAATTAAATCTACATTTACAATGACCATTCCAGTCCTACCTTTTCAATTTAAACAACCTTTTAATATTATTATGTAATAGAAGCTTACATAAAGAAATTTTATATTAGTATTTATTGAAATATATGACTGCTAGTACCAGAAATCTATTAATTTATATGAACTGATACTTACCTATCGCTGCTATTGGGTTGATGCAAAATTAATGCAGGTTTCCTCTATTGCAATATCTTAATTCCAATTGTGTAAACAAAGCTAATCCTAACATTGATCATTATTATACCAAAACAAACCTTATCTAATACCCTCTCTTTCACCATGAATTTGTTTAGTAAAATCGTTTTGTTCAGTGTGTTCAAAGGTCTTGAATCGAAAATGTCAAAGTGCGATTTTCGTCAAATTTATTTTTACGAATTTAAATTAGGGCGCAGCGCTGCGCAAACGGCTCGTAATATTAATGAAGTGTGGGGTTAGGGGACTATTAATGAGTGCACGGTGCAGCGTTGGTTCCAGAAGTTTCGCAGAGGAGATTTCGACCTCGAAGACAAGGAAGGTCGGGGCCGTCATCTTGCTCTGGACAACGACCAGCTGAGGTCAAAAGTGGAAGAACACCCAACCAAAACCACACGAGAAATGACGGCGGAACTCGGAACTCAAAAATTGCAACGTCTTTGCCCAGCATTGATGAATCGGAAGGGGCCGATCCTGCTCCACGATAACGCCAGACCACACGTTGCACAACCAACGCTTCGACGACTGCACGAGTTGGGCTACGAAGTTCTCCAACATCCGCCTTATTCACCTGACCTCTCTCCTACAGACTTCCACTTTTTCAGGCATCTGGACAACTTTTTGAGGGAGAAAAATTTTCAAAACCAGGACGACATTGAAAATTCTTTTCGTGATTTCATTGAGTCCAGGGATTCGGATTTTTTTTCTGGTGGAATAAGAAAGCTTGTTGAACGTTGGCAAAAGTGCATTGATTCAGATGGAAATTATTTTGATTAAATATATATGGTTAAAGTAAAGATATGGCGTATTTACAATACCTACTAAAAACCTGCATTAATTTTGCATCAACCCAATACTTTATCAATTATTATGTGTATTTAAATGTTTCACCACCGTCATCTTTTCATATACATTTTAAATCCAATTCAATTAATTCTTTGACAATTTATTTTTTTCTGTAAATATATTTAATAATTGTCAAATTTATTTTAACAACGGAAGTAATTAAAAGTCGTGTGTTGCTCCCACCAGATTTTTTTAATCACAAATTTGTAGAATTTTCCATTAAAACGAGATGAATCGTTTGTAGTAACCCAGTATATGTCATGTAACGTGTGTGTTTTTTGTATTTTCGTAAATAGTATGTTCTCTTAACATACTCAAATGACATAAAAAAATCGAATCAAATCGTTTGATTTTAATGAATTAAATGATAATATTATAGTAATCATGACTTAAATTAAGATATTTTTTAAAATACACAATATTAAAAACAAAAAGGGATCACCTTAGCATAGCGGCTAGTTTTTTCAGCCCAAGGTAACGGGTTCTAACCCGCATGTGGCTCTAAGATATTTTAATGGGAGTAATAAATCCTTAGTTATACTATCCTTCGGTGTGGACTTTAAAAGATCGTCCCGCGTCTGTGTGATGCCAGGTACTCGTTTAAGATTAAAGCTGTCCCAATTAAACCTGGATAGACAAAATGTAGGACCCCCAATGTAGCATCGACCGATGAGCTATAGCAGCATAAAGTAATGTTAAATAAAAAACAAATAAAAAATAAATAAAAATAAGGCAATTGAATCCATTTTAGTATTGGAGGAGTTTGACTTTCCTTAACATGTTCCAATGATTGCTTCCAAAACAAAATTGTGTATTGATAAATTCAACCTAACCCAAAATTTTAATAAGATTATGTGAAGAAGTACCATATATATTCTATATAATTATATAGAAAACACTAATTGCCTGGTCATGGACACGATTTTCTTTATTCTTAGTGCATAATATTTAACCTCTTAACTTAAAGATGACAACTGAGCGAAATATCTAAATTTTATTGCATCAAACGCATTAAAAAACATACAAAACAAATGTTTCTTTCCATAATTGTTGCTTGTCGTAATGAATACTTTACGATAACGGTCAATGGATAGGATCGATTTTTTTGTATGGCAACGCCCGACTACATTCCCCACGTGCGATTTCGCATAAACTGTTGAAGCTTATATATATACTCTGCCACACTCGTCCTCATCTCCAGACCGCTCACATACGGATTATCTTTTATTACCACAACTTCCGTGCCATAAAATGTGATTGACAAAGAGAATCAGAAAACGTATATTAAGTTTATGAACTCTTAAGATAGGAAATATTTTTTTTTTTTTTTTTATTATATACAAGTGACCGTTAAGACTTGACACCAAATCCTATATGGTCAATATGTGTTTGCTACAGTTTAATAAAAACTTAGGTTATGGACCAAAAAAAAAAAAATAAAAAAAAGTATCAATAAATTAAGTTGAAAGAGAATAATATAAAAGAATGTAAATGAGAGAGGAAGGTAACTCAAAAGAGATAGAAAGAATAAAATAATAACACTATTATCATTAAAATAAATTCTGTGAATTGATTTTTTTTTTTTTCTATAGTTTGCACTGAGCGTTAATAAAGAACTGCTTGATCATCAAAAATTTTTTTTTATCTAACTGTTGTAAAAACATCGCCTCTGTTTCTAGGGGAACCATCGCTTCTCTTTCCTTCCCATATTTCCTGCATCGGAATAGAATGTGGCGCGGGTCTTCAGGGACTTTGCATGTTAAGCAATTGCCATCATTTTCTATTTTCATTAAATTTAGATATTTTTTTGTGCAGCCATGGTTAGTCCGTAGTCTTACAAGTTGGGCAATTTCTTTTCTATCGATTTGTTGGATCTTTGAGAACCATGGTATCAGGCTGACGGTTGGCTGGGTTTGATAATAGTCCTTCCCTTTGAATTGTGACTCCCAGTCATATTTATCCTGCCATTCCTGGACCGTTTCTTTCAGCAGACATTTTAAAAGGTCTTGGAGAGGTACTTTCGCATTTTCTTTTGTAGTTTGTTTTTTCTCGGCAGCTCTATCTGCCGCTTCATTTCCTGACAGCCCTACATGGCTCGGCATCCATTGGAAGCAATAACTGTTGCTACTGGTTTTTATATTCCGGATAATATCTAGGGCTATGTATGATGTTATTTTGTTTTTGTATACATGTTTCAATAATTTGCACGAGGAAGCCGAGTCTGTGAATATGACTACATTGGCGTTAGAGTATTCGCTTTGACAGTAGAAAATTGCTTTGAGAATGGCATACAGTTCAGCACTAAGAATACTAAATTTAGAAGGTAGAGCGACCGAAATTGTAAATTCTTTGACTAAATCAAAAACAGCTATTGAAGTTTGGTGGGAGGATTTGGAAGCATCCGTGAAGATTTGAATATGATAGGAAATATTACGCGTACGCCAAGGAAATGGAAAAGGTGACAACATGCTAGCAGAAATGGACAGTTATGGAGAATATTTTGATGCAATAAAACAGGTGAAAATCATTCTTTTTGGTTTATTGAAAAATCTCGTAATTCCAACAAAAAAAAATATATAAATAAACTAAAAATCATACATGGTCTAATCACAACTCATAAAAGACCGATAACTCGGTTTTTATTAGTGATAGAGAAAAAATGAAAATCGTACTGGAATCAGGTATTTCATTTGAATTATTTCAATGAAAATTAAAAGGAAGCTATAGAGAAGCCGAGTATAAGTACATTGTTTTATTATTTTCAATAATTACCCATTGTAATCGAAAAAAAAAAAATGCCCCCTTAGTAGCAGAAATCAGCAGTGTTGACAAGTCAGGTTTCTTGGATAAATGTATTCCTTTTCATATTAAGTAAATTTCTGTAAACAGCTATATAAACTGTTATATCCTGATATAGTTATTTGCAATTTGTAAACTATTGTGTAATACTTGGCATATTTTTTTCATCTTATACTAAAATCCTTCATTTTTCTTTTCCAATCACCTTGATATTTAAATAAATAAAGTTTTTGGGGGTAACTGAAATTTTCAAGGATATTGATGCTGGTTAGATGAGAGCTTTCTTTAATAATTGGAATACAAATAAATCACAATATAAATTACGTAAAAAGTGTCCTTCAGTAAATTTCTAAAATCATCGTCTTTATTATCAATATTATGTACAGAAACAATAGAGATGACTTCGACATGAGCAATTTTCTTAAAGTAAATAAAGCAAGATTAAACTACTAGTCTTCCTGAAGATATTTCTTCCCTGAAGGGGAGATATTGAAAACGCCAAAAGTTGATAAATTACCCGGTTGCGGGGCCATTAGTGTACAACAAAATTTTATCGAGGGACCATCCTTCTCCCCCTCCCTTCACACTCCCTCCCCCACCGGGATCTAATAAAAGTTATCAGGGATCGGTTGGATCCACGCCAGCTCGTAGCCATTTGTCCATTGTTCCAGTCCACCTTCTCTATTTCTCCATGTAGACCACCTTTCTCCTAGGTTCTAGGGATCTTTTCTTTTCAGGGATTGGGTAGCTCACAGTATTTAAATTTTTTATTATTTTTTTCTTCTGTGCCCAAAACACACTACTCTCGCATATCTCCTTTCTTGAAATCAATATTTAAAACTTTAAATAGACCTTTTATTTTTTAAATCTGGTGCTGAAAACCTAAGACTTTCATTTACCTCGGTTATTTATTTTTTTTTTATTTATTTAAAGAAATTTACAACTGTATTGATTCAATACAACAAGTAAATTGGATTGATTTGAGATTAAGACACATGATTGTCCTGTGAAGAAACTAACCATTAGTAGAACTCCAATGTCCAATTTATGGTAAGAGGGCCAAGAATCTTCTTTTTAGTCGCCTCGGTGGATTGTCAGGAATAGATGTTGGGGAGAGGCCACGGATAAGCGGGTTTGAGTAGGCAGGAAGTTTGGAATTGAAGGATGTATATCTGGATCGGGCTAAGTCTTCAACTAATGGGATATGTAGGTCTTTATGGATAATTTTATTTGTAACAAAGTATGGAGCATTAAGGATTTTTCGAAAGATCTTGGATTCCTCGGTAATTAAAATCGATTTCAGAACTATTAACTAAAGCGTTCATGAACTATAAATAAAATTCATATATGCAATAATTCAGAAGTTTATGTTCTATTCACTTTACATCAACTACCAAAAATTTGTAAATGGGATGACAATTTTTCTAAAATTTTTGTCTTTCCAACGGTATATTATAAATCTATATTACTATTTTACAAATAAAAAAAAATTTTTTGTTTTATTTATTTATTGAGATATATTACAATTTGTTTTTATATGAACATTAGTAATGGTGATATAAGATCCCATTCACACAATATATACAGTACACAATGATAAAGTCAAATTAAATAAAATATAATATATATATATATATATATATATATATATATATATATATATATATACAAAACAAAAAACAAACAACAACCTATAATTGAGATAAATACTAATAAATACAAAAATAAATTATATATATATATATATATATATATATATATATATATATATATATATATATATATATATATATATGATTAAATAATAGTAAATATAAAAACAAATGAAAACATCAACCTATAATTGAGATAAATAAAAAGTGGGCAAATAAATAAACATCATACAAACAAACATAACTATATACAATAAATAAAACTGCTATAGGGACCCCAGACTGGGCGTAAAAAAGCGTAATCCAAGAGATCCTAGCGCCTCCCTCTCAGCCGCGTCACTGGTGTGATTCAGTGGAGGCCGAACTAGGGCGCAAAAAAAAAAAAAAACTAGACATTTTTTTTCTAACCAACTTCTCTTCTAGTAGGTTATTAAAGTCCTTCGATACGTTTATTTACTAGTTTTTCATCACTTTATCAATAATTTATTTGGTATAGAAAAGATAAAAGGTACTATAGATGAAGATAATTATAAAATCCAGCATTTAGGCCTTCTCAGAATATATCAGTCAGAATGAAACCTATATGATATTAAAGCCCATTTAATTTTACATCGATTTAAGATCAACTCTGCATCGAGTTTAATCAAAATCATAAAAATGTTAAAATATTTATGGTATGAAGTGGTTCTTCTGCTTCGTCGATTTTGATAAAAAATTTGCTGTAACATTTCAGGCACATATGCTTCTATAAAATAAAATTCCAGTTTTATACAACTTTTTCCTTACGAGCTAGACTTACCACACACACTTATACATTTTTGCAGGACTCATTTAGACTTAGGAGACCTTAAATCGTTTATTTCCGGCCAAAACTCGAATTCTATAATTTTCCAAATCGTAATACATTCCCTTGCTATATATTTTATATATAGGTAAGTGAAAGTAATATGTATTTATTGAAACTTAGAAATGTATTACTTAATACATCTAGCAAATTAAAGACAATATTAAATTAAGACACGACACACAAGTAGGGAAAAGATACATTGGCAACACTCTAAAAACGAACCAGAAAGTCTTTTGGCGACTGATTAATATTTCCTGTAAAACTTATGTCATTGAATTATATGACATTTACTTGTTACTTTTAATGATACAGTTTTTATAATAATATAATAATTTAATTATGTATCAATACATCGTATTCGTCTTATTTTGTAACAAACTAGGAATAACAAACATATCCCAGAAAAGTTTATCTAAAACAGAAGAAAAATAACTTATTATGAAATGGAAGTAATACTAGGTAAATATTATGATTTATGTACCACTGATATATGTATCTCTCTGATAATCACATAAAAAACGTTTTAATTAATTAAAATTTATCTTTGTATTTCAAATAGCCAAATTGTATTTCAAACCTGTGCCTCTACAACCCATGAATGGTCGTGGGCTCAGTACATATAGAGATTTGTACTGTTTCTAGACCAACGGCCGTGCAAAGAGGTGATTAGGCCTTGATAACGCTCAGCCGGGTGGGTTTTTTTTTCCCCCAATTTGGGTACCCACTTTAAAGAGACTAGGTCTGCCCTATTAGAGGGTCTCAATACCCTAGGTTAGCCCTCCGGCTGAATTAACAGAATAAATAATATTCGGGATTCGAACCCAGGACCCGGAGAACAGTAGACCACGCCACTCCAAGTTGTATTTATGGATTAATGAATATAAGTCAATTATTGTAAAATATTCCACTTAATAGTTTTATTATCCCATTCAAAGAAATTGAATATATATATATATATATATATATATATATATATATATATATATATATTATATCATATTTCATAATTAAAAACAGTTATTGAATCAAAAATTAATAATTATGGTAGAAATTGTGAATAAGCCTATAGATAATTTGTAAAGAGATATTTTATGGAATATATATTAAATACTACAAAAAAAAGAAAGATTAATTAATTAGTTTATGTAATAGTTGGGAATGCCAGACAATACATAATTGCTGGCAATGTAATATGAGTAAATAGTTACCTACCCCAGGACGTACATAACAAACATATCATAATTAATTCATAGAGGCATCTCTGTGGATTAATTGAAGCCCTCTGTAGATTAATCTCTCTCTCTGTCTCAATTGCATAATAGATAATACAATGCTGAATACTGGTCTTTGTTGTTTATTAGATTTAGTTGGAATGATGTACCCCAAAAAAAATTTGTGAAAAACCAAAGATTTGATAGTAACTGTCTTAATATGATATGCTGCTTAAAGCTAAAACATGTCATATCGCGTAAAGAAATAAAACGCATAAAATATAAACAATTAAGAATTCTACATTTTATATTTATTTCTACTTTCTCACTTGACCATTCTACACCGTAAACTCTTCAATTCTTTTTAATTGAAAAAATCTGGGGAGCGCAACACACGACTTTCACTTACGTCTGCTGTTTAAATTAATTGTTGAAACTTATAAATACAGTTAGAGATGAAAATAATTTGTTAAGAAATTACATTGAGTTTTAATATAAACGTGTGTTTTATTAATAATCTATTATATTATTATTTACAACTAGTAGCTAGTTTTATCGGCTTTTCATCACTCTCCGTTACCTTTTATAATTTTGTGTGTAAGATTATATTTTCCTAAAATCATTAGCCTTCCAACGGTATGATATTTATCTATATTACGTTTCTTATGTTCAAAAACACAAAAATAGCATACAATTATTTTTTGCTCCTTTCTCCTTTAGTTGTTTATCGAAATCGTTCAACTTATATATTTCTTCGTTTTTTATTAATGATAAAAAGATAATATGTTTATTTTATAGAATCTGCAAAACTAAAAGTACTTTATAGTAATTAAATTTAAAATATCGGCATTTAAGCTCCGTCAGAATATTTCAGACAGAATGAAACCTACATGATATTAAAGCGCATTAAATTTATCATTGATATAACGAGTTTAATCAAAATCGTTAGAGCCGTTTTTGAGGAACTCGTAAAAAAATGCAAATGGATGGTATAAAGTAGCTCTTCTGATTAGCTTATTTTGATAAAAAATGTTGCTGTAACATGTTGGGCGTATACTTGTCCTAAATATGAAATTACAATATCGAACAGTTTTTCGTTTTTGTGCTACACTTTACCACACATACACACAAACAAACTCACACACAAACACACACCCACACTTATACACTAACACATATACACACCTTTTTGCGGGACTTGTTCAGTTGAACCCAAGGGAGCCTAAAACGAGTATTTCCATTGAAAACTGGAATTCAAAAATTTTCACGACCGCAATACTTCATCTTACTATATATTTCATATATAAGTAATTCAGAGTAAAAAAAAATAATGATGAAATATCAGTCATTACAGATATAAGAGGCGGAACAAAAAGAAGTAATTGTAAAATGGGGTACAAATGCAAAAACAAAAAAAAAGTTGTTTTCTGATTACACACACACATATATATATATTATATATATATATATACATTGCTATGTTTTTGACCGGCTACTTTTCTAAGGCAGCGGTACCTTCAAATCATTATTATTTAATGTATTTATGTACGATAATTTTCAGAACAATTGTATTTCTTTACCAAAGGTTTCGTAGGTGGCATGAAGGGTAAGATTAAATTAGACAAGTTTCGCTAAAGGACATTATTATTTAAAATTAAATTACGCATATACAATCCATTTAAAATATGCCTGAGAATACTGAAGGATTTCTTATGGTCAACCTTGCCAAACAATATTACAATATAAAGTTACCTATTGAAACTTAGTCTGCTGGCGGAGGTGGAAATTGTCTCAGACGTGCCCATCTAGGCTCTCAGACCTCCAGCTGCTCTCAGCTCTGACCCCCGACGGACCTCTCCTCGATCTCTGATTCTTCTCTCCTCGTGGATGAAACTTGACTGGCCTTCCTTGATTCTGAAATTTCAACCTCGTCACCTCACCCCCTCTTCTTTCCATACTCTTAAAAATATAAAAAAAAATACTCTTTTGAAATTGCCGATCTGCTATCAGACAAAGGAAGGCGGGGGTTGATAGGGGAAGTGACCCTGGGCTCTAGGAAGTTTCCCGAGGTATCGCTTGGGGGTCCCATGGAGGTAAACGCCTTCTGATGTTTTGCTGAAAAAGGATTTTTAATATTTACTTGAATTTTTTTAAATTATTTAATAATGAACTCCCCTCAGTATCCTCAATACATAACAATATATATATATATATATATATATATATATATATATATATATATATATATATATATATATATATATATATTATTTATTTCATCTCTACATATGTATATAATAATTTATATAGGTAAACACAAAGGATACGTTGCTGTATTTATGAAAGATGTTGCTCTAATGGGTAGCAAGGAAGAGAGTCCTGAAAGAGGATACTCGGCAAGATAAATGGTCCTAACCTATTTCTGTCAGGGCTCTGCGCCCTCTCTCCCGCCCTTATCTAAATTTACAGGGTAATGTCCTTCGGCTACATTTTGGTAAACACTGGTATCCGGGCTAGATAAAGTGAATTTGACAAAGCCCATATCCTTTTTTTTTTTTTTTTTTTTTATCTTCAAATATATTTAGAAGATAAAATTCGTCCACAAAAATTGAATATATTACAATATATGAATAAATTTAATTTTTTTTCGAGAAGTAATACTTTTAATGGAATTAAACTGGAAATTATGCAAGCAAAATTTAGCATTCCAAACATTAAATTTAATTTGAGATTAACTTTTTTTTAAATTCTATTTTCGACAATCATTACTTTTACTTACGTCTTTATGAAATATATAATAAGGATAAGTATTGTAATCGTTTACCTTTATTTTTTTACATTAAAATAAATTTGAATATCATCTTATTAGCATTGATAAATAACGGCTAAATATGCACGTTGAGTGAATTTGATAAACGACTAAAGGAGAAAAATGAAAAAAAAAAATGTTATGCAATTTTTGTGTTTTTGAACACAAGAATAGTAATGTAGACCTATAATATACCGTTGGATAGCTAAAGATTTTATAAAAAATGTTATGTTTTACATAAGCTTGTAAAAGTTAATCAGGAGTGATAAAAAGCCGATAAAACTAACTGATTTTTTCAGACAATAATATAATACATTTTTTAATAAAATAAATGTTTCTATGGAAATTCAATTCAATTAATTATATTTTAGTTTTACTAATTTTTATCTGTAACTGTATTTCAAAATTCTTTAATCGATTTTAACAACGAAGGTAAGTGGAATTGTAAAGGTTAATGAAAAGTTGATAAAACTAACTGATCGTTGCAGATAAAAATATAATAGATTATTTAATAAAACACATGTTTCTATTGAAATTCAATTGAATTCATTCTTTAACGATTTATTTTTATCTCTAACAAGTCACATGTTACACTTACTTTAAGACGCGGAACCTGCCCTCCAGTTTATATAGACAACCACCAGATACCACAAACAAATACAGTAACGTACTTGGGACTAATCTTTGACAAAAGATTGACATGGGGCCCACACGTCAAAACAAAACTTTAAACTTTAAACTTTCGACTCAGATTATTATATTCGATACTACATAGACACTCTAAATTACGCATAAGACAGAAGCTTAACGTATATACTTATTTATTAAAACCTATTTGGACTTACGCATGCCAAATTTACGGACCTGCTAAAAAGACACACATTCAAAAAATACAAACCTTTCAATCCAATTTTTAAGACTGACAACGAACTCACCACCTTATCTTTCAAACGATACTCTTCATACCGACTTACGCATTCCGACTACAACAAACCACATTCGAATGTCGTACAAAAGATTTTACGACCAACTACATGGACACACTAATCAATTTGTTCAAAATACGGCTACAACTGACATCCCTGACATAACTCGGCGTAGACTGAAAAGGAGTTGGATGAGGGACCTCCTAGCCTAAAATAATAGATTCTGTTTGAATGTCAGGAGGATGCACCACTGGGTGCTGTCTCCCTCATGGCTAACCATGCCATGTCTCCTTGTTTATAAAATCCCATTTGCTTATTGTAAACATTTTACAGGTGCAAATAAAATCATTAGTAAGAAAGAAAATTTTTATCTCTAAACGTATTTAAAAATTCTTACATGGATTTTAACAACGGTGGTAAGTGAAAGTCGTATGTTGCGCGCACCAGATTTTTCGTTATAAGGCTGTACCGACAGGACCAGTAAGCTCTTTCAGGTCAATCTCTTGCCCCTCACTACAGCACATTCTTCGCCGGCGGAAATCCTCTATCTCCTCAAGTGGGCCTAAATCCTCTTTTCATTCTGCCTTTTCCTTTTCTTGGGTGGTTGGCACAAGGAGATTCGGTTGTATTCTTACAAAATGATCAAATCAACGGTGCTTGTTCCTTTCATAAATGAGGAGGTAGTACATTTTTCTTCATTTTATGGTTTTCTTTAAGAATTAGAAAAAAAAAGAAAGAAAGAAAGTAACGAACGAGAAAAAGTTTGCTTATCACTAAAAATTAGTAAATTTCCAATCAATTAAGGCTTTACATTAATATCATATATTTCAAGCCTATTTTTTTTCCCATTTTTTAAGATTCAGAGATATACTATTTCTTTCAATATACATCCGAAATATTTAATAGATTCTGTGCACTGAAAACAATTATAAACCTTTATATCCGTCTCAACTTTTCTAAATTTTAGTACAAAAATGGAGACAATGATTGATATTCAACTAGAAAAGTTCATTATTTTAATAAAACATTAAATATTATAATATTTTTAATTTATATTTTAGTTTATTATTTTTAATCCCCCATCCAAAAAAAATTCCGAATAACAAATTAAAAAATTCCGTTTGTCCGCCGCCCACCGTACGCTGTCCGGGACATTTCTCCGGAACTTCAGGATCATTTTTTTCGGTATCCGAAGATGATCCTAACACCTGGACGTTTATATCAGCTGACTGATTATAATATGGCGGCCGATTAAATTATTTCAATAACTCAGTTATTTTTCAAAATACAGATAAATTTTATTAGTGTTCACTAATCAAGAATCAGATTAAATATAAAAAAAAATATTGAACTTTTGCCTATAAACAAATTAAAGAGCTTCATAAAGAAGACACCCACTATATTTTTTTGGGAATAAAAAACTTTTGTTGCTTATAAAATCATAACGCATTATTATCAAACTAATAACTGAATATAGTTAATGCCCCTTATTATGTATCCAACCATACCTTACACCACGACCTAAATATTCCATTTATTTTAGACCTTATACCATTAAAATTCTCTAAATTTCATCAGAACCTTATCCATCACCCTAATCCCCTAGCTCAATCCTTATCCAGCTCCACACATCCTTACCATCCTCCTAGAAGGTTAAAACGGCAGTGGCCACGTGACCTCTTGTAACATGTATATTGGAGTTCTAGCATTGGCTAGATTCTCCACACACGTGCTGTATGCTTGTGAATTGTATATAGGTATGAGTGACTTTTGTATATATTTTTATTGATTTTATTTTGTATATATGTATATTGTATTATTATTATTATATAAATTTATTGTTTTGTATATATCGTGTGAATGAAGTATGAATGTTGTACGTTATCACTATTAAAAATGTCTTGAGTTGGACGGATTGTAATATTGCTCAATAAAGAATTGTTTCAAGAAATAACTGAATAAATTTAATATACAACGATTAGTGACTAAAATTCCATCGGACTAAAGTTTATATAAAAAAATTTACATGGAAATTTATATTGAAATTATGAATTTCATATATTTAATTTTTAAACTATTCACTAGAAATAAGAAACTAAATATGTTTCGAATGGAGGTAATTCAAGAGACGTGACATATTTGATAAAATCCTAGTTTTCCAATAGTACGCCCATTGTTCGATCAATTCATCCTTTAATTGGAGTTAGGAATTTCATGTCATTTTACAGTTTTTATATATCGTAACATTGTAGACGATAACTGATGTATTTTTTTTTAAATTTAAATATAATTGATCGTTGGCTAATGTTTAGTAAAGTTTTCTGATCCGAATATCACTCGATATTGTTGAGAAAAAGTTTGAATCTCCTCATAAATAATAATTTATTTCCTGAATCCCAATGAAATATAATTTAACATGAAACAAAAACTGAAGTTATAGCGTTTATTTTAATCGTTTACCTATAAATTGTATGAAGTCTAAATATGACTATGTCAACCAAAAGCAATAATATCATTGATCTTTCTACTCGTGAAGTAAAAAGGCTTAACTGCTAATTATAGTTTTTGGCGTGGTTTCAACCACGGACGACATTTTCGGAGGTTTCCATACTCGTGAATATTATTTTTGTGTGGTAACAAGCCACAAAACCTATCGCTTAGCATTAAGTAGCATTACCATCAAACCAATCAAACCAGATCAACAAGACCAGAAGACCATCAGCAGCCGAAGAAGAAGGATCTTTCCAGACTCAGAAGACTTCACCTTTTTGCTTAGATAGCACCTGCACGCTGTTGGGGTCCACACTTATCTCGTGGAAATAACCTCAGCAGCTAGGGTAGCGTTGCTCTGGCAAAGCCCCCCTCTTCTACCAATCCCTCGCTATGGCCACCTCACTCCCAGGACCTTCTGGCGAAAGTCAGATGGAAGCGGTTGAAGAGAATGCCAGAGGAGAGAAAAGGGTCGCCTGTGACGGGGAAGGTGACTTTATTCCTGTCCCTAAGAAACATGTGTTTCCCCTCAGGACGGAAGTCAGACGCCTTCCTCCTACTGTTGTGGCCAACCGGTATGAGCCGATAGCGCCGCAGAAGACTGCAAGGACTCCTAAGGCTAGGCTCCCGCCTCCCATAGTTATATGCCCACCTCTATCACAGAGGATATTGCATGAGAACCTCAAGTCGGTGAATATCACCGACTTCACTACAAACACGTCTACTAAAGAGACGCGTTTGTACGTGAGAACGTACCAGGACCATGCTGCTGCCACCAAAGTTCTCAGGGAGGACCAGAACGTACAGTTCCACTCCTTTGCCCCACGTGGCACAAAACGATCAAAAAAGTTTGTAGTTTACGGCTTTGATGTAGACTGCGAGCTAGAACCATTCATCGATGAGATGAAAGAGAGAGTGGAGGGCTTCCGATTGGCTAGGCAGCTCACCAAGAGGATCGGGAATGACACCATCCCGGTCGAAGGCATACTAGTGGTCACCGACCATACAGTAAAGCTTGAGACGCTGAAGAACCTGAGACATGTGAACCAGGTGAGGATTAGGGTCGTCAAGTTTAAAGAAGATGGCTGCCCAGCACAGTGCCGCAACTGCCAGAAGTTCGGCCATGTGATGAAGTACTGCGACAGGACAGTCGTGTGCCCATGGTGTTCCGGCACACACGTTGAGAGCCAGTGCCCCAAGAAAAAGAATCAGGTGAAGTGTGCAAACTGCGGCGGACCCCATGTCGCATCCGAAGTGAGAGTGCCCGAAACGACTTGAACTCCTCAAGCAAAGAAGAGCTCCAGTCGAAGAAATCGTCGCCAACTCCATGAGACCTTCAAGAACAGTGCAGCAGGGCGTATCTTACTCACATCTCATTGGAGGATCTGCGGGCCAACCACAGGCGACCACCTCCCACCACCACCAGGCTCCCCACCACCAGGCCCCCCACCACCAGGAGCCAGTACCTTCAGCGCAGCCAGCTCCAGCTCAGTCGGTTCCAGGACAGCAGCAGGACATCATCTCTCTCATCAGCCTCATGACGCAGCTGCTTCAAGAAATCAGAACTGAGAGGAAGTGCAAGTGCAAGTGCCGCCGTGATGACTGAACACCGGGTCATCAACTGGAACGTCCGAGGCCTGCTACAGAAGAAGGCCGAAGTCGAGCTCCTCCTGCAGCAACACCAGCCAACAGTGGTGGTGCTGACCGACACGAAGCTTCCCACTTCAGAGCGTCTTCGCTTCCAGGGGTACACCTCCTTTCGGGAGGAGTGCGCCTCCGGGAAGGCAAGCGTTGCTGTTTTGGTCAGACGAGATGTCCCTTCTAGGGCAGTGCCAAACCCAGTAGCTTCTACCGAAGGCACTCATATAGTCACAGTAGATGTTCACCTGAAACATCGCTATACTTTCTGCTGTGTCTATAGGAGGCCCAAGGCAATCACAACATCGATGAAGCTGTTGCTGCAGCACGCCCAGGGTAAGAGTCGGCTTGTGGTCCTCGGTGACCTCAACGCACGGCACACTGCCTGGCTGTGCAGCAGTAACAACCCCATGGGCACTTACATCTCAAAGACCAGAATGGCCGTTTTCCACCCAGGGGTGCACACCTTCCGACAGGCGGGCCAGACCTGGCTGTACTTCTACGCTGGACCTGCTCCTGACCAGAGATCTGCACACCGTCACGGGGTGCCTAGCACTTCCTTTCGGACCGTCAGATCATCGGCCAGTGCTATACACATTTGATGGCACGCCCGCTAGACCACCGGCGAGCAGATACATGTTTCATAAGGCCGACTGGAAAGGCTACAGGTCCAGTGTGGAAAACACACTACCATGCGTGAAGACTCTTCGAACCGAAGATGAAGTGGACGAGGCGGTGGAAGGTCATCACCACTACCATCCAGGAATCCGCCTACCAGCACATCCCTAGGTTCAGCCGAAGCCGAACGCCATCAGGAAGCCTCCCAGACACATCCTTGCTCTGATTGCCCAGAGGAACAATCTGAGCAACATCTTTCATCGCACACGGGACTACACCTGGAAACCGGCCATCAATGCGATGACCCGGCAGATAGCCAGTCTCATGAGTGATTGGAAGAACGCGCTCTGGCATGATCAACTCAGAAGGACACACGACGATCACAGGCAGTTCTGGAGGCTAGTCAGGACTCATGTCGCCAAGAGACGGACAGTCCACCTATGATCTGGAGACGACCTACTGACACCTAGGGAACAGGCTGAACTCCTGGCAAAAGGATATGAGGCGAGGGAAGATGCTCGGAAGATAGATGCTCCAGTGCTTCCTGAAGGGAGACCTCCGTCCCCTAACGAGAAGCCCATCTACTCCAGCTTCAGCCAGCTCGAGTCGGTTCTACGACGTACCAAGGGTAACAAATCCTCTGGGCAGGACAACATACCATATGTACTGTTGAAGATGCTCCCTAGGAAGGGTAAAGCCTTTCTACTGAATATCTTCAACTCGTGCATAAGGATATCATACTTTCCGAATGCCTGGAAACGTGCGATCGTAGTACCGCTACTCAAGCCTGGGAAGACTGGAGACTCTACGGAGCACTATAGACCGATCAGTCTTCTCTCGCACATGAGCAAGATCTTCGAGAGGCTGGTTCAGTACCATCTCATGAAACACTGCAGGGAGGAGGGCATCATACCACCTGAGCAGACTGGCTACCAGCGAGGAGTATCCTGTGAGCACCATCTGGCGAAGCTGCAGGCTCACACCATAGAGAAAATGCACAAAAATGAGGCTACGGCGTTGATCTCACTGGACTGCACCCAGGCCTTTGACTGCGTGTCTCACACTCTGTTACTCCGCCGCCTGGAGGAGTACAGGTTCCCCGCCCCCCTATGCCGACTGATCAGAAGCTATCTTAGCGGAAGATCCTTCGTCGTACGGGTCGGTGAGGATCTGTCGAACCCATGCGACACCACCTGCGGAGTACCTCAAGGGTCTGTACTGGGGCCAATACTGTTCGTCGTTTTCACGGCGCCAGTGGTCTCCGTAAAGCAGCCAGGAACAGTGATAACAGCTTATGCGGATGATATAGCCATTTATGCGACCAGCATAAGCGCAGATGAAGCACTTAAGACGGCCCAATCAGCCACAGACACCATAGTTGACGAGCTTCATAAGAATGGGATAAGAGTAAACCCTACGAAAACGGACGCCATAGTTCTCTCCTTTCAAACAGGAAAGAGGAAACTGCCAACAGAATTCACCGTAGAAGGGGAAAAACAACCTCTCTCTACCAAAGTGTTATACCTGGGAGTGACACTGGATAGGCATTTAACCTTCTCCAGCCACGTCCGGGAGAGATTAAAACTGGCGCGATCAAAGTCGTATAGGCTATATCACTTGCTGACATCGCCGCAGCTTTCACTGAGGCTCAAACTCCAGATCTACAAAGCCATCATTAGACCAACACTTCTCTATGGTGCGCCGCTACTTCGTCACATGTATAAGTCTACCCTCCAGAGACTGCAGAGCTTCCAGAACTCCGTCCTTAGGCGGATAGTCAGAGGAACTACACTCCAAAGGGCGAGAAATGTCACCATATACGAGCAGCTACAGCTACCCTCGGTTCCAGAGTATATCGGCCGGAGGCACATCAAGTTCTTTGATGGGCTGAAAGCCTGCGGTAATCCGCTCTTCCGTGACATAACACCACCATCCAGGCCCGGAAGGTGGCAAGGTGATCTCCCCTTGGTAGACGTGTTCGCCGAGGGAAGGGGTCCGGACTCTGCAGTCTGAACCCACCTAACCTTTTCTTATTGTCCCCAAAAGAATAGCCCTTCCCTATTCCCACTGTGAATAAAGGCTTAAGCCCTAGTGCATAAAGCGCCTCCAGCGCATGATGTATAATAAACCTTAAAATGCCTTCGGGCAAAAAAAGGACCAAAAATTGTAAAAATGTACATAGTTATAAGTGTATAAATATGTTGTAAATAGTTGAAAATAAATTTTGGAGGGTTAGAAAAAAAAAAAAAAAAAAAAAAAATCAACCACGGAACCTCATCGCTTAGCAGTAAGTAGCACGGTCGAACAGCAGCTTGAAAATCTCTGTCTGAAGCCGAAGACTCCTCCTTTGCTCCGAATACTTCTCTCCTTGTTTAGCTTAGCACTTGTACGCTGTTGGGGTCCACACTTATCCCGTGGACCCAACCCCATCAGCCAAGGTAGCGTCGCGCTGACAAGGCTTTACGAGGTAACTGGTAACAGAAGATATGGCTGCAGGACCAGCTGGCCCTAGCGATATGGACGTTGCCCCGACCGAAGGCAGGGGTGAAAAAAGAACCCTCACCGATAGCGAAGGTTTTATACAAGTGACGAAAAGGAATGCTCTAAAACCCCGCCCGGTCCCTGTGCCGCCACCGGTGTCAACATCAAATAGGTTTGAGGTAATCACACCAAAGAAAAAGCTCCCTCCCCCCATCATCATTTCGCCACCCATATCTTTTACGTCCTTGAAGGAAGAATTATTCCAGATAGGCATACAAGAATTTAAGACGAACTCTTCTCCCAAGGAGACGAGATTATATCTGACAAATGATCTCGATCACGACATAGCTGTGAAGTTGCTACGGCACAATGAAAAAGTGCTGTTCCACTCCTACGCCCCTCGTGGAACCAAAAGATAAAAAAAAATTTGTCATTCAAGGGTTTGACCTCGACCATCCCATAGAAGAAATAACAGAGGAGCTGAAGAACAGATTGATTGGTTTCAGGTTAGCCAGGAGGCTAACCCGGAGAAACGAAGCTGGAGTGGCTTATGAGATTGAAGGAGTACAAGTCATTACCGACCCTTCAGTCAAGATTGAAGACATAAGAGCCCTCCGCAGCATCGGGAGGGTAATAATAAGGGTTTACCCCTTTAAAGAAGATGGGGCCCCTGCCCAGTGCAGGAACTGTCAGCAGTTTGGGCACATTATGAAGTATTGTGGCCGCATAGCCGCCTGTCCGTGGTGTGGGGGAACTCACGCCAACCAAAACTGCCCTCGCCCGACCGCGGCCAAATGCGCCAACTGTGGAGGAAGCCACCCTGCCTCTTCAAAGGACTGCCCATGAAGACTGGAGCTAATGAAGAAAAGAAGAAACGAAGCCACTACAAGAGCTGCTGCTTCTTCAAGACAGCCCAGCAGACTAGCCCAGCCGGACCTACCTCACTCTGGACATCTGGGAGGAACCACAGCGCCGGCACAGCAGCAGCAGTACCAGCACCAGGACCTACCCCTACCACCACAACCTACTGGAGACGGACCAATGACAGGTACCAATCTATCCCCATCACCGGGCCAGAGTGGTACATTAGCCGACGTATTAGCGGCTAATGCAAAACTCAGCTCCCAGATCACCCAGCTGATGACGTCTATAAACAGGATAATGGAGATGATGATGAAGGTGATAAGTAAACATTATGACTGAACATCTCGTCATCAACTACAATATCCGAGGCCTACGTCAGAAGCAGGCTGAAGTTGAACTCCTCCTACAGCAGTATCGGCCATCGGTAGTGGCGCTGACGGACACCGTTCTTCCTGCATCTGAGTGGCTGTATATCCAGGGTTACATCGCGTACCGGGAGATGTGCAATCCAGGGACTGATGAGAGTGTCGTCATCTTGGTCAGAAGAGATGTTCCTTCACGGTTAATACCCAACCCGGTTGCTTCTACCAAGGGTACTCACATAGTCACAGTCGATGTTCACCTGAAACATCGGTACACTTTCTGCTGTGTCTATAGGAGACCCAAGGCTATAGCAACATCTACGAAGCTACTGCTGCAACACGCCCAGGGTAGAAGTCGATTTGTTGTTCTTGGGGACTTCAACGCTCGACATACTGCCTGGCTGTGTAACAGTAATAACATGATGGGTACTTACATCTCCAAGACCAGGATGGCGGTCTTTCACCCGGGGGTGCACACCTTCAGGCATGCGGCCCGACCTTGCTGGACAACCACACTAGACCTTCTCCAGACCAGGGATCAGCACACCGTCACGGGGTGCCTTGCACTCCCGTACGGACCGTCTGACCATCGGCCTGTGCTTTACACCTTTGAGGGAACGCCCCCCACACCTCCGGCGAGCAAGTACCTCTTTCACAAGGCCAACTGGAAGGGCTATAAGGCTAGTGTCGACAATACACTACCCAAGATACAGCCTCTGAGATCTGAAGCCGAGGTGGATGGCGCTGTGGCCGTCATCACCACTACCATACAGAAGTCAGTGAATTATAATATCCCTAGATTCAGCCCCCAGCCGATCGCTCTCAGAAAGCCTCCGAGGCACATACTCGCCTTGGTAGCCCAAAGGAACAACCTGAGGAACGTCTTTTACCGCACGGGTGATTGTGGCTTGAAACCGGCCATCAATGCGATGACCAGGCAGATAGCCAGCCTCATGCGTGCCTGGAAGACCGCCCTCTGGCACGAACAGCTCCGGAGGACTCATGACGACCAGAAGCAATTCTGGAAACTCATCAGGACTCATGTCGCCAAGAAGAGGACTGTGCACCTGACGTCTGAGAGCGATCTGTTGACCCCGGTTGAACAGGCTGAACTCCTGGCTATCGACTATGAAGCGAGGGAAGAGGCTCGTGTGAGTGCTGCTCCTGGACTTCCAGAAGGGAGACCTCCGTCCCCCAATGAGAAGCCTATCCACTTCACCTTCAAGCAGCTTGAGTCGGTGCTACGACGTACTAAGGGCAATAAGTCCTCTGGGAAGGACGATATTCCTTATGTCCTGTTGAAGATGCTCCCTAGGAGGGGTAAAGCCTTCTTATTGAACATTTTTAACACGTGCATCCGGTTATCGTATTTTCCTAAGGCTTGGAAAGAAGCGATCGTAGTGCCACTACTCAAACCGGGGAAGAGTGGAGATTCAACGGAACACTATCGCCCGATCAGTCTTCTCTCGCACATGAGTAAGATCTTAGAAAGGCTGGTTCACCACCATCTGATGAAGCACTGTACGGAGGAGAACATCATCCCACCTGAACAGACAGGATTCCAACGAGGGGTAGCCTGTGAACACCATCTGGCGAAGTTGCAGGCCCACACCATGGAGCGGATGAGGAAGAACAACGATGCCACAGCACTAATCTCCTTGGACTGCACACAGGCCTGTGACTGTGTGTCTCACACTCTTTTACTCCGCCGTCTGGAGGAGTTCAAGTTCCCTGCCTCCCTATGCCGATTGATCCGAAGCTATCTTAGTCGAAGATCTTTCGTTGTAAGGGTCGGCGGGAGCCTGTCGAATCCACACGATACCATCTGCGGGGTACCTCAACTGTACTAGGGCCACTACTATTTGTCGTTTTCACGGCACCGGTGGTCTCAGTAAAGCATCCGGGAGCAACAGTAGCAGCCTATGCGGACGACATCGCCATTTACTCCACCAGCATGAGCGCCACCAAGGCACGTGACCAGGCTCAGAAAGCAGCCAACGTCATAGTTGGGGAATTGAAGAAGATCGGAATCAGAGTCAACCCAGCTAAAACGGACGCCATCATCTTGTCCTTCCAGAAGGGGAAGAAGAAGTTACCCACCGAGTTTGAGATAGACAGCGTAAAACTTCCTCTCTCCAACTCAATTCTTTACCTAGGTGTGACCTTGGACCGACACCTGACATTCTCCAGCCATGTACGGGAAAGAATCAAGCTGGCCCGCAGGAAGTCCCATAGACTCTACCACCTACTCATCTCGCCGCAGCTCTCACTGCGACTCAAGTTGCAAATCTACAAGGCCGTTATCAGACCGACTCTACTCCATGGTGCGCCCCTGCTCCGCCACCTCTATCAGTCCACGCTCAAGAGGCTGCAGAGTTATCAGAACTCCGTCCTAAGGAGGATAGTCAGAGGAACCACACTCCAGCGGGCGAGAAATGCCACCATCCACGAGGAACTCCATCTTCCCTCGGTGCCAGAGTTCATCAGCAGGAGGCACGTCAAGTTCTTTGACGGGTTAAAGGCTTGTGCGAACCCTCTCTTCAGGGACGTAGTTCCACCACCTGCGCCTGGAAGGTGGCAAGGCTCTCTCCCCCTGGTCGACGTGGTCGCCCTGGGAAGGGGTCTGGACTCTGCAGTCTGACCCGCATACATTTAACCACCAGCAAAATGGTTCCTCCCCATTTTACTTCAACAAAGGCACAAAGCCACCCCACTCCTCAAGCGCATACCGCGCCTAGTGCGAAAGGAACCTTAGAATGCCAACGGGCAATACGAGGCCTGAGCCATGGACTGTATATACCATTGCTGCTGTATATACATAGAATGTTTTTGTATTTATTTTGTAAATAAAGTTGGAGGATAAGAAAAAAAAAAAAAAAAAAAAAAAATATGACTATGTTGCGATTATCTGATTTATCACTTAATCGATAAAAATTTAGTGGATGAATTCCAATGAAAAATACTACAACATAAAAAAAAATAAAAATAAAATAAATAACTTTACAGTAGTTTCAATAAAAAAAAATAATAATAAACAGAAAATCGATTAACTGTTGTAACAACAACAAAAACAAATTCGTATTCGTTCGACCGCTGAAACAGATTTACTCTTTTTTCTCAAGTCAGGAAGTTAGTAATTCAGGAGACTATCTCTAAAATTAACTGCTAAACTTCTATCTTTCCCACGCTTCCCTTTCTCCCTATTTCACCTTTATTTTATTTATTTTTAAGTTGAATAAATAATCGTTTTTCCCTCTTTTAGCTTTGACGACATCGGTTTCTCACTAAAGTTTAAGGAAATATCATAAAAGGAACAAATCCTTTTAAATAAAATATACAATTCAAAACTGGATAGGATAAAAGCTTTTTATCAGCCTTAAAAAAACCCGAAAGAACACTCATAATAATTAATATCGATGAAATTTTTTAATATAAATAACTAATCACCAAAATTCTTTCTTAGGAATTTCAAATTAATGATTTGAATTAAAAAAAAAAGTTGGTAAGGGCAGAAATCTTAAACTTTACAGATGAGTTTTAACATATAAAAATATTATATGATATTAGACAGTCATGTCATGGCTTTAAATAATATAAATTCCTTTACAATAACGGCATTAATAGCCTTAAATTGTCTAGAAGGACTAAAAATCGAAATTCCATCTTTCTGACCTTTAGAGCCCTTCCAACAAAACCAAAAAATACGAACTCTCTTTGTATTCCTGTTCCACCAGCGTTTGGAATTCCCTCTCATTCTCTCTTCCTACATTTAAGTAACTTCCTTTTCATTATATGTTCACTTCTAAAAAGGACGCTTTTTAAAAATAAGAATATTTATTCCTAAGTTTTAATTGGCTTGTTATAAAAATGTTACTTTTTCATATGTGACGATTTAAAAATGCAATTTGTACTTTTCTTTTTTGTCAATTATCTTTTTGCTTAATCAAAGCTATACAATGTATTTAACCATAGGTCCATACGTTTATTAGCTTATAACGTTTATGACTTATTTTATTTCATATTAACTTTTCTAAAATCTGGCAAGGCAAGATTCTTTGATGTCTTTATCACAGATTATTTTTCCCACCTAAAGAAAAACTTCATTTCAATATATTTTATATATAAACCTCAGGAAAGAATGCCCTAAATGTTGAGTGAGTGATAGTGAAAACTGAGTCAAATCCGTTGGATGGATTAGATGGAGTTGGTGGAATATAATAATCGTGTTATGGTTATATATATAAGAGATATTGGCGCTAAAATAATTTATTTCTTGTTATTTTTCCATACTTTTTTAAATTATTTTGTTTTTTATTTATCGTATTACTGGGCCAGAAATATCACTTCAACTCAAGAGTTACAAGTACCATTATGATGATATTCATAGGGGACTTAGTCCTAGAAAATTTGTTTTTCTTTCTTTTAAAATCATTTGCTTCGGGTATAAAATATACTTAAGAGACACGAATGCAATGATTTTCCATAGCATGAAAATGCTAAAAAATTAATTTTGCTCTGATTCATTCTCCAGTACAATAAATAGTCGTCTTATCTGACTTATCAAAACAGAAACTGACTCCTGGAATTCATAACAAGTAAGAAACGCACTGTTACTGGATGCCTGGCCCACAGGAATAAAACTCTTTTCTCACCAACTTGTAATGTATTGAGGATACTGAGGGATGTAGACCAGAGACGCCGGGTAGTTTCCCCCAGCGGCTGCCAACAAGAATATTAAGGGTGGTCAAAATAAAAATAAGATCACAAAGGCTGTACTGCCAACAGCGCGCGGTACTTTCCATATCGGCCCCACCCAAGGTTACAAAGATGAGAAAGAAAATTCATAGGTCAGACTTATTCGTACCATGAGAGAGATGAAGTCCTGTATGAGAAGAGTCGAGGTCCATCCTCAAGAAGAAGCGATGTCCATCTGGGGGTCAGAGAGAGCAGCTGGAGATCTAAGTACCAAGAACTGATTCCATCTTCGCCAGCTAACTAATTGTTTTAAAGATATTTCTTTTTGTAATATTGTATGGCAAAGGTAGTACTGAAAATGTCCCTCAGTATTCTCAATCAAAGTTCTAATCAATGTATTAAGAATAAGAAGAATGTAAGAATAAATAAAGAATTATTATTATTATTATTAATATAATGGATATGTGTAAGTTAATAATTATAATAATGTATTAATTGAACCTTGTTTACTTTAATCTTACCCTGCATGCCACCTTTTGGGTTGGTAAACACGATACTTTTAGAAAGGAAACCCAATGGTATCATTAAATATAGTTTATATATTGACTAAATATATCAAGTAAGCTAGTTTTTGAAGGTAACGCTGCCTTAGAAAAGCAGCCGGTCAAAAATATAGCAAACTGTTCAGAAAAAAAATGTAATATATATATATATATAATCACCCCAATAGGGGGGAGCCCGTGGCTGAGTGGTTAGCGCGCTAGCCTGCCACGCTGAAGTTGTGAGTTCGAATCCCAGTCCTAGGAGGACTTTTTTCAAGCATAAAAATAAATAGGGATTCACTCACAGTCTCCCCCGGGTAAGTGGGACCCGTCAGCTAATTGATAGCCACCCACAAAAATAGGCGTAGGGAGTGATGACCCTACCCTATAAAATGTAATCGAGCATCGCGGTGTGGAATATAAACCATACCGCGCGGCCAGGGGCCTCCAAGGCCTGTCGCGCCAACCGAAGAAGAAGAAGAATCACCCCAAAGCTATAAAAATAATTTTGAAAAAGTAAAATGTCTTCTGATCGGCCATTATCCTCTTTAAAGTCACTTTAAATAAAACATATTGAAACTATTAGAAATAAAAACAACTATGTTTGGTACGCAGAGAATATAGAAATGCAGAGAAGATTCTCATATTCCTAATAATGACAGTAAAAATATAAACAGCGGATAATCAAATTTTATTATATTATCTAATTGAAAGGATGAAGTTTTTATGGGACCTTATAACAAAATTTTCAATTAGAACTTAGAAAATATTGTCATTTCTCACTGATTTTTTGACTTGAGGGATTTTCAAAACATTGTATTAACTTTTACAACAACGATCAAACTTCCTCTTACCACAAACTGCCACTAACGAAGTCAGCACAGAATCATGAAATTAGCATTAACCACCAAGAACTGAGACGATTCACTGAATTATGAAATTAGCCCTAACCGCTGCAAAGCCAGGCGGAATACTGAAAGGATGTGGACAGAATGGAAATCCAAGAAGATATATTTTTCATTGAAATATTAACAGATTATTTTGTGTTTATCTACTTTTTTTAAACCTCATTGAAATAATCTCTTACTATAAATTTCTATTGTATTCATACCATTATCTGGTAAGCATTAGGGTATCTCTTTATCATGAACAAATTTTTTAGTTTACATTCAGAGGAGCTCATTTTAATCTAGGAAAACTAAAATCATGTATAAGACCCAGCCAGTATTGAAATATGCCTCCAAACCATGGAACGTACCGAAGACCAAGGAAAAAGACATGGCGGTGTTTGAAAGAATGATATTACGTAGGATTTTCAGAGGAATTAAAGTAAATGGCCAATGGAGAAGAAGTACCAACAGAAAAGTGTATGAAATGTTTGGGAGCCTGATATAGTTTCCTCAATGAAGATGAGCAGACTGCGATGGGCCGGAAATTTGGCGAGAATGGTATCAAGGATCCTGTTAAGAGATTGCTCGAGGGAAAGTTGGACCGTAGCAGAGGAAGAGGGCGACCGAGACTGCGACGGTAAGATGCTGTGGCGCAAGATGCAAGGAGTATCCTGACCGTCCGTGACAGGAGGGCGATTGCATTAGATAGAGCCGTCTGGAGGAGGCCAAGACCCACATAGGGTTGTAATGCCAAATACAATAATAATAATTTACATTCTGTTTCCATTTAGTTTCTTTGGAAACCAAACAATATTAAAAGATAAAATATTTATTACAGTAACTTAAGTTTCTGAGTTTACTTTGACTCTATATGTCTATATATTATAGGTGGAATAATCAGGAGTCAGTGTTTTTTTTAATATTTGAATTTTTCCGACGTTTCAGCTCAAGCTTATGAGCCATCATCAGGGTATTGCTGAGCCATTTCCAAGCCAAAACGTCGGTAAAATTAAAATATTAAAAAAAAAAAAAGACTGACTCCTGATTATTCCGCCTATAATAGTTTCTACAGTCGACTATACATCCTCAATATATGTTTATAGTATATATATTTTTTTTTAGATTGCAATTTGTAATGGTGTTATAAAATTAAATTAATAATTTTATCTATGGAAATCCATTTTCACCTTTGGAATATACTTCTTTCTTTAGTTTCTTTTATTTACTTTTGAATATGATTCCATTAGACTAGATGGCTTATTTCATGGGGAGCGGCGTGGTCTAATGGACAGAGCTCTAGTCTAATGTGTTCTGGGTTCCGGGTTTAATCCCCGGCTGTAAAAGAATTATTTATTCTGTTATTCCAGCGGCGAAGTGACCCTAAGGTATGGAGACCCTCTTTAAGGCAAACCCATCTTATATAACTGGGAAAACTCTGGCGGCTAAACGTAATTTAGGCCTAATCACCTCCTTGCACGGTTGTTACCTGTAAAACAGCTCATATTTCTATAATTACATAAACCAAGAAACTTCATGAACTGTCGAGGTGAAGTTTTTATTTATTTTTTTTATACCATTTATTTTATTACCATATTACTAACATTTGAGAAGTTTGATTTTTTTTAAATAATTAAAATTAAAGGTTTTTTAAAATTAACCACCTCAAACCGAATTTTACTTAATTTATACCTACAGTAACCATTCTTCCATCAAAATTAAAGGTAGATTAGACAAAGGCATTCGTTCACCAAGTTGGTTGAATACTTCAAAAAGATTGCCACCTAACTGCTATTAAAATTATTATATTATATATATTGATATAACGAGTTCGAAATTCTCAGCTGTTTTTTGAGAATATTGTTGAAAGTACCATGTTGGGTTAGTACATTCTGCCAAAACAATTACCATAAGAATCTTTTAAATGTTTTAATATCTTAAAAAATAAATTTTCGCTCAACTTAAAAAGATATAAAAAGCAAAATTAAATTATTGCAATGCTATATTATTTCCAAATATCTACACTAGGGTATAAATTTTTATCTGCTAATTTTTACTATTTTTTTCTATCCTCAATACTAACCAAGTTTTAGTGGAATTACATCTATTATAATTTGTGACGAATTTATAGATCAACATTTTTTTTATTTTGTGTTAATCCCGCTTTACTAATTAAAACTAAAACTGTGTACATATTTTTCTCTCAAATTATATTTCTCAAAGAAAGCTTAATTTACAGGCGTAACTATAGGTAAAATTTTAATTTTTTTCTGTTTTTTTTAATGATTGTTAGCGGTTTTCGGTTAAAAAACACTAATTTTTTTTTTTCTCTATCCTCAAATATAACGGAGTTACAAGCGCATATTTGGTAACTTTTCATTTTTGTTTTTTTTATTATCGCGCTTTACTGATTCTAAAATTCTATACATGTTTTTATCTATCTTAAAAATTTAACTGAGTTATGGGCGTATTTATGGATAAATTTAATTTTTTTGTCTTTTTTATAATTTTCCACATTTTTATTTGTTAAAAACACTAATATTTTTTTTTCAATCTTCAAAAATAACTGAGTTATTGAATCAAATCACTTTTAATCAGCCGCCATTTTAAAAATAGCCAGCTAAAATCAACGTCTATGTGTTAGGATCATCGCTGGTTGTCCTAGTATTTTTTATGCAAATTTAGAAAAGATTGGTCGAGTAGTTCCAGAGAAATAGCGCGAAAGGCTGGCGGTGGACAACTGAATTTTTGTTTATTCGTTATTCGAGTTCTACGTATCTGGAATCTTATGCCCTAAAATTTTAAGGGGGAAGGGTATTTTTTTTTTCTTTTGTAGATTACAAAGGTTTCTTGTTGAAAATAATAAACCATACCTTTAAACGTGTATTTTATAGGATAAACTGTAATACCGCAATCGCATTTACATCCTGTATTGTGTTTTTATATGAGTAGGTAAGTTGGACTAAAAACTTCGAATCCTAAAACAAAGTTTTATCGATCCTTAAATAAAGCGAAGCCGCCATTAAGTTAATTGCCGTTCAGGATGAGGGGCCGGCTTGGAGAACGGTAGCCCGGAAGAACACTTTAAGAGAAGCCAGCTCGAACCCGGAAGGTCCACCAAAGAGGTTGAAGTTTCTCCATAAAGAAAAGATGGCGGCCACTCGTCGGAGTTAATCCCGCGCTAATTGGCCCTCGGCTTAGTAATGGAATCGTTAAGGTTATCCCTTTACCTTCGCATCCTTTCTGATTTCCTATTAATTCCTCTTGAACCTCTTTTCATTTCGGTGTAAATTGCTTTGTATAAAAGTAAAACTTTACGACTTCAATTGCTGGACCGGCCCGATATTTTTAACGATTCTGCTGGAACGGCAAAGTTTATTACAATTGATCGGAATATGAATATCAGGTTTTATGATTATTTCAATTTAATTCCTTATATATTTTTTTATTAGAACTATTATTTATGAACATAGGGGGAGCCCGTTGCTGAGTGGCTAGAGCGCTGATCTTGCACGCCAAAGGCTCAGTTCGAATCCCAGTCCGGCGGGACTTTGAAAAAGATATAATTAATTGGCGATTCACCCACAGCCTCTCCCACGGGTAAGACCCGTCAGCCTACTGGTGTCTAATCACAAAAATATGGGTAGGGAGTCAAGACCCTACCTTAAAAAATTTATTCAAGAAATATGGTTGTATATTATCTTAGAAGATTACAGCATTCGGCCAAGATCCTACACTTCGTGTCACGCCAGAGAAAAAAAATTATAATTATCAGACAACATTACTTATTTACCTTATCGTGTGATAAAACAAATCTTGAATGGGACTAGCGGCAACCCCTTAATATAGTTGAAAAAATAAATAAATGAATAAGTATATATTGGCTATTAGGCCATAATCATTATCATATATACATTGTCTTAATATATATATATATATATATATATATATATATATATATATATATAATAATATATAAAAACATATAAATTTGAAAATAAAGCACGTGCATGAAATCAAAAACACTCTACAACAACACTTTTATTCTAATATATTTTAAAATACTATTTCAATATATACATATACAACCGCTGTGAACTGTAATGAAGATATAGTAGTACCAATGTTTATTCGAAATTGAAAATTAAAGTAAAAATGTACAACCAGAGGTATTAAAAAAAAAATATACGAGGCATGGTTTTTTAAGTAAGTACCGTTTAGGAATTAAAACAAGAATGCAAAGATATCGCAATAGTTTTATTTTTACATTAAAGCCTGTACCTTAATCTACTTTTCTACATAATTTCCATGGATTTTGAGGCACTTGTCATAACGCGGCACCAGTTTTTAATACCCTCCTCAAAAAATTCTGCCGCCTGACTTGTTAACCACTGCATCACAAATTTTTTAACTTTGTTATCTATCGTCTTGAAGACGCCGACCGCCCAGGAACAAATGGTAGTCGCTGGGCGCCAGATCAGGGCTGTATGGAGTATGATCTAGAGTTTCCCATTTAAATGATTTGATGAGATCTTTGGTCCCATTAGCCACATGTGTACGGGTATTGTCATGCAGCAAAACGATACCCTTACTCAACTTGCCACGTCTTCTTAAGACGATAACGAAGACAAAACATTTGTGATGCAGTGGTTAACAAGTCAGGCGGCAGAATTTTTTTGAGGAGGGTATTCAAAAAGTGGTGCCGCGTTATGACATGTGCCTCAAAATTCACGGAATTATGTAGAAAAGTAGATTAAGGTACAGGCTTTCATGTAAAAATAAAATTATTGCGATATCTTTGCACGTATTTTTTTAATTCCAAAACGGTACTTACTTAAAATACATGCCTCGTATATATATATAATATATATATATATATATATATATATATATATATATATATATATATATTATTAATTCTTGGAAAAAATGACCCAAAAAAAGTTTGAGAATAGAAAGAGAAAAAAATTATAATAAAGACAGCGTTCTGATTGCCCTTTGCTGAATACGACCTTTCTCCTTCGGTAACAAAATGGTTTTACACTGACTTAAAATTAGCTGTGTCAGCTAGAAATTTAAAGATAAAAAAAAGTATTAACATGATACGTCCTATAAATCCAACTAGGCATATGATTACGTTTTTCGAATTCCCAATGAAAAAACAACGTATCTTATTATTATACATATCCTTAAGGACGTTTTTTTGATCGGTAAATGCAAAGTAATACGAAAATATTAAAATATGTTCCTGAACAGGTAACACGTGAATTTAAAATATTATATTATTGTTTTCGTTTCCTTATGGAATGTGTTAAAGAATACATCGAAAAAATGAGAAACATCTATATTTTATTATTATGAGGAAGTAGGAAAAAGATATAATTGAGGAAAAATGAATCTTGAAGAATGTGAAAATACCATGCAAATATGGATGCGGAAAAACTCTTATCATTTATTTATTCTGAATTTTCCTCAGTAAATTATGCAGTTTTCTTCAACAAACGTTTATAATTATATTTAGAAATGGATATTTAGAAGTAGGAAAGATGTAGGTTTTGCAATAGTAGTACTAATATGCATTTAGTAAAACCATAATAAACGCTTTGCAGCACTCTGGAATTTCCGGCCTACTCATTTTCGCTGAACTTCTTCCCTTCTTTCATTCAAATCCCACCTTTTCTAACATCTTTTGGCATCCCGAATAGACGCACAACAAATGAGAATTTTCAACTCAATTATTTTTATTTCACTAGAAGATATAATTATCTATTCTAGCGGTGCGGAATAATTAGTTGTTTTTTTTCTTTTCCAATTTCCTCAACCCGAGTAGCTGTTAGGTGATGATCCTTTTTCTTTCTTTCCTTTTCTGTTAATTATCCATATTTTTTGTACATATATATATATATATATATATATATATATATATATATATATATATATATATATATATATATATATATATATAACCATATATATAGGTTTAATTGGTTTTTTCACACAGTTATAAATAAAAATAAATTTTAATGGTTTCTCGGCCAGACATGTATTTTAATATGCACTGTAGAACATTGTTATTTTTAGGGGACTTAGTCCCAGAATAAAGGGTGTATTTTATTACGATTATTATAATTAATTGTGATTAAGAATGCAATATTGCTCAGTAAATATTTAAAAAAAGAAAAAAAAAACCTTTTCCTCAACTAACTACTAAAAAACCTCAGTACATATATTGATTCCTACTGTTCCTAGGCCAACAACTGTGAAATGAGGTGATATCGGTCAGCCGCCTGGTTTTTTACCCAATTTTGGTAACCGCTTTAAAGAGTCTGGGTTTGCCATAGAAAGGTCTCCATACCCTAGGGTCGCCCCCTGGCTGAATTAACAGAATAAATAATATTCTATCATAGCCGGGATTCGAACTCACGGCCCGAAGAACAGTAGACTACCGCTCTATCCACTAGAATACCCCAACCCTTAAATATATATATATATATATATATATATATATATATATATATATATAAAACTATTCAAAACCCCATGAAATTTATTTTTTTAAATGCCGCTCATTACAAACGGTGAATTTTTTACTGGCCTAAATAATTTAATATATAAGTATATACATATATACGATATATATATATATATATATATATAAAATAATTTTAATGATTGGTTATTAATTATAATACTCATTCAACTATTATTATACAATGACTGCCAAAATACTAGAGCCATCAATGCCATTATACTGATTTATGATAAAGTTTGATTTTCATGAAATGTGATTGGATAACGTTATCTAAATAGCGTAGGATGGGTTTTTTTGCTTGGACTGAAAGCTTTCAACATAATTACATTGACACCTCCGATCTAGCGGACATGAGACCAATCTGATAATGACGAGTTTTTGAAATAGCTACAGAGGACTTATCTTTTTTATTCATAAAACCATCTCTTTTGACGGGTAATAAACTAATGTACAGTGGATCAACTTAATACTATATGAGTCCAAGAAATATCGATACAAACAATTAGAAAATACTTCAATTGTAAATTAGAAAGTAAACAAGAAGTATGTTTACATAAGTAGCAAGAATTATAAATTTTCTACTTTAAAATTTTAAAAAGGGTTACTCTGTAATATTTTAGCGATATATTGGACGAAATATTGTTGCTTGTATTATAAACTTTGTAGGAAACGAAATTACTTTTTTCCAATACTAGACCGGAATAAGAGGGTTTAAATTCCCTGGGGCGGTGGCTTGCTGGAAGCTAAATATAAGTGGATGGAAAAAAACATCTATAGTCAAAAAGTTTTTCGAAAAAAAATCCAAACTGTAGTAAACAACATCATGTGCCTATTTTTTCTTTTTTTTTTTTTTTTTTTTTTGTACATGTAAAGTGGATACATAATTCTAATACATGTTATAAATCGAAACAACAACAAGTCATTAGAGCTCTGTGGGTTTTTTTCTAGTGTTTTTTATTTGGTACATTAAATCTTCGTGAAAATAGGGTAGTATTATTATGTTTCATTTTTACAATAACATAATTCTTATATTGATATTTTAGAATATAATCAGACGCAACATCCCCTACATGCTGTGTAATTTTGCCTTATCCTGTTTTCAATTAAAACAATATCACTTTGTTTCCGTAACTCGATTCCGTATTAATTTATATTATATTTCATGATAGAATTTAAAACAATTGTTTGTTGTGCATATTCTGGGAAATGTATTTTCCTCTTGGTATTTTCATTTCGCTTTTTTTATACATATAAAACCTGTTAAAATCGGACATGTACGGTTTGATAATTGAATATTTTTAAATATATTTATTTTAAGTAACAACTGTATTTACATTAATACATAATGTAAATGTGAGCAGAAAATAAAACAATGACATGATACATATATAAAGAAACCAACCATTGGTAATACTATATAAATTTTTTAAAATTCGAAAATATCGCGGCAATCTTCTTTTTACACGCCTCCGAGGATTATCTGGAACTGAAAAGGAACCAAAGATAGTAACTAGTAGAAAATGGAGTTTTTCATTATAGGAATGGAACCTGGTTCGGGCCAAATCAGCAACATGGTGGAAGTATGGAACATTAAGGTCTTTATGGGTAAGATTTGTCGTGACAAGGTAGGGAGTGTTGAGGATTTTGAATTGTATGGATTCGATACGGGAAGAATTCGATGTTTTAGTTGATCTATAAAGCTCAACTCCATTGATTGAAATATATAAATCAAGTCTTCTCCTTCGTGTTACTTTTCTAACGAAGGTTTAAAATTAACATGTCAATATGATATCTGTTTTTTATGTCTCAGAATAACCCCTTCCGACTGTATTCGAACCAATCGTAAAGATTTAAAATCCAGTGAATGGCCTTAGTCTCCCTCTCATTTCCATATATCTTGAAATAAGAAGTACCCGTTGATTCTTACTATCCTCCCTCTTATTCACATTATATATGGATGCCTAGTGTGTGGAGGACTCAGTCGGGAAAATGAGATAATGCTAAAAAGATTGATCACTTATTTATTTATTTACTACCCTCCCCTGCCTTGAGGCAATACGGGTATTGCTGCTGTGGGAAGTACCATAGATACAACCCACAGCTGCTATGAAACTAATCACACAGCATGCTAGTGGGTCTTCGGATGTTCAGTGGCCTTCTTCATACTTCTCTCCTACCTCAAGTTGAAGTGGCTTGGACCAATCTGTTCCTTCCACTCATATACAAATGCTTTGTAGTACGGGTAGTTTTGTTTGGATATAAGATTAGGAATATCGCCCTCTGTCAGGACGTAGAATCCTGTGTCCCTCAGAAGCTTCATTCTCAGTGCCTCATAAGTAGTACATGCAAGGAGAATATGTTCGGCGGTCTCCGGAACACCACAACTGGGACGTAGGGGACTGATGTTTTTGCCATGCTTAGCGAGCTTTGATGCTCATGCCCAGTAAGGAACTGTGTGACCCAGAAGTCCGGGAGGATCCATGTATTTTTCAGTATTGACCCGACGGTGGGAAAATACTTGGGAAAAAAGATTGATCAATAGATTTATAAGCTTTATGTACGACCTCCCCAGGCACACGTCCCTTACTGGTGTTCTGGCCAAATGTGGCTCTATCCCGAATCCCGAAGAAAATACCATCTTATTCAATCCTTAAGATCCAGAAAACTTTCCTATATCTTTGACCTCCTTACTCGGCGCTCTTCTGTGCACGCCCTAAACACAAGATCTCAACCTTCCGATCTATACTTATCCTTTCATAGAACTGCGTTCTTTGAGAATTCCTTTATCATCCGTACTACCATACTATGGAAATCTTTACCCATCTCTCTCCGTAAACTGTCAACTCTAACCATATTGAAACACTTATATCTCTCTATCTCATAAAAAAAAATCAATCTTCCGCGCATATTTAAAAATTATCGTGTCTTAATAAGACATATCTAAATTCTTTCGAAGCTATTTATTTTTTATTACTTTTATTTATTTATACATCATATAATTTAATAATTCACTAGTTGACTAGATAATCATTATATGAATAAAGTCAGATAATTTGTACTTCTTCTGTTCATTGTACGTTGTTCTTAGGAGAAAAGATGTTCCAGGATAAAAATTACTTTTAATTTCATATATTTCCTTGTAAGAAACGCTATCAGAATAGGATCAGTTATACAACCCGACATGGATATCAAAACGAAAGGTCAATTTCTCAATCTTAAACATCTTGACGACATCCATATATTGTCTGTTACATAGCAGCGCCTACTAAGAACCATGGAAAAGGTGTCCCAAGCATGTAACCGATATGGTTTGAAGATGGCATTCATTATCATAACTCAAGGAAGATCTGACAAAATATCGAACAAAAAACTAACAATCAATTATATTATAGTCGAACGAGTCAATAGGTATAAATACATAGGAACATAGATTAGCATTAATGGAGATATTTCAAAGGAAATCAAGTAGATATGTTACATTGATACTATATTTATTCGTATATATTACAATTTGTCATAATAGACAATAATAATATTGCTACAGGATCTCATTTATACAATATTTACAATATAAACAAGAGGAAAGTCAAATTACATAAAATGAAATCAAAATAAATAAACGTATATAATAACAAAATGCGTAAACAAAATAAATGAAGTTAATAAATAAATAAACAAAATATGTCACATTCATACCTATGTACAATATTTACAATCAGCTAGGGAACCCCGGACGGGGCTTGTCCTTCCACTTGTGGAAGGACAAGCAGAGCCCACAGGATCCCAGCGCCTCCCTCTCAGCCGCATCACTGCGATATTTTCCATTAAAGATATTTTTCTGAATCGTATTTTTTTTCTGAATCCTCCATTTATTTATCAAACAAAACATGCATTGTACAAAAAATAACGTGAATACATAATAATGATCCTTCTTTAGCCCGCAGGCATATCAAGGTGTAATATATACAAGGCTTATGTCCTTTAGGCATTATGGCATGTACCACAATTTGCAAATGGAGAGTAACTATTCTATTGGCTATCATAAATGTCAGAGTTCATTAACTATGCAAATTCCAGAGCCAGCAGAGTCTTTCTGAATTTGTTAATAATTATTTTGTTAAATAACCCAAATCATAAATTTTATGTACGAGAATAATGAAAAATATTTTTGAGAGACGTCACAAACCCAATCTCAATCGGATTGTGGAAATACACCCTAACATTTCAAGTGGAAGAACCGAAAGGACAAACTGGTTTGGGAAACGGGAGGGACTGTGTCTATTTAAGCCTTCTTTGATTGGTCGCTGCAGTAATGGAATTGACCGCTTTTGTTTGAGCTCCTCTATGTCATTTCGTCCGGACACCGACGTCGGTGGATCCATTAATTTCCTCCTGTAGCCAACCCGATAAATTTATAACTTACGTTCCAGAAAAATTTGTAATTTAAAGCTCGTCCAATAACTATTTCTTCCTTTTGAAAAAAAAATTATCTAATTCGAACTCATTTTAGGGTCAAACAATTGTCGTTGTGTGAAAAAGATAGCATACAAATATGGGGGAAAAATAAATCACTACTGTTATTTATCTCTTATTTGTTTTTAATTACGTATTAAATAATAAAATTAATATTCGAACTTCAAAATTTTAATTCTTAAATTATACAAAATATGACAGTTTACTCCTGCACTCATAACAACCCTAATGGTATTTTTCAAAAGCCCTTTTATTCCAGAAGAATGACAATGGAATTCACTTGGTTCAGCAAAAGTGCAGAACCTTTCTCTGTTTAAATTAAAATTAATTTTTTTTTTCTGAATCATAGGTAATCAATATTTTGGTTTAATAATTAAAGTTACCTTATTTAGATCAATGACTTCAAATGATTCATAATTGATCTTTTAGTAAGTTAACTTACACTTTCTTAGAAAATTGTAACCGTTCAATTTAGGAAAAACATCAATTTATTTTATAAATGTCATACAGAACATTGGAAATTATCACCTTAGAATTATATTGGTTAATTCAATTAAATATGGCACTAATGTTTAATTGTTTTTGCAACAGCTTGTGCTTGATTTTAATTTTTTTTTAAATCTATACAATAATAATTGTTGACTAATTAATACTTTTTTTTAAATATGATTAAAATAAAACCAAACTAATCACCCAAATAAGCAGAAATCCACCACACCTGTATGTTAAGGAGTGCCTACAAGTACCCTTAAAAAGAAAAAGTAAGATTTGGTTTCCACATTTACATAAATCTATTGATTTTATATTTTAATAAATATATTAATTAAACTGCCTTGCTATATAGAAAAAACTGTTTAATTGTATTTTTTAAATTTAAATAGTTAATTATTATTATTATCGTTTAAAATTAAAGAAATTGCAAGCAAGCCCATAATCTTGGACGAAAATTAATTGAACTGATTAATATAATTTTATGGTGATAAATTCTGTCTGACATTATTGCCTTAATTGATTTGTTAAACATTCTACAGATTTATACGCTAAAAGTTTCATATATTGTTTAATAATGATTAAATAAAAAAAAAAAAAGTTAAGTTAAAAAAATTGGTTATTTATTGGCTGGACCGGTAAATAACTTTAATTATCAACAGTTAATAACTAAATTTACATTAAAGATATTATTAGAATAAGAATAAAAGGAGAAAACTCCGGACTCCAGACGTCATAAATTTGGAAAATCCCCCCAAAACCTGAACTATTCCTAGCATCTTTTTTTCAGTGTTCTTTCAAAATTTATAGTTTACACATATGTCTATGTAAGACAATATTTTATCTCAAATTGTAAGTAAATTTCTAATAATATCTTTAATTTACATTATAATTGAAATATCTATTCAGAGTATTATCTAGTATATCTATTTGTTGTTCTATGGATTATTTTCTGTCTCTCTAACAATAACATCATCTATTAATTATTGTATAAGGATTTTAATGTCCTGTTTTTTGTTTTTCTTCTGTTAAGGCATGAATATGAGAGCAATAAATTCTCGAAACGTTGAATAAATAAAATTCTCTATTTATTGACTGAAACCTAAGACCAGTATAAAACTTAAATTATTAACAGTCAAGAACTTATCAAACAAAAAAAAAAAAAAAATGTGTATATATATATGCGTGTTTGTGTGTGTGTATTGGCGAATGTGAATATCTGCTTAACTTATATCCTATACATAGTTGTCGAAATATTCACTATTCTAGCTATTTCAAAAACAGCTCTGTGAGATTTATTTTATTTGGTTATATAACTAATTTTCGAAATAGGCTATACTCGATGCATTAGGTTATGAATTCTCCCCGCCCTCACCAAGTTTCTGCCTTATTTTACGACATTTCCTACCCTTTGATAGTCCTAACAGCAATGCCTATCATAGTGATGAGAGTTCTCTTTTCTTGTTTTATATTTTACCCTTATCGACAGAAGGGTTAGGGTTAGGGTATTGGAGTAGGTGCTCAACCTCTTGGTTATTAGCACCGAATAAATTTGTAGTAACAGATTTGTTTTACTCTTTTTTCTTCTTTTTATTTATTTATTTTTCCTTCTATATATTTTTTTTAAATTTATTTATTTATTTTTTTTATTTATTTTTTTTTTATTTTTATTTTTTTTTTTTATTATTCTTTTGTTGACACATTCTGAATTAGTGGATTTATTCCAATTTTCGACAGAAGGGTATCTCCTCCCTCCAAACCTCCTGAATATGGGAATTTCGGCAATAAATAGTGAGATCCAAGAAAAAGGGTAATATTCTTTCCCTAGACTCTCTCCGAATTCAAAATTCTTTTAGGACTCGTCTTAAATTGAAATTCCAAAATTACGCCTTATTTATCACCTTGATTTGGAGGTTTCACGATGCAAACAAATTTTAATGTTATATATCTTTTACATCATTACAGTTTTCATGTATTCATCACAGATTCACCGGTCGATGAAAAAATGTATCTTTTATTAGTTAATCAATTTCGTTTGTTACATAATTGATTAAAATGAAAAATGACATCATTTTATGATAAAAATATGACTAATCAAAACGAGAGGTTAAAAAAAATAGTTGCAATTTGTTACATAATAGATTATTTTATAGAAATACAATTATACAGTTGTATTGGCAATTAACTTTTTCTTACCAATATATAATCTTGTTAGCATTAGTGAACAACTTTTTTACTTAGAATTTGATTACCAACTGAAGGAGGAAAGAGAAAACGTATCGTATTTTTTTAAATATAAGAACAGTATTATAAATGCATAATTTACCGTTTAAAAGCTAAGTGTTAAAGGAAAAATACATTATACAAAAAAATTGATAAGACAATGGACACTGAGGTTAAGCGGAAAAATTTAAGTGATTTTGATAGGAATAGACAATCTAATTATGATATAATATATGATTTAATGAAACACACATTTCTATCGAAACTGAATGTAATTCGTTAACTTTTTTTTATATTAACTTTTATTTAAAAGTTCTCAAATTTAATTCAACAACGTAGGTAAATTAGCATCATAGCAGTGTGCTATGGGATGGAGTGAAGGGTGAAAAATGATGTAGCAATTGTATAATAAGGTAATTAAAGTTAGTTAGTTTTAAAATAGTTATGACAAATTGCTGAGCTTCATTTTTCAAAGACAAACATTTAAATAATGTAATTTTATTCACTAATGAAAGTATAAATAAATTGTTTCAGTCTTGAAAATGGGGAAACAGCCCCGAAACGTCGACTAGTATGAACAAATTATAAAAGACTTGTGAAATAAATTGATTAGATGAGGAATGGAAGGCAGTGTGTGCTTTTTTAAATGTTCCAATTAAGAAAACTTCCAAAAAAATTAAAAAAGAAAAGAAACTAAATTTATTTAAAAGTTCTCAAATTGAATTCAACAACGTAGGTAAGTGTATGTCGTGTGTTGCGTTTACAATATTATTTTATTTTGTGAAGGTGTTGATTTCAATTAAGTTTTCTTTTATATATAATATTGGGTTGATGCAAAATTAATGCAGGTTTTTAGTAGGTATTGTTAATACGCCATATCTTTACTTTAACCATATATATTTAATCAAAATAATTTCCATCTGAATCAATGCACCTTTGCCAACGTTCAACAAGCTTTCTTATTCCACCAGAAAAAAAATCCGAATCCCTGGACTCAATGAAATCACGAAAAGAATTTTCAATGTCGTCCTGGTTTTGAAAATTTTTCTCCCTCAAAAAGTTGTCCAGATGCCTGAAAAAGTGGAAGTCTGTAGGAGAGAGGTCAGGTGAATAAGGCGGATGTTGGAGAACTTCGTAGCCAAACTCGTGCAGTCGTCGAAGCGTTGGTTGTGCAACGTGTGGTCTGGCGTTATCGTGGAGCAGGATCGGCCCCTTCCGATTCATCAATGCTGGGCAAAGACGTTGCAATTTTTGAGTTCCGAGTTCCGCCGCCATTTCTCGTGTGGTTTTGGTTGGGTCTTCTTCCACTTTTGACCTCAGCTGGTCGTTGTCCAGAGCAAGATGACGGCCCCGACCTTCCTTGTCTTCGAGGTCGAAATCTCCTCTGTGAAACTTCTGGAACCAACGCTGCACCGTGCACTCATTAATAGCCCTCTGACCCCATACTTCATTAATATTACGAGCCGTTTGCGCAGCGCTGCGCCCTAATTTAAATTCGTAAAAATAAATTTGACGAAAATCGCACTTTGACATTTTCGATTCAAGACCTTTGAACACACTGAACAAAACGATTTTACTAAACAAATTCATGGTGAAAGAGAGGGTATTAGATAAGGTTTGTTTTGGTATAATAATGATCAATGTTAGGATTAGCTTTGTTTACACAATTGGAATTAAGATATTGCAATAGAGGAAACCTGCATTCATTTTGCATCAACCCAATATATACTTTTTACACTTTTCATCATTTTTTATTTCAGAGATTCCAAAAAAATTAATCATATAATTTGTTTAGCACTGATAAAAAACTGCTAAATATAAAAGTTGATCGCATTTGATATCCAAATAAAGCATAAAAGAGCAGAAATATATATATATTTTTTTTTGTTTTTTAAAATAAGGACAGTAATATTGATGTTTAATATACCTTAAGAAAACTAAAGATTTAAGAAACAATATTATCTGATAAACAAAATTGTAAAACTTAATGGAGGGTGATGAAAAACTGATAAAATTTACTCACTGAGGTAAATAATGATATAATAGATTAGTTAATAAAACATATGTTTCTATCAAAACTCAATGGGATTAATTCTTTGATATTTTTTCATCTCTGTTTTAAATTATTAAATTAATTTTAAAAACGGAGGTAAGTGAAGCCGTGTGTTGTTCTTACCAGAGGAACAAAATTACGTTAAAATGGCTGATACACCTTAAATAGAACGAGAAGTGTAGACGTTTGTCCCTACGAAGTGCGTTTGGAACCACTGTGCGACGTTTCGGCCTTCTTTCCGTCTAACCTACTTCTATAATTTAATTCCATTCTACGTTCAAACATTCTGTCATCATTAAAATTTTCTATATTGAACGTTTTGATATAAGCCCAACGACGGCATCAGATGCAGTACGCCCGAATGGATGTTAGCCCCTACCATCCAACTTTAATTAACCTCTGTTGGAGGCTCTCCAGCTTAAGCTGGCACCGCTGATTACTTCCGGCCATTTTTTCAAGCTAGCTATAAAGTTGGCCCATTTCCCCGGCATCACGTAGCTCCCAGGGGTTGAGAGGAACATCACGTAGCAAGAATTAATTTCAGTCGCAGCGAAAACAATTAATGTTATATAGGATCTTTGCTACAGATATTTTATTTTTGAACTTATATTTACATCTTCTAACAATTTATTGCCCTGAATTATTTTTAATTAAGATATCGTTTTTTGATGCTGTTTACGTTTCATTCGAGATATTTATTTGTGTAAGGAAGTTAAAGAAGGACGAAACAGGAAGAGAAAAAATTTATAATAGCAGACAAAAGAATATTTGCACAGCAACAAAACTTATGTATAGTCAGAGAATCCATCAAGAAGCACTTGTCAGTAATAATAATAATAACTAGGAACAGAAAGAATAACATCAAAGGAAAACCAGGGGAGATGGAAGGAAGAAGGTACTTTGAACACTTTGAACACACTCTTAATCCCGAAAACAGAGCTAGGGACGATTTTAAATAATTTTTTTTTTCTATTTATTAATGAAAGGACAAATAAGAAGTTAAATATTCATTTTTAAGCCGCTTTAGTCTGGAGTGAAAAATAACCCTCTAGTGTTAAAAAAGCTCTGTATATTTTATAGTATTATTTCATTATTTTTATTCATCATTTTATATATTATATATATATATATATATATATATATATATATATATATATATATATATATATATATATATATTATATATATATATAATATAATATATTTTTTCTTTACTGGTAAGAGTAGTAACGTTATTTCGATTTATTTTATCGATTCGTTTTATTTAATTGTAAAATATCATCACCTTTTTAAGAAATGTCATCTAGAATTTCGAATTTTTAATCTGAATGTGACTGTCGAATGTATGGTTAATTTTTTATTGATTATTCAAAATTATAGGCTGGTGGTATGTATTTTTCTTTATTTATTTAAGGTCACTTTATGTGAATCAAACGATGCTACAGTGGTAGTGCTAAATTTTGCCTATTCAGGTTTGATTTGGATAGGGATCTTTATCGAGTACTTGACATCGCACAGGCCAACTTTTTACGTTATTATGCTACAGGTAATAAATACCATGAGTTGGTGGCTCATATGACACATTTTTTTGTTAATGAGCCTGCTAATTGTGAGTCATGGAAATTCAGTCATTTAGTAACATGCTTTACAACTGTTTCAAAAGATGAAATATCTGTGAAAGAATAGAATGATCTTAGATCTTTACGACCCTTAGTTTTCTATTCCTCTTGAATTTCGGCATTATAGTTCAAATTATTCTTTCTTTCAGAAGATTGATTTAACTTTGAATGATTCCGGCTTCAATTTGAGTTCTATTGCACCTAATGTAATTTAAAATGCTGAATAAAATTTTTTTTTTTTTTTTTTATTATTTTTATTGAGATATATTACAATGGAATAAAAATAAAGAAGTATTGTAATTTTTTTAGAACATCACTTACTATGAAATTAATTTTTCCAAATAATAAAATTAGCTAATTAGAATTCTTGTTTTTCATTCTTCGGTGTCTTATTTGTCAGTGTAATAAAAATATAAAATGAATAAGGGACTGCGAGCTGAGCATCAATATCAATAAGCCCTTATATTGTTTAAAGATAATAATAATATATCATTCACTATTATAGAAGAGTATATCATATGATCATATCGATTGGAAACAATCTCTTCCTAATTTTGATCATATGATATACTCTTCTATAATAGTGAATGATATAAAATATTAATATGGAAATGGAACACCATATGAAAAGTGCAAAAAGAACATTAAAAGTGAAATTAGAAACAATTTTAAGTGAACATAAGGAAATAATATCTGAAGATGAGGCAAGTGAAGCCTCGAAACGTAATAAAGTGTAACATGTTTAATAAAGAATACATATGAACAAAATTAGGAAGAGATTGTTTCCAATCGATATGATCACATAATAATAATAATGTACGAAATTTATGAATAAAAACTATTATTATTATTTAAAAATATAATAATAATCTCGATTTTGAAACTACGCTAGTTTATGTTATTAAATATATATGCATTCATCTCTTACTTTTAAATGACGTCAATATACGGTGTTGTTATATAATGGGATTATTTGAGACTTTTTTTTTCTGAATTAATAATATTTTTTAAGTGTGATCTTTATAATTGTTCGTATATAATGTGTAAACTTGGATGGTAAATACATGAACCTTTGCACAGCAAAAAAAATATTACTTTAATCAAAATATAAAATGTTGATAAAAAGCATTTTGTGAATACTGCACACATTTAATTTAATAACACATTACACTCAAAATAATAAAGTAGAGTAGTTTTATTTTTCAGTAGAGTTTTCTTGGATGTTTTTACTTTTTCAGCCCGAGAGAAATATTCATATGTATTCATAAACTATTCCCTCAGGGATCTTTCTGTTCTGTAGCATACATTTTATATGCTGACATCAACTACTGTTGGACTTTCTTCCTGAGTAAAACCTATCTTTGATGCTCTTTAGGCGGTACTTGTTCATGTTATTATTTTTGTTTTTAATCCATTCACTTCTAACTTGTTCTACACCTTTTTTCATCAGAATAATATTCGCATATTTTTTTAATGTCTCAAATAATTAATTGGAATCATTATATTAGTTTTAATATTAGTCATATTAATTTGTATTATAATTGTAATCTATTTGAGGGAATAAATTTATTTTTAGGTTTTTGTTTTAAATAAAAACGATCCATTTCACACTAAACGTTCCATTATTTCTTTTTTCTCTCTCCTGCGTTTAAGAAAAGATTTGGCTGTGAAGACCATTGCGCAATTAATTAATTATAGGAGGAAGAAATGAAAGTGATAATACAACGTATTTAAAAATATTAATTTAATTATTATTTGGGGTATATTTTTAAATGATTACATTCTAGGTAAAGATAAGAAAAATATTGTTTTAACATATAATGTTGATAAAAGGGAAAGGATATATATTACCTTGGTGCAGTAGATAATTACAAGCTGACAAGGCTGGTTCAGACTATAGTATATATTTTTTTAATGTGACGAAATATATTTTTATATGTGCAATATACAGGACTGACTAAAGTTATGTAAAATGTTTTAGAACAATGTGAAAACTAATGTTTAACCCGTTGATTATCTATTAATTTTAAAATAAATGGTGGTGGTAGGCCGAAACGTAGGAGAGAGGAATAGTTTATTACAACTTTTTGTAAAACCATTACATATTCAAGAGATGTGTCGTGTTTAGTTGATGGACTTTTTTATTTTATTTTTATTTTGATGTCAGATTTGTTCTTTTTGCTTAGCACTAATATAATCTAAATATTATTCAACCCTAAATTACCTAGTAGCTTACAAGTTGTTTGTTTTTTTGCTCTTTTACTTCCAAAGCATAAGTCATATTCAAAATTGTTTTAATGGTTATTATAATTAAAAAACGCTGTAAATTATTTTTTTAATAATAATAATATTGCTTTATTGAGAAATAATACAATCTGCCACTATCTTGGGCAATAAGTATTTGGGCTAAAAGATGTAATTCTTAAATTATTAGACATTTTTTTATTTTTTTTAAATAACTATATTAGGGTATAACAGTTATTATAGCTGTTCACAGAGATTTAATTAATATGAAAAGCAATTAAATAATTAAAGGAAAATGGCCAATCACCTCTGCTAATTTCATAACGATACATATTTGCTATTTATTAACTGATTTCAATGACTACAAAGGTTCATTATTAAAAATAATGATTTTTTTTTTTTTTTTGCTTTGAAAGGAATTTGATTAATTTAATGGTATTTGGTATTTATAAGTACGGTGAAATTACGTATTTTTTTTCATTCGTATAATTTCTTATTAATAATAAACCGCGATGACCTGATAAGAAAACTCAGAGAAAAAAATATTTACTCTATCTTCAAAAGTTACTGAGTTACAAAATTGAATAATTTTTAATCGGCCGCAATTTTAAAACTAATTCACTGATATAAAGGTCAAGGTGATGGGTTCATCGTTGAATGCGCTTTATATTTGTATTTTTGTGCCATATATAGAAATAATTGATCCCTTAGTTTTGGAAAAACGTAGTTTTTTTTTCTATTCGTTATTAAGGTTCTATGCTTTCTAAAATATAAGACCTCAAATTGATGAGGATTTTTTTTTCAGTTTACGAAGGTTCATTATTGAACAAAAAAAATTATAATGTTATCAGATTCATATACCATTCATAAGTCATGTACGCCTAGTTATTAAATGATATTATTCATCTATTCGATGGCATATATCACTGGATGATTTCGATCCTTAGCGACCTAGAGATATTTTCTAGTTATCTTTGAAAAGATTTTCATGTCAGTTTGAGTGGAATGATTCTCCTCGAATTTCCCTTTGCCCTGATTCGTCGCTTCCCTCGCCTTTTCCTCCCCTTCGCCTCGTTATTAGATATTGTGAAATGGTTCAGGTTTCCTTTACAACCTGCCATCATTATCAAGATGGCGAATTGATGATGCGAATTTGATTCCTCTTCAGGTAATGGCAGCTAGGAAACAGACAAATGAACTGTTACGATGAAGTCGTTACTCTAACGAGAGTTGCATAATAGAGCAAACTGAGTAGAATCTTCATCTCGACCTTGCTCTGAATAATACCAATCTAATATAATTGTTTATTTATAAGTTTTATATTCGTTTCATTAATTAGGTTCAAACTCAGATCAAAGAACGCTGCAAATTATTACACAATGGTATATTGTTTTGAAATAATTTTATATAACTTTATATAGCTGTTTATAGGCAATCTACATATATATAATATATATATATATATATATATATATATATATATATATATATATATATATATATATATATATATATATATATAAAATCCTTTTCCACTTGGTGATCGCATCATGCGTGAACAGTTTAATTTTGACCCATTTCGCTTATTTTTTTTGCTTTGTGTTTTTATCAGTCAGAAAAAAAATCTTACAAAAGGAAAAAAAAATTCCTTTAGTTATTAAGATTTTTTTTTAATGGGATAATAATCTCTTACTCTTTATATATATATATATATATATATATATATATATATATATATATATATATATATATATATTTATTTATTTATATATAAATGAATCCCCTTTTCCCTTGGTGATTACATCACACGTGAGTGGCTCTTTTGTGCAAATGTATTTTTTTTTATGCATAAGTAAATTAATTTTAATGCTAACTTCAAATAGCCACTGTGCGCACAGAAAGTTTGTTTAACTCGGATGACTTATATATTCTTAGTATATGAATTATCTCAGATAATTCAAATTGATTATTTGAAGTATTACAAATTCTCTCAAAGGAAAAATAAAAAGCGCTTATTTTTTGTAATAATTAGCCATAATAAACTACCAAAAAATGTTATGTCACCTAAAAAAATAGAAATTGTATTTTTTCGAAAATATCTTGTAATTGTCTTTAAAAGGAAATAAAATTCTCTACAATTTTATATATGTAAAGAAATAAACAAACATATTTGTCATATTAATTTAATCCGAATTGATAAGAAAATTCAATGCAAGAACCAAATATTTTTCATGTATTACTTTATTTAATAATAAGCTATTGTACATCATTAAGTCTAGATACTATCTAAATTTGTTTTTGTCATCTTAAATAAGCTTTTGTCTGTTATAATTGCTATTGCAACTAAATATTTTATTCCGTAACATCAAGTAGCAGTTAAATCAAGCTTACTAGTCTTACAAAATATATCATGATATTTTTTATCTTAGGTACGAGCATTTCTTAAACTTGTTCAATATTTCGACTTTTTATGTACGTGAATTTATTTATTTTAAATGTTTGAGATTATTCCATCAAAGCAAACTTCCTTTTTCGTCACTTTAAAATTTCCATATCTATATTTTTCATAATATTTCTGGGAAAAATATAATTATATACAGAGAAGAGCAAAGTAGTTTCTCGAGAAATGTGCATTACACCATAGACATATATTCTCGGAAGTAATTCCGAAGGTACAGGAAGTCCCAGATAGTTTCTATTTTAGGATTGACACGTGAATCTAAAATTTAAATTACTTTTTTCGACATCCTTCGTATTTTACATGGAATAATTTCTCATTCCAATTTCTGACATGATATGAAATACATGTAACTAAAAATGATTTACATTAAATATAAATTACTTATTTTTATAAATTTTGTTCAATAAGTTCTGAATAATTATATTCTTTCATTTATGTTTACTTCTCGGATATATGTCAGTCATAAGTCGGGTAAAAACCTATTAATGCACAAAAAATATTATTCACATACTTTTCCTATTCTGTGGGTGATTCATATTTTTACCCTCGATGTGCAGTAAATTTAATTAATTTTAATTTGGTTGTTAAAATGTCTACTTAATAGTTACGATGTTTTTACTTCCACTAACCCGTAAATGATTCACTTACCGAAATCGGCAGACCGAAAGTGCTTCTTTCTTGATAACGTATTATTCATATTTCATCGATGTTCTCGAAAACGGCTTTAACGATTTTGATTAAACTCAATAAAACAATTTAAAAGTTTAATGAGATTTGATATGAGGAATAGTGTTCATTCATATTAAAATAGCTTAAAACAGCTTAAATACCAAATTTTCCAATTTATTCTACTAAAGTATCTTTAATTTTGTGAATTTAAAATATTAACCTTACATTGCTAATAAACGATATTAGTAATATATATATATATATATATATATATATATATATATATATATATATATATTCAATATTTTGATGACCAATCTAGTCTATGAATAAGTAAGTCTACGATAGATCTGCAAAAAAAAAAAAAAAAAAAAAAAAAGAAGAAGGACACTAGATGTGATAATTTTGATATTTTGATTTAATACAGGATGTCTGTCTGATATGGTACTGATTATGGCTAAAATTTATTTGTTAGAGCTGATTTTTCTCTTAGTAGAGATGTGTTTGTCGGAAACATTTCATAAAGTTAGAATCGGTCATAATTACTCCGAGAAATTTGAGGTGCGAACGGGTTTGAAACAGGGTGACTCTCTTTCACCTGTTTTATTTAATATAGCTGTAGAATATGTCATAGAAAAGGTGACGTGTACCGAGAAAGGTTGAAATATGGGTGATAAGATTCCAGTTTTGGGGCATGCCGATGACTTGGTACTGCTATGTGAAGACACGGAAACCATACAACTTAATAAAAGTGTGTTAATAAAAACCGAAAAAGAAATAGGACTCGAATTAAATACTGATAAGACGAAATATATGATTAGTTGCAGAAACGGCGATATTGGTGATATTGATATATCAGAGCATACTTTTGAACACATAGAGAAATTCAAATACTTCAATGATAACAAGAAAAAATGAAATCCAGGAAGAAATAAAGTCCCGGTTAAAGGTGGGAAATGCGAGTTATTATTCAGTTGCTAAGTTACTTAGTTCGCGACTTATATCTAAAAACCTAAATGTTAGGATTTATAAAACTATTATTCTTCCAACAGTTCTTTACGGATGTGAAACGTGGAAAACGTAGGACTCGGTGGAGTTCCGAGAAAGTTGGTATTCGCTGATCTGACTGGTATGCGTCCGAAAGGTAGACCGAGCCATCGATGGGAGGATTGCGTTAGGGTTGATCTCGGGGGCTTGGGTTTGAATGGTGAAAATCGGAGGAGCCTGTGTAGGCGAAATTTGGTGGTATTGGCATCGAACCTTCGGGGTAAGCCTATTGTTATGTTAATTGTTCTCTTATCTTTAATCGTCAATAATTCTGGTGCCTGGGAAGTTGTGACAGGAAGAAAAAGAAACAGCGTAGCAGACAGGGATCCTCGGAAACAACAGCGTACAGAGTCAGAGGTATCCACTAGTAATAGTTTTGAAGTCCTCAATAGTGTTAATGAACAGCAAACGTTGCACAGTAATCCATCATCATCTAACTCTAAACCATCTCCTATTTTTGTCACTGGTGTACAAAATTATGCGGCTTTGGTCGCTTATCTTCGAACTAACACCAGCCCTAATTCTATTTTACTAAAATCGACCTATGAATGAGTAACTGTTTATGCTCAAATTCCAGATGACTACAGAAAACTTGCTAGCTGTCTTAAAAACCGCAAAGCGGAATTCCATACGTATCAGCTCCATGATGACAAAAATCCAAGAATAGCTATAAAAGGTCTACACCACAATACTCCTGTTGGGGAAATTAAAAAAAAATTCGAGAACCACGGATTCCAGACCGTAGAAATTACGAATGTAATCTCACGGTTTAAGCGGCCATTACCCATGTTTTATGTTGATGTCACTAATGTGTCATTCAATGAAAATATTTCGATAATAATAATAGGCTTACCGATCCCGAAGGTTCGATACCTGTACCACCAAATTCTGCCACACACATACTCGTCCAATGTTCACCGTTCCAGCACAACCACCGAGATCGGCCTTAACGCAATCCTCCCATCGACGCTTCGGCCTAACTTTCGGACGCCTACCAGTACCAGGATCAGCGAATACCAACTTTCTCGGAATCCGTTCCTTACCGAGCCCAACAACTTTACTCACCCATTTGTGTCTATGCTATCAACTCAATTATATTCACAGAATACAAGTTCCGCAATTTCACGTTGTGCAACCGTCTAAACTCTCCAGTGGCCTCATCTCTCTTCATGAGTACATTATTTTCTTTAAGTACTTCAGTACATTATTTTCGAAAACCTAAAGCCGTTTTTCGAAAATATTTCGATATAAAAACAAAATCTATATCAAGGTAATCATTAGGCTCCTCTAAGAAGAAAAGAATCATCCCTATATGAAGAGTTTAAACCAATTCCTTATTAAATTAATTAAATATTTTGAACTAGAATATTCGTAATGAAACATATACAAACATCTATAACAACTTAACATGGCTATTGCATGGATCCTATCCAGTAGTAGTAGAAACCCAGAAGGAAGGTTTCATGGGATTGGCTAATCCAATCGGTACCGAGCTGAGAAATCCTTCTGATTGGTTCGCCTAAGAGGAAATACTGCCTTGGATACGTTTAAAGCGGTAATTTATTTAATTAATTTACGCCTATCTCCCGCAACGCTATTTTTTCCCAGCTACAGTGGTTATTTTTTCTTATTGGTTATTCGAAAATGAAATAATAGGGTAAGTAACTAATTATAATTAACTCAAAGAAACACTTCAAGAGTCTTATTTATTTATTCTTTGTTTCGATTGTGGCTTTACTAATACACCTATCTGAACATCGGTTCCTTTTTTCACCGCCGTTCTGCCAATTTAAACTTCTTCTGCTCACTGGAAGCAATTAAAAAGTTCGTCAGAAGTCTACTTTAAAGTTCACAACTCCCACAACGCGACTTCTGTACAGATAATAAATGTAATTCTCGGTTATTTTCGGGGACTGTACTTACTTACGGTAAGAAAATAAGAAAAGAAAAACTTTTAAGAAACTCTTAAATTCCGGGTAGAGTTGAATCCTTGATTTTATTGAATTCACCTTTTCAGAGAGAGAGAGCCGATAGCTCTTTTAAAGGAAAATGAAAATCCTTTATTTCAAAATAAAAGGGGACGGTAAGAAGCAGTATAAAACCCACAACCTACAAAATAAATAGGCCGTATTTGACTGAAATAAGATTTATAATTTTCAATCAGTTCTTAGCAACTTCATTCTGAAATTTTTTTTTTTAAACTACATAAAATAAAAAATGGAGTGCTACCAATGGGCAGCTTATCTTCATTTATTTTATCTCCTAGCTTATTTACTTGCTGTATAAACCAATACACTTGTAAATATCAATAAAAAAAATGGTTAAAACATGAGGAATGGTCGGAAAAAATGAAATGAATATGAGTTTAAGTCTTATTAAATCTATCTCAGGGCTGGAAGTACCTCGCTGGGTAAAAACAAGATCAGACGTTGATAGATCGATGGCAAAAGTATGAAAATCACCCTAAATAAAAAACCGTAACTCACAGAAATGCAGTGTCTGTAATAAATAAATACAGCTCATGTTCATTCTTTCAGAGAAGAGCTCCGTCTTCTCAGGGAAATCTACAGCCATGTTGAGGTCTCTGAAACGAATAACAAGCACCAAAAATCATTATAAATTATTGTGACGGACTTGTGGTGTGTCTTACCAAGCATTGAAAGCCAATCCCCATCAAACTCCGTATAAAACTATATTAAACGCTAGATGGGATACGAAATTCCAAGCTACAACTGCAATTTTGTATGGGCATCGGCCCACTGCGGAATCCTAGGAAAAAAAACAACTGAAATAGTAGTCAATTCGGTAAGAACGGAGAAGCATGAAATCACTAAAATGATGAATATCACAGTGAAAGATTGGTTGTTCAAGATTTATAATATAATGGGGAGACAACTAAAAAAGAAAACATTGAAAATCGGGGATAATTAAATCTGTCTGCCAAGAATGGAAAACCAGTTCTAGAACTTCCAGAAGGGAAGAAGTTATCATATGTAAACTTAGAATAGGGCACTACCGATTAACATGTGGCTGGCTACCTTCTCAGACACATAGAACCAACTACTTGATAAACTGTAGCAATACAGTACTTAACTAATTGAGATGATAAAATTTGAGTAATCTAGAATAAAAGTTGGACCAAAGTAAACTATGAAATATATACTACAAGATGAAACGAAACATAGCCCCCCTAGTAAAATGCATAATGATTCTAGAATGCATCTTCATTTGAAAATATGAACTATTTGACCATGCCGACTGGAAGCAGTAATCAAATTACAAAATAGTAAATAATATTATCATTATATGAAATCATAAGGTAAGTTTGTAAGAGTAGTTCTTTTTTAATTGAATACAACAATTTTACATTTAATTTTGGTTCTGCAGTACCTTAATCCAATTATTATAATTATTAAAAAAATAAAATTTGCAACAAAACTATTTCTTTCTCCTAGCATTTCAGTTATATTGATGTCTCTAATGGCAATATAATAATTTCGGAACAACAAAAAGCGCCAACCTAAGTATATAATTTTATTATATATTAAATTTGAACCTAAATATTAAATTTTATTAGGAACCAAGTATGAAAGGAATTTATTGTTAAATAACCGTTATGATAATTTATTATTTTTGTATTTCTATGTTACCCAATATAAGATTCTTAATTTTTTTTTTTTTTTTTGTTGGTTAGAATGAAGAACTGGTATATATTGACTACATAGTTGTATTTATTATTATAAATTACGTGCGTTTATTTTAATAAAAAGCAAAACATAAGATTTGTATTGATGATTTACTACACAGCAGTGTTTCATTTTCGTGAATTAATAAAATATTCTTTTTACACCACTAAGCTCTTGTTTGTCTAAAAGCAACGAATATTTCGCGCCCGAGCGAGAAAGAGAGAGACATTTCAGCATTGTAAATATTTACTTAGGACATAAAACCGTCGTTCCTTCAACATATCCCAAAGGCAAACAAAAGGTTCCATTATTATTATACGATAAAATTTATAGAACAAAATAACTTTTGAAGGGAGCTGAGAAATAATCTGTGAGGAATCTATGCAAATGCTTTAGATAAAAAAGAAACTTGTTATCGAGCGACTAGATAGGGGATGATACAATCCTCTTAGAGCCGCTTCTATATAATCTTCTCTTGAAGATTGATGGTCCGGCCCAGGCGAGATATCGAATCAACCTCTCAGGCGGTCGGTCGTCCAGAACTTCCTTCCAGGGTACTTGATCAAAAGTGAATTAAGGGTAACCGGAAAACTATAAGGGAAAATTTTAAAAATATTCAGACAATTTACGATAAGTAAACCAAGTTTAATGCTAAATAATCTGTTTTGGTTTATTTTTTTAATAATGAACCTTTGTAAACGAACAAAAAAAAATTACCTCCCTTAAAACTTGAGGGTTTACGTTTCAAGATAAGTAGAACCCGAATAACGAATTTAAAAAATCCGTTTGTCTGCCGTCCACCGTCTGCGGCTTTTCTCCAAAAATACTGGACCAATTTTCTTAAAATTAGACTCAAAATTACTATGGTATGAAGCAGTGATCTTAAACCAAGAAGTTAATATCAGCTATTTTTTTTTTTTTTTTAATGACGGCCGATTAAAAGTGAATTTGATTCAATAACTCACTTATTTTTGAAGATAAAAAAAATATATTTTTTACAAAAAAAAAAAAGCGTGACAAATTATAAAAAAAGAGAAAAAAAAAAAGAAAATTTTTATAAATATGCCCATAAATGGTACATAAATATGCCCATAACTCAGTTACTTTTGAATATACAGAAAAGCATAAGTAAAGTAATAATAAGTAATGATTAGTGCTTTTAAAAAAATAATACGAGAATAATTATAAAAAAGTAAAAAAATAAAAATTTAAATTATACCCATATATCCGCATATAAATCATTTATGAAGATAAAGACAATTATGTATAGTGTTTTAGTCAATAAATAAATATATGAAAAAGTTTTTAAAAAACAAATGAATAATATAATTTTTACGCATGGCTTAAAACGAAATGAAATGTTTATTGAGTATCTTTTTAAAAAAATAGCATTTCTTCGTCGAGATTTTTAAATGATTTGATTGGTCTCTAGAATCGAAGTTTTGTAAAAAATGCCCTTTCGAATCTTTAATATCTCAATTGAGGACTGCTATTCTAATGTAGGCAACTTAATATTTCTATTTTATCGTGTGACTTGCAAATAATTCTCACAAAACGTTGAAAAACCTAAAAAAAAGATATAAGTGTATTTAGTCAAACGTAAGTTTTAGTAAGGGGAAAAAATATAAGATTTCTAAAGACAAAGTTGGCTTTTAATAACGAGGAGACTAAAAAATTAAAAGCAGGGAAAAACTCGGAAAGGAATAAAAGAGCTCAGAGAGATAGATGGAACCACTTGTCTCCAATTCCAGCCAAAGCCTAAAGTTAAGATGAGACATTCTACAGTAAACAGAGTCTAAAATGAATTGTTACAGATGATAAAATGGAATATTTAACATTCGGTATAACAATATCCATAAATTGTTTTCCACCTCGTTTATTTATTTTTACCTGTAAGCAGTATTGTAACAACTAGCAAATAGGATAAAATAATAAACAAAATAATAACATGTCAGGCATGAGGGAGGACGGTACCCAGCAGCACGTTTTCTTGTAAGATTTTATATGTATGTTGTCCAGTTTTTTTTTTAAATAATTGAAGTATTTTATGTTTTGTCAAATTGTTAACGAGCATATCGCTATTTGATTTGGGGCCACTTGGAGGTTTCATAGCTTGAGTGAAGTAAGCGAGTTCTTGGGAAAAGCTCAAAAGAGGCTGAATAAGATTATCCTACCCTATAATTATTTGTCGAATTTGAGATGAATTTCCACCTGAAGAAGGCTGTTGAGGAATTTCCCTCCTTACAACCGAGCTAGAGTGAATAATTCTTACATATTTAATGGTGTGTAAAAGTTAAGTTTTATTTCAATTTAATTTTCATTTAAATACATTATTATTCTATAATATATACGTGAAGAAGCCATTTTGCCTTTTTTTACTTCTTTTCTTAAGTTATTTAGTAAACTCCTTATAATTATTAATCATTAATACGTCTCAGAATAAAGTTTCTTGTTCAATTCAATCCTTTTATTTACCTTAAGCAGCGCATTTAACGTTGAAAAAGTTCATTTGTCCTACTCTACTTTTTTTATCGTGCTAAAGTCATTCGAAGAAACTAAGTAGAGTTGAGCTAAAACACTGAAAAGCTTATTTTATTAGAGCTGTTTATCGCCAGTCGTTAAATTCCAGAAAGGCCTCAATTTCCTTCCTTTATTGCAGTGTAAGTTGTACTTCGGTATTGAACATAACCTCAGCAACCCTCGGCCTTGTGACACAGTTCTTTTACTGTTGCTGCAAGTTATTGTTTAGAGTACCACTCGATTCCTGACGTGCAAGGACTGCAGAATACCCTGGATTCCATATTTCTCCTTCCGAATTCATCTCGCGATCTGGAGATGCGGATGGGGGGGGAGGTTGGCGGCGCCCCCCTCCTTCCCCGGGGCTTACCTTGGAAATTTTTTATGAGCACTTTACATAATTCAGGGCCCGCCCGGTTCCTTTACTAGTCATTCCCTTCTCCTTTTCTTTGGCCACACTCCTTTCTCTCTCCCCTTGTTTTTTTTTTTTTTTATATTTTTTTGTTTGATTAATCTTGAAAAAGTAATATCTCGTTCACGAATAAAACATTTTATGCATCCAAAAGATATGAAAAAGATTAAATTTAAGAAGTTATTTTTATACACAAGTTTACTAAGAAAAGACCATTTGAACAAACAATATTTTTTATTTCTCAAAATTAATATCTTCCGAAAGTAACCTACGCTTTTTTAGTAAAATTTAATATACACAAAAAATGGCCATTTTTGTAAACCCATGATTTTAAAGGACAGGAAATATTTTTTTTTTATTATTTAAAGAAATTTACAACTGTATTTATACAATACATCAAGTAAATGGGATATATAAGAGATTAACACACATGATTGTCCTGTGAAGAAACTACCCATTAGTAGAACTTCAATTTACGGTAAGAGGTCTCTTGGCCATCTTCTTTTCAGTCGCCTCGGTGGATTGTCAGGAATAGATGTTGAGGAAAGGTCACGGATAAGCGGGTTTGAGTGGGCAGGAAGTTTGGAATGGAAGGATGTATATCTGGATCGGGCTAAGTCTTCAACTAATGGGATATTTAGGTCTTTATGGATAATTTTATTTGTAACAAAGTATGGAGCATTAAGGATTTTTCGAAGGATTTTGGATTGCAGGGATTGGATGCGAGAGGAGTTTGATGGTTTAGTGGACCCCCATAACTCAATGCCGTAGGTTCCACATAGACCTAATAATGGTTATATAAATGAGTCGTTTGTAGTAAATAGGAAGTTTTGAGCGTTTGTCGAGTAAGTGTTGTAGTAATAGGTATCTACGAGCAGTTTTCTGTCGTTTCAGTCTAGTATGAGAGTTCCATGTAAGGCGTTTGTCTAGGTTTAGTCCTAAGTATCCGGATCTGTTCAACAGGAGTAAGTAAGATATTGTTAAAGGATACGGTGGGGAGTCTAGGTTTACGACGTAGAGTGAAGGTTATTTGGTAGGATTTATTAGGATTTATTTTAATTCTCCAGTTCTGACACCATTTTTCGATGGCTAATAGATGGTTCTGCAGGATTCGGGATGCAACAACAGGATCATTATTCACAGATAACACGCATGTGTCATCAGCGTAGGTAGTAAGGATAGTGCTAGGTTAGATAGGAATGTCAGCTGTATATACTGTATAAAGGATCGGGCCCAGGATACTACCTTGAGGTACACCGGCTGATTGGATAAATACGGATGAGTAGGAGAGATTATGTTGAACTTGGAAGGTTCTATCAGTTTGGTAGGAGCGAATTAATAGGAAATACGTTGGGGTGAGGAATTGGCGAAGTTTGTAAAGCAGTCCTGGATGCCAAACTCTATCAAAAGCCTGTTCTACATCAAGAAAGGCTCCAGTGCAGTACATTCTGCGGGAAATATTTTAATCCTATTTAATGCCTGTCAATACTTAATAATCCCTTTAGACTATTCTCTACATTGTATTTAATCCCATTCGACTCCTTCGGAAAATGCCTCAGTTTAGTTATTCCTTTTAAAAAAGAAACCTGACTGTGTTCAAAGAAATTTTCTTGATTTGAAGAATTTAACGGAAAACAATTCTCACTTCCGCTGAAGCTGCTCGTGTAATCAGATATATGTAGAGGTAGGTGTCCTTGACTTGCGCGTTGTTTAAAAATATTAGCAGTGGAGACACGACGTTAGAAAGTAAGAAGGGCTTTAAGCGACCATTAATGGATATTGATAAGGTTCTGAAGAAAACTCCTTAATTAAATCTGTTTACAATCATCTACGTGAGAAAATTGAAAAAAAAACAGTGTCCTGCTCCCTGGTAACTTACTTCTCAGCAATGAGTCACACTTCTCATCGAATCAAAAAAAAAGTATAAAGAAATTCATGCTACTATGAAACATCCACCATAGGGGTGGGCATAATCGAATGATCGGACTTCGATGATTTAAATTATCGAATGATTAATATGCATCCTGAAAGACAATATGACACAATTCCCCTCTCTATGATTGCTGAGCTCTGAGCCTAGGTGCCAATAAAAAAAAAATAATAATAATAATAAAAAACCTTATAATCTCTCGATTGTCGTTACAAAATTCAGTTCGGATGATCATTCGTTTCTCCAAAACGATTAATCCGATAATCGATTCATTCGAATGATTGAAATAATGATCTTATAATCGTCATTCGATTATGCCCACCCCTAATCCACCTTGACCCAGATATCAAACCATAGAATTGCAGCTTGTTTCGACCCATGATTCATTTACTGTGAGAGAAAATATTGATAATTTTCTGAATGTTTTGAAAGAGTTCTTTGGTAGCCATCCCTTTAAAAGGTATCAGAGTGAGAGCGAGCAATTTGCTGGCAGATGGCTAATGACGATATATAACAATGGCTATACTTGGAGTATTAATGTATTTTATTGTATATTAAAGAAAAAATAATACAAATATTTGGTTGATAAACAGCCATTTTTTTTACACCGTATAATAATTTTTAATTGAATGCTGTTAACATAATAAAAGTTATCTAATCATCACTAATATATTAAAAGTGATAATATGCACTAAGTGCATATTATGTAATTAAATAAAGCACATAATATTATCATAATATTTTAAATGGTTATTAATCAGGAAAGCTCTTAATAACTAAATTATTAAACCTTTAATCACTAAATTATCTTTAATGGTCAAATGGACTGTTTCATATTATTATCAATTGCGAGAAATGTATAAATATAAACTATAAAGCTATTTGATTTGATAATAGACAAGTCTCGCTTTCACATATTGAAATCACATTTCTGTACTACATGTCAATGAGTTGTTGATTGCGGTGACTCGGGTCTGTTAAGTCGTTAGTTTCAGTGAAGAACGGATTTCGAAAAAGTTAATATGCGCTGAACCGGCTGGTAGGCGTCAGAGAGGGTAGTTTGAGATTTGGAGATCAATAAGTTTGGAGTTATTTGTCTATCTATCTATCTATCTATAATATATATATATATATATATATATATATATATATATTTAACATACATAGATAAATACAAGTAAAATTGTACATTGTGAAGAAAACTCAAAACAATATCATTATAAATATGCAGCTATAATTAAAATTTTTCTTCTTAAACCATATAGAGTTAACGGCCGAGCGATGATCCTAGCCGCCATATTTTTCCTTTGATTTTTGGAAACCCAGTTTCTCGTATAATAAAATATGTAATTATTCTTTCTCAGTCCAAATTAAAAAAAAAAATACGCACACACATTCATTCCTATATACAATATTCACAGTCTACCCACAGGAATGTTAAGGCAAGCTATCTGTATCCAAAAGACGAAATATTAAGACTATAAAACTTAGTGTGGGCAAGTACGAGTAGAAGTATTAAGGAAAGTAATAGGAAAATGTTACTGAAGATATAATGCTAGTTAAAATTTAATAAACACGTCGATTTCTATAAATCTTTTCTTTTTCGTTACCACAAAAGATAAATTTGGAGTGATTCCTTGTAGTGACACGGTGAATACCCTTGTGTTTGGAAAGGCAATCCCTTGTATCGATTTCTCCCTGATTGGATGAGGCAGTGTCAATTATCCTTGACTTAATAGGGGCGATGAAGAAGCACCTTACAAACTGGCTTCTGACATCCTACCTTGAAATATAGTCCCTTAGCGCTCCTTATTTTTAAATGCGTTTTCCGGTGTTTTATATTTTGAAACATTGTGCTTTTTAACATTAGCCTTAATAAGATTTTTTCTTCAGTCTAGGAAATTATAAGTTTAATATTCACGAATAGACGAAATTCTTATAAATTGTACCAAGGTGTTTTAGTGTGTTTATTGTAGTGGGTTGTTTCACATGAAATGTCCGTTTTTATAGTTTCTGAAATACATAAAGGATTTTGCAGGTCTCTGTTATTTTCTTCCGAATGTTTACATATTTAAAGTAAACAGTTACTAATCCTCTACCTTTGTATTATAAACATTAGCTTCCCAATCAATTACCCACTTTTAAGTGTACCTCCAAATATGAACATGGAGACACGCGATTTTCGAGTAATATTTTTGTACTAGCTTAAACTCGGCCATTCAGCAGCTGAGGCCGCTAGAAATATTTGCAAGGTCTTTGGGGAAGGGTGTATTAATTAACAGACCATTCGCCTTTGGTTCGCTAAGTTTTCAGCTGGATATACAACCCAATATTATCCTACAATACAAAACAGGTGCTTAAATATTTTCCATCAATGCATCACAAAAATTTTTTCAGTAATATAGAAAATTCATGATAACTTTTCTACCTTGGTATATCATATATATTATGGGAGCAGATAGCAGACCTCAGGTGGAACAAAAACGTTCATATAACCCTCCGATAATCCTCCAATAGTCCGATTCTCAACAGAAAAATTTTAAAACTAAAAGAAAGAAGAGATATAACAGTAATATATTCTACCAATGACTGAATAATCTTAAATAATTAATTTTCCGCATGAAATTGTGCAACACTTTTTTTTTTGTTTATTTATTGTAATTTACAACTGTATACAGGAATACAACAAGATGGACTATATATAAAGGCATGAAACACATGTAGAGAAGCTTCCAAATGGAAGCACTCTAAAAATGTTCTAAACTAGAAGGTCTCGGGGCCATCTCCTTTTCAGACGCCTCGGAGGATTGTCAGGAATTGAAGAGGAAGAAAGGATTGAAACTAGAGGATTAGGGTGGGAATGGTGTTTGCCATGAAAGGAATGGTATCTAGATCGGGCCAATAATGTGCAACACTCACTTTATTATTTAGGGACTTTGATTTCTTAACATTCTGGAAAATTTTCTTTTCTTTTATTTGTTAGCACTTTTAGTTTCCAAACCTGTTCATTAAAGAGTAATGAAAAGCCAATAAAACTAACTGATTGTCGTATATGATAATATAATATATTATTACTGTGCAAATATGACAAAATATTATTAGTCACTTTTTATATAATTTAGAGTTTTTATCATTCTGGAGTGTCCACTCGTTCGTGTTTTGTAATTGGTTCCTTTATCTGTACAAGGTAGTGTTGTGTCGAAAGGGAAACACTTATGACATGCTACCTTCTACACACAGACATATGACATTCCATTATACCATTTTGCTATCTTAGCAAACAATAAAACACATGTTTCTATTAAAAATCTATGTGATTAATTCTTTAGCAATTTCTTTCCATCTCTAAATGTATTTAGAAGTCCTTAAATTAAATTGAACAACAGAGGTAAGTGAAAGTCGTGTGTTGCGCGCACCAGTTTAAAAAAAAATATTTTTTCAGGTTTGGTATAAAATCTTGTGAATCTAAAAACGCAAGGAGAAAAACATTCTAGTCGCCGTTTTCATTGTTAAATTTCCCGATTTCTCATGAACAGTATTTGTAGCTGGAAAAGGAAACCCAGGGAGAGGCGAGGAGTTCGGGAAATAATTCTGAAAATGTATTCAGTATAAACGAAAATTTACATAATTGAAACAATTTTCCTGTGTAGAACATTCGCTAAAAACTGCGTACTAGCTCGATGCATATTCATTATCCGGCGATGCTTAACCTCCCCTAATAACTTAATTAATTATTGATAATATCCGAAGGTTCAATGCACCAACAGTGTACTCGAGCTTTATTTATATGCGGCTAAAAAGAACCTCATAACCATTATTGTATTGATAAAATATCTTATGCGGGCAACACACCACTATCACTTACCTCGGTTCTTAAAAACAATTACAGATCTATTTTATAATTTTTTAAATATAATTATTTTCAGTTTCGTTGGAAACATGTTTTAGATTAAATAATATAAAATTTTTACGAACAATTATCATTTTCCCTATCCTACACTTTACATTAACTTCTACCGCTTTGTATACAATATAACATTTTTCTTAAACCATTAACATTCCAAGAGTATAATAGGGGTACTCACTACGTTTGCTATAGCATGCTATTTGTGTTATTTTGCTAAACCCGTCGAGTTTCCTCAGTTATTTCCTGTATAAAATTGATGGGTTTAGCACAATAGCAAAAATAGCATGCTATAACAAACGTAGTGAGTACCCCTAGTATACATCTATATTACAATTTTTTTTTTTTTCGAAAAAAAAGGACCAAAAAACATATTTTCTCTTTTTTATCTTCTAGACGTACGTTAAATTTTATCAATTTATATATTTATCAATGAAATAAAGTAATTAAGTGACAAAAGGAAGTCAATGTGTGCTAATTAAGTGTTTATATAAAGAAAAACTTCCAAAAAAATTAAAAAAGAAAAGAAACTATATTTATCCGTTTTTTATCAATGTTAATTATATGATATAGTCAAATTTTTTGAACCCAGAAACATTAAGATACTTTAGGGAAAGAAAAAAGTGTCAGGCTATTTAAAACAAAAACTTTAAAATTTAAATCGATATAACGAGTTTTGTTGAAATCGTTAGAGCCGTTTTGAAGAAAATCGTAGAAATTTGCAAAATGCATGGTATAAAATGGCTCTTCTGCTTGACCGATTTTTATGGAAGTTGAAAAACGTGTTAGGAAAATACGCTTCTAAAATATGAACTTTCAGTTTTATACAACTTTGAGCTTTTTCAGGGACTTGGTCATTTGGATTCAGGAAACTTCAAAACGTGTATTACCTGTAAAAAATCAACTTAAAAAAAATGTTAATATCACAACATTTTCCTTTTCGATTTAGTTCATATATAGGTAAGTGAAAGTGAAAATAACACCTGTAAAACAGAACAACAATAGAATAGAATAGAATAGATTTTATTTGTCTTTGGGGTATTTCCCATACAAATAGAGCCTGGCTTGGCTGTTCACAATACACTTTTTAAGCTATATACATATGTTTTTGAAATAATAACATATCTCTTTAAAAAATAATAATAAATAAATAAAGATATTGCTAAGGATGAATTAACATGGTTTTTAAATAATAATACATCTGTTAAAGAGATAAAATAAATAAATTAATTAACTACAATTATAGAAATGTGTTTAGTGCTAATAAACAAGAATTCGAGCACCTATCCTTATCTCTCCCTGAACTCTTCCTCCGAAAATACTGCCACATAAAAACTCTGGTAATACTTAATTTTGAAAAATAAAAAAATGGTTACTACCTGAAGTCAAGACTTCCAAGGAAACCAAATTCTCGAAGGACGTATTGATGAAGATATTGTAGTGCTGGGAGAGGTACTGCTTCAGGCCCTGTGGGGTCGAGGTTGAAGGGCCATAAGGGTTTACTCGAGTGGTGCTTAGCTTATGTTCAGCTCTAGATCATATGGCTAGGTCGCGTTTCCAATATGATCGTACACATGAGTTTCTTCCAATAGCTTCGCGTTCGTTACTAGTAAATTTAAATAATTTTTTTAATCCATTTATATTGCAAAAGATCAGTCTACATAGTATTTTTTGAGAAATACTAGCTTGGTGTGGTTTTGGTACCGGCTGACGAGTGGTAAGCTGTCTACTGAGGGGAGTGAGTTCATTATTAAATAATCTTAATATCAATCAAGTAAGTTTTAATAGGTCTTATTCCTGTTTAAGAATTTTTCCTATTTTTTTTTATTCGATAATATCAGACTCTTAGTTTAGAAAATCTGGTGCGGGCAACACACGACTTTCACTTACCTCCGTTTTTAAAATCGATAAAAGAATTTCCGAATACAGTTAGAGATAAAAACGAGTGAAACCATTAAAGAATTAATTGAATTGAATTGATATAAAAACATGTGTTTTATTAAAAACTCTATTATATTATTATCTAAAATAATCAGTTAGTTTTATCGGCTTTTTATCACTCTTTATTCAATTTTACAAGCTTGTGTATAAGATAATATATTTTCTAAAGCCTTTCTTTTTCAAACGGTATATTATGCGTCTATATTACTGTTCTAATGTTCTTTTTTTTTTTTTTTTTTTTTTTTTATTTCTTTTATTCGTATATATTACAATTTGTCATAATAGACAATAATAATAGTGCTACAGGATCTCATTCATACAATATTTACAATATAAACAAAAGGAAAGTCAAATTACATAAAATAAAATCAAAATAAATAAACGTATACAATAACAAAATTAAGTAGACAAAATAAATACAAATAAATGAAGTTAACAAATAAATAAACAAAACATGTCACATTCATATCTATGTACAATATTTACAATCTGCTCGGGAACCCTGGACGGGGCTTGTCCCCCCACGTGTGGAAGGACAAGCAGAGCCCAAAGGATCCCAGCGCCTCCCTCTCAGCCGCATCACTGGTAAGAGCCAGCGGAAGCTAAGTGAGGGCGCCATAGCCACAATCACACCGCACTTGAGAGGAGAATCTGACCAGTGTCAGAACTCCAGCATACGTATTTACAATATATCTCGGGGCCACTGCCGTTTCAACCTTCTAGGTGGGTTGTATGGATGAGTGGAGCTGGATAGGGATCGTGCTAAAAGATTAGGATGATGAATGAGGTTCTGATGGAATTTGGAAAATTTGGATGGAATTAGGTCTGAAATAAATGGAACATTAAGGTCGTGGTGCAAGGTATAGTTGGATACATAATAAGGAGTATTTACTATTATTCGGAGGACTTTGGATTGAAAGGGTTCTAATGTTCTAAAACAAAATTGGCGCGCTGTGCTTCATTGACAAGCCGCCAGGTTGCAGCACGGTCAACATGAATTTACCTTTTCGGGTTTTAGGTACAACAGTTAGTTTTATCGGCTTTTCATTACCCTTTACGATTCCGTGTATCAGATAATATTTTTTCTAAAATCTTTAGCTATCCAACAGTACATTATACATCTACATTACTATTATTATTATTATGTTAAAAAACACGAAAAATGCATAACAAATATTTGTTCAGTTTTCTCCTTTAGTTGTTTATCAAATTCGCTCAACGTGCATATTTAGCTGTTAATTATCAATGGTAACAAGATAACAAAGTTATTTTTAGAGAATCTATAGAATTAAAATTACTTTAGATGAATAAAATTTAAAATATCGGCATTTGAGCCCTGCCATATTATTTCAATCAGAATGAAACCTACATCATATTAAAGTCTATTCAATTTTACATTCATATAGCGAGTTTAATCAAAATCGTTATAGCCGTTTTTTAGAAAATTATAAAAAGGTACAAAATGCGTAAACATCTCGGGCGTATAGTAGTCTTAAATGTAAAATTTCAGTTCCGTACGACTTTTTTTTTTCGCTCTAGAGGACACACAGACCTTTTTGCGGCACTTGGTTATTTGGGCTCAGGAGACCCTAAAACGTGTATTTTCGTTGAAAACTTGAATTCGAAAATTTTCACTATCGCAATACTATGTATTTCATATATAGGTAAGTGAAAGTAAAAAACCTTTCCTGTAGGAAACATTTTTATCAATACTGTGTAAATTTAGAATATATAAATATTTTCTCCCTCCTCTTTCCTCTTTTTTTTTATCATGATAAATGGAATTTTGTTTTTTAGTATTTCTGTCTCAACATTTCCTGTAATATTATATTATAACTAAGATTATAGTTATTTAGTGACAGTAATATCATATAATACCCTTTTTTTAACCAAAAATAGTTATTTACGGCGTGATCAGGAAGATTTATATTTGCCTGGTTCTTAAACTATATCTTCTTCCAACGTACTTTCATTGTTTGTATGGAGGACATAATAAAGAACAAAATTATTTTTTTCTGAGTTCCCGTTTTAAGAAGTTGCGTTAAGAACTTCTCCTCTTGAAAGGTCATCAGTTTTTTCTTCTAAGGCTGTATAAGTTTTTTTTTTAATAGAATTTAATTCCTGAATAAGCACTGCATTTATTTTATTATTATTGTCGATATTTTCGTATATTTCCCTGATAGCAATCATTATATCTTTTTTAGTAATTGCCATCGTGTTTATTAAACGATTCTTTTTTTTTTTAACAGTTTTTTCATTTATTGAAAATTCAATAAGCTCATAAAAAATATTCTTAATTAAGATCATGATATTATACTTCATTTCTTGCGACCATTAAGAGGTATAGGAGTGGCAGGATTAAAGGATTCCGATTGTAGGCCTAACGGGATTCACGTGGTGCGAAGGGTGGGAGCCCTTTAAATAGCGTCATCATTCGCAGATAAAGATAAGAGCACTGCTAAGGAGCAGGAAGGCGAGATAGAAGAGCCATTGACTAAAGTAATAGAGTAATATTGTCGGTTGTGTAAATAGCGAGCGTACGTGGGCGGGATACGAACCCGTGAAGGCCATCAGTGGCGCTATCTACCAGCGACCAGTTATCGCCTCATATCGCGCCAAAGATGGTTGGTAATGTTCTCTCCTGCACGTGGGGCTTGTCCTTAGGTTACTTCACTTGAGCCGATCGGCATAGAAGAATAAATGAGTCTGTTCTCATGGTTACAGCCTTACATATTTGCGGTTTAGAAACGCAGAGAAAACGCTGAAATAAACAACTGTATTTTCAATTTAATATTTTAGAAGCAATAACTGCAGCTCTATGTTAAGTGCACAACAAAAATAGATAAGAATTCACAACAAAGTTTTCAAAATAACCCAAACAGACCTAACAAGACTAATGTACTAAGTAGCTACAGCTGACTTTTTTTTTTTTTTTTTTTGACGCGAAACGGCCTTCAAGTATCATTTTTCTCCCAGCTTTGCCCACACATTCCCCTCTCGTCCTCTCTTTCCACATCTTCTTCATTCTTTCAGACTGCACTCATCTTTCTTCCTCGCTCCATATTCCCCCTTTCTCACCTCTTTGGCACCCACAAGGACCTTTATCTTTTCTATTTTTTCCCTATATTCATCTTAACCAAACTCTCCTCCATACCCTTTCTCTCGGACCCATTACTACAAATAATTTTCCCTAAATATCTGAAGCTATTTTTGACCCTGATTTCTCCACACTTCGTTTTAAATGTTATGTTTTTTTTCAAAAGTATCGATCAGTAGTCATCAACTCTGTCTTTTCGAATGATATCTGCAAACCGACTCTTTCAGCAATTTCTTTTAAGGTATTTAGCTGCTCTACTGCTTTATCCGCAGATTCCGCCAGCAAACAACTTATATTTTCCTCAATAAAAAGAAAAACGCTAAAAAATAATGCACAATGGTTTATTTTTTCCTAATGATTTTTTTTTTTTTCATTTACATTTCTTTTAGTTATATTTTCATATTATATATGTATAAATATATTTATTACAATACAAACAAGTACATAACAAGTGCAAAAAAAAACAACAACAAAAAAAAAACGACAACCCAAGATTGCCAACCCAAGTCCAGACCTGACAGGTAAAACTAAGATTTTTCAATAGGAGTAAAAATCCTTGTTTATGCTGTCTTTCGGAGAGAACGTTAACTGGAGAACGTTAAATAAATAATTTGGCTATTTATTGCTGCAACATTCATCATAGTAACAAAAATAGTTAAGGCCGGCTATATCTAATTTTCGAAACATTAAAATTTGACTTGATATGGTCGACCAAATCTACTCCACCCTTTGTGAGATTATAAACGTAATTATTTCTGGTTTATAGAATGTTCCCGATGCTTCATCTATATTTCCATTGTCATAAAAGTTGAATACATTATGACATTTTTTGGAATATTTAGTACTAACATTCCAGTATCTGAGTATGCGAACATTGTGCTAAACAAGGGCCTATCCTTGCTGAAAAAAGTGTGGGATTGCTTTTTTAAGAACATATTTATAGAAAATAATGCAATCGTGGATGGTCGCACGTAAGAAAATCTCTCACACTAAGAGACAGGTCGTAACGAGACAAGTGCTGTCGCTAAAATGAGATTAGGAAAGTGATAGGACTAGTTCGTACAAGTGCCAAATTTCCTAGATTTCAGATAGATGAGGCTGGACGTTTTTTGTCAAAAAAGAAATAAGGTATTTAAATGTGGTAATACGACTATGAGAAAAACTCATACGCAGCGGTTACCGGCGGGTTAAAGATCTCTATCATAATAACACCTTAATAGACAAAATTTAGGGCTCCCACTGTATCATTGTCCGTTAACTGCAGGAGCATAATAGTGACGTTAAATTAACAAACAAACAATGCAACAGTCACGGGTCTTGCAAGTACATTCACTGCCTTTCGAGTGATTTTAAGTCAAACGTTTTAAATTCCATTTCATGTGCAAGCTGCAACCACAGGCTTTGGGGAAACCATTTTCCAAGCTTTCAAGAATATGATGGATTCATTCTGCACTGCCAGACTCCTCTTTAGGCAAAACGTCGACCAAAGATACGTGTCTTGCCACCTCCCAGGTCTAGGTGGTTATACGATGTCTATAGAGCGGGTTGGCACAGGTATTCACTCTACTTAAGATCTTGATGTGATTCCGGCCGATGTACCTCAGGCACTGTGGGTAGCTGGAGCTACTCGTGAATTTTCCTATGTCTTGATCTTTGAAGTGAAGTTCCGCGGACGAGTTCTGGTAGATATGCAGGCTCTCAAGTGTCGTTTTATGAAGGTGGTAAAGTAGTCATGTACCCAACGGTATAGGCTCTATAGCAGGGTGGGTCTGATAGTGACCTTATAAATCTGAAGTTTAAGAAGCAAAGACAGAACTGTCATTAGGTAATAAAGCCTATGACCGAACCAATTTCAATCTCGCCTGTACGTGACTGGAGGAGGTGAGATGTCTGTCCAGGGTTACGCCCAGGTAGAGAATGGTGTGAGAAACAAGTAGATACCTCTCATCCAAAAAATCTTTGAAATTCAAACATTCTTCTTTCGAAATCAGTATTCGTTTATGCATGAAATACATTTAAAAAATTTAAAACTTTTTTGTTTGATACCAATTTTTATTTTATTTTTCTCGGTTTTTAAGTAATGTGTTTTGAAGACCAAACATTATTAAAATTAATATAGAAAAGCTTAGATAATACTTTTATCATTATTCTAGTTTTCGTTTCGTTCGGAAATGTGTAGAACTACCGCGGTTAATAGTTTTAGAAAAAAATTGTTTAAACTGTGAATGGAATTTTATTACTTCCTTTTCTTTTATACGGTTTCCAATTAAGGAAAATATAGATAATGATTGGTAAAAATGTCATAAAAGTCACAACGACTGTTTCTAATAGATTGACCAGTATTAAAAAAAAATAATAACACCTTATAGGTAGTAGAAAATATGCATAGCTCTCCATTTTGAAACAGTACGGCATAAATCGAGCCGTAACTGCAGTTGGAGACAGTGCGACCTCATCTCGATGACAGAAGACTCCCCTGGCACTAAGTACGACTATTATTCAGCTAGTGGTGAACTACCACTGTTTACAGATTAGTATTTATGCACTAGTTTGAGTTTTGTGTTTGTGAGTCTAAACCATAAATCTTAATAAAACAACGACAGTCTAATGTTTGACCGTCTTCTTTTTTTTAGATAAAAAATGCATGAAAACTGATAGTTTAAATCAGATATGTAGTTGATAATGGAATTTCGTAGTGCAAGATTGTATTAGCAGGAGTGAAGGAAATTACTATATAGGAGTAATAAAAGGCTATTTAGCATAGGGATACATATCGGATTAAGAACGATCTATCGAAAGCTGCTGTTCAATGGGACGTAATTTACAGACCAGGAAGGCCGTGAGCGGGTGATTTGGGAGCCAACGGATGATTTAAATTTAAGGAGATTGGTGATGTAAGATGGACAACGGGATTAGATATGTTGGTAGAGGAAAGATGTCAGGAAGTACTTACGGCAGTAGGAAGGGTGAACACACTCAACGCTTCGTAAATCGGGCGATAGAGGTGTCTCTGGATATCCCAAAGATGAAACTTATAAGGCAGTTAAACATTCGTTTTAGTTTTGCCCTAATATCTCCCAGAGTCCCCCCTTATACTCTGTACAGCAGTAGTCATAGAGGAAAAATATCAAGAAGCTAACTGGTTTTAATTAGAAGAATTAGGACGTTGGTAATTTAAAAGTTTTAAGGTGTAGAGAGAAATGCTTTATTTTATCAAAATTACAATAAAATAAAACAGTGCTGCCCAACTGTATTGGGTTGCTATCATACACAGCGTACTCATCAATCTTGATGACATGTGATATTGACCTGAAAAGTTATAAATTTACAATACAATTACTTTCTTTATCAACAGATTTCTGTGTTATAATATGTAATATACTCTATAATCCAAAGCGAAATACAAGCAAAAAAAAAAAAAAAAAAAGATTTGAAAATGCACACCTAAAGGACCAACAGTATCAAAGAGTCAATGACAAAATTTAAGCAAAAATTTTAATAAATAAACAGAAGATTTCGGAAACATGGTTTTTCCAGGAAATGGTTTAATCAAAATCTTTAACTATTTTCTAGAAACCAGTAGAAAAGGTAATATCGTGTAGTCAGTAATTTGGTTTTCCACATCTCTACAACTTTCTAAATTCAGTTAAAGGTTTGAAAATTCTTTGGTAACTTCATTTTGTGCCACGTAAGGTCATTTAAGAGTTCTCAACTTTTTCCCCTACCATCAACATTGATAATATAATTGTTTAAGTGAAAAGAAGATTTAAATGATGTAGCTCTTTTATTTCTTATGCACTACATTTATTACCGGTAATATTCAACTACCTACCTACTTACCTTAAAATAAAAAAAAAAAATAATAATGTTAAGTTTTAGTGTAACCATTTCACCCGTTCAATGTCGTTATGCAATTATTTTGAATGCCTTTGAACCAATCAGTGCATCACAGTATGTAGGGTTCAGTATATTATTATGAAATATGACGGACCACTGATCCGAATGAGAACTATTGATGTAGGCCTGTCTGTATACATTGTATACATGCTATGTTGCTTTAGGTTGCTTATCTCTCAATTTCAACTCCATAAGACCAGAAATGTTTGATATTAAAACCAATAATATACTAAATTTGATTATGGCTTATAATACTTGATTGGGAAATTATTGCGGTTTTATATAGACTAAATTTCTTAATTTTAGCTTAATTTATATATTTCTACAAATAAAGTACAACTAATCAACGCACATTGCGAACTTTTCTTGTTAAACTTTCGAACCATTTCAATTAGCATTTTTAAATGAAAAATAAAAGTTGGATGGCGTACAAGAGCCAGCCTCACTGCCCCCGAGATAAAAAAAAAAATATAGAGTTAAAGTGACTGTGGACGGTAGTACTTTTTTAAAACGTTCCGCAACGTTAGAGTTGGTTTGTAACTTTAAAACGAACCTTTGAGAAAATTCTCGTCATTCCTGAATAAAATTCCTCTCCGATGTAACTCTATTTTCATACCGTAATCGTAAGTGAAATTCGGAAGCATTTTTTTTTTTTTCAAAAATTGCTCCAACTGTCTATCTTGAAATAAATTATCTAAATATATATTTTTTTACTGGAAGGAATCAGTCCGCATGGCGGTCAATAAATGAAACAACTAAATAGTTTCGACCCCCATTGTGGATGATTATCAGTACTAAAAATATACAAAATAAATACAGTTGCAATAACATTAAATGCAATATTATATAAAATATTTAGCTAGAGAATGTCGGTATTGTAACATAAAAAAAGAAATATAAATGAAAAGAAATCAGTTAAATAAATTACAATGGCTATAGTATAATAATGAGAGGGCTATAGAGAGCCAATTATGACTAAAGATCATGTACGAAAATATCAATATTTACAGGAAATAGGAAACATTAAAGTGCGGAATAGATTGGAGATGCGTACCGTATCGTGAGCGAAAGGAAACTAGGTACAGTTTGGTAGAATAGAGGTAGGCAGGTCGAAAATGTAGGTAGATTGGAAAGTACGTGTTTATGGACTGGATCTGACAACAATGACTAAAATTATAATACTTCCATACAAATAATTAATACAAATTAAACATCTAATAATAATTTTAACAAAAGAAAAAAAATCTTATAATTATATTCGTAAAATAAAACCTATATAATATTAAGAACAGTGATGAAAGACGTATATGGGGTAAAACTGTCTGTACCTCTCAATCGAATTCTCCAAATTATGTTAAAGGCATCAGAGTGAAAATATTTTGGAACATTGTAAATTCAATCATTGTATCAAGCCGGGATTCGAACCCAGGACCTGGAGAACAGCAGACTAGACCACGCCGCTCAATAAATAAATAAAATAAATACATATGTCAGTTGGTTTTAACAGATTTTATGATATCACAAAGAATAATTAAATTACAAGTAAATAACCCTTAACTGTGCAACACAAACTCTTCAAACAAAAAAATTGAACATATGTTCATAAATATGTTTTTACACAAACAAATAATTATTTACAATATTCCCCTTTTATATTAGGAACTAGCCTAACACCTACCTTTCGGTATCCACCAATTGGTCTAATTGCTGAAACTGCATTTTTTATGACTCCTTGGGCTAATAATACTGCATGTACCTTTAAATCTTTATATTCATCTGGTAGAGTATACCATAGCAATTTATCTTCAGAATTCCGGCCAACTAATATTCGTCGGAATCTCTTTTGACTATATGGACATATAATTTCGACTCCATACTATAAATTATATGTTGTAATTGAATTTGTAAGTTGGTTGTAACTGATTTTATTATATCACAATGAATAATTAAATTACAAGTAAATAACCCTTAACTGTACAACACAAACTCCTAAACAAAACAATTGAACATTTGTTCATAAATATGTTTTTACACAAACAAATAATTATTTACACATATAGAAAATTAAATGCATACGTAAAATAGATTCAAAACAATCAATAAACAAAATTAATAAATAAACAAAAATATATACAGTGTGATAGACAGATAAAATATATTACTTAATTGAGTTTAATATGTGACTAAAGGTGGAAGAGATACATTTATTGAAACGTTGTCTGGTTTATTTATGGCCAACAAATTTGTCTGTAAGGACACAGTTATAATTTCATTATTACAATAGTACATTAAAAATTCTTTAATATCAGCCTTAAATTCTTTAATACATAGTGAAATTTTAAATAAAGTGGTGGAGTAGTAAGACAGCCTTTTTATTGTACTATTAAAAACTGACCTTCATCTTAATGTATCAAGAATCAATAAAACAAAAAACAAAAAAAAATATATATATATATATATAATGTATAATTAATAAACTGGGAACTTCTAGCAATTAAAAAAATGAATGTTAATGAAAATAAATAAATAATTATTTTGTTCATGTACACAGCATTAGATGGGAAAAGAAAAATACAATGCTATAAATTAACACAAAGCACACTAAAATTTCTTTAGAAATATTCTTTTTGAAATAATTATAATAATAAGTTCAACATTAATGTAATATAACAACATAATTACCTTTTTTTCCTTTTATAATTTTTTTTTAAAATTTAATTTTATCATTAATAATAATGCTGACAAATAAGTTAACACTTGCACTTATTTTTTATTTAGGTTTCCTTATTTACATTAAAAACTGAATATAGTCAAGACACTCAGGAAACCGAATGGATGGGAGTAATTAAATAGACGGGATTTAAAGGCAGGGAGGGTATTTGAATTACGGATATAATATATCTTGTTGGACATAATAAATATATATTGTTTTTGATAATATATCCATTGATATATTTTCAGTAATAAATAAACAATTATTTATATATAATGAAATTTATAACTTGAAGTGTTATGTCCATAGAATTTTTCATTTTGACTCATCATAGCGACAGATCTATAAGCTCAGATGATACAGAGATAGCTCACGAAAATCATACACAAACACACGAAGAAAACATTCCGCTTTTAGTAATGTAATCTAACGCAACCTTCCAAGTCAACAAGCCCAGAATAAAGTTTGCCAAGCCAAGTAAGAAGATTTCCATTTACTTTTCTTCTCGAGTTTCCCACCTGCCACCTTCGCCCCATTAGGTCCCTCTCCGATGTAACGCTAAATCATTATAAATTCCAATAAAGAAAGTTTGAAGGGAGGAGAGTACATTTCAGGGAAAGAGCGAGCTGGCCCTGTAAATATGGCGATGGGATAGCACTTCCAAAGACATGCTGTTTTTATAACGAAGCCAACTTTGCCATGAACCAGTTTCTTCAAGCTTCTTCCTTCCAACTTGCATTTTAAGAAATTACACTTGTGAATAAATTAACATTATTCAGCTCCCTCAACCCATTTACTTATGAATATAAGAGAATATTAAACACTTTTCTGGCTAAACTTTGGAAATTGTAATGGAAGAAACGGAAGGTACAAGTTTAGTTATGATGTGAAACAGAAGTTTTGAGAGACTCGGAAAGTCACAAGGAAAAGTTTTTGCCTTTATTACACAAATTAAACATAAGTAATAATTTCTTGTATTGTTTTTTTTTTTTTTTATTATTCATATTTCGAAATATTAACTATCTTATACAAAATTACTAGCTGACCCAGCAAACATTGTTAAACCATATAAATTATGCCTAGTTTAAGGTTAAATTATGGTTGTTACATAAAAAGTAAGAAATGTATTTCTAGCGAGTGGGGATAGGATGTATAACAGAAACAGGAATAGAGCGCTTTAGAGGATTATTGAAGATAAAAAAAAAACATACATTTAATTTTATGAATTCAGTGTATTTATTTTATTTATTTATTTATGACGCCTCTACACTTGTAGGTCATTGGCGTTTACACTTACATTTTATACTCTGTTATAATATAAACTTCTTTTTAAATACTTAAAGATGATATTGGCTTTGTTTTCATCATCTTGTAATAATTCTTTTAGAGTATTTTTCATTTTTAATTCAATTCATAATTTATTGAAATTTGGACAATCTAACAATATATGTTTCACTGTGTCACATTGCGTACAAGTTGGGGCTTCTAAACCTCGCAGAAGGTAGCCGTGGAAGAACTCACTATGTCCTATCCGAAGCCTGCAGAGGATCACTTCTTCTCTCTTTGACTTCCTGTTGGAGGTCTTCCAACGGGCACAATATTTTTTTATTTCATTTAATTTAGATGAATTTGACTTGCCACTTTTCCTTCTGTAAAGAGCTGAACTGCCTGGTCCAGTCTTGGAGAGGAATTTTTTTGACTATCGTAGCACGAGGTGTTGTTAAATGACGAGCACAGTGTATTTTATTTCAAATTAACGGACATATTTATTGTTTAATATTAAAAGTTAAATGTAAAGCAAAAAAATTGTAAAATATTTTGTATCCGATAGTAGGAAATAAAAAATGAAGATATAAAACCATCAATTCCTTTTTTTCATTCCATGTATAATAGGGTGGTACTTCCGCACGATTACACAATTCGAGTAATTAGGTGAGTCTATTTTTTGTTGTTGATATATGGCAAGCTTAATTACTGTATTTTTGTTGAAAAATACGTGCTTGGCGTTTTTAAGATGGACGGCTAAGTGTATAATATAAATGCTTTTTTTTTTTTTATTGAGAAATATTACAATTTGTTGCATAATGAACAGTAGTAATAGAGATGTAGTACACATTCATACGATATATACAGCCAATAATGATAAAGTCAAATTACATAAAATCGGAAATAAATAAATTCAAATATATACAAAAAAACAAAAACAAGAAACAAATCAAAACAACAACCTATAGTAGAGATAAATACAAGTTGGGAAATAAATAAAAATCATACAAGCAAACTTAACTATATACAATATATACAATCAGCCAAAGGAACCCTAGACTCGCGGAATCCAAGAGATCCCAGCGCCTCCCACTCAGCGCTTCACTGGTGTATGCCAGTGGAGGCCGAGCCAGAGCGGAATAGCCACAAACATACAGTACATGAGTGGAGGATCTGACCAGTGTCAGAACTCCAGATAAATGTTTACAAAACGTTGCGGGGCCACTGCCGTTTCAATCTTCGAGGAGGATTGTAGGGATGGGTGAAGCTGGAAAGCGATTGAGCAAGAGGATTAGGATGATGAAGAAGGTTCTGATGGAATTTGGAGAATTTGGATGGTACCAGGTCTAAAATAAATGGAATATTAAGGTCATGGTGTAGGGTACAGTTGGTAACGTAATAAGGAGCATTAACTATTGTTCGGATGACTTTGAATTGGAAGGATTGGATACGTTTGATGTTAGAATGTTTAGTTGTCCCCCATAGTTCAAGTCCGTAGGTCCATATAGGTTTCAGTACTGTCTTATATATTAGTAATTTGTTGTCGACTGTAAGATGAGATTTTCTGTTTAGTAATTTGTATAACCGGCCGAATCTGCGGTTGAGTTCTATCCTTTTAAGTCTCGTATGTGGGTTCCACGTCAGTCTTTTGTCTAGTAAAAAGCCAAGGTACCGGACTGTGTCTGAGGAAGGAAGCGGTATGGAATTGAATTTAACTGTTGGACAGGATTTGCGTCGAAGGATGAAGGTGACGTGTGTACATTTGCTTTCGTTCACCTTAATTCGCCAAGCCTTACACCAGTCTTCGACAAGGGAAAGGTGCCTTTGGAGATTTAGAGATGCTACTTCAGGATCGGAATTGGATGATAAAATGGCTGTGTCGTCAGCAAATGTTGCCAGAAAGGTATCGGGATCGGCAGGGATATCGGCGGTGTAGAGGATGTAGAGGACGGGTCCTAAGACGCTGCCTTGAGGAACACTGGCCTCAACAGTATAATGTTTGGAAAATTCGGAACCACAGCGAACTCGGAAGGAGCGGTTTGATAAATAGGATCGGAGGATTAGGTATAAGGATTGAGGTAAATGGGTTTTGAGCTTAAAGAGCAATCCCGGGTTCCACACCCGGTCAAAAGCTTGAGCTATGTCCAGAAAGGCACCCGAACAATACTCCTTGCACTCAAGGGCAGAGGAAATGTGATCCACAACTCGGAGTCCTTGCTGAACTGTGGAATGTTGAGAACGAAATCCAAACTGATGCGAAGGAAAATTTTTAAATTTATCTAGGATTCGTTTTAGTAGGAGCTTTTCGAAAATTTTTGAGAGGATCGGAAGTAGGCTAATAGGTCTGTAAGATGACGTGCTGTTGGAAGGTTTGCCTGGTTTCAGGAAAAGGATGATAGTTGAATGTTTCCATAACAGAGGAAAATAGGTAGTGCGTAGGATACTGTTATAAAGATATGTAAGGAATGTAATGGCTTTTGTGGAAGTTGTCTTAAGATCTGAGGCGTGAGGAGAAGATATTTGACCTCAGAGGGATTAACTGCTTTAGGAGGTAAGGAGAGTGGTATTGGCGAAGTAAGGAACTGTTCAACTGTTGAAGTGTGGTTTGGATTCAACTCAGGATGAGGAGTGAAAACTTTGGAAAGGTGCTGTGCAAATTCCTGGGCTTTATCCTTGTCAGAAGCAGCCAGGAACTATCCTCGCGCAGGAGAGGATGGGAAATCGTGTGAGTATTCAGGATTCTCTTCGTGACATTCCACAGAGAATTGTCACGAGTCGAGAGAGAGGAGAGGTAGGAATTGTAGGATTGGGAACGAAAGGTCGCCAACTCCCGTTTTAATTTTCTACAATAAATGTTATAAGAGCGGTGATCTTCTGGGTGGCGGGTGCGTTGCCATAATGTTCTGGCTCGGCGTTTGGTGTTGATGAGGTCCGTCAGGTGTTGTGGTAAATGGCATTTGTAAGGAATAATTTGGGATTGTTTAGGAAAGGAGGCAGTCCAGGCAGCTTGTTGAATCAAGGTTGTAAAGGAATATACGGCATCATCAAGGTCAGAAGGGGTTTTGAGAGTTACTCTGAGGTCGATATCATTGGTGAGGATTTCGCGGAAGAGGTTCCAGTTGATGGGGCCTCTGATGAATGACGGTGGGAAAGGTTTCGGAATAGGAGTCATGGATACATTTAGGATTAATGGACTATGATCAGAGGATAGTTCATCAAGGCGAGTTACGGAATAGTTCAGGGAGCCTAATCCGCTGTGGATGAAGAAGTCGAGGATGTCAGGATTACGGTTAGGATCTGTTGGCCAGTAGGTAGGGGAATCGGGAGGTAGGAGATTAAGGCGTCTGGAGTTGAGTGCAGACTGCAATGTCCGTCCACGAGTATTTGTGGTTCTGCAACCCCATTGTTGTTGCTTCGCGTTTAAGTCTGCACCCAGAATAAAGTGATTCCCCAATGAGTTGAGGAAGGAACCAAATTGGGTAATAGAAATAAAATTTTTAGGAGGGCAGTATGCTATGCGATGACTAGCGGAAAGGAAAAGGTCTTGATTATAATAGAGGTGGCTTGTAGGAAATCGTGGGCGGGAAGTGAGTGTAAGTGATGGGAGAGGGATCGGTTGACAATGACAGCAGTACCGGCATGGGCTTTGCCGTCTGGATGGTCTGTCCGGTATGCTGTGTATTCAGGTATTTTGATACTTTGATATTTTGATACAGGTACTGTTTAGTGGTTAGTCTAGTTTCAGTAATGAGTGCAACGTCAACTTTTTTGTCTTGGAGTAAGGCTGTAAGTTCGTCAGTGTGAGTTCTAACACCATTCGCATTCCATAGGAGAATAGATAAGGAGTTAGGTGAGGTCATTTATGGATTTTTTAAGTTAGGAATAAGATTTGATACAAGATTCGTGAGGATTGTTATTAGGGGCATGACAAGGGATTTGATTTCGGAAATGAAGGATGTCATCAAACTGGTAAGATCTGTGGCATTTGAAGGAGGGGGAATATGAGAGATTTGTTGTGGATGAGGATTTTTAGGACTGATTACGTTTTGAGGAAGAGGTATTTGTGGAATGGATTGAGGATATCGATGTACATTTTGTAGTTCCGGCAGGGCCTCGGCTTCAGTACATTGGTTCCCACCTCCAAGTAAGTGGGCAAATGATACATTGGCATCGATTAATTTTGAGGGTTCTCTTCTAGTTCTAGCCTGTCTTGTTGTTTCATCCAGTACTTGGGGTTTTTGATACCTGGTCCTTAGTTCCTTATAGATTTGGCATCCTTTGTAGTTGGCCGGGTGGTCCTTGAGTCAATGAGCACATACAGCGGGTGTTGACTTCGGTTTTGTACATTCCACAGACTTGTGCTGTTCACCGCATTTCACGCAGCGTGGTATGTGGTGACAGTAACTTTTGGTATGACCATACGCCTGACAATTGTAACACTGAACAATTTCTCTCTTTGTATAAGGTTTTTCGACTCTTACACTTGTATAATACAGTCTTTTTAGATCATAAATTTTTTCTACTCCTGCTAATGGTTCCAAGTCAGCGAAGAATAGAGGCAGTTGAACTCTATCTTTTATGACATTAGTGACTTGTCGCACTTTGTAACCCATCTCCATGAGTTCTTCTTTGATAGCGTCAACTGGTGTTGAAGGGTGTAGATTTCTGATCACAACTCTAAGAGCTCTCTCTTGGCGTAGCTGATAAGTGTGAAAATCCGCTTTAGTTTCAGTTAGGTATTTCACAATTTTTCTATATGCCTCGGCGGTGGTCGGTGATATTTTGGTGTCATTGATTCTACTCATACAGTAATAGCTGGTGGATTCGGTAATCTTGTTTAATTGCGCACATAACAACTGGAAATTTTTAATATATTTTTGACAAATATCGGTGGAGGCCGTGGTTCACTGGGTGTAGGAGCAGATTCCATGTTTTCTTTTTCATTATGTAGGATTTGAAAAGGATTTGGGGTGAAAAACGGAGATTCGTCAGTCATCCCCTGTGACGATGTGCCAGGCTGTGGTTCAGATTCTGTATTAGAACCTGAAGGGGTTGCTTGTTGATTTAATTTTTTATTAGTATCACGGCGGGGTCTTTGTTTTATGGGAGACGTGATTGAACCAATAGATCTAGATCTTTTAGTTGATGTTTTGGAGGAATCACTTGGTGAAAATATCGCATTTCATGTGAAGAAGGTAATAAGAAAATAACTAGATGTTGGTAATAAAACAATAACTAAAGAAAAGAAAACCAATCCCGGCCTTGCCGAGCTATTGGCAATCAGCTGATGTGAAGAGGTTACCCAGCATTCACTTTACACAGTAAATTGTAACAAAACTTACTGTTGTTTGCTCCAATATTTACTGCTGTTGTTATCCTGAAGTCTGGTGATGTTTTCAAGATTGCACTGAAGAGAATTCAAACTGAAAAAGCATGAAATCCAAGAGCAGATTTTAAAGATGACTGCTATACACATGCGCATGCGCAGAACTGAATATAAATGCTAGATCCCGTTCATGAATGAACTTCTTCATTGATGCTGAATTACCGGCCAATTTATTGGTGCATTATTTCGTCGTCATTCAACCGGAGGACATTTAAAATATTAGGTATTTTGATGTAGAAAATATTAAAAAAAAAAAAAATGTGGAATAAATATTAAATTACAGGCAGTCATAAGGACTGGAATGATCTCTATCTCTAGTGGACAGGTATACACAGACCTCCGCGCATGCGCCATTTTAGGGCATGTGACGCCAGCATGTTGGTAGCTGTTGTTTTTCCAAAAAAGCAAATGTTTTCCCCCGCCAAAAATGAATTTTTACTTCAAATATTCTGGATAAGGACACCAAATTACCTATAGGTATGAAGTATACTTTTAGACCTATTCTTATATCTACCAAACATACATAAAAATCGGTCAAGCTGTTGTGGAGTGTGGCTACACAAATCATTGCAAAAAAATTATATATTAGATATATAGGAAATAAAAAAAAAAAAAAATCTTTAAAATTGTTGACCATTAATCGTCTAATCTGATTTTATGTTCCATATTAATGTTTGATATTATTTTCCAGATACTGCCGAGCTGGGATGCACCTAGATCTGGTTCAGTCTCAGTGAAGCTGAGGACAACTGAAGCTAATGGTCTACTCATGTTCAGCCAAGGAAGCAATACACCACATGTAAGTAAATTATTCATGTAAATATTTTTAAAAAACTTTTCAGAAACAATTTTTATTGAGTTTATTACAATCTGTCCTAATTAAGACATTTTTAATAGTGATCAAGTACAATATTTATACCACATTCACACGATATATACAAAACAATATATTTAAAAATAATAAATACAATATACATATACACAATAAAGAATACATAAGAATACATGTACATAATTAATAATAAATAATTGACTACGTATTAAACTATTGGTATTTCAAAATTTTCTTTCTTTATTTTATAAATTAGGTTGAAGATTTATGTATGAAGCATGTAGCAGAAACAGCTTTATCCGTTATATTAAACGTAAAAAACGAGACCATATAAAAAAAGATTTTTTTTTTATGGTTTACCGAAAACAGCTACTAACATAATAATCAATATAAATAATATACATGAAACTTATATATACATATGTTGGTGTGTGTGTATAACGATGGAAGAATTGCATAACGTAGGTACAATATAAGAAGTTGGTTGGGGCCCTGTAATAGAAACACTTTTTTTCGTGTTTCCATTACAAGATATTATAAAGAGAAATTCTGTATAGTAAAGAGAGAAATAGACAAAAATGAAATGTAATAATAATTAATCTACTAATTAGAAACAAAAGAGAACTGGAGAATCTTCAACGTTGATACTAAAAAGCAAATAATTAGAATATTATGTGAAAAATATTGTACATATGTCACGGAAAAATTTCAACATGCATATTAAATATTAAATGAAGTGAAATATGGTAAATAAATAAGAATGTAGTCGTTTCTCGATATTCCCTATTATATGTTTATATCGATTGTTTTGTATACCTTATGTATGTAAAATTATTTTTTCATATCATATTCTGATTATTTGCTTTTTCTTGTAATTCTAAAACTTTTTCCGGTTTTTATTCAATCGTAAGTATTCCTTTAATTTGTACTACATATCGTCTTTGTCTATTTCTCTCTTATTACTTACTAAATATAATTTCTCCTAATATTGGCAATACATATTTTTTCTTTCTACATTGTTTTTTTATAAAAATGCAGTATAGTTTAATAAAGTTGCTGAATAATAGCCGATTTTACAAATAATGTTGCAATTATAAATAACCATAAAATAGTTTTTTTTTTTTGTAATTTAGTGTTGAATACATTCAAATTTTCATGTTAAAAATGAAACCGGAAATGAAAATTGACTAACTGGCGTGCAAACGATTGCATACTGTCTTGGCTATTAAACGAAATTATGCACTGTTTTGCATCCCTTCAAACATTGACCCACTCTTCATCAAACAAACATCGTTAGGGAAATGAGAAAAGGATAAAATTGCAAGGGGCCTATTGGGGTGTTCTGTGGGCACAGTACATTCGTTTTTAATTAAAAATTCATCAAAGTTGATTCCATGTTGTTTTGTTTTCATTTTCGATATCCCAGCATCGGATTTGCTTATCTCTCCTTTTAAATTGGTGGCTTCTGATAAATGTATATGAATGTTCATGGGATATTTATTCATCGATTTTTATTTTTATTTTGTACATTCATTTTTCAGTGGTTGCTTGAGTTGAAAAAATTAATTTTTTGAGTTCTTCATTGAATCTACTATACACTGTTCCTTTAGTAATATTTTGTTTTCATAATAAAACAATTATTATTGATTAATATTGCAAAATGTCCTTGTTAGAACATTTTTAATAGTGCTCCACTACAACATTCACACTGCATTCACCCAATATATAAAAAATAATAAATTTATAAAATAATAATAAACTATACATATATACAACAAAGAATCTTTGAAAGAAGAATATGTACAAAAGTCACTCATATCTACAAGCATACAGCACGTGAGTGGAGAATCTAGCCAATGCTAGAGCTCCAATATACACGTTTACAAGAGGTCTCGAGGCCACTGCCGTTACAACCTTCTAGGGGGATAGTAAGGATGTGTGGAGCTGGATAGGAATTGAGCTAGGGGTTTAAGGTGATGGATAAGGTTCTGATGGAATTTTGATGGTATAAGGTCTAAAATAAACGGAATAATTAGGTCGTGGTGTAAGGTATGGTTAATGATATATTAAGGAGCATTAACTATAGTTCGAAGGACTTTGGATTGGAAGGATTGAATCGTTTGATGTTTGATAATTTGGCTGTCCCCTACAGTTCAAGTCCGTTGGTCCAGATATGTTTCAGTACTGTCTTGTACATTAGCAGTTTGTTTTCAATAGATAGTTTAGAATTTCTGTTCAGTATTCTGTATAATTGGCCAAATCGTCGATTATTTTCTTGTCGTTTAAGTCTATTATGCGGTTTCCAAGTTAGTCTTTTGTCTAGAAGGAAGCCAAGATACCGTACAGTGTCAGAGAAAGAGAGCGGAATAGAGTTAAAGAGAACTGGAGGACAGGATAGTAATCAAATTAATATTCTAACAAATTAGTACTAGTGGGATCTACAAATTAATCTACAAAATTAGTAAATAATCAGACTTTTAGCAAGTTAAATGAAAATAAAGGAAAAGAGACTCGCAAAATATTTTTTTATTTTTGTTCAGATCGCGTATTAATCTTATTGGAGGTAGGTCGAAATAAAATTGAAACAGTATTCGGATAAGAAGAAAATGTTAAGTGTTATACCATTCCGCTGCTCTTACCAACATTATAGTAAGGGCCTATCCTTTCAAATAGTAAAATTAATCCCTTTCGGACCGAACCTTCCATCAGGAAGAGAGTTTCAATAATAAAATGTGTCCTAGTTAACAATGAAATATTTCGATTACTATAAGGTAATATTGATATTCAAAGGTTAAAAGGAGAATCGAGTATAAACATATTTTTTTCCTTACCTCTTCTATTGTACAACAACAAATAAACGAGTCAAAAATAGTTGTTCTCATCCATTTTGAATCTTATCCTAGTTTACAAAACATGTCAATTGTTAAGAATCCTTTCAAGGAGAACGGCAAAATTAACTTAGAACAATAATATATAATTACAACAGTCCTTAAAATCTGAAAATCGAACATATCCTTCAAAATAGTAAAATGATTCCTTTTCATTCGTGACCCACGCTCCCTCCCTTATATAGGCAGTTAGACTTTTTCAGACCGCTTCTTGCAACGGGAAGAGAGTGTCTATATTAAAAAGAGTCCTTTTTAGTGTGGTAATCCTAGTTACCAGTGAAATATTTCGATTCGTATCCTTTTGAAAGGGAAATCGACTCAAAGATAATGGTTCTCTTCCATTTTGAATCGTATCCTAGTTACAAGATATGTCAATTATGAAGAATCCTTTCAACGAGAATGGCGACTTAAATGTAGAAAAAAAAATAAAAGTCCTTAAAATAAAAAATCGGGCATTTGAAATAATACAATTAGTCATTTTCGTAGCGTAATTTAACCTATGTAATTATTATCTAACTAATGCCAGACAAACTGAAATTTTTATGCTTATTGTTTTATGTTCTTAGGGACAAAGTGTCCCAGAATAAAAATTATTTTAATAATATGAAAAAAGAAATTGTAATATTACCAAACCCTGGTCTATGGGAATCGGAATTATCTAATGAAGTTATATATAACCATTTTCCTGTCCGATTCCAGAGACCATTTCGAAATGGCAATATCGTTCGGTAACGATGCTCAAAGTTGATAAAATATCGTAGCCATAACGAGTTTGGCAAACTCAATTTGTAAAGTTTTATTATGAAAGGGACGGTGAAGTGGTGAGGTACTAACATGGCATGATCAGGGGCAGTTTGGAGTGGCCTAGGAAGGCTATTAGCCCACAACACGGCGGCGAGGGGTTCAACATCCCTCCGCTATCAAGAACGCTGTTAACACTCCCCTCCTCCCTCTCTATCGGCCTCCCTTGGACACGGCGAAAAAACAACGGCTTCGTAAAAACAAACGAAAAAATGTTTACGTTGCCTTTATGAAGGGCCGAGCAAATGTCGGAATGCTACTGTCGCCTTTGTTGGAACGGCTTTAAAAACAGCAGGCTTCTGTTCAAACTTGACCCACCGCGGTGGATGTCAGCCCTCAGCTGGAATACAACGTTCTGTACACGTTTTTCATTCACAGGAGATTTAATGGATGTTGTGTAATTCTGTTAGTGACAATACTTCTCAAAACATTAGATTAACTGTGGCATTCCTGATTAAAATCGTTGACCGTTGTAAAATTATTTATTATTTTGTCAGCGCATGCAATAAAGCCTTGGATAATCGAAAAAATATGGTCAAATGAAATAAGTAAAGTAGATGCTAAAATCAACAAATAACTGAAACCTTGAGTTCCGAAAGGTACTATATCCACTTAAGACAATTTTACAGGCAACGTAAAAAGCTGTCATTTATTTATTATTGGACCAATTTACTTGATTTTTTTAAATTAAAATTACGATTGATTTTTTACTGTGCTAACAGGTAAATTATTGCACTATTATCATCATTTTTTAACACTATAATATGGATATAGTACTTTTTGGAATGGTATGGATGAATTACTTGTTGTCCGTTTAAAAAAAACAAAAAACAGTTTCTATGTATCCTAATTAATATTTTACGGACAAACAACAACTAATTTTAATAGGGGAATAACTTTCATTCTTTTTTCCTGGGGTTCTGCAATGATGTTACATCCCAGTCGTCAGTACTCCGTCTTTCCAACAATCTCGATCATTCCAGTCGTCCTCAGTCAGACCTCTGGCAGCCATATCCTCCATTACATCTCCGCTTTCTCCTCTTGCGTTGGCAGTATTCAACCAATCTACTGGGCCAACGTGTCCATACCACATTAAACTTTGTCTACTAATTTCTTCAGGAATGGTTAGCTCGACCCTCGCTCATTCTCTTATTTGATTATTGGGGATTTTTTCTAACCGAGACACGGCACAACTTCTTCTCCAAAAATTCATCTCCAGGGATAATAATTATTTTTGCTGGGATTTTTTCACTGTTCAGGATCCACATCCATACAGCGTAGTACCAACGAGAAAGGAGTGGAATATCTTCTCATTCGTTTGGAGTGATACGATAACTTCTTATTTAGATCTTCATTTTTTTTTAATATCTATACTACAAACCTTAGTATGCTCATTTAAAATCAATGATTTACAAAAGTCATCTTTTCATGTGACGATGCAACTTAAATTCCGAGCTAATATTTGTTTTTTAATATATTATATTTATACATATTATTATTATTTAAGATATAAAATAAAGCTATATGTTAATTATTAAACATATAATTATGTAATACCCATAAATGCAGAATGTGGTTACGATAATAGTGAACATTTTTTAATATCGTGTCCAGTTTTTAATCCAGTCAAAAGATTCTATTCATTTAAGTATGTTATGGAAAATTTTAATTTAGAAGACATTTTAACAATCACCAACTATAAGCAATTAAACTATTTATTTTTGTTTTCAATAGAAGCTTTTAAGATAAAAAGTTTTGTTACGGACGATTAGTACAAAATGTATAGGCATTTGTTATGTCATTACTTTTTGTTTATATAAAATTCTTATCAAGATATGTATTATTTAAAACTGTTTTTTCTTGAGTTTATTATTATTTATTTTTTATTCTTTAAAGTTTCTTTGTTTATTATTTAATCAAGATTTGTATTCTTAGTTATTTAGTTAAATGTTATTTAATTTTCTTATGATGTTGTTTCTATAGTAGTTAGTTCAATTCTTATTTCAAAATTTATAACATTTCCTTATTAAATGTAAAAAATGATTTTGTCTAAATGAAATATAATCCAAACCTCTTGCTAAAAGATGTGAATCTTAAAAGCAATAAAACTTTATTATTATATATTATTAAACTACGATTATTTTATTTAATAAAATTAATTATCCTTTAAATAACTATCCTGTTTTGGGTCTATCCTCAGTGATCCAACTGCTCATTTCTTGCCCTCAGTAAACTCCTTGAACAATAATGTTCATGAAATCAATGATTTACATTGTAAGACGCCTAAATATTTTGGAATAATAACGATTCCTCACATTTTTAGAAATGTATAAATACTCGTATATATTTTAAATGTATACGAGTGTTTATAAATACCTCTTTTGCTATTTGTATCCAAGATATATTTCGAGGGTTTGTTTTTACTTCAACCGTCAGCTGTGAAACAGTAATATCAAGACGAGGAAATTTACCTCTCCTCAAAGAGACGGGAAGATGAAATAAGAATAAAGAAAGGAATGGGGTCGTTTGTATTTCTACCCCCTTCATAAAAATATACAAAAGAAATGCTTATTTCATTTCATGGTTTCCATATCAAATGAAAATACACAAGAAAAGGGTCGACAACGCCAAAGATATTTCCAGGTATGTTTCTTTGCCGCAAGGGCGCAGCACGTGTTGTCTATAAATTGAATATAGATTGGACTTCTGTTCTCTATAGTTCCCCTATATTCTTTTCACACCGTTCTATAAGCTAATGTCTTAGAGATATTACAATTTTATTATATCATAAATCGTATAGTTAATCCATAAATATTTTTATATCCCCTTATTACATGCATTCTATATAAATACTAGAGGTGCATTTTGAATAAGGTGTCATTTACGTGTTAAAAAAGCTCTGTCTGACCGATTTAGAGTTTATCGCTTTCGGAATTTTAGTTCACCGTAACGAAAAGTGGTAATATCAAGAAAAAATGCTTATTTTATAATTTATTATTATATTTGATCATCGGAAGAAATGAAAAACACAAATCGAAATTGGTTCAGCTTATATGTTTGTTATTTTAAAATAAAGCATACATAACAGGAAGTTTAATTTTTTCCATAATAAGAAAACTTGAATCCAATGTACATTTTCAAAAAAATAAATAAAAAGAATAAAGATTCCTATCCTATTAAGTTTATTACTATTTTATATTTTAAATAAACTATTTTTTTTTCTTTATATCTTTATTTACACCTGTCAGAAGATGTCTGACAATCAGCAAATGTGCTGGACAAAAGTAAGATCAGACATGATAGGCATGGGGAAGTAAAGTGCCCAGCAGCACCCCTTCCAAGGCTTTAATATAGCTGAGGAGGTCCCTCATCCAGCTTCGTCTATAAACTATATAAAATTAAATAAACTATTTAAAATGAATTTTAAAGGTTTAATATTAGTTTTCTTTAATATTTTAAAGAAAATATTTTTTTTTTTTTTTAATATTTTTTATTATTAGTTTTCTTTAATATTTTTTTTAGGTTTAATATTTTACATTGAAAGATCTTTTTTCATGAAATAATTTAAAAGTTAAAATTATCAATGATAATGATAGATTATTGATTTATAGCAACTTACTATTCTTTTTAAAAACTTATGTTAAAATTATACGTAATATTGTTTCTAAAACCTTGCGTATTGAATGAAAGAATATAGCTTGTATGAAACCGTTCGACGTTGGCAACATTGAACTATTATAACCTCCCAGTTTACCAATCACATATGTTAATAAGTTTATAGGCTTAGAATAACGTTATAATGACTTGTGCTATCCATACCTTATATTACGTTCCATATGCTTTGCTTATTATACGTCTATATTACTACTTTTTTCTCAGAAATATATTTTTGATGATTTAGGTACAGAAAATGCAAATGAAATGAAAACAATTTTTATTCTGGGATCAAGTCCCCTTAGAATAATGAACAATGAACAGAAAGAAATCCTTATAGTCTGGTAACTTAAAGAAAATATGTATAAAAAACTCTTTACGAATAGAGATGGGCAGCGAGTTCCATAAGGATGAGGAACGAACGAGAAACGATTTGTGAAAGGATGCAGTTTTATGTAATGGGGTGTAAAAATTGATTGATTGGGTTCTAGTATTTAACGAATGGATATCAGATCGGAAGGTGAGGAGCTCTATTATGTAGGAAGGTTTTATATTGTTTAGAGTTTGGAATAAGTAGGAAATAAGGAAAACGTATTTTTCGTTAAAAAAAAAAAAAAAAAATTTACTTATAAATGTTTAGGAAAGAATACCCTGATAGCGAAAACCGTATCAAGATCCGTCTAGTGGTTTAAAAAGAGTTAGCGGAAACCACGAATAGCGGGATCATTATATATATCCTAATTAAACATATTAGGATATGCAAAATTTAGGACTCCCAACGTAGTAGCATCGTTCGATTCGCCATAGTAGCATAAAGTGACGTTAAATAAATAAACAAACATATAATTGAACTAATTTTTATAACTAATGATTAATGAAAATGACAAAGGGTTAATTATTTCAGATAAAAATTTGAATTGGTCGAAGGTGACTATTGAAAAGCCATTTATTTATTTTCAGAGAAGAAAGTTGAGAACTTTCTTTTAATGTCCAAAATCAACATAAACATGCATTGCATCCATGTATAGAACATTTTACATAATAAATATTTTCAGTAAATGATTTTCAAAACGGTTTCTATTCATTACTGATTTATAAGATAATAAGTGTATCCATATTTACTCATTCCTAAACTCAGGTATAAAGGGGTATGTGTCATGCACGCAATCAATATTTTTTATTTTGATTTTTTTGTTTAAAGTAATGTTAAAGTAATTATCATGGAAATATTATATTATTACAAAAACGTTAATCATTCCAAGCACTAATTTAAATGTTTTGAAACTCCTTGTCCTCTAAACAACATGACACATAACACACCCACACACATATTTTCATTTTTTTACTGAATAATGTTTCAAAATAAATGTCTATTTTAAACTTTAAGTTTTTATTATAATTTTTGTAATAGATATATTAATTATTAATTCAGCATTGTTCCTACTTTCACGCTCCGCATTCCCTTAAGGATAACAGTGTAACCACTAACTGGGTTTGTTCAGGTTGTTTGTCTAACATCAAACAATGGAAATGCAAACACGCAGTACAAACAAGTTTTTCCTCATTGATACAAATTATTCCATTCATAAATTATACATAGGGATCGCTCTAGCCCGAGCCGATTTTAAGTAGTGTTATATTTAGCAATTAAAATCTTACGTAAATACCGAGACTAGTTTCTAGAATCTGTTAATATTCATCATGTAGTATGCAAAATGATGATATTGCTCTAAATCTTCATTAATTTATCATTATTAGTAATCACTTATTTTTAATTTACTTTACATTCACATGATGTATTTATCTTAAAACAGTTTTTTAAAAAAATTACTATAAATTTAGGTAATAGTTAGTAATATTATTTGTTTAATAAAATATTTAGGTGATTTAACTCGAAAAATATTCATGTTTCTTCTATATTACTCTGAATCTGATTAAGTGAGTTTCGTCACGATATTTTCCTGTTTTTATCCCGGGTCATTCCTGGAAAATTAGTGTCCTTTTTTTTTTTCAGCAGTCGTTATATTTGTTTATATTATTGATTTTTACCCGTTACCATAATGCAACAAGAAATATTTTCTAAATTAATTATAAAAAAAAGGATTAATCTCAGTGTTGAAACAAATACAGTGTCTTGTCGTAGGATAAGCAAACAACCTTTTAAAAAAAGAACACTCAAATATATATTAATATAATAGTAATGTATAATGTAATCAAGTTTAATATTTTTACTTTAATTCATTGCAGTTTAAGAAATTCCAAAAAGGTAGCAAAATAAAATTTTGTCAAATGATCTTTCAAGAAAAGTAGTGTTTTTATGTCAAGTATGTGCATGTCAAGTAAATATATTGAGTTTAATGGAATTTAAATTTTCCTATCTCATAATGTAATATTTTTGTCATTAATTTAAAAACTATTTAAAAGTTTAAGTTCTACTAAATCTTATATATTAAGTTGATATCCCTCAGACCATATATTTGTTTTTCCGAAAGTTTTTTTAGATTAATATTTTTTTTTTTTTAATTCAAAGCAAAAAACTTTTACAAAATAAATAAAATCCTTGTAGGTCATTAATATAACTTTACTAAAGCTAGGAGAAGTTTTTAACAATTAAAAAAAATTGATTAAGTGTATATTTCTTTATTCGCAAAAACAGATATTTCAAATATCCCAAGCAAATTCTTATGTTGTCGGAATACAAATATTATAATTACAGCCTTGAGAAATTCTTGGGCGTTCTTACGTTAAATAATATGCTTAATAATCAATTGCACTCTACTAATGATAGTTTTTTTTTTTTTTTAATAAAAGGACATTATACAGAATTGGATTTTTTTTTCTTTAAACGTATTTATTGATATTTACAACTGTATTATATACATCAAGTAAATGAGATTGGCATAGTAAACTGACATGAAATGCAGACGCTACCCATTGGATGCACTCTTAAAATAATCTTAACTCGAAAGTCCTTGTGCCATCTTCTTTTCAAAGGCCTCGGAGGATTATCAGTAATCGAAGAGATGACAGAATAAAAACTAGTGGATTAGAATGGAAATGGAGTTTTTTATGGAATGATTGATACCTGGTTCGGACTAATTCAGTATCATATGAAAAATTAAGGTCTTTATGGATGAGCTTATTAGTGACATAATAATGAGCGTTAAAGATTTTACGGAGGATTTCGGATTGTAAGGATTCGATACGAGATGAATTCCATGGTTTAGTAGAGTCCATAGTTCTACTCCGTGGAATTTGAATTAAAATGCAAAAATATCTAATAAAAAAGTAGACCTAGTTCTGATTCCAGTGAGCATTAAATTTACAAAAAATTGTATTCTTAAAATTTTAGAAAGGTTTTTTAAAAAAATATTAAATTTTTTAACTATTCCTATGTATGAAAATTATTCTGGGGTTATTACTTTCCTTATCAACTATTCTGATAAAATAAAATAAAGTTTATTAGGAGATATAAATTATAGCTTTGGCGTTGCAGGGTTTTAAATATAAATAGTGGCGGCAATTAACAGATAGGGAAAGCCATTAGAAGATAAGGGGTGGGTGTTGGTAAGGATTTGCTACTGCGCCGGCTATGGAAACAGGACGCATTACATATTTATCGGGATTAACAGCTATTCAGGAGGATATAAATAATAAATAGGCCATTAGTATACGCGGTCCAGATTGCACCACGAGGGAAAATTATTAATATTATACATAATACCGATCAATAGAGTACCATTAAAATCGAACTGTGTAGATAAATATCTCAAAATCAATTTTCCATGTCAATATCTAATAGTTTAATATTTTATAATTATGATATATTATGTTATTACATAAAATAGTAATACTTAAGCTATGAGAGATGTGTTAGAAAAAAAGAAAATGTGGTGAGCGTAGCACACGAGTTTCACTTACATAGATTGTTAAAATCAATAAAAGAAATTTAAAATAAAGCTTTTATTTATTAAGATTTATTACAATAAAAAAATGAAAGGTGTGTGTCAGGTGATGGCAACTGAACATTTATCGTACAATGATTTAGCGCAGATCTGCTCAGTATAGTGTAATCGCGTGGTTTCTAGAAGCCAAAGCGGAACTTCCCGATGAATAGGCTCTCAGTCGAGATCACCGCGGCTTTTTCAAAATAAAATAAAGCTAGAATTTAAAAAGAAAAAAAAAACTTAAAGAATTATATTCAGTTTCGTTGGCATGATATGTTTTATTTAACTTTAATGTTTTTATTTACACCTGTCAACGATGGGTTTTAAAATAAATAATATAACATCATATAACAATATAAAACTGTAATGTACGACAATCACCTACGTTTACCCCTATTCGTCCTTTAAATTACTTCTCATAACTTTGTATATAAGATAAAAAAATTCTTAAATGTTTATCTATTCAACAGTAAATTATACATCTGATAATATACTACTCTTGTCATCTTGGAGGAGGAAATATGATTCGTCTTTTCTACTTTAGTTGCTCATTAATCCGTTTTACATCAATGCCAACAAGCTGAGATAACTTTTTTTTTCAAATTTACAATCTAAAGGTACTTTAAGGAATAGCCATGAGACCTTCTTGTTTAGAATGTTTTTAGAGAGCGTCCAAAGGGAAGCTTCTCTACATGTATTTCATGCCATTGTATTAAATAAATTATCATATTCACTTGATATATTTTTTTTTAATACAGTTGTGAATATCAATAATAATTACAAAAATATGTACAGTATATAAGAAAAATTTTAAATACCTAGATGGTATTAAAGTTCATTTAATTGCCTTTAATAAACGAGTTTATTGTTGAGACATTTTTGTACACTTGATTATTTGAACTTAAGAGACCCTAAAACGCGTTTTTCCGTCAAAACCTTAGAAAATTGTAAAATTTTCAAGACCGATTACTTACTTTTTTATACTACAAAATAATATATATTTCATATACAGATAAGTGAAAGTAAGCAGGTTTCAAGTTTTCATACGATTTAGCAATACAAATTTAATTAAACTATATTCGGTGCACCTGTACATAAAGTCGATAATAAAGACAGGATTGTATTAGATTACAATAAATGAGTTAGAGACAACGTTAACTCATATTTTATTACGTTTATTATTTTATTACATTTTATATTTTATAACGTTTATTTCATAATTTAGCGGCCACAACTTAGAGTGTACAGCCAACGTATTTTGGGTTTCCAAGACATTTCAATTACTGATATGATCTTATCTTCCATTTTCCTCGATATTATGGAAAAAAAAACTTTATTATATTATTATTTTATATTTATATTATATTATTATAAAATACAGAATTATCTGCTTATTCTCACAATATAGAGTAAATAAGAGTAGAAGGTTACTACAGGTAGTGGGACCACATTATACACCGCCAGTACACGGCGTCAGAGGATACAGTTACGCACAACGTTAATGCCTTACAGGCTAGAAACCCCTATTTTGAATTTTCCTCCTACTTGCATTACTACGATATCTAGAAAATCAGGGAATCCATTGTTTACTTATTGATATGATAGGATCTTAAACAGAATAATTATCTTAAATTTTGATAGCACGGACGAATTATATTTATTCATAATTATATTGTAAATAGCAACGGCTTAACCTATTCTGGTTATAAATTTTCGGTGCAGTAATAGTTTCAATTATATAATGTTTTGAGTCTTTATTTCGTATTATCAATATTAATTTAGTTTGTGAGTAATATCAAAGCAACATTGTTGGAATAAATTACGATTGTTTAATTTTTTTTTCATGTTATTTCTTCATTTTCACCTGTCAGAAGCTATCGGACAATAAGCAAATGTGCTGTATAAAAAGTAAGATCAGACATGGTAGACATGGGGAAGGAAAGTGCCTAGCAACTTCTCTCAACAGACAAGGTCTCTTATTCACATTCTCTTCAGCCTTTTTCTGACTAGTGTTTCTGCTACCGATATATTCTTAATAATTCTAGTGTCATGTCCGTGCTGTTTACTATGAAGACGGCAATAGAGAGTTCGTATATGTTGGCCAACTGTTAGTTGTTGTAAGTCTGTAAAAGGTTTTGTGGATTACATACCAAGAAGCTGTCGTTATGAGTCTTAATTTTTTTTATTGAAATTATTGCAGCTTTGTATGCGAGTCTTTTTCGTTGAACCATAAATCTGTGAACCCATTACTTAATCAAATCAATATTTGTTAATTTTTTTTTTTTTTTTTTCGCTTCTTACACAATCTGAAGTAACAATCTGCAAATATATTGTCGGTTTCGATAGTAAGAATTTCATGTGATGGGATGGCATAGCATGGGAAAGGAGATCCCGCAAATAGCATTCATTTAGCCATTAACCAACAAACAATTCAGTTTTTAACATGTCGTTAATCAGTCTATTATTATGTCCATTATATTTGTTATGAAAACGTAAATAAACAGCAAGTATGTTTTGGCCGATCGTTTGTTGTTAGTCAGTATTTAGGATTCAGTTTTTACATACAATAGAGCTGCAGTTATGAGTTTCATATTTTTTATTAAAAGGCATTTTTTTTTTTTTTTTTTTTTTTGCCGTGTCTCTTTTTCGCTAAACTGTAAATATGTGAGGCGTAAATGTGGGTCAATATTGGTTTAAATTTGCATGTAGAGGTATTATGTTTTGACAATTTTTATTAATTGGTTTTTATTGATAGATCCAAGGATATAAAGTAAATCAATTAAAGTTTTGAAATTTTAACTAATACTGTCTTCGACAACTTCTTTAAAGTATACACTATGTGAAGGAGCAAAACAATACAGTTAGACTGCACTGTATTTTGTTTGTTTATTTAATATTTTTAGTGAAAAAGCTCTCTTGATCCTAGTAAACAAAACATATGGAATAAAATATAAACATACTAATCCCTTAAAAAAGCAAATATGTATTTGTGAATAAAAAGATTCTCTATACGATCTATTGCATACGTACATCTCCAATTTCATATTATTTCTAAAAAAATGTGTATTTATTTTCATATAATAAACACTTTTCGTGAAATAGAAGGACATTGTAATCCAATGTTTTCTGATACAAATTATGGTAATGGGCCTGTGACACAGATCTATAGTATAAGGTTTGTTACTCTTGTGCCAAAGCTCAAGTTACTAAATAATTAGTGAAGATAATTAAAAGCATAGTATTGCTTCTGTAAAACTGAGCATATAGGCTTTCCTTACATCATTATTTCTCAAGGGAGCTATCTAATATTAAGTGTAATTCAATGAATCAAATATGGTCTTGCCAATTACGATAACGATCTTTGCAGTAAAAACACAAAATAAGAGATCGTAAATGTTGTCGACTGTAGGTTGTTGTAAGTCCGTATGCGTCGCTCTGTTGTTTACGTACGAAGGAGTTATAGTTACGTGGCCTAAAATTTTTAATTTTAATTATTGGAATTTTTTTATGTGGTTCTTTTTTCTCAATTATAAATCCTAGAGAAATATGACCTTATTGGTTTAAGTAGGTTTTATGTAGTATAAATACTGTTTCTGGCTGATTTTCAGTTTTAGAGATTCATATAGAAGATAATATAGTGATTTTAAATGATGGTTTAGAGTCTTCCTTTCGATCGGCATGAAGGCTCTATCATAAAAGAATGTAAATTCTAAAAAATTACATTATTTATACTATAGTTCCGATATTAAAATATCGAAATATGAGTTTGGCTCCATACCCTTGTATTAATTTCCCACTATAGCTGAGAAATATGAAACAGGTAGTGGAAGTAGGTATCGTTTTAGAGACTTTGTTTTTAAGAAAAGAGTAGAGTTTTATAAGTCGATCTAACTTGATCCGGAAGTGAGAAATAAAAGACCTACTATTGATGAAGCGTCCTATCATGTACCTTCTCACAATAGACGCCTTTATTATACAGTGCGGGAAAATCAATATTTCTAAGAAACGTTCTCTATTCAGAAGCAAATTGGTCCCGCAACCTACAAGTACTAATTAGCTTCTCCTTTTCATTGGAAATCAAATTTGAATAAATCAGTATATTCAGGAATATCACCGGGAAACAAAAATATATAAATATATAGCGTTGGCTGAATTTCAACTTACCGAAGTCTACGAAAGGATAAGAAATATATATATATGTATATGTGTATATATATATATATATATATATATATATATATATATATATATGTTTAACATGTTACCTAAAGCTATTTAATTGAAATCAATTAGTTAAAATTGAATTCATTTGAATTATATATTAGGACATATTATAAAACAATATGAACATTATTTCTTTAAATAGACGAATAGAAGAAGGGACTTCACTGCTCATTATAGCAAAAAAAATATTAATGTTATATCGGGAAAAACAAGACGTGGATTTCCATATGTGCTATTAATGTAAAAGAAGAAGTTGGTGGCCAGATCTCTTTCACTGCTGATAAATGTGATCCTAGGAATAGGTGCTACTGGGAAATATCTTTTTGCTTGCCTAGAGAAATACCTATTATCAAATTTCATCAGCCCATTTGCCTATTATTGTTGGATTGTGAAAGGAGCGATTAAAAAAATATTATGAATATTGATTTTATTTAGTAATTTTACTTCACATTTACAATATTGCTTTTAATTATAAGACAAACACTTAATATATAACACAAAAAATTAATTAATATTTCTGATTCACAATAAACGCAAAATATAAACATAAGATTGAAAGTTAATTTTTAAAAATATTGCACAGAATATTTATAATCAGAATAAATTAAGCTGTTGCTTTGTACAATATAATTATAAAAAAAATATAGTTCGTCCATGCTATTAACGTTTAAGATAATCGTCCTGTTTAAAATTCTATCATATCAATAAGAATACAATGGGTACCCTAATTTTCTAGGTATGCAAGTGAAAGAAGGAAATTCAAGTAAGGGGTTTCTAGCCTGTAAGGCATTGACGTCGTGCGTAACTGTATCCTCTAACGCCGTGCAATGCCGGCGAATGTTGTGGTCCCACGTCCCTACCTCCTTTAGTAACCCATTACTCTTATCTACTAATTTATATTAAACCATTTATATATAAAATCTAATAAATAAATAGAATAGATAAATAAATCGTAAATAGAAGTAGTCCATAATTCATGCTATTACCGTTTAAGATAAAAATCCGGTTTAGAATCCTATAATATCAAAATGAATATCATAGATACAATAATTTTCCAGATATTGTAACAATGCAGACTGCAAGCCTCTGAGGCGTTAACGTCGTGCGAGACTGTATATATAAATATAGAAAATATCATAATATTATTACAATCAAATCTGATTAAATTGGGATTACGAAAATAAAATTTTACATATCAATAAAAAAAGAATAATATGCTAGATACGTCAATTTAAAATAAACTCAGCCAGTAAAAGTAGAGTAGCTAATATCATCAGCTTTTTAGTCCTAATTAGTGGGTTCTATTCCAGCAGATGGCCCTAGGATTTTGAAAAGTGTAAAAAATTCTTGGTTATGCCGTATGTTGTTTGCGCCACTAAAATATGACATATTTTATTTTGTCTATTTTTTTCTCTAACAGAAGACTTTCTCTAATCATTATTTTTATTTGTTATAGTTAATGAAGAATAAAGTCACATGTTCTATATTGTATAAGCCAGTAGGTAAAATACCGTTAGATCCGGATAGGAAGAATGCAGCGGGTTACCACGTGAATAATATTATTGCTTACCTTCCCGTTGATAAACAGTTACTACAAAGCTATTGTAATTATACTATAACTTCACAATCCGGTCGTTTTGTCACCTCTTAAATAAAATTCTATTTATTCCGCCACCAACTAAAACATTATTCCTTAAATTTAAGTCCTGTAAATAAACTCACCTCTTCACTGTATAAGGGAATCCGTAGGACAACCTCACTGCACCCAACACACTGTATAATGGTGGACCTGAATCTAGGTGACATCAGTACTCACTCGAAACCCTTATCCTAATAAAATTGAGATAGGTAAATTTTGGAACTCCTATTGTAGTATCGTCCGCTTAGTCACTTTAGCATAAAAATTACGTTAAATGAACAAATATATATATATATATATATATATATATATATATATATATATATATATATATATATATATTATTATAAAATAGTATGAGATAGTATTTCCTCCCTCTCCAGAGACTCCTGTTTCCTTTTAGCAGGGTCAGAAACAACACAACACTCGGATCCTTAGGGGCCAGAGATTAGGCTAAGAGTAAGGTGTAGGATAATGGAGCGGAGTGGCCACCACTCCTGTGAAAGAATGGGGGGCACGGTCTCCCAAATCCCCCACATAACTCCCAGCTAAGGGAGGGGAGGGGTGGGATTACAGCGCGGTCACTCTAATTTAGTTGGGTCCAACGGGCTATCGCTCTTCCCTAAGCCTGGACTTACACCTGTCTTAGCCTGTCCCTTCAACTTTATTTACTAATCTCTTCCAGATCAAGTTTTAACGGTCCTTTCGCCCCTGCTGAAAGTCCTTTCTTGCTACTTTAAGCTAGGCCGATTTGTTCCCCAAGAAGTAGGCTTGCTCCTTTCATGTTTTCAACCTATTGCGAAACACTACTTCTATAGACTTTCTTTTATTTTCGGACAAAATCGAATTTACGATCCAATAACTTTTGATTGTTGTACGTAACCAAAAGTAATCAAGAAAAATGTGTGGGGATTTTACCAAAATGCTTAATTACATAAAAAATTAAATTAACTAATTAAATATTTTTACATGATCGCTGTATTCAAAGACATTAGTAAAAACTTGAATTAAAATGATCTACATGGAGCAAAAGTTTTAAAATCCTTTTTATAATGTTAATACAAAAATTTTTTTTCGGTGGTTCATATTTTCAGAAGCACGAAATATAAATTAAAAACACTTTTTTTTTCCAATCCTGAACTCGGTGATTCGGCCATCCAAAATCTTGTTAGCCAATACAAATGGAAAATAATCGTAGGCACGATATTCGAATAAAAAAAAAAATATTTACAAATAAATTGTTTTTTTTCTCTTTATATCTATATTCACGCCTGTCAGAATGTATCTGACAATCAGCAAATGTGCTGTAAAAATTGAGATCAGGCATGGTAGGCATGAAGAAGGAAAAAGTCCAGCAGCACCCCTTCCATGGCTTTATTTATCAGAGGAGGTCCCTCATCCAGCTTCTCTTTTTTTTTCCAGCCTTTTTCTGACTGGCATTTCAGCTATTGACATGTCGTTAATCAGTCTATTGTCGTGTCCGTTAAGTTTACTGTGAAAACGAGTATAGAGTGTTCGTATATGTCGGTCAACTGTTGGTGTTGTAAGTCCGCATGTAGGGATCTGTTGTTTACGCACCAAGGAGCTGTCGTTATCAGTCCTAAAATTTTGGATTGAAATGATTGCAGTTTTTATATGTGAGTCTTTTTTGCTGAACCAAAAATCTGTGAAGCGCAAGTCTATATTGGCTTAAGAAGGTATGTGCATGTATTCAGTTTCTGTCTTATTTTTAATTTTAAAGATAAATTAAATAAAATGTTTAGCTATTAGTAAGCCTTCAAGGTAGGCTATATAATATATTGAACATTATCACTTGTTGATTTTATTTACTTATTCATGGTGTAATTGTAACCTAATTGAATTGAAAATATTTTAGTGATTTCTACGCTTCAGAAACAGTTATTTACTAAAATAATTAAAAATATATAAAACATTGATTTACTGATGCCATTTAACGAATAGGATCATAAATGGAACGTTTCTCTTTGTTGTTTTCACGTTTAGCTGTTTTCTCTTTACATATTCCCTATCTCCGACATGGACAAAATGTTTGTCTAGCGTTATGAAACTTAAAATACCCCTTGCTCTGATAAATTGAAAAAGCCCATTTGTTGCGTTAGAAAACGGCTAAAATCGATGAATAGAATACATCAATCTCTGTTTAAAATCGAATTTCAAATCTGGTCGACAAATGCATTGGCATGCTGATTCGTGTTCATGCTCCTAAGAATTTATGCTGTTGACCTCTATGGTCCATTGTTGACCTGCATTGCATATCATAAACAATCCTTTGCCAACTGAACTACAAAGATACGCGTATTCGGTCCCAATCCTAGTGGTTATTATTTATACAAAACCCAACTAGCGAGACCCACAATGGGCCTTCCTGCAATGCCATGGTAATTGGGAACTCCTACTATAAATCCCTAGTAATATTTCCCTTTGAATCCCCGGCCCCAACAGTAATCCCCATACACCGGTTTCTCGGCCCCTTCCCACCTAGTGGATAATTCCATTTATTACCCAATGTATTTCCACAACATTCGAATCCAATGGAATTACTAACCCAAATAACTAAGGTCACAAGAGAACAATGATAAATTTATAAGATGCAGGGATAAAATCAAAGTCTTGATCTTAGGCGTCTGAGATATTACAACTTTTTCAATAAAATCGGCAAACCAAAAGAGCTATTTTTATACCATGAATTTTACAACTTTTTGACGATTTTTAAAAAAAAGCTCTATAGTGGTTGATCCAAATAGTCTAACAGGGCTCAACTAACTACCAATATTTTAAATTTTCTTCCTATAAATTACTTTCGATTTTTTGTGTTATTGTATAAAATATTAACCATATCATCTTGTGAGCATGAATAAAAACCTAATCAATATACAAATTCAATAAATTTGATAACTATTGTAAAAAGAAAAGAGGATCCTTTTTTTAACATAAGGATAGTAATACAAGTGTATAATATACCATTAAAAAGCTAAAGATTTTTTTTTTATACACAAAGTGTGTAATAATGGAGTGTAATAAAAAGCGAATCAAACTAAGAGAGGATCTCATACGTGCCTAACCAATTTTTTTAGACTCTGCAAAATATTAGGGTCTAACGCTCCCCAGAATTCGAAAAAAAAAAAAAAAATCTGAAAATATGCACTCCAAAAACACACTTAATTTTTTAATCCGAAAAATATAAATAATCTCGTCAAAACTTTTTTTTTTGTATTTTAGATTTATTTAAAACTCAAATTAAGATTCCTTTTTTAGAGTGGAGGTTTTTAACAAACCAGTTTTTAAGAAACATTATTCAAAGTACTTTTTTGCACGACTGCTGGGGAGCGTTGGCCCCTTATTTTGTGCGTATTCTAATGGTTTGATCCCTAGACATTTTTTACATAAAAAAATCATATCGAAATTAGTGGAAAATATTTGGTATCCTTCCCTCGTTAGTTTTATCTGCTCTTCATCACACTCCATTATTTTATACCAATTCACGTACTTAAAAAAAAAAAAAAATCTTTAGCTTTCCAATGATATATTATACACTTATTTATGGATATACACACGCATTTACATTATATATATTTATACACACACACACACACACACACACACATATATATATATATATATATATATATATATATATATATATATATATATATTACTATCCTTATGTTAAAAATAATTACCCAAGATCGCTTGTTCAAACCTGCAGGTGGCCCTAGCATTATTTAGGTGGAGTAAAAAGTCCTTAGTTATGCCGTCTCTCAGAGAGGAAGTAAAAAGGTGATCCCGAGCCGGTACGATGTCAACTATTCGTCAAAGATTCCTGTCCTTAAATAACCTGGATAGGGAAAATTTATGACTCCCACTGTAGCTTTCTCCAATTGGCCACAGTAGCATGAAGTGACGTTAAATGAATAAACAAACAAACTTATGTTTCATTTCATGATACACGTCATTACTAGAACTTGTTCCAGATATTAAGATGCAGGTATATATGTATGCTAATTAGAAAAAAAAATAAATGTCAATCAACAGCCTTCGTTATTAAAGAATTATTATGAAGTCGAGTATATCTTGAGGTATGACCGATTCATTTTAAATAAAAACCATTTCTTAAGACTGATACTTCTCCTATTTCCTGCTAACACATTGGACCATGCCTCCAAGACACACGTTTCCGATCCAGGGATAGATGCAAATAATAACGCCAAACCCTTGTCACCCGCTTTCAGCTGCAACCTGTCTCCGACGTGGACCCACAGTCTCACGCTTCTATTCCTAGAAATAGCCAGGTGGTTGGTCCATTAGAGGGGCGCAAAGTCACGTCGTGGTGCACTCTTTTGTTGAATATTCTATTATATAAATAAATACCTTTAGTCTTTGACGTATAAACGATTACCGATTCCGAATTTTCGTATATTTTTTGAGTCACTCATCATTCAGATAGTTTTGTTGCCTATTAAGCTGTATTCATTATGGTATTATTCATTAGAAAAATTAAACATTTATAGTGATTTATACTAAAGTATCTTATAAATGTCTTGTCATATTGTAGGAGCAGATAGACCTCAAGAGAAACTAAAAATTTCCTGACTAATAGCCCGATTGTCAACAGTTAGTTAGGAAAATGAAATTTGATATTTTATATCAATTACTATTATAGAAGAGTATTTTAGAATATGATTATATCAATTGGAACAATCTCTTCTTGTTTTTGTTTATATGAATTTATTTATCCATATATGTCAATAATTAATTTTATAATTTGATACTTTTGCTGTTATCCATGGTTTTCATTAAACATAAAAAATCTTTTATTATCTTTCCTGTTGTCAATCGGACATTGAGTCAAATGATTTTTTTTTTTTATATCTTGCGGTCTAGTTACTGCTCTAACAATATGATTTGACAATTGAGACGTTGATTTCCAAAAGGTACTATATCTATTCTAGGAAATTTTACAGGAGACGCGAAAATCACTAATTTATTTATTTATTTATACAGAGCATCTACCCATTAAGGGTCATTAGCTATATACATCATTGTTTTGTTTTTTTTCTTAAAATAATTTCGTTTACAAGACAATAATGGTGAATGTTTGGTAGAAGGACATTATATCTTAAATCACATTGAAGACTTTACATTTTTTTAAAAACTTAAATACTTTTTGAACACACACTTCACTGTTACCTAGTGCTATTTCCAGCCTGGTGTCAATTCCGCACTCTGTTCTTGCAACGCTGAAGGCCCCGCAGTGCAGTACGATGTGCTCCACCGTCAGAGGTGCCTCACAAGTCCTGCAGGTCGGTGGGTACAATCCTTTCAGTAGGTAACTATGTGTCAGCGCTGTGTGCCCGCTTCTTATCCTGGCCAGAACCACTTCTTCGCGCCGGTTTTTCCTCTCTGACGTTTTCCATATCCCTGGAGTCTCTTTAATTTTTCCTAATTTGTCTTTAGTTTTACTCCACTCAGCAGCCCATGTAGTATAAATAATTTTCTTGACGTATTTTCGCCAGTCCGCTGCAGTTGTCTTATTGACACGTGTCACTTCCCTTCCAGAGTCCATCCTTGCATTATTAGCCGCTCGATCAGCGTCCTCATTGTTTCCTATGCCCAAGTGAGATGGGACCCACAAAAATTTTATTGTTTTTCCTTCACTTTCGCATTCTTCCTTGAGAATCTGGATTCTTTGAACCAAGGCTTCTTTTGAGTACCTATTCTCTATTGACTTTAGAGAACTTAGAGAATCAGTTACAATCAGGTGATGTTGGTGGTCGTGTTTTACTATGATTTTCAAGGCTTTCCAGATCGAGTAGAGCTCTCCAGTGTATACACTATTTGGTTCTGGTAAAACATTTTTGCTACAAATAGAGCCCATGAGAACAGCACAACCAACTTCGGAGTTCGATTTTGAAGCATCCGTGAACCAAAAGCGGTAATCGGAATATTGTTCTTCCCGCTCTTTATACAGCTGGTCGTATACATGTTGAGGTGTTGTGAGCTTTGGGAATGCAGTTAAATTGTAATCGATCTGATTTTCCATTTCCATCCAATTTGGTACTGAGCTATTTGGCATCGTAAAGATTTCTGGGATTACTATTTGTAAATCGTTTGTCAGTTTTTTGAACCTGTTGTAGAAACATTTACACGATTCGTGGGGTTCTTCGCTTGCAATTGGATATGCCGTGGATTCAGAAGAAAAAATTTTTTTTCTTGACATCAACGTTCCCACGTATGCCAGTAGCAGGTATTTCCTTCTTGTTTCTAATGAGGGCTCACCACTCTCCACGTACAGGCTTCCGACAGGTGTTGTTCTGAATGCTCCAATACAGAGGCGAAGAGCTTGATTGTGAATTGGATCCAGTAACCTCAAAGTCGAAGCGCTAGCTGAACCATAACCGACAGCTCCATAGTCAATTTTAGGTCTGAAAAGGACTCGGTATATCGTTAATAACGTTCGCCGGTCAGATCCCCACTGAGTGTTGGCTAGTACTTTAAGTAAATTTAAGCCTGTTTGACATTTTAATTTTATATGACGAATGTGTTGAGACCAGTTTAGTTTTTGGTCAAAGTAGACGCCTAAGAACTTGATAGTGCTGGCGAAGGAAATGGGTTGATTTAAAAGTGTCAGTGACGGGTGTGTTTGACATTTTGTTTTTTTGCAAAAGTGTACAGCTATTGTTTTGGAGCTTGAAAAGCTAAAACCTGTGGTCCTAGACCATGCTTCAAGGTTCTTCAATGTTTTTTGTAACTTCCATTCAATATACTCTAACGACTTGTTTCTTATATAAATTGTAAAATCGTCAGCAAACAAAGAACATCTTACTTCAGGTGGTGTTGTCTCTGCTATGCTGTTTATTATATTATTATATTATTAAATTAGCTAATTTGATTCATTTCTCATTAAAATCTAGAATTGTTTTTTTAGTATATTAATAACATTATATTATAGATATGAAATGAGATGTTTTGGTATAATTTGGAACGAAAATAAATGTGTAATTACTTTTGGATATTGATGAAGAAAATTCACGCGATCGCAATACTTTCACTAACTGCATATTTCGTAAGTTAATGAATAACACATTTATATAAGCTGTTGTAAATTTATTAATGATATGAATATGACCATAACTTTCTGACTAATATAATATATTATAATTTTATCGTAACAACAAATTGCACCGGAGTGTCCTGACTCTAGGATTTGGAGGGTATTTATACGAAGGGATATTAGAGGGGATGTAAACGCGGGTAAGATCAAATGAAGGGACGTATGGTAACACTTAGTATTCATAATATCTAAGTACTTTCTGTAGGGAAGATGTTTCAAGTAAGGGTTCAGGTAAGTGCCCAGGTGTCTTTGGCAAAAAAATCAGAGGCAGGCGAAGATAGGGAGCGGCCTCCTTTGTAATAGAGGAAATATTACTATATTATACTGATGAGCCAATCTCATTCTGTATAATAATACCAGTAAGTCTTTATTTATTCTGGGACTAGTTCCTTTAAGAACAATAACAGGATATAAACAACGGTCTTAATACTAGAGTCTTAGAGTAAAATAATTGACAACAGAATTAAATTAATAAAATGAAAAAAATAACTTCTAATAAAAATGTTCAAATAATAAGAAAAAAAAAAAATATATATATATATATATATATATATATATGTGTGTGTGTGTGTGTGTGTGTGTGTGTGTGTGTGTGCGTGTGTTAAAATAAGAGCAGTGAATAATCTATAATAACATTATAAAGATAAATTTAAAAAATACAGTTTAAAAAAATGAAATTGCAATACTTTTGAATTTTGGTAAAACTACATATGATTTAATCTTACATCTTTGAAAATACAATTTTTTCGAATAATACTTGCTGTTCAATGTACCAATGAAAATTAAAATTAAATAAGAATATTTGTCTGCTTTACTAAAAAAAAAAATGAAATTGCAATACTTTTGAATGTTGGTAAAACTATGTATGATTTAATCTTACATCTTTGAAAAGACAATTTTTTCGAATAATATTTGCTGTTCAATGTACCAATGAAAATTAAAATTAAATAAGAGTATCTGTCTGCTTTACTTTTTGATTAACATCTAATTGGGGTTATTTGGGAATAGAATTGACGAAATGGTTAAACAGACGGGATTTTAATTTTGAACGAGTTTGGGAGTCCCGGATGTTGGAAGGAATGGAGTTCCATAGGGATGCGGATCGGATTAAGAATGATCTATCGAAAGTATTGGATCGATGGGAAGTTATATATAGATCAGAAGGCTGTGAGCGGGTGTTACGGAAACGAGTGGAGGATTTGAATTTAAGAAGATCCGAGATGTAAAACGGACAATGGGATTGGGTAACTTAGTAAAGGAAGGACGCTAGGAAGTTTAACTCTTCGTAAAATCAGGTGAAAGAGGTGTCTCTGGATATCCCAAAGATGAAATGAATAAAGCAATTAAACATTCATTTTAGTTTTGCCTCGAGATCCCCAGAAACACCTCTATACACATAATAGGTAAGTAAAAGTAATACGAGCAAAATAAAAAGGGTTCATATTCTTGGACAAGATTAAAAACATGTAACAATATGTGTATGTATGTATATGTGTATATATATATATATGTATATATATATATATATATATATATACACACATGTATACAGATACATAGAGAGGTTAATAATGATAATAACGAAAAATCCTGAATGCGGACGAAAGCAGACTGAATACATTCATATTCTGACTATATTAGAATGGATTAAAAGACTTGGAGCTCTGATTGCCTGTAGCGAATAGGATTAAGGGATTCAACTCCAGATTTTAATTAAAAATCGATTTTATTTTTGTTTCGGTGGCCCTATTGTATTCCACAGCTCGTGCACTAACTGTTCTCGAATGAGAAATTGTCGCACGATCTCATGAACAATCGACATTAATACAAAACAAAAGATTGAGTGATTGCCTCAATTCCGCCTAACCATTGGGCCCGGATAAAAGTTCGTTTCGTTTGATTACTTCTGTCAGTCCCATACCCGAGCCGAGACCGCAAATAGGGAGAGCTCTGCCGGAGTACAATGCACCATACACCAATCCTATTACCATCCACAATGGAGTATCTGTCCTTTCCTATTGTTGACAGGTGATCCGATTAATAATGATGTATTAATCATTAGTTTATACCTACGAAAAATCTGGTGCGCACGACTTTCTCTTAGCTCCGTTGTTAAAATCAATTCATGAATTTTTAAATACATTTAGAGATAAAAATAATTGTTAAAGAATTAATTGAATTGAATTACAATAAAAACATGTGTTTTCTAAAAAATATATTGTATTTTTCTCTACAACAATCAGTTAGTTTCATCGGCTTTTCAGCACAATGTATTAACTTTTACAAGCTTGCATATAAGATAATATTTTTTTTTTCTAAAATCTTTGTCTTTCCAACGTTTATTATACAGGTATATTACTGTTATTTAATTAAAAAACACAAAAATTGCATACAAAATATGTTTGCTATTTTCTCCTTTAGTTGGTATCGAATTTGTTCAACTTATGTATTTACTTTTTTTTTAGCAATGCTAACAAGATAATATGGCCAATTTCATGAAAACTACAAAATTAAAGGTACTTTAGAGGAAAGCAATTTAAATTATAGGTATTAAAGCCCTGTCAGACTATTTCAATCAAATATTTAAGTATTAAAGTCCATCAAATTTACATCGTATAGTTCAATGAAAATCGTTTAAGCCGTTTTTGAGAAAATCGTAAAAAGGTGCAAAATGCATGGTATAAAGTGGTTATTCTAGTTTGCTGACTTTGATACAAAAAGTTTTTGTAAAATTTTGGACGTATAGTTGTCTTAAGTATGAAATTTCAGTTTCATAGGACTTTTCGTTTTCGCCCGAGAGAGTTACCACACACACAAACACAGACCTTTTTGGGACATGGCATTTGGACTCAGGGGAATCTGAAACGTGTATTTCCGGTGAAAATTGGAATTCGAAAATTTTCACGATCGAATAATTTCCCCTTAATATACATTTCATATACAGCTAAGTGAAAGAAAAAAAAAATAATAAAAAATTATTTACATAAGACGATGGCCTCGAGAGTTTCTTAATTAAATTGACACTGAAGTGCTACCAAGGTAGTTCTTCACAAGACATTTTAAGCCCATAACTGTAAAATAGCCCATTTAATTATTGTATTTATATAAGTACAGTTGTAAATAATAAATATAATATAAGTATATACTGGTCAATTAATGAATCTAGAATTTCCACACCAAACCTCTTAACATTTTTAATTTTCATATAATTTACCAGTGATTCATCATCTTTTCCTAAAGTAGAAACGTGGATAAAAAAAATTACTGACTAATACTTTGAATTTCAGCCTTTAAATCATCAAATTAAAACAATATGGTACGGGCGAGCTTTTATTTTCTTTCTTAAGAAAACGTTTTAAAAAATCATTAAAAAATAATGAAAAACGAGACTTTTACAGAGTTAAAAATTTATGGAAGAGAAGAGACACAGCTTTAGGTTATTTTTTCCTATATAGCTTAGTCATTAATCTACGTGGTGGAAAAATGTTTAACTTGAGAAAAAAGTCCCTTTTTTTATACGGATTTCCAAACATGACAAAACTCAAGTTTTTCGGATATTTCGAGGAAAATATATCAAAAGGGAATGAGTAAAAATTATGAAACTAATACAGATTACACATTTGTATCATGAGTTCAAGTGATATAAATTTAATGACTGTCACTGAATTGGTATCTGATTTAAAGTAAATTCTCTTCGCCGCAAAAAAAAAAAAAAAAAAAAAAAAAAAAAAAAAAAAAAAAAAAAAAAAAAAAAGTTGTTTTCTTTAAAATCTATCAACTCCAGTATTTTTCACACTCCCAAACGAAACAAAATCTAGAATCAACAAAGAATCACCTAAGAAAGCAAGAAAAATAGTTCGTTCAAAATTCACGAACATTCCTATCAAACGAAACTAAAGGCGTGATTTAAAAAGAAAGATTTAAAAGGAGTCTCATGCTTACTTTTTTCTGCTGTATAGTCACATCATTGCACTAACTGTTAAAGGGATTTTGTTCTTGAGAGCATTGTCTTTTTTTTTTTTAATTAAATTTTAAAAAACGAGTTATTGCATAGTTTAGCGATATTTAAAGCAGAATTTCTCAAAAGGGATCAAGAAAGGTAATAAAACTTATTTACTAAAAAAGTAATAAAACTTATACATATTACACTTAAAAAAATTAAACAAAACTGGACGATTTCAAATGGATTGACAATAATATACACATTCTTCAAAATATTCACATTATTATAACACTACACAGCATTTAATTTTATGTCATTGATATTTTTTATTAAAAGGTTTATTTTATTAATTTTTTTAAATTAAATTATTTAGTTTTAGTTCCTTCATAACCTTTGCATTAATTTCGTTATAGTTTTAAACTGCATGAAGAAATTTTTCATTCATATATAATTTTAAAATAATAGACAAAACGTAACACATTTCCCCTATAGTAAGGAAATTTCCTTCCCTAACTTCTACCAAGGAGGTGAAAGTTAGAGTCAAGAAACAGTAGTTTTTTCTTACTTTCATGGGACCTAAAGAAGAAACAAACCTCGACAAAAATACAGTTTCGAGCTTTTATGTCCTAAGGCCTCAGTGAAGTTACTATGTTACTTTTATTGTACTATTTACAATCAACTCAAAGCTGTGTATCAACTTTTCTACAGCGCTTCAACTCTTTATAAAGAAAGGAATATGTGAATTTTTTTATGCTCCATCCAGATTGGTATTTGTGCTTAAATTATGATATTTGTAGTAAGAAAAATTATTTAAAAGAATACTTGTTTTCAGCCATAGAATATTCTATTGTCTTTATTGTGTTTAAGATCCCTATCCTAATTAACTCTGAATAGGGAAAATTCAGTGCTTCATCTGTAGGATTATCCGATTACTAAATGAAAAAACAAATTAAGATGTATTCTATATTTAGTATTTTTAAGTAAAATTTTAGAACCTACAGATTGACGATATTTGGCATTTTAAAGACATAACTAACAATTGATAATTATTTGCCTTATACAAAACAACAAATGTATAAAATCTCCCTCAGGTATCAGAATACTAGTTGAATTGATAAAAAGATGAATTTATATTGAAAAATTATTTTAAGGTAATTAAAACTAGTATTCGATCCGGGAAAACAGTAATACGCATATGAAACAACATTGCATTTTTTATATAACACGAGAAACCACTCAGCTTTTTCATACCTTCATGACAGTAATAAATTATGGGAACATAAATAATATTAAATGTAAAATGATAATAAGATGACAATTATAAAGTATGGAAATAAGGTGACAGTTATAAAGTATGGAAATAAACAAAATTAAGATGATAGTTATAAAGTATGAAAGTAAACATAATTGAGATGATAATATGATCATACTGTTTCTCTTTTGTAATGACTATATTCTTTTTTTATATATTAACTATGTTTTTAATATATTACCGTCATATATCAACTCAAAATTGTTAATATTTAAAATTTTAATTGTTCACATATTTTTCCTTTATCATTTTTTTCATTTACTTAGTCTCTCTTTATATATTCTCATTACAATATTATCATCTCAATTATGTTTACTTCCATACTTTATAACTATCATCTTAATTTTGTTTATTTCCATACTTTATAACTGTCACCTTATTTCCATACTTTATAATTGTCATCTTATTATCATTTTACATTTAATATTATTTATGTTCCCATAATTTATTACTGTCATATTATTATTATATACCTAACGCATTATTAAGTCTATAATTACATTGGTTGTTATCTTGTTTCTTTTAGCCCTGATGAAGGCCCACATTGTAGGCCGAAACGTCGGCACATAATTAAAATAACACTTATTTTAAATGTGTGTTTTTAATTTATGACCGCACCCCCAACCATCTTCCTCATCTAAAAAACTATATGATGGGAGCATAATTTCGTGAAATCATAATTTTGCTATTGTTATTCATATTAATGAATAAAAATCAAACTGAATTTTTAAATAAATTATGTTAATTTAAGCTGCGTGAGTACTCCCATTACTCTTGAGATATTTTTGTAATTTGCTCGAAAAGTTCTTATTTATCCTTAAGTCAATTTTTTTCGAGCAAGTCAGAATCCACCTGAAAATAAACATATGTGTTATATAAAAAGTAAGCAGCAGATATGTAGGGGTGGGGAATGAATGTGACCAGCAACACTCCTTCCTAGGATTGTATTTAGCAGAGGAGGTCTCTCATCCAGCCTTCTCTTCAGCCTTCTTCTGACTAGCATTTCAGTCATTGACATGTCGTTTATAAGTCTGTTGTCGATTTCATGGTGTTTAGAATGTAAACGATAATAGTGTGCTGGTCAACTGTTGGTTGTTTGTTTGTTTATTTATTTAACGTCACTTTATGCTACTACGGCTAATCGGACGATGCTACAGTGGGAGTTCTAAATTTTGCCTATCCAGGTTTTATTAGGATAGGGATCTTTAACGAGTACCTGACATCGCACAGACTCGGGACCACCTTTTAACGTCCCCTCCGAAGGACGGCGTAACTAAGGATTTTTTACTCCCATTAAAAAATCCTAGGACCACCTGCGGATTTGAACCCGTGACCTTTAGCATGGGAGGCTGTTACGCTAGCCACCCAGCTACAAGTGATCCCCAATTGTTGGTTGTTGTAAGTCCGTATGTAGGTTTTTTTTTTGTTTACGTACAAAGGAGCTTTCGTTATAAGTCATACAACTTTTGACTGAAATGACTGCAGTTTTCTTACGTGATCCTTTTTTGCAAAGTCATAAATCTGTGAAGCGTTAGTCCATATGAGTTTAAGTAGGTATGTGTATATATTCAGTATCTGTCTAATTTCTAGTTTCGATGAATTAGATAAAAGAAAGTTTAGTGCTTTCAGTCGCTGGTTGAGAGTCTTTCTTTTCATCTTGACAAGTGGGAACCAAGTCATCTTTCGATTAATTGTTAGTCCTAGGCACCGATGAAAAATGGTGGGAAAATGTTTTATCATAGTGAGAATGTTTAATGTTTTGAATTAAAAATTGTTCAAGAATTTATTAACATATATGCAATTATTGTAATCATTAATTTATACTTCAATTCATTTTTTTTAAATTACTTTTTGAATATTATCAAAGCGAATAAAAGTGATTTTACATCAAAGACTTCTATTTCACTTAAAAGGAAGGAACGCCTGGAAAGGGGTGAACTTGGCTGTTTGGTAGCGCCGCCAGAATCGCTAAGTTCCGAAGTTGAAAGTTTACTTAAAATGTTTGGTACTTTTTTATAGGCTACGGAGAAAAAAAACTTAGGCTTTAGAAGTCAGTGGACATCCAGGAAAGTTAAGACTTCATTTTTATCAGTTTTCTCAACTAAAACTTAATGTATCTACATTCGACATTTTATGGAGGAGTGGGGGAGATGGAACTGGTATATTGATGCTAAATATAAAAATCACATTATTTCTATATTATTTTAAATTTATTCTAATAGAGTTACATTCTTGCTATTATGTTTTCTTTACTATTAATACTATTATACAACGTCCACCTAATCATAAATCTCCTGGTTATGACTTCATTACAAACTATGTTTTAAAAATTTTGTCAAAGAAACCCTTTTTTTTTTTTTGTTTTCAGTTCCATCTAAGAAAAAAAAATTTTGTTTGTGGCTATTGCGCCCTAACTCAGCCTCTACTGGCTAAAACCAGTGATGCGGCTGAGATAGAGGCGCTGGGATCTCTTGGAATCCGCTTTTTTCTCCACAAGTGGAGGGAAAAGCCCAGTCTGGGATCCCCTTAGCAGTTGTATATATTGTATATAGTTACCATTGTTTGTATGATGTTTATTTATTTGCCAACTTTGTATTTATGTCAATTATAGGTTTGTTTTTATATTATTATTTTATGTATATATAAATGATTTTTTTTTCTATTTTAATTCGACTTTATCATTATTTACTGTATATAGCATTTCCAAGTCAAATGTAACTTTTTCCATTTCAAATGTAACCTTTTCCAAGTCAAATGTAACCCTTTCCATTTCAAATGTCACCTTTTCCAAGTCAAATGTCACCTTTTCCATTTCAAATGTTACCTTTTCCAAGTCAAATGTCACCTTTTTCTTCACTTCTAGCCTTAAATATTCCGTTTTATTTATTTATTTATTGAAAAATAATTAGTTTAATTAACATTATGACTTTTTTAATAATTTTGGCATATAATAATTAATACTTTTTGTGGGTCTCTTAGATATTTGATATCAAGTTCTGTTTTTAACTAGCTAATATTTAAAAAATTAATTATCGTATATTTAGTTTTAAGATAGTGGTTGATTTTGATTTTTTAGAGAGAAGGGGTAGTTTTTTGGAACAATTAATGTGTTTTCGAGTATTATAATTACGGTTTTCGAGCTGTATTTTTTATCGCTCGCGTGCATGTTAACTCGCATACATTTTTAATGTTTTTTATTGATATAGGGATTAATTAATGTGCTTTCGGGTGGTTAGGATTACGTTTTTTGAGCTGTATCTTTTATCGGTCATGCGTATTTCAACTCACATTTACTTTTTATGTGTTTTATTGATATAGGGATTAATTAATGTTCTTTCGGGTGGTTATGATTACGTTTTTCGAGCTGTATTTTTCATCGCTCATGCGTATTTCAACTCGCATTTACTTTTAAGGTTTTTTATTGATATAGGGATTAATTTATGTTCTTTCGGGTGGTCATGATTACGTTTTTCGAGCTGTATGTTTTATCGCTCATGCGTATTTCAACTTGTATGTAGAGATCTTGTATTTTCGCGGGGTTATGAAAATGTTTAAAAGCTTTTTTATAATGTCTAGTGCGGATTTCAACTCTCCTTTATTTTTGATATTTTTTTTTATTTTTTATATTGGTATTGATTATTTTGTTTTTGGTTCTCATTATAACGTTGGTGGAATATACATCGTTTAGCTTCTTCTTTTATTTTTTTTTTTATTATTATTATTTTATAAAAGGATTAGTTATAGGTCCTTTTCTAGCGTCCTGAGTAAATTTTTTCAACTAAATCTTTTGTAAAGGATCCGCTTCCTAGCTTGGTCTTACAATTATTTGATAATTTAATTGAGGAATCGTTTATTCTATTTTCGGATGTTCTGATAACATTATTTAAAACAAATCTGTTATCGCTTTTACTCATTTTAAGTATTCACTGTTCCTATTTCATAAATATTCGATAGAGGGATCGTTTATAGTGTTTTCGGGAATACTAATAGAGTTTATGACATTTATTTATAGCTAGTGCACATTTTAACTTAAATGAAAAGTGATTTAGAAGAATGCGCAATCGCGATGTAACATCCAAATCAAAAATGTAATCAGATCTTGCTAAAACACAATAAATAATTTTTACATCATATTATAACATAATACCTACGGTTTGTAGAAATTCCCAAGCGCATAAAAGAATAAAGTTCAAAACACGTTATGAGAATCCCCTAAAACAAAAACAAAGAAAGACCACTGCAAATGCAAGTTGAAATGAGAGCCAGCGACAATAAAAACAGCTTAAAAAACGTAATCACAAGACCCGAAAAGATAATTACAAACGTCTATAACAATAAAAAGATTAAAAGTAAATGTGAGTTGAAATACGCATGACCGATAAAAGATACAGCTCGAAAAACGTAATCATAACCACCCGAAAGGACATTAATTAATCCCTATATCAATAAAAAACCTTAAAAGTAAATGCGAGTTGAAATAAGCGCGAGCGATAAAAAATACAGCTCGAAAAACGTAATCATAACCACCCGAAAGGACATTAATTAATCCCTATATCAATAAAAAACCTTAAAAGTAAATGCGAGTTGAAATACGCATGAGCGATGAAAAATACAGCTCGAAAAACGTAATCATAACCACCCGAAAGCACATTAATTAATCCCTATATCAATAAAACACATAAAAAGTAAATGTGAGTTGAAATACGCATGACCGATAAAAGATACAGCTCAAAAAACGTAATCCTAACCACCCGAAAGCACATTAATTAATCCCTATATCAATAAAAAACCTTAAAAGTAAATGCGAGTTGAAATAAGCGCGAGCGATAAAAAATACAGCTCGAAAAACTTAATCATAACCACCCGAAAGGACATTAGTTAATCCCTATATCAATAAAAAACCTTAAAAGTAAATGCGAGTTGAAATAAGCGCGAGCGATAAAAAATACAGCTCGAAAAACGTAATCATAACCACCCGAAAGGACATTAATTAATCCCTATATCAATAAAAAACCTTAAAAGTAAATGCGAGTTGAAATACGCATGAGCGATGAAAAATACAGCTCGAAAAACGTAATCATAACCACCCGAAAGCACATTAATTAATCCCTATATCAATAAAACACATAAAAAGTAAATGTGAGTTGAAATACGCATGACCGATAAAAGATACAGCTCAAAAAACGTAATCCTAACCACCCGAAAGCACATTAATTAATCCCTATATCAATAAACAACATTAAAAGTAAATGCGAGTTGAAATAAGCGCGAGCGATAAAAAATACAGCTCGAAAACCGTAATCATAACCACCCGAAAGGACATTAATTAATCCCTATATCAATAAAAAACCTTAAAAGTAAATGCGAGTTGAAATAAGCGCGAGCGATAAAAAATACAGCTCGAAAAACGTAATCATAACCACCCGAAAGGACATTAATTAATCCCTATATCAATAAAAAACCTTAAAAGTAAATGCGAGTTGAAATACGCATGAGCGATGAAAAATACAGCTCGAAAAACGTAATCATAACCACCCGAAAGCACATTAATTAATCTCTATATCAATAAAACACATAAAAAGTAAATGTGAGTTGAAATACGCATGACCGATAAAAGATACAGCTCAAAAAACGTAATCCTAACCACCCGAAAGCACATTAATTAATCCCTATATCAATAAAAAACATTAAAAATGTATGCGAGTTAACATGCACGCGAGCGATAAAAAATACAGCTCGAAAACCGTAATTATAATACCCGAAAACACATTAATTGTTCCAAAAAACTACCCCTTCTCTCTAAAAAATCAAAATCAACCACTATCTTAAAACTAAATAGACGATAATTATTTTTTTAAATATTAGCTAGTTAAAAACAGAACTTGATATCAAATATCTAAGCGACCCACAAAAAGTATCAATTATTATATGCCAAAATTATTAAAAAAGTCATAATGTTAATTAAACTAATTATTTTTCAATAAATAAATAAATAAAACGGAATATTTAAGGCTAGAAGTGAAGAAAAAGGTGACATTTGACTTGGAAAAGGTAACATTTGAAATGGAAAAGGTGACATTTGACTTGGAAAAGGTGACATTTGAAATGGAAAGGGTTACATTTGACTTGGAAAAGGTTACATTTGAAATGGAAAAAGTTACATTTGACTTGGAAAAGGTTACAATTGACTTGAAAATGCTATATATTGTATCAATGTGGTCTCATATCACTATTACTATTGTTCATTCTGAAACAGATTATAATATTTCTCAATAAATAGATATAAAAAAAAAAAAAAAAAAAAATTATCCATTTTTCTAGTTTTATGGAAGTACAAAATTTTAATAATGTTACTCAAGCCCAATAAACCAACTGACGGTCCAAATTTTTGCCTTCCAATCAGCCTTTTACCATCTTTATCTAAAATATTCCAAAAACTTTTGTTTCGACGTCTAAATTAAAAAAAAAAAAAAAGTAATAATTACTAAGAAAAAAAAAGTAAACATGTCAACATATGTTTTATTACTTAAACTTACGTATTGATTGTATAAAAACACATTACACAATTGTAAAAAAATACATCAAGTAAATGTGATGAAAATATGGAATTTTGGTGTTCGTACTCGTTATTGTAAAAAAAAAATATTTTATTTATTCAAAAGTTACAAAATATCGATAATAACACTTTAAAAGACAATAATGACAATCTTGATAATAACAATATGGCTATACTAGGTCTGACATAGATTACGTACCGTAATTACTGCGAGGACTTGAAGAGAGTGTGTGTTCCCTGGGAGAAGGGACAGGGTATATAAAGGTTAATAGGACTGCTGAATAAGATTCAAGGAATATGGCGTGATCTGCAGGTGCACTATGGCCTCATGGTGGCGTGACTCCTCCGTCCTTATGAGAGTGAAGCCCACTGAACTCTAAATTTAAGGATTTGGGACGGTTTGTCTATTCTGTAAATATTGAAACCAAGCTCTGGCTCTGCCATCAAAACATTCAGGTGGTTGAGGATGGGTACTTGGATTATCATTTGAAGGATTAGAACACAGTAATTTCAGTTTACAATACTGACGATAAAGATTATAACATAAAAGATATAAACATATTACATAAAATATATAAGAAATAAATTGGGATACAGTTATATCATAAGGTTCTAATTCTTCTATTTCTATATTACTTAAGTCTATTTGTTGTAATTCCTCAAAAGTAAAATTTGTTGATACAATAGTTTTATTATTAACAGAATGATAGGAAATAAAAGGAATATTTACATTGTCAACATAAGAAAGTGGTACATTTATATTTACAAATTTCTCATTTTCATTAAGATTAAGGAGGCTAGTAGATGGTAGATGATACATTTGTGTGTTTGTTACACTAGTTGTTACATTGCTAATATTAAAGGTTAAATATTGGTGTAATGTGGGTATAAGTTTGATTATAGGGTTTGTTCTTATTTCTACAGCTTTACAATCATTTAATTCTATATTCTTACATAATTCTAAAATACATTTGTCCTTAATCTCTATCATGTCTTTACAGTAATGATGATTATTGAATTTAATACAATTTCCATTGTAAAACGAATTTTTAAATCTAATGATTAGTTGTTCTTTAATCTTTAGAGTAATGACTTTATTATCCCTTGTAACTGGATATGACATAGCATAATAAGTTGTTTTTGGCAATGATTTCAAAGGGATTTTAATAAAATAATAAATTAATCCTGTATCTGATAGGGAACAAAATGTGGAGCTAAGTAACCAGTTTAATTCTACATTTTCTGTGATTGGTTCTCCGAACGGTATGTTTAATTGTTCTAGTTCTCTAGTCGTTAATATGCTTGGATGGGTAATTCCTAATTTACATTGTTCTAAGGAAAATTCTATATCATTTAATTGATTTTCTACTAAATCTAATACGGCTAATAAATCATGATACATTAACTTAGTAAGAGCTAAATCTGTAAAATTATTTATTTTTTCTATACTATCCTTATATTTATTTAAAACAATTATTTCTTTATTAAGTTTAGATGTTAATTCTTTATTTAATCCTAATCTAACATTTTCATTATGCTCTATGTGATACATATTTCTCTCGATTTTATTTAAAATATTATCATACTTTTCTTTGTCATCGGCGTCCATATTGCCGGTGAGCCAACTAATAGCATTGCCTAGTCCGTTAATTAAACCTCTTTTTGATCGGTTATTCCGATTTATATTTACAATATGATTAATTTTTTCTAATATCTTGTTATATTTTTGTTCAATAATATTATGCAAAGTTTTATATTCATTACTAATTGTTAATACGTCAATGCTAATCTTAAGGGTTTGAATTTCTCTTGTTAAATTTGTAAGATTCTTATAATGTAAAAATGTGTACCAATCTTCAATTATAAAAGATGGATTAATTTGTACGATGGATGCTCCTGGTCCGTCAGATAAATCTTGTATTAGCAGGGTCTGTATCTGAACCGTAAGCGCTGCGATCAGAAGATACTTGAAACAATTCGTCGTCGAATTCAAAGTCATCTTGGCTGACTCCTGTAACATTAGACGTTTCTATTTCTTTTATGACATTCTCAATATCTTCATCAGTTATTTCTGGGTTTTTTTGACTTGTACTAGGTTTATTATTATTATTATTTGATTTCTTTTTCTTAGTGACTTTTTTCGGTCGTTTGACTTGATCAGGGTGGAGTTTTTTCTTTCTACCTTTATTTCTATTTTGAAATCTTTTATCAACATACTTTCCTTTTTCGTGTTTAGGATCTATTTTCTTTTTCTGTTGTCTCTTTATATACACATCTTCCGGGATTTCTATGTCTTCTCTATTTTCATTTAACTTGCCTATTTTTCTCTCTTTATTTTGTTCTATACCTTTCTTAGTTATTTCGAAAAGCTGCTTCATTTTCCGATGGTACTCATGAACAAGATATTCTTTTATTTCCGGGGATTCATTATAAGTTTCATTAGTGATACCGAAAGTTATTTCGTTAGGGGTCATTTTAAGGTCTTGATTAAGGGAATTATTATATGCTGTCGTTGCTTGCTCTAACTTATCTTCCTCTTTATCATCTTTGTTTTCTATGTTTATAAGTCTTAAAATTTCTAATAACGAAGAGCTTGCTCGATTAAGCAATCCAAGAGAGTTAGGGTGATTGGGGGTAGTATAATGTAATTCAATATTTAAGTAGTTTAGAAAATCTTTAAACAAGTTATTGTCGAATTCTCTTCCGTTGTCACATGATATTTTTTGGGGTTTTGGAAAATATGCTAAATATTTTTTCAATACTTTCATGCTTTCTATGGCATTATAACTCGTTGCGTAATAAGAAAATATTCTTTTGGAAAAAGTATCTACTATTAAATAAATGTAATAATTACTCATGTGTAAGGTATCAATCATTAAATCTGTAAAGGGTTTCTCAGGTGTGGGAGTAATTTTAAATTTTTGTTTTATAGGTCTTCTATCGTATTTGCCTTTTCCACATGTGTCACATTTGTTTATAATTTCTGTGATATGATCTTTCATATTGGGCCAATAAAATTTGGTTTTCAAAACTAAATATGTTTCATTTATACCTCTGTGGCATGTCTTGGCGATATGATAATCAAGGATAAGTAATTTCTGGTCTTCCGTGTTCTTTACATCTGGCAATAGTTTATAATATCTTTTAATTCTATTTGTGGGAAATTTTTCTCTAATGAGTGATGCAACTTTATTAAATAATGCATTATACCAATTATTTTCACTTTCTATAGAATCTGATATGGGTGAGCAGTATATGCCGTAAGTTATATTTGGTCTTAAGATTTCTAAAAGTTTTTCTTCTATTTCAAAATCTTTTTCATGATAAGGCCAAGTAAATTCAATTGTTGTTCTTTGCTTATTATTGAATATTGTTTCGCGTTGAATTTTCGCGTGTCCCTTTTTTATTATTATTTGATTTTTCTCAACATTTACTGGTCTAGATTTATCATCAACTATTAAGATTCTGTTATCGGAGGATTCTGTGGAGTGCTGCGTTGCTAAAGAAGATATATCATCTTGAATTATTTCTTGGTGTTCACCATTATTATTTTCTTCTATGTTTTCATCATTATTAATTCCTTCTAAGTTTTCATTGTTAGCTTCTTCTTGGGTTTCTTCTATTCCCATTTCTTGTAATAAATCTACGATTTCTTGTGAATAGTTATTAGGAGAATTTTCTGTATGAAAAATATTCAAATTCTGGTTCTTTTAATTTCCTTTCTTCAATAGGGTAACGGGATAAATGATCGGCGACTTTATTAGCCTTTCCTTCAATGTATTTTATGTCATATTCGAAATCTTCTAACAATAATTTCCATCTAATTAATCTGGCGTTCTGTGTTTTACACGTTCTTAAATATTCTAAAGGTTTGTGATCTGAATATATGAAAAATTTTCTACCGTATAAGTAGGGTCGAAAATGATTGCAAGCCCAAATAATGGCTAAACATTCCTTTTCCGTTGTTGAGTAATTTTGTTCTGCTTTATTAAGTGTTCTGGATGCAAAACATACAGGGAGTTCTTTTCCATCTTTCTTCTGTGCTAATACTGCACCAATGGCGAAATTACTTGCGTCAGTTGTTAAGAAAAAGTCCTGATTGAAATCTGGAATTTGCAAAATGGGGCTACTACATACAAGTTGTTTCAATTTCTCAAAAGCGTTTTCATATAACTCTGGTTTGATTTCTTTTTGATCTTTTCGAAGACATCTCGTTAATGGGGAAGCTATATTTGCGTAATTTGGTATCATTTTCCTATAGAAACCAGTTAATCCTAAAAAGCTTTTAATTTCTTTTTCATTTTTAGGGAGTTTAAAATCTTTTACTGCTTTTATCTTTTCTGGATTAGGTTCTATGCCGCGTTCGCTGATAATATGTCCGAGGAATAACAATTCTTTCTTGCAAAATTCTGTCTTATCGAGCTGAATCTTTAAGTTATGTTTTTCTAACTTTTTAAGAGTTTCTTCTAAATGTTTCCAATGATCTTTGTAATTTTCAGAAAAAATTATAATATCGTCCATATAGACTAAAACGTTAATAGAATCTGAAAAAATGATATTCATGGCTCTTTGAAACGTTGCTGGGGCATTACTGAGTCCAAATGGTATGCGAAGGAATTCAAAGTGGCCTTGATCTGTAGAAAATGCTGTTTTTGGGATAGAACTTTCTTCGACTTTTATTTGATGGAAGCCTGAGCAAAGGTCCATTGCTGTAAATATCGTCGCTTTTCCTAATTTGCCTAAAAGGTCTTCAATATTAGGAATGGGGAATTTATCCGGGGTTGTTTCTCGATTTAATTTCCTGTAATCAATCACCATTCGTATTTTTCTTTTTCCTGATGCGTCTGGCTTTTTCGGGACAATCCAAACGGGGGAATTGTAAGGGGAATTGCTGGGTCTTATTATTTTGGATTCTAACATCTTTTTAATTTCTTCCTTAATATTTTCTTTGAATTGGTGGGGATATCTGTAATTTTTCGAATATATCGGGTCTTCGGTTTTTGTTTTAATCTTATGCTCCAATAAATCAGTGGCTGAAAGGGGATCATTTTCAGTCTTAAATACTGATGGATATTTCGATAATAATTTAATTAAATTTGATTTTTCTTGAGGAGGTATATGGTCGGTTCTGATTAGTTGGGGGATTTGTTTTATTATTTCATGGTTTCCTTTTTTATTAGAATCTGTTAATTCTACTTCTTCTTTTTGCAAATAGTATAAAGGTAAATATATGGTTTCGTTAACTTTACTGTCGATTATTATATTTTGATCATAGATGCCAGGTTTAATTTTAATCTTATCATCTTCATAGTCAATAAAATATAGATTTTTATTTTGTTCTACTTTTATCTGATTTTCGCCTTCTTTCAAAACTAACTTTAAAACTTCGTCTTCCATAATAAAATCAAACTCTGTATAGCGAGTTTTTATTTTGTTGGTTTCGAAATCGATATTAAATTTCATTTCCCTCATTGTCTCATTTCCTAGTAGTATTTCGTAATTGGGACTGAAATTAAATAGATAAAATTTTATTTTTTCGGGGTTTTTAAGAAAATTATTTCTGCAATAAACTGAAATAGATTCCGTGCCAAGTTCTTCTCCGGTTGCTGTTTTTATTGTAAAATTTTCTTTTTCTCTTTCAACATCTGGTGGTACAATGTCTGGTCTTATATAATTCTTCCAAGATCCGGTATCAATAAGCCATTTACGATTCGCGTGGTCTTTAACATAAGGCAGTTGGCTTTTATTCTCTTCTTTTATGTGTTTTGATTGTCTGGCGGGCCTTTCTCTAAAAAAGAATTATTTGGATCTAATTTTTCTAATTTCTCTCTTAATTCTCTGATTTCTTGGTCTTTCGGGTCTTCTTGCTGAATTTGGAAATTAGGCTGTTTCGGTTTATTCCCGAATGCGCTAACTGTTCTCATGGATACAGTTGGATTTTCATCTTTCTTATTATTATTATAATTTTGATTCCGGTATCGACCTGAACCGTTGAAATACCTTTGTTGTTCTTGACGGGGCCATTGTTGGTAATAATTATTATTATTATTATTCTGCCGGTAGTCTTGTGGAGGTTCTTGTTGTCGATATTGATGCTCTTGTCTTTGATTATGTGGATTATACGGGTTATTGGGATTTTGCCAATTATTAAATCGTTTGTGATGTTTTTTATCGAACTTTTTCTTATGGTCGAAGCCTCTTTTGTAATCATGTTCTCCGGGTCTTCTCATATTTCCCGAATTTATGAGGTCATCGAAGAGTAGATGGTTCTCATTCTGAATTAAATTTCTCAAATCATCTAATGTTCTTAACTTTTCTGCTTTAGTCATAAGATATGTTCTTATGTGAAGGGGCATGTTAGTGTAAAAAAAATAAAGAATACTTTTCTCTAATGCGCTAATAATTGTTTCTCTATTTGGTGTGTTTTCTATCCGATGTTTAGAAATTATTAAAGTGCGGATCTTATCAATTCTTTGAAGGAAATCAAGAGGGTGTTCCTTATGATGTATTTTGTTATTAAATAATTCATGCGATAATTGTTCAATTGAGCGGCTGTCTCTGAAGGTTCTTTCGAGATAATTTAGTAATTCTTCAACACGACTAAATTCGCACGTTGTATTTATATAATCAGCTTCATCCGTAAGTTTTGCTAAAAGTTTACTTAATAATCTTTGTTCGTTTAGTTCCTTAAACGAGTTGTCCGGTTTACACACGATTTGGTAAACTTGTCTACAAACTGTCACGAATTTTAACAGATTGTGTGGATTTCCATTAAAATTAGGGATATGATCGTAGTCTGCCGATTTAATTTGAAAGCTTGCCATATTTGTAGTTAATGTTAAATTATTTACTCGCAGGATTAAAGAATTTAAATAATCATCAGACATAAAATTACAATAGTAAAGGAAATTAACTTACAAAAATTGAGTACGCTGTCAAAATAATCTTCGACGGGGTGTGAAGATCTGTCCTTGAGCTGGATACCTGACGACAGTGAAGTCCGGCCAAGGTTGAGTGCAGATAAGAGACTTTGCCTGCGTTGCGAGATGCTCGGGGTGAGTGAACTCGTCCAGAATCTGAAGATCTCGAAGTTGGTAGTCCTCGGTAGGTAAGCCAAAATCTTGAGTCTTCACAGGTGAGGAATCCTAGGCGGTAGTCCTAATTCTGGATTTGCGGAAAAAGTTCGGATCTGCGGAAACTCGGTTCTTAAAACTGCGATAAAAATATGCAGTCCCTATTTGGGCGCCAATTTTGGTGTTCGTACTCGTTATTGTAAAAAAAAAATATTTTATTTATTCAAAAGTTACAAAATATCGATAATAACACTTTAAAAGACAATAATGACAATCTTGATAATAACAATATGGCTATACTAGGTCTGACATAGATTACGTACCGTAATTACTGCGAGGACTTGAAGAGAGTGTGTGTTCCCTGGGAGAAGGGACAGGGTATATAAAGGTTAATAGGACTGCTGAATAAGATTCAAGGAATATGGCGTGATCTGCAGGTGCACTATGGCCTCATGGTGGCGTGACTTGGTAAACTTACATAAAACACATGTAGAGACACCACCCTTGACAGCACTCTAAAAATATTCTAAACTTGGTCTCGGGGTCTTCTTATTATCAGAAGCCTCGGAGGATTATCAGGAATTGAAGAGGAAGAAAGGATGGAAACCAGTGGATTAGAGTGGGAATGGAGTTTGTCATGGAACGAATGATACCTGGTTCGGGCTAAATCAGTAACATCTGGAACATTTAGTTATTTATGGATAAGTTTATTCGTGACAAAATATGGAGCATTGAGGATTTTACGAAGGATTTTGGATTGTAAGGATTGGATACGAGAGGAATTCCATGGTTTAATATACCTTCATAGCTCTACTCCCTAAGTCCATATTGGTCCGATGACAGTCACGAGGATGAGCCTTTGTCTACATATGTAAGTTAAACAATTGAAGAACGAAATGTGATGAGAAGAATTGATACGTTAGATATTGAATAGTTTCTTCACTTTTTTTTTTTTTTATGCCACCCGAACTATCTCTAACTTCAAACTTGAAAAAGTTTATTCAAGCTCACAATTTTATTAGCCAGAAAAAAAAGATCATAAAAATCCGAACACATATTTTTCCTCAGGTAATAGGCTCGACTTCCTTCTTCGTGACTGAATAATAACGATAACAATAATAATAATCACGAAGGTTGTTAGGGGTGAGAGCCATTGAAAAGAACCTTCGTGAGCTCGGTAAGTGCCCCATAGGCCTGCGAACCTTAACCCTAAGTCACTGATCATCGTGCCTCTAATGAGTCTTAATAGTCGTGTAGAACAATTGTTTATAATTGTTCTAATGAGGGGATTGATTAAAACTAACGGCATAATTGATTATTTAATAGCCGTAAGGATTAAACTTCGTTGACAGCTTTAATTCCTAAAGAGCGGAGTTAATTATGTTTTGAAGAAGAGAAAAAAAAATTCTAAGAACAAGAAAAAAAAAATATTCGCTCAAGCAAATAACAAAAGAACTATATAAAAAGAGGCATCGCATATTGGTATAAAAAATACCGAGGATTTCTCAATTTCTTTAAAACATTGTTTCCTCATCATTGCACTACCTTGTTTTAATGAAACGAAAAAAAAAAAAAAGTTATTTATCTTATTCACATTATCGATATTTGAAATGTTTTCTAAGGATGATTGCTTAGTGGTTTGAACGATGTAATTCGCCAGTGATATACGCTTTCATACTGAGTGTAGAACATTGTAATAACAGGTACCCTAAGCTTTTGGTGGTATGTCCTTGACACCATTTATATTTTTTCCCTGTTTTTATATTGAAAGCGGTATTCTTAGTAAAAAGCTTCGAAATTTCAATATCTGATATTCTTAGATGGCTAACATGTCTCAGTTTAATTATATTAACATGATAAGTTAAATAATCTTTTGGCTGAGGGCTGTTAAAGTTACAATCAGTTCGATAAAGTGGATTGTATTTAGAGTTGAGAGCTCTATCGATGTCTATAGAGTGGAGATGATTATTTACTTTTTCGATGATTAAATTTTTATTAGTAAGTAAAAAAATCTGGTGCGGGCAACACACGACTTTCACTTACCTCCATTTTTAAAATCAATGAAAGAATTTTCAGAAACAGTTAGAGATACCTGAAACTATTAAAGAATTAATTAAATTTAATTTATATAGAAACATGTGTTTTATAAAAAAAAACTATTATATTATTATCTAAAACAATCAGTTTGTATTATTGGCTTTTCATCATTCTTTATTAACTTTTACAAGCTTGTGTATGAGATAATATTTTTTCTAAAATCTTTAGCTTTCCAACGGTATATCATACATGTATATTACTGCTCTTATGTTCGAAAACAAAAAATTGCATTAAAAAAATATTTTTTTCTGTTTTCTCCTTTAGTTGGGTATCGAATTTATCCAATTTATATATTTACCTGTTTTATCAGCGTTAACAAGATGATATAGTTATTTTTATTGAATCTGCAAAATTAAAGGTACTTTAGGGGAAGAAATATCGGCATTTAAGCCCTTTCAGACCATTTTAATCATAATAAAACCAATATGAAAATAAAGGCCATTAAATTTGACATTGATATTGCGAGTTTAATTAAAATCGTCAAAACCGTTTTTGAGAAAATCGAAAAAAGGTGCAAAATGCATGGTATAAAGTGCCTTTTCTGGCAAGCTCATTTTAATGAAAAAAGTTTTGTCACGTCTCAGGCGTATAGTTGTCTTAAATATAAAATTTCAGTTTTATAGGACTTACCGTTTCCGCCCGGGAGTTACCACACACCACACACATAGACCTTTTTGCGGGACTTGGTTATTTGGACTCAGGGGACCCTAAAACGTGTATTTCCGTTGAAAACTGGAATTCGAAAATTTTCTCGATCGCAATACTTCCCCTTACTATATATAGTAAGTGAAAGTAAAAATTTGGTTTTAGCGCTTCGAAAAAGTCTTCTTTAATGTAATTATCTGCTGCTAATTTTCTTATTTGTGAGATCCAATTAAAACCTGTGTCCCTCTCTGAGTTTAACAAGGCATATGCTTGGCAGTCGATTATTAGGAATTAAAAGGAGCTTAATATAAAAATTAATAATTTTTTCAAGATTTTTACATTGAAAGGTATTCGTTCAGATTCTATTCGAACAATATAATTTGGAGCACATTAGAGCCAGAAATATAAATACTTAAAAAATTTAGTCTGTATTGACTCTAAGCCTTCCATGTAGTTTATATACATCTTTATATTCACATAAAGCACGCACATAATCATTTATTTACGATGGCACGTAAGATTGCGATTCAAGAAGTTTATGAAACAGTTGATTCTTTAAGGAAGACAAGAGTTGGTTTTACGTATAGCGACGGTTTCTTGAACAGTATAATGTAATTTGTACGATTTGAACAATTTTTTTCTATAATAATCGCTGTCAAGTATTTATAAATCCATAAAACACAGGTTATTTTATTTTTTTTTTGTTTAGAAATGTGAACCTTGGAAGAAGAAACCATGAATAAAGCGGAGAAGGTCGGGCATGAATACGAAGCTAAGTAGATTACAGGAGCTAGGACTTAGCGGGGGCTTTCTGTCACTGACCTCTCAGCCTCTTTTCTTCTTGATTTATTTCCTTTGTCTTTTTGGGGCTTCTTTGCTTTTAGTTTACTTTTCTTTGTACTTATTTCTTCTTAAAAGAAAAAAAAATACATTCGTAACTTATTGGTTGAATAATGCAGGGTTTGAATCGGTTGTATGTAAAGAGGAATATAATTAATCGCATATTTTAAGTCAATAAGTAGAAACAAACTGAAACTATCAGAAATCACCATCTACATAATGAAAATTCCTTTTCAACTTTTATAAGGGTGTTAACCAGGGGGACAGTCTAAGCCCTCTACTACTCATCGTTCCTATAGATGAGATATAGAAATTGTGTAAAAGGAGATGTTCCGATTCCAGTACTAGCTCAAGCTATGATATATGCCGATGATATTGTGGTGATAGCTGAAGGGTCAGGCATCCTTGAATGAATTGAATGAGGAACTGAAAATAAGGGGCTTACAAAAAAAAAAAAAGAAAAAGAAAAAAAGCAAATTCATGTGTATCGGAAGATAGTGCGTAGAACTTGGATTTTTTGTAATGGTCAAATAAGGATATTTAAATCAGTGTTCCTCCCAATTATCCTGTATGGATCAGAATGCTGGACTGTACTCGACAAGCATGTTGCTAGGATAATATCGGCAGAAATGAGATTCCTCTGAAGAATAGTCGGTAAGAACGGGAGGGACTGCAACAGAAATGAAAGAATTCAGAAGGATTTGGGTGTTAAGCCAGTGCGTGACACGATGCAAGAGCGACAAATAAAATGACATTGCTATGCCTGCAGAATGGAAGATACCAGAAAAAACCAATTTATTTTTTTATTTATTTAACGTCACTTTATGCTACTATGGCTAATCGGACGATGCTTCAGTGGGAGTCCTAAATTTTGCCTATCCAGGTTTTATTAAAATAGGGATCTTTAACGAGTACCTGACATCGCACAGGCTCGGGACCACCTTTTAACGTCCCCTCCGAAGGACGATGTAACTAAGGATTTTTTACTCCCATTAAAAAATATTAGACCACCTGCGGATTTGAACCCGTGACCTTTGGCATGGGAAAGCCAATTTATTTCTAGAAGCTAGACCGGAAGGAATACGGTCTCGTGGTAAACGCATTTATATGTACTCTCTTAGAGTACTCTCCGGAGATAAAAATGGCAAGTGTGCTGGATGGACTGAGATTCGACTCCACGCTTGACAGTACCGAGCAGTTAGCGGAAGAATAAGAAGAAGTTTGTTAAGTTGCTTAATTATATAGGTTCATAATTTTGTTTATGATATCATTTATTTCTGATACCTTTTCATAAGGATACTTCTGGTTCCTCATGTTTATGCTTATTTGCGATTCAGGAGTTATGATGATCTTTCAAGATTTATATTTTAATGTAATTGATCACCTTTTAGTATGACAAGGATAAAATTAAAACTAAATCTAAAATTTTATTCTTCAAACAATTTTTGCCGCCGCTGTGTGTAACTTAACTGGGTGTGCCACACTGCAGAAGGTGTAACTTGACAGAATAAGGGGTTCGTTAATAGGTATAATTTTTCAAAAAAACATTTTTTCCTCTGTATTATGAAATTATGGATTATAGACGTTTTTTAATCCTTCGTAAATCCTGGGTGTTTTTACTGTTTTTAATGTTGTCTCTGTAACAATTATTCGTAATATTCCATTTTGTAACGACTGAGCACGTTTTGCAGTTGATTTCGCAACGCAATGTTAAAGCAGATGTACTAGTGCCTGATTATCATTGCATAATTACTTCGATCTTAAGACGTTTTTTCGACAAAACAAGAATGCTAGGGATAGAAGTCCTAAAATAATTATTCAAATTAAGGTAGTTTAATTACTTTAAAAAATACCCTCTCTAAGTTAAACTTTAAGTTCTCCGTCTATAATTACACAGCTGTGACTATATGTTATCTAAGAATTTCACAATAGATGAAAACTGAGATAGAATATTCTATGAAAACAAGGGCTTGACTTGAAACAGAGACAGGCTTAGGCGTGGGCGATGCTGCCATCCGATCAGCCTACTCGGGAACTTGACAATGTGACACAAGACACATCCACTAACGGCATTGGCTCGCCGTGCAGGTACAATCGATATCCTCCCAATAGCTCGGCTATTAGGCTAAGCCGCCCATAGATTATTGAGACTACTGTGGTTAAGGGCGACGATGGGAGTTTAAATTGGGAAGAGAAGGGCGGTGTTATGGGCACCGGGATTGCCTAATCTTGCGGGTTAGTAGCAATTTTCCTCTAGTCATTAGCCTCGGCAATGGACCACCTCTTTCAATGTCAGTTTGTCCATTTCCACTCTTATGCTGGACCTAGATCCGCTTTATCCGTATTTCCTGTCTTGTATAAACCTAAATTACTTGACAAACTATTTAACCTATAACTGGTGAGGTAAAATTTATAATCAAAATTGGCTCTCAGACCCCAGACCTCATTTTTTTTATCCTGAAACATCTAGAATTCTTTATTCTTGTAAAATACGTCAATTCAACCTATTTTCAATAAAGGATACTTATAAAATTTAATACTTTTTAATGTTATATTTTAAGTAATGTAAACATTTGTAAAATAATATATAAACAAGTCCTCATCTTAAACTTTATTATATTTATCAAACGGAAAATTATTAAAAGAATGAACATTTTATATTGTAAAGAAAGTATTCCCAGTTAAAATTAGGCACAGTTTTCGCAATAAGAAACCGATCATTCTCCACAAATATTTTTTCACATTTAATACAAACTATAGATGAGTTCCAATCCTTGTTTCTTGTACAAAAAAAACATCTCTTTTTCTTCGAAGAGACCTCCTGACTAAATGTGATTCTTCAGGGTTTTCCCCCTAATAATGATTAAGCTATAAACCGAAGATCATGGGGTAGTCCGGGACATTCTGACCGTCTTGTTAAGTGATCCTTTAACAAAGATAATCCCAGTTTCTTAATGAAATTAAAAAAGTGCTTAAAAACACGATCACGAGGCATTTCTTTCAAAAAATTGAGAAACACACTTTCAATAAATCCGAAAAGTTATGGTGAGGTGGGGCTATAGAACCCCAATAACACTGTCCTAAAATAGGATGCTATATTACAATCATGTTGAGATAGGAAATCCCAGGTTTTCACAAGCCGATCGGATCAGTACAATGGGATTCACTAAACTTAATAAAATAAAGATGCCCTGGGTTCTGTAGATCCCACCTCACCAGTTAAAGGTTAAATATTTTATGTGTTTTAAAAAATGTATTATCCCAACAATATCCTTTAATAATATCCCACTTTTTGCTACGGAAGCAATTTGATAACTATGACTCCATATTGACCATAATGAAATGACAAGAAACTGCTCTTAGCTATCACTACAACACCCACTAGACTAACGATCTAGTCTATTACAAAAGGCTTATTTCCGTAACAAATATCAGACATGTTTGGAACTCTACTCAACCATCTAATTCTTTACACATATAATCCTTACAATCCTAAACCCTAAATGCGTATTTTGTCACAAATAAAATCATCCATAATGAAATATCCAATTTTTTTTTTGGAGAACTATACCTCAGACATTATTCCAAACACCCTACTTATACAAACCTACTTATTACCTAGCTTTCTTATATGATCCTAAAATACCTTCGCAGCGAATAAAAGGTGAATGGCACTGGGGCGTACCCATTTTAAATATTGGGGTGTATAAGAAAATCAAAATTACCTCTTTATCGAATTCAAGATTTCAAAGAACTATTTTTTTTTTCTCTGGTGTGACAGGCCGTGTGGACCCTAGGCCTCGAGGTGTAATCTCCTGGGAGAAAATACTCACGATTCTCGATGAGATTTTTCTGGGTAAGGTCGTCACTCCCTCCCAACGCCTATTTTTGTGAGCGGCCACCATTTGGCTGACGGCTCTCACATACCCGAGTGAATCCCCATTTATATATATCCTTATGAAAGTCCCGCCGGGACTGGGATTCGAACTCACAACCTTTAGCGTGAGGGACTTGAGCGCTAGCAACTGAGCAACGGACTCCTCATTATAAGACATACCTCTTTTAATTCCCAACTCCCTACTTACACAAGCCCACTTATCCGGAACGTACGAGTATCTTCCTTATATGATCCTGATAAACATCCGCAGCAAATAAAAGAAGGACGGAACTGGGGCGTACTTACTATAAATATTGGGGTGTATAAAAAAAAGAAAAAAGACCTCTTTATCGAATTCAAGATTTCAATGTACTATAAATGTTTTAATTCTTTTCAATACCATACCAATACTTAATAATCTCTTTAGAGCACACTCAAATCTTGTTTAACCCCATTCGACGTCTCCAAAAAAAAAATCCTAAGATTAATTATTTGTTTCAAAGAAGAAAAATAACAGTGTCCTAAAAATACTATCGTAATTTTAAGAAATTACAGGAAATAAAATTCACAGTCGCTGCAGCAACTCCTGAAATTATTAAATATGAAGTAAAACATGTCCTTGTCCTGCTCACTGCCTGATTTAAAAAAAACTGGTGCGCGCAACACACGACTTTCACTTACCTCCATTATTTATATCAATCAAGAATTTGTAAACAACTTTATAAACGAAAATAAATTGTTAAAGAATTACTTAAATTGGATTTTAATAGAAACATGTGTTTTATTAAATAATCTATTATATTATTATCTACTACAACCAGTTAGTTTTATCGGCTTTTCAACACTCTGTCAACTTTTACAATATCGAATCGAAATCGTTAAATCTGTTATTGAGAAAATCGTAAAAACGGTGCAAAATGCATAGTATTAAGTGGCTCTTCTGGTTAACCGATTTTGATGATAAAATTGCTGTAAAATCTCGGGCGTATTGTTGTCTTAAATATGAAATTTCAGTTTCGTACGACTTGTAGTTTTTGCACTAGACTTACCACACACACACGGACACACAAACACACAGACCTTTTTTCGGGACTTGGTCATTTGGACTCAGAAGACCCTATAAGGTGTATTTCCTTCCAAAACAGGAATTCAAAAATTTGCACGATCGCAATACTTTCCCTTACTTTATATTTGAAATATAGGTAAGTCAATGTAAAAATAGAAATCCTATTGTATACAAGCTCTATTAAAAAATTCAGATTCTTTAATACGTTTTATTTAGAGTGTGCATCAAATGGTTTATAGTATCAAAAGTACCGTATTCCAAGGGCGGTGCAGGTAATAAAATTTTAACATACTACTCTGACCATAATTGGTTAGTAATCTATCTAAAGAAATCATACATTCTTCTCTATGAAAACTATACTGTTCCACAAAGAAAAAAACACAGTAGTGAAAATGATAGATGACTAATAAGAATAAAACAATATCATAAAAACTTTCCGTTAGATATTTATTTATTTCAGTTATTTGAGAACCCTTTGGCCAATGTTAAAAAATAGAATCTTAGCTGAAACATCTACCATAAGCAGATTTTTATCATAATTTATTTCATCATAAAAAAATAAAAAATAGAATTTCGAGATATTAAAATGAGAAAGAAAGAGCTTTTATCTATAGAGGGAAGCAGAACCGCTTAAAGCCCCCTAAAAGAAAATAGCGAGAATGTTATCGCTAATATCTTTGCTAACCCGACGCTATCGGATTTGTAATTAACCGTAAGCTTCTGCTGACTAGCCTTTCCCCCCTTCGAGCTCCATGGAATAAATTCTATTCCTCGTTGGAACAAGAACTAATGGTTTGGGCCGGTGGAATTTATATCGTGACCCGCAGGGTGCTTCACCAATTGCCTCCTTAGTCATAAGCTTCATATTTAGCCAAGGGTTTTCGAGGCTCGATAACATATTTCAGGTCATGTTAGAATTTAAGCTTAACTAAGATTTTTTACTATTTTATTTTTAAACTAATTGTACTGAATTGAGATTTAAACACGCATACTTAATAAAAACCTTTACACAAAATTTTATCAATTAAAGAATAATTTAGTAAAATGATTTACCGAGAAAAAAAAAATTAAAAATCTGGTGCGAGAAGCACACGACTTTTAGGGACTTGAGTAATACAACACTACGAAATTGCTATGTACGACAATTTCCGAAGTTTATGAAACATTTGTCACATAATATTACCTTCAACAACTTTATGTATAATAGGGGTACTCACTAAGTTTGCTATAGCATATTTTATGTGCTATTTTGCTAAACTCATAGAGTTTCTACAGGAAATAACTGTATAAACTAGACGGGTTTAGCAAAATAGCACAACAAATATGCTATAGCAAACGTAGTGAGTACCCCTAATATAACAATTTTTACTTTCACATACCTATCTATATATGAAATAAATATGTTTTAAGGGAAAGTATTGCGATCGGGAAAATTTTCGAATTCCAGTTTTCAACAGAAATACACTTTTGCCCTGAGTATAGTAACCAAGTCCCGAAAAAAGGTCTGTGTGTGTGTATTGTCTATACCAAGTCTAGCGCGAAAACGAAAAATCGTACGAATCTGAAATTTCATATTTAAGAAAACTATAAGCCCGGGATGTTACAGCAACTTTTTCATCAAAATCAGTTGACCGGAAGATCTACTTTATACCATGAATTTTGCACCTTTTTACGATTTCCTCAAAAAACGGCTCTAACGATTTTGATTAAACTCTATATATTAATGTCAAATATAACGGGCTTTAATATGATGTAGGTTTCATTCTGATTGAAATAGTCTGACAGGGTTTAAATGCCGATGTTTTAAATTTTCTTCCTCTAAAGTACCTTCAATTTTATAGATTTCAAAAAATTTGAAATATCATCTTTTAGCATTGATAAAAAACAGCTAAATATCAAATTTAACTATAGGAGAAACGAGAAAAAATATTTTTTAATTCTATTTTTGAGGTTTTGAAAATAATAACAGTAATATACATACATAATATACCGTTTGGAATTTAAAGATTTGAAAAAAAATTTATCTGATACACAAGCTAGTAAAAGTTAATAGAGAGTGATGAAAAGCCGATAAAACTAACTGATTGTTATAGATAATAATATAATAGATTTTATAATAAAACACATGTTTTATAGAAAATCAATTTATTGAGTTTCTTTAATCGATTTTAACAACGGAGTTCAGTGAAAGTCGTGTGTTGTCCGCGCCAGATTTTTTCTTGTACATTTCGATTTCATTCCATAACAAAAAATAAATAAAAGGAGTTTGTTTTGATTTAATCATATTAAAATTATTCAGATAAAATTTCTCGAAATTCAAAACCAAAATCACATTCATCGTTAGTCCTATTGAAAATACCGCAATGAAGTATCCATTACTTGTAAGTTAAAAGAGAAGAACCGTCATACGGTTTTAATTATTAGAAAAAAAAAGAAAAAAAAAATGATATTATTTCTTTATGCATCTCGTTTTTCGTATTAAAATAGAAAAAAATGGTATACAATTTTTTTTCAAACATATTATATATTAGGGGTACTCACTACGTTTGCTATAGCATGCTATTTGTGCTATTGTGCTAAACCCATCACTTTTATACAGGAAATTACTGTAGAAACTCGACAGGTTTAGCAAAATAACACAAATAGCATTCTATGCTATAGCAAACGTAGTGAGTACTCCTATTGTGAATATGCAAAAAATAGCACACCCGTAAGTGTGCTCAATAGCTTATTATAGAACTGATTAATTAATTTTTATCGAACAATTTTAAATACACTTTCGAATCGCATTTTCAGTCATCAATCCTTCTTATTGTCCATATAGGTTTAAACTAGGATATAAAACAAACTAAAGAGTTCTAATAAAAAGTGTATAATGTTTTTTCTGCAAATAAAAATAACCTATTAGCTAAAATGGGAGGAGTGGAGTAAAATAATATTATTTTTGACAAGCTAATTGCTTTTCCATTACAAAGGATTTCCCCTCATTACAAAAGCAATATAAATTAGTAAAACTCTGGGGTTTAAAGCATTCAAAAGTCCATTCAGGTTTATAAATTTCCTAATTTCAATGTTCTATAAGAAATGTTTTAAATTCAATGATCTACAAGATCAATTAAAATTATTAAAGAAAAATCATTTAAGACTCTAAATTTCCATATTACCATGTAACCATATATTACCGTAATTACCTCTTCTTATAGGACTTTTGCTGGGAAATATTTAGAGCTCTCTGAACCTAAATTATCCATTACTTTTAAAAAGAATATCCATTAACTAGAAAAGAGAATAAAGATTTCTATAAAATTATATAATTTTAATACAAATCCAATGAAAGAGTTGTAAAGAGCCTTCCGTTCTAGGCTTTTCTTTCTTGTCTGCTCTAATTCTCCCTGGAATTCTCTACCTACTCTTATCCGCCATACTTCTCCTTGATCATCATTGAAGTCCCAACTGTTCCTTTGCCTTCCCAAAATGACGCTGAACAAGGCTGATATTTTAAGTAAAATACCAGACTTCGAATGAAAGAGAATCCTTTATTTATTTTTTCATATTTAACTTAGGTAATAAATTAATCTATAGTTTTTGGTTTGTCCGACACATTTATTCATCAGAATTTATTTATTTTATTTTACTCTTTTGTTTTATCATTTCCTTCTTCTCTCTTTTTTTTTTTTTTTTTTTTTTACATTATCGTACATAAAAATTAGTTATAATCCTTTGGTCTTTTGGTCAGACACATTTTATTTCTTAATTCTACATATAAGGACCCTTGTTAAAGGACATTATTTCAGAATATTTATAGAATATAGAATATACTCTATTCTAAATAGCTCATTATAAATTTTTGCACAACAAACTATAATATGTGTTTATTTTTTTTTTTAATAATATGCCTTATTTTTTATTATTTAACAATCTCCGCTTAGGGACTAAAACGAATTTATAAAAGCATAAGATTGTTTTTTGTCCTAATTAAGACAGTGTAATTATTTCACTTAAATAAAAAATGATTTTTTTTTTATTCTTTTTTCATTTATCAGTATGGAGTGTTGTTTATTGTAGTGAGTGAAGAATTACGCTTATTGTGCCTCTGGATCTTCGTTTTTTTTTTTGTGTTTTTTTATGAACTGATTTGCCGATTTATCGGCTTTCAATTATTAAATTGTTTACATATATTGAATGTCTAAAACCGCTATTGTAAGTTCAAAAACCCTTATCGAGACGGATGGTAGGTCATTTATTTCAAACCGGATGGCCCTATATACAATAGAATAAAGTGGTTACATTTAAAAACTGTAAGAAAATCTTTAGATAATAGACATAGTTTTAAGAATACGAGAATACAATTAGTGTAATTTTGTCACTTAAATTATGGACATCCCATACTAATAAATGAAAACAGAGTTTTTCATTTATCCAATCAAAAGTCATACTATTTCGGTATCTCTTCGGTCATTTTTCCCACTTAGCCCCGACTAATGTGTTACGTAGAATTCACGGCGGTATATACGAGAATAATGAATGGAAGAGGAGAAATAGTCGGGAGCTGTACAATATGTACCAAGAGCCATCTCATTTATTATCAAGCTTGGAAGACTCAGGTGGGCAGGGCATGTGGGCAAGAATGTCTGATGATCTACCTACAAAGAGAAATATGACTGAGCCCTAATATAGTCGTCGAAGAGTTGGCAGATGGGAGGATTGTGAAGACGCAAAGAAAATATTTGAAGATCCGAGACTGGATGACTGAGTTACAGAACAGAGAAGAATGGCCGTTGCTGTTACAGGAAGGCTGGGCCCTCAGTGGGTTGCAGAGTTAATAAAAGAAGAAGAACCCCGACAAAGTTTTAAATCTAGTTCAAAATAATATATTGTTACACTAGTAAGACTACGGACTAACCATGGCTGCACAAAAAAATATCTTAATCTAATGAAAATAGAAAATGATGGCAATTTTTTCTCCTATACCTCGCCTTTGAATGCTATACAGTCTGGCCTTAGACGGCAACGTATCAACATCGCTCCTGTGTTCTTTTCTATTATTCTCTTATCTCCTTTATAATTTCCGTCTATTTTTTTTTCTTTTTTTCTCACGTAAAATATTCTGAAGTATATAATTTAAATATACCTTTATTCCGATTAATAAAGTTAATTATACAGCCAGAAACAAAGCCATAATTTGTGATTAAGTTGGGGTTTATTCTGAAGCAGCTGGCAGTCAGAGAGGTAATCCCTAGGCAGTAAGAGTATTAAAGGACGTCAACATCAGGCCTTTGTTTACAAACACTTCTACGAGTAAGTTATATTTACTTATTAAATTAAAAATGGTTCAGTGCTCAATTTGCGATGGTGCCATCACCAGGGAAGAGAAAAGAAGTGTTAGCTGTAATGAGTGCCGCGTCATTTTTCACGGCAAGTGCTGCAATCTATCTGAAAAAGATATTGATGCGCTCAAGGCACATAAAAAATCTTGGCTTTGCCCTAAGTGCGTCTATGGAAAGAAGTCAGGTACATCCACCGAAAATCCTACTTCACCCAGTAGCATTCAAAAGCAAGAACCATCTCCATCTGATATACTCTCGGCAATTAATAAGCAAGGTGACCAGGTAAACCAAGAAATTAAAGATATTAAATCATCGCTCGAAAAATATGGAGAACTGAGCTTTGAGCTTAACGAGCGGCTTAGCAAAATCGAAAAAAATCTGGAGGGTCAATCGAAATATCTTGAAGACCTAACAAATGAAAATAAAGCATTAAAGTGCCGAGTGGGCGAACTGGAGGTCCGGCTGAACAGGGCTGAGCAAGGACTATTATCAAGATCTTTGGAAATTAGGGGCATACCGGTCCGCCCGGGGGAAACCCCTGCGGCTCTGGTGAGCAATATAGCGGCAGGCCTAGGTATTAAAATCAAAATGGAGGATCTAGACGTAGTGGAGCGTCGTAGACAGAAAAAAGATGACCCGCGACCACCCCCTGTCATCGCTCGCTTTGTTAGGCAGACCACTCGTGATGAGCTAATTAGAAATAGAAAGATCAAAAGGGACTTCACCACCAGGGATATCGGATGGCAGGAAAATGACTGCCACCGGATATATCTGAGCGAGGAGATGACCCCCGCTAACAGGCACCTCTATTGGCTCGCCCGTCAAAGGAAGACAGCGGGGAAATTAAAATACGCGTGGTTCGCTGGCGGAAGAGTCCGTTGCAGGAAAGAAGACGGCCACCCTGTCATCTACATTGACCAGGCGCAAGATCTAGAAGTTTTCGGCTGACATCCAGATTCCCGTTATCTTGCCGGCTTCAATCAGAATATAACAACGACTTACCGTTTCACGGATATACTCTACATTGTACTATCATTGTATTTCTTATATTTATTTATGATTTTTATTTATTCAAGTGTTTTTAAATTTAGTTCTTTGCCTAGGAGATGGGTCATGATTTTTTTTTTATGTTTAAGTGTGTATTTATTTATTTATATCTATTTCTTACTTTCTCTCATCCAATTGTCTTTACAACATTGCTACATAGTTTATGGATGTTTAGTATTATACGTACAGCGTCTTCCCTTTAATCCCGGTGTAATTTCCCTCCTACCTTTATCATGTCTAGTATCCTAACTACCTGTCACGTTAACGCCCAGTCCTTACCCGCTCACTTCGACGAATTCCTTCAATATTTCACCCATAACTTCTACCATCTTATTGCCGTTTCCGAGACTTGGTTAAAACCCTACATCCCTTCCTCTGCTGTTTTCCTTCCCGATTATTCCTTCATCCGTCACGACCGCATCTGTCGTACTGGTGGAGGCGTCGGGCTCTATATCCACAATAGTCTTAGGTTTCGAACTCTTGAACTTTCATCCCCATCTGAACACCCTCATATCGAATTCCTATTCATCGAAGTTAATTTCAAAGAAAATCCTCTCCTATATGTTGTAGCCTACCGCCCTCCTTTGGTACCTTTTGACGAATCCCTTGAATCAACCCTTTACAAATACGTTCCTCTTTACAATAATATAATAATTTCCGGTGACCTTAATACCAACTTCCTTTCACATTCCAATGACAGACTTTACTTAGAAAATCTCTTCTTCTCCCTCCACTTATTCATAGTTCCCTTTGCTCCTACCCATCATACTCGCTGGACTGATACCTGGTTGGACGTTTACGTTATTGATACAGCAGAGAACCTTCTCTCCTCCTCCCAATTACCAGTTCCATTCTTGTCATCCCACGATTTAATCCATATATCCTACAATATTCGAACTCCAGCAATCCTTCCTAAAACCATAACATTCCGTAACCTTGACGCCCTCTCCCGTGAAACCATTCTACCAGATCTTGAGTCCCTGAATTGGGAAGAAATTTACTCCTCCTCGTCCATTGACTGTATGGTAGATATCCTCACCTCAAATCTACTCAGGATCCTAGATACCCATGCTCCTCTCAAAACCTGCACCTTTCGTCGCCGTCCTGCTCCATGGTTGTGTCAAGAAATAAAAGATCTTCAAAAGAAACGTGAGGCTGCCCGAAGACGCTATAGACGCACAAGACTAGAAGAAGACTACCAAGCGTTCAGGGTACTGCGTAACTTGACACAATCAAGAGTCAGACAAGCGAAATGTAATTATTTCCACGAAGCCCTTTCTTCTATCCCCGATCCTAAGTCTAAATGGCAACTCCTTCGAAAACTCTCCCTCTGTAAATCCACTACCTCTTCCGACATTCCAGTATCACCTGAAGAATTGAACTCCCACTTTCTATCTTCGTCCTCTTACAATTCATCATCACCATCTTCCCTGCATCTCTCAGTTCCATCCTTTAACTCTGAAAACTTCTTTTTCTCTGACATCTCACCAACTGACTTAATCACCTCAATTATGAAATCTCGCACAAACTCCATTGGCTTTGACGGAATCCCTGTTAAATTACTAAAACTTTGTCTCCCAGAAATTTTACCAGCGCTCCTTTTCATCTACAATTTTTCCCTGCAAAATTCAGTATTTCCTACCTCTTGGAAAAAAGCCATAATCCATCCCATTAACAAAATTCCAAATCCTGCAACTCCTAAAGACTTCCGCCCGATCTCCATCTTATCTAATCTCTCTAAACCTTTAGAAAGACTAGTCCAATCCCAAATGTCAAAATTCCTCGAAGAATCCAAATCAATCAATCCTTCCCAATCCGGTTTCCGATCTGGTTTCTCCACTCAATCTGCTCTTACTAAAATCACTCAAGACATATACACTGCAATGGACAACAAACAGCTGACAGTTCTAATTCTCCTTGACTTTTCCAAAGCATTTGATTCTTTGAACCATTCTATCCTTTATTCCAAACTAAAATCTCTCTCCTTTTCCTACAGCTCTATTCTCTGGTTCCAGTCTTTTCTTTCTGACCGTACCCAAGCAGTTCAAATTCCCAACAAACCTTTATCTTCTTTTCTTACCGTTTCTTCAGGGGTTGCCCAGGGTTCAAGTGTTTCTCCTATCCTTTTTAATACCTTTATAAATGATCTTCCTAATTCAATCCTCCACTGCTCCTACCACCTATATGCCGATGATGTTCAGATTTATCTATCCTTTCCTCCCTCTGAGTTATCAGCCGCGTTTACGAGTATTCAAGAAGACCTGGACAGGATCTGCTATTGGGCGAATCAGAACGAACTAAGGTTAAACGCCGAGAAAACTCAGGCAATCATTATTGGATCCAATTCCCTCCTTACATCTATTCCCTCTTTTCCTACCTTATTTCTGAACGCCCATCCCATCACATTCAGTTCCTCGGTAAAAAATTTAGGCATCCATATTGACCAAACCTTATCCTGGAAACCACATGTCGCCCAAATCTCCCGAAGGTCAATCAGTACTCTTAAACTATTCCATCGTTCCCGCCATGTTCTCCCTTATTCCACTCGCAAGCTCCTTGTATCCTCTCTAATTTTCCCTCAGTTTGATTATGGATGTATGGTATATGATGGCCTCTCGATGATGCTAGAGAAACGATTAAAGTTAATTATGAACTGTTTTTTAAGATTTGTCTTTGGCACATCGAGGCGGTCTCATGTATCCCATCTCTATACCGAATCAAAATGGCTCTTTCCTCTTACCCGTAGGCAATATTTCCTTGGATCTTTCCTATACCAAACAATTAATTCACAACACCCTCCATATATCTACGATCTCCTACAGTTCAAACCCACAATTCACCCACTAGAGACTAGATCCCGTTTTTCCAACCTTTATATCACTTCCCACAGAACAAAAAAATACGAATGCTCCTTTCTGGCCCGTTCTACTAGTTTCTGGAATTCCCTTCCATCAAACATCCGCCATGCTCCTTCCCTTTCTACATTTAAATTCCTTCTTTTCCAGCACCTTCTAACATCCCAAAATGGCGCTGCCTGACATATATTTTAAATATGAAATATATTTTTTTCCTTTGTTCAATCTTTACATTATTTGTTAAAGTTTTTTTATATCGTTATTTTTGTTACTAAAAGATTTCATTTCTTATATTTGTATTTTTTATTTTTATTTATGTTTTAATTGTATTATCTTTCATTAATTCTTGGTCTAATATAGATTCTTTATTATTTCAGAGTTAATGTTATTTTAAGAATACTAAGTATTAGTACAATGTTACTAATTATTTTCGTTTTATTTAATTTTTTTTTTTTTTTTTTTTTTGTTTCTTTTTTAATTTGGATTCTGTTATCAACTCATATATTTCTCATTTTTTTCTAACATTTATTAGCTTCTGAAGATTGTTTTTATTTTATTTATTTTGTGTTTTATACTAATTCATCAATTATTGTCAATAGTAGTTAATCATGTTCATCTTGTCTGTTGGCTAGACATATTGTATATTTAAACTGTACAAAGCTGTTATTCTAAAGGGACCCAGTCCCAGAATAAAAATTATTTTCTATCTATCTATCTATCTATCTATCTATACGGGTTTCTGCTGAAATAAAAGACCCCCACAGCACCGAGTCTCGAACTCGTAATTGTTGGTTTTTCAAATTAACTGGTCCTCTGTGTTGCTAGGCAACGCGTGTTTAAAGCAACGCAAGCTAACCCGCTCAGCTAACCCGCCTCTATAAATGATGGCAATTGCTTAACATGCAAAGTCTCTGAAGAAACGCGCCACATTCTAATCCGATGCAGAAAATATGGGAAGCAAAGAGAAGCGATGGTTCCCCTAGAAACAGAAGCCATGTTTTTACAACAGTTATATAAAAAAAAGTTTATGGTGATCAATCAGTTCTTTATTAACGCTTAGTGCAAAATATAGAAAAAAAATCACTTTACAGAATTAATTTTAATTTTAATAGTGTTATTATTTTATTTTTTCTATCTCTTTTGAGTTACCTTTCCCTCTCATTTACATTATTTTAGTTTATTCTCTATTTACAAAACTTATTGATTCTTTTTTATTATTTTTGGTTCCTTAGCCTAAGTTTTTTATTAATCTGTGGCAAACATGTATTAATCATATAGGATTTGGTGTCAAGTTCTGACGGTCACTTATATATATATATATTATATATATATATATAATATATATATATATATATACATTGTTTTAGGGAAAAATATATGTATTTGTAATCTACTTGTATAAAAATAATAGATCTTTGCTTCATTAAAATGTTTTCTTAAATAACATGAAGGTAAAGCTTATTTAATAGTTTAAAATCCTAAATAATTAATAATAATGAATCTTTCCAATTATTGAAAAAAATAAAACATTTTATCGGTTATTATACCTCGGGATCTAGTTTGGAACGCTGCCTAAGGTGGTTACACTGGTAAGTAATCCATTTGCTCCTAAAACTTTCATCTCGAGTTTCTAAACAGAAATTCTAGATCACAGTTGTGGGTTATCCTGACGATCTGAAGATTTTGAAAATTTTAGACCCAAAGTTATTTTTAGTCAAACACTGGAAAGTATTTAGTAATATATTATATAAAGTATGTATCATTAGAGGTAACGTTTGAAATTAGTTTTCTTTAGATGAAAATCCCAGAGATGAACGAAACACCGCGACGCATCATTAGTCTAAAACTATAGTTTGAGGGAATCGAGATTCGAGAATCAACCATATATTTGTCTTAATTATTAGCCTAATTAATCCATTATCATGGAATAATCATCCTAATTGATTAATAAGTATGAAATTGTGAATAGTGATATCAAGATTACTGATGCCATACAATGAATAAAAAAAAAATATTCTACCATATAAAATGAAGGAGCAGAGTACAAAGAAATTTTCAACATCCTTTATATATTCAGTATGATGCGCAGAAAACCACGTCATATACACTGGGGTTTCATGTTCCTTAATGAACACATTCTAATTAAGAACTTCGCATGAAAAGCTTTACATGATTTTTTCATGATAAAGACTCAATTGGTAAAAAGGTTTTTCAGTATAACACAGATGTATAATAACTAATTAAGAAGAAACATAATGAATTAGTAATTAAAACAAAGACTTTTTTAAATCAAATAATTAGGTTTTATGCAAATACTAGCCGCACTCCACGATCTCAATACAAAGAAGTTTGAATTAATATATAAAAATGCAAATTATTTATGCAAGACTCTTTTGTCGCAATAATATTCATAAAAAACGATTGAAAAAAAATGTTTGCATAGATTTTTATTTTACAAAATTATTTTTTAACATAATAATTTTAATTGAGGATGTATAGTCCGCTATAGAAACTATTATAGGTGGAATAATCAGGATCTGTCTTTTTCTAAATATTTTCCAGTCTATGCTTGGACATGGCTCGGTAATGCCCTGATGATAGCTCACAAGCTTGAGCCGAAACGTCGGCAAAATTAATTTTTAGGAATTAACATTTAGGAAGAGCCTGATTCCGGATTATTTCACCTATAATAATAATTTAAATATTTTCGAAGGGTTTTTTAAGGCAAATTTGGACGCATTTGTAGTTTATTTAAGATAACATTTTAGGACCTTCAAAGCCTAAATTCTTCCTTTAATAAATTTCCTATCGTATACAAATATAATATTTGTAGATCACTATTGTATTTCCTGAAATCAGAGGCTCTTAAGCTTTATGTGATCTAAAAAATATATGTATTGATTAATATATTTTAATAAATATTAAGACAGAATAAAAAAGTTTACGTAGCATCATTCAACCAAATTAAATACACAATGCCTGTTTAGAGAAACATTGACTTTTTTACTAGGATTACCTCAAAACTAACGATTTTGCAATATTTGTTTATTTAGGCTCACGGAACCTCATTATGTATATCTATTGAAAAAATGGGATTCAAAATTTTTAATTACCGAATCTATGCTATAATACCTACCTCCCATATAAGAAAAATATCTTTTCTCATTTTGAAGATTTGAAAAGGTGTAGTATTCTTTCTACTAAGAAGTTTATGGATGGTTAATATTACAGTTGTTTCAAACATGAATTATATTGTTTGAAATCTTCAAAAATCCCGTGATCCTCTATTTATTACAAAATCTATTTTTATTATTAATTTTTGCATAAAAGAATTTTAATTTAAAAAATGAATTGAAGAATCCTTAAAGTTGGCTGTGCCATAAGTTTTTCATATGACAGAATGGCGAACGTAAATGTATCTGTTTCAAGATAATACGATTTATGTCCAAAATATGAATCAATAAATCAATCAAATATTTATCAACATCAATTTGTTTGTTTGTTGCCTGTTTTTTTATAATCAAACCTACGTTTTACCTTTTGACCTCAAGTGAACGTTTTATCCATATTTAGCAATATCGATAAAAGCTTTCACCTGACAGGTATTAGGCAGAGCTCAATATGTCGAAACCCCTTGCCAACTGCCGTTACATGACGGGTAGGAAAGAATGGGTGAAACGCTAAAAAATAAATACGTGAAATGAAAAAGGGTGTCATGAAAACGAGATAGGAATGGGGATATGACATTTGCTTGGGCGTGAGGCAAAGCAAAGAAAGAAAATATTTGACAGCAATAATTGCAGGTCGCCCGTCCCTTTGTTTTTTCTCGGGGCGCTAAGGGATCATGACCGTGATATAATTTTAATTAAAAAAAACTAATCCATCTTCTGGTTAGAATAAACATTTAATATCTCAGCTAGTAATTTATTCTATGTTTGTTACTTGAAAAAGTAATCTAACGAAATAATTTTTTTCCTGTAAAATACTCATTTCATTCTTGTTCCACGATTTCTACTTTAAATACATTTAGAAAAAAAATTGGTGTAATTGTCAGACAACATAATAAGTTATTTTATCAAATGATGTTGTAGACTTCGCATAAACACTACTTGAAATATTCTTAGTAGTACATTAGTAGTTAGTAGTATACTAGAACATAAAAAAAAATATTTTTTATAAGGACAAACAATTTTTGAATCAGATTGCGAAAGTGTTAGAGATAGTAAGGAGCTTTAGAAATAATAAAATGATGCGCAGATAATATTAGGTTGTAAAATAAATCATGTTTACTTTGTTTATATTCTAAAAATAGGATTAGTCAAGGTGCTTGTAAGAGTTAGTTTCAACAGAGATTCCTTATCTTTAAATAGTAGTTTGCTTGCTCAAAACGAAAAAGAAAAAAATTGATGATTTTTTTGGTCCCGAAAAGGATAATATGCAGCACAGAGGGTTAAACAATTTTACAGTGTGAATGGCGATTATGCCTTTGGAAAAAGGATAGTCCGTGAATTTTTTTCACTATTCAAAACAGGAAATTTCGACTAGGAAGAGACGAAGGACTTGGGTCGTCTTTATACGGTTGATGATGGATGTAATAGAAAAAATTGCCAAGAAAATACCATCATGTAATAGATCAAAATGGTTCATATATAACTGATTAAAAATATATGCATGAATCTGAATTTTTTTTATTTAAATCACCACTGTAAAACTCTACGGACTTAATTAACTACCCAATAAATAAATATTATGACAAAGATTTGTCAAAGCGTATATGAGCTCTATCGTCCAAAAGCATCTATATTGTGAATTAAACTTTGTTATACTGCAAAGTATGTTTGTAATGATGGCAACCTCGTGATGAAAATAAAATCGCGTTATTTAGGACCGACCTATTTCAGAGTCTCAAATTAGCAAGATATAATGATATATTGAGTAAATCAGGGTAATACTAGGACAGATTTAGTGAATTAAAATCTGTTACTGTTTCATTACGTTGATATAATTACAGGCTAACGTCCAGAATTAAAGCACTTAGTCTTAGGGGAATAACTCACGCGATGGAGTAAAATGTTAGTAAACTTTAATGGACTTTGAAACCAAAATTATCTCGAGCACAAAGTGCTAAAATTGACCCTTATAATTAACTTACTTAAAGAGCCTAGCGTGAACAGTTAGTATAATGTGTACACAAATCTGAATGAAAGGAGTGGAAGTACACAATATCTAATTCATTATAGTAAAAAAATAATTTAATATATCATATATAGGTAAGTGAATATAAACAAATTAAGAAACCAAATTATCAGTTCTAAAAGTAAAAAAATATATTTTATATTGATTTTCACTTACCTCTATTGTTTAAATCAATTTGAGAACTGTTAGATGATGTTAGAGTTGAAAAAATGTTCTAGTATTATGGTGAAGTGAGTATTATATTGATTATCGATGGTTTGTGGGTTTCAAATTAAATAATCTAATAGCAGGAATTAATTGCAGCAATTTTTTGCATCCGCTTTTCATCCCTCTACATTCCAACGGTATATTACATATCTATATTACTATTCATGTATTAAAATATAAATATATATATATATATATATATATATATATATATATATATATATATGTGTGTGTGTGTGTGTATATTGCTTATGTTGCTTTCTTCTCCATTAGTTGGTCATCAAATTCGTACATGTTTATTTACCCGTTGATTTATTCAAAACTACCGAGATGTAGTGGTTAATTTTTTCGAATCTACCAAATTAAAAGTATGTTAGTAGAGGAATATTTAAAATACCTGCATTTAAGCCCCGTCAAAATATTTTAATCAGCATGAATCCTACATCATATTAAAGCCCAATAAATCTATGCCCTGATGACAAATTGGTTTAAGTCACTTTCTCTATAAACACGTTAATGTTTAGAATGTGAATACATTTTAATAATGTTTCTCTTTCAGTTTATAAGTAAACAACTCTACCATGCACAAAGATTGATACAGCTTCTAAACATAAACGAATGTAAACACTAGAATGTTAAGACTATTATTTCTTAAAAAAGTTACAAATCACTTTGCCATCTGAGCACATTAATGTTATGGCGATATAGCGAGTGTGATAAAAATCGTTGGAACCATTTTTAAGAAATTCGAAATAATTTACAAAATGGTTCTTCGACTCCGCTAGTTTTGATGAAAACATTTCTGTAACATCTCAGGCAAAAACGCTCCTAAAGTATGGAATATCAGTCATTACAGCTCAACATATTGAGCTAGATTACTAACACTAACAGAATTATTTTTAGACTTGGTCATTTGGACTCAAATGACCCTAAAACTTGTTTTGTTCTCAAATATAAGAATAGTAGTGTAGATGTATACGGGGGAGCCCGTGGCTGAGTGGCTAGCGCGCTAGTCTCTCATGCTAGAGGTTCCGAGTTCGAATCCCAGTCCCGGCGGGGCTTTTATAAGGATATAAATAAGTAGGGATTCTCTCACAGCTTCTCCCCCGGGAATGTGAGACCCGTCAGCCTACTGGTGGCTACTCAGAAGGAAATAGGCGTGAGGAGTGATGAACCCCTACCCTGTTAAATCACATCGTGAATCGTGAGTGACCAGGAGATTGTACCACGAGGCCAAGGGCCTACACGGCCTGTCGCGCCAGAGAAAAAAAAAATGTAGAGGTATAATATAACGTTAGAAAGCAATGTTTCTTTTTTTAAATTTAAAGTTGTAAAATTTCCAGTCCTAATTTTAATTTTTTTTCAATTAATTAATTTTTCATTTTATTAAATCTAACATTTTTTAAAGAAGAAAATAATTCAAAGACTTTTATTTATTTATTTTTTTAATAAGTTTTCTTGTCTAACATTTCTCCTTATTTCACCGTTGCAAATAATAATTAATTATTTTACTGTTGTCTATTCACCAGATTTATTATATGTTTCTAATTTATATTATATATTTCTAAGGTACCCACTCCCAGAATTTTTTTTTAATATATTCTATTCTAAAATGTAATGCTGATTGAAAGGGGTACACAGTTAAGTTATAGTTGTAAATCATAATTTCTATTGTTATATTTTTTAATAAACAATTAGTTTTTCTATTTAAACAATATAAATCTTATTTGATTTTCTTAAAAACTTTCAGACGAGAGGTAAGTGAAAGTCGAGGGTTATGACCGCCAAATTTTTAATCAATGAGACATTAAATTTACATCTTTTTTACTATAATTTCAACGAAACGATGAGAAGTCAAAATAAAAATGTTTAAAGTAAATATAATTAATGCCTATAGGAAGAGCAACTAATAACAACAGCTAGCGCCTGAGCATTCTGCACAGAGGTACAATAGGAACCCCAATTTGTGGATACTTGTGTAGGGCACCTGGTCGCGTAAATTTTGGGCAATAAAAGGGGGGCCAATTTGTGGTCAGCGCCTTCTAAGGAGTCGTAGCAATTCGCCTTGTCTTCATTCAGCTCATAATGTGTACGAATCTCAATCTTTGAAAGCGAAAAAGTAATATATTTTCTTAATTTAGGTTAAACAAATGTTGTAAACAATAATTTACATCCGACATAGATACCTACAGTGAGTGTCATAAGTATTCGGAAGTCACTACCATTCCGTCATTCACTTATTTTTAATGTTTTTACGGAGTTGTTAACCACCCTATAATGTTAGAAGGAAGGCAAACAATATGTAAAAAAAAAATTACGACAACAATCATTTTATTTTTAACGTATTCAACATTCATTTACGAAAAAATTAAAAATAGTCTATGTCAATGTGTCAATAATTATTGGTAATTACGTGGTTTTTTATTTATATTAATGTAGAGATTTTTTTGTCTTATCCTCCAACTTTATTTACAAAAATAAATACATAAACACGTAAACAAATAAACAAATACATAATATTGGAAAAATGCAGTGATCATAAATAAACATCCAATTGGTAAAACATTTTATATAATGATACATTTTAGCCTATTAGGAATTGATGTAAATAATTAATTGATTGGTATGAAATATTATCCCACTTGAGTACTTATTTCTAGACGTCATTTTCATTTTGAGTATAGTATTTCCTGATTTTCTTATTATTGGGTTGTGTCACATGAAATGTCCGTTTTCAAGGTAAAGGATTTTTATTAAAAATACGATATGAAAACAAGATAATTTTATTCGAAGTATTTACCTTCTTTGTCTACACATTTTTCCCAACGTGATACCAACTTTTTTATCCCCGAACTGAAAAACTGAGCTTTGAAGTGAAACAAAATCTGAAAACGCACTTTTCACTTGAAGTTGTCTAAATTCCTGAACAGGTGGTAATCTGTTGGAGACAAGTCGGGAGAATATGGTGGGTGCGGAAGAGCTTCGTAGCCCAGTTCTTTCAATTTTTGCATGTTTGATATGCAGGTATGTTTTGAAACATGGGGTCTAGCGTTGTCGTGTAACAGTATAGGACCCTTCCGATTTACCAATCCAGATTGTTTTTTTAATGACTTTGTGTGTATTTGGTCAATTCCATTGCAGTACGTTGTAGAGGTAATGGTTTCTCCTCTAGGTAAAAAGGGATAATGAATTATCCCAGCCATGGACCACTATACTGTAACCATTTTTTGGGATGCAAATTCGGTTTTGGCATTTGCCCCGTGGTTTCGTCGAGATTCAACCACTGCCCTGACCGACGCTGATTGTGATATGCGATCCATTTTTCATCGCAGGTAATTATTCTTTCAAGGAAAGGCTCGGTTTTTAGCCTCGCAAGCAAAGAAACGCAGGTCTCAAGGCGTTTCAATTGCTGCCGCTCAGTGAGATCATGAGGTACCCATGTATCGATCTTTTTCACTTTCCCAATACACTTTAAATGTCTGGAAACGGTAGATGCACTTGCATTTAGTTGTGCTACGAGTCCTTTAACTGTTTGGTAAGGGTTTTCTTCTACTGTATGTTTGAGGACATCGTTGTCTATTGCGGACTGAGGTCTTCCTCGGGACAAGTCGGTATCCCCAGCTGAAAACTTAGCAAACCAACGGCGAATGGTCCGTTCATTAACAATCCTTTCTCCAAACGCCTTGCAAATACTTCTAGTGGCCTCAGCTGCTGAATGGCCGAGTTTAAACTCGTACAAAAATATTACTCGAAAATCGCGTGTTTCCATGTTCATATTTAGAGGTATACTAAAAAGGGTAATTGATTGGGAAGCTAATGTTTATAATACAAAGGTAGAGGATTCGCATCAGTTTACTTTAAATATTTAAACATTCGGAAGAAAACAAATGAGACCTGCAAAATCCAATGGAGGTACCAATAATTTTAACAATGGAGGTAAGTGAAAGTCGTTTGTTTCGCGCACCAGAGTTTTTTATATAATTTTTAAGAGCAATTTTATATATTTTATTTAAAAAGGAGCATTCAGATCGAAAGGAATGACCTATTATCCACTTCTATTGAGGTTTCGGTATTTATAATAGCCTTACTCAGAAATTTACCACGTATACAAAATGTATAGGGAATTATGGTTTAAAGGCAAAAAATCGACAATTTTAACTGATTACAATAATATATTTTTGATACGTATTTTGTGATTTTTTTTTATTCTAAAGAAACAAAGAAGACAAATTATAAAATATGAGGCATAATTTGGGATTTTGATCAAATTAATGTTAAAAATATGGCTTAAAATCTTTAAATGTATATAAACTGATCGATCGCAATTTACTGATCAAATTGCATGGTATTTTAGTACCATTAACCGCCTACAACATTAGAGAAAAGCTAAACCAAATGTTTCCAATTATTTTTTTTTTTTGTTTACAGATATATTAAGATTTTAAAATACATAAGGTTGTAAAAGGCAAAATAAATCTTGAGAGAATCAATTTTCGTCTCTCTTAGTCTTATTTAAAAAAAACTAAAGACGCATTCTTTAACCTTTTTTTATATCTAATATTATTTACAATTTTTTAAAAATAATTTTAACAACAAGTGAAAGTCGTTTTTTTTGCGAGTTTTTCTCATATATTTTTTTATGAACAATTTTATATAATTTTTATAAATGACGTATTATCCGCTTCTACAGAGGTTCCGGTATTCTATATATTTTTTTTTATTCCAATGGAACAAGGAAATGTGAATATAAAATATGAGGCATATTTGTTTGCCTTATATATAATTTTTTTATAGTTTTTATATAATTTTTTATATTATAAAAGTAAATATTAAATTTCCATAATGCAAAATCATTATTAAAATTAAATAGAACAGTTCATACATATAGATTAAATTAGATTGTAATTGGTTGGTTGATTCAGAAATCGGAAAGACCAGAAACATTGTAATTTGGACTTTATAGCATTAATTAAACGCTTCATAAATTATGGAGGATGAAACGAGTTATATTGGGGTATAGATTCAGACTATCACGGAAAAACTCGGCCAATGTAAATAATAAAAACAAATCTGTGTAAGCACTCGTTTTTAACGTCCTGCAGATTAAATCCAACCGACCATAGCTATAATAAAAGTAGTTAATGGCAATATTATTTTTAAGGGAAAGGAGACGCAGATGCTACAACGGGGCCTCCTATATTTCCCCCCTGAGGTGAGGACCAGATATTAAAGTGCTCGCCTTTTACAACGCCACTGTATAAAGTTTAATAAGGCTCCGACCATAAGCCATAACCTCGAGTGCCATAACCTTTATAGATCCCTTGTCGTCCTTAATACTGACGAAGGGCCGCTGGCTAACACACTCCTCCCTCAATAAAATCCCCGATCATCATATACAACCGGATCTACCGGAACTGGGTCGTCCAAGTGGGCCCCAATTATAGGGAGGGACCGAGAACGCACAACTTGGGCAATAATCCCTATCGCCGCCCTATAGGCATTATGGAGATTTAGATCTTCATGAATAAACAGATTTACCAAACTAACATGCTTAAGTGATATTTCGCCAAGTACATGGAAATTTTCCTTAAGAGCAAGCAACTCCACAAATATAAAGGAGCTTAACTACAAACATGATTTTGGATGTTTGAATTCATCAGCCCTAGTAAATCGAGAAGAGTATCTTATGCAAAATAAGTAAATGCATTTCAAAATTAGAATAGATTTAAACATTCATAGTATCCTGTACTGACACTCCGCTAGTCCCTGTTTGCCAGATTCGATACCGAGGATTTCTCTAGGACTAGAGTTTTAGAACCCTTATTTAAAGTTTTTTTTTTTTTTTTAAGAAACAATTTTTATTTAAATCCCTGGAGCGGAATGGAGGTAATCACTAATATAGGGGTCAGGAATGATTATTAGGCGTTTAACTTCGTGTTTTTTTACGCCTTACTAATATAATATCAAATGTAAGCAAACGTCAATTGAAGATTTCACTTTCTACCTATGGTAATGAAATATATTCTTATGCAGGAGCGAATCCAGTGTTGTTGTTTTGTTTTTTTTGTTGTTTTTTTAGACTAATGAAAGTTTGACATTTTAGAGAGAGAAATGCTCCTTACTTAAACTTTCTTACCAAATCTAATTAATCGGATCAAGAGAGGTTACCAAAGGTCGCGGGTTCAAACCTGCAGGTGGTCCTAGGAATTTTTTTATGACTGAAAAAATCCTTAGTTATGCTGTCCTTCGAAGGGGGCGTAAAAAAGTGGTCTCGAGCCTATGGGATGTCAAGTTAAAGATCCTTATCCTAATAAAAGCACAGACAAAATTAAGGACTCTCACTGTAGCATCTCCCGGTTTGCCATAGTAGCATAAAGTGACGTTAAAGAAATAAATAAACAACATACCATCTCTTCCTTCATTTATCATATATCATGGTCAAACATTGATTATTCAATAACAACTTTATAATTTATGACTAGGAAAAGATTTTATTCTCCAGAAAAGTGACGTTAAATAGATAAACAAACAAACTTGAGAGAATAACCTCAATAAGTTGCTCGTACAATATATTATAACTGAATTATGACTTAGAAATATTGATACAAGCAATTTTGCATTATATTTGTAATATTTTACATTTTGCCCAATGAAATGATAAAATCCTCCTTTAACGCAATAATTTAATACATGAATCTTGAAATATACATAAATTAACAAAGATGTTTCATAGGACGATCATAGCTGCAGTCTTATTATGTTTTAATAAGAACCTGTAAACTTCTCCGAGAGCTTCCTCCATGAAATTAAATTAATTTTCTGAAATTAATTTCTGTCAACTGGTATAGTCTAAGAAAAGGGTGATATTAATATTAATTCTAAGAAAAGGATTAATAAGGAAAAGATATAGGTATAATTGAGCATTGTTATATGAAATATTACATCATTATTATAATTTTCATTTTAATTAAATAGAATTATTTATAGCAAAAGTTGAAGGAAAATGGAATATTAAAAAAACGAGATGTAGCCATCCAATTCAATTAGGAAAACGTCAGTGCATGTATGTGTATGTGGTCAGTCAAGTTCAAAAAAGATATGCTTGAAAAAACTGATATATCATATCTTAAGACTGTATGCCTCAGATTTCACAGAAACAAAATATGCAAACCAGAAGAGCTGCTTCATACCATGTATTTCACATTTGCTTACGATATTCCCAAACGGTTACAAATTTTTTTATTAATCTCGCTATATCAATGTAAACTTTATTAGGCAATAATATCTCGTTGGTATCAGTCTGACATGGCCTGAATGCCATTTACGCCATTAATCCCAGATTTTTTTTTTTTTTTTCTAATGCCTATAATTAAATTAAATTTCTAAAAATGGACCATGTTATATTGCTAATGGTAAATATACAAGATGAAAGCTTAAAAGTTTTATAAACCACCTGAGGAAGAAAAAAAATTTGTTTATCCTAATTTTTTTTTTTACTTAACTTGCTACTTTATCTTACTATACATGAAATATATAGTAAGAGAAAGTATTGCGATTGTAACAACATTTAAATTTTCATACTGACCCGCGTTTTAGGATCCTCTGAGCTTAAATAACCATCTACCGCGAAAAACTCTGTGTGGTAAATCTAGCTCAAAAACGAAAAATTGTAAAAAACTGAAATTTCATATCTTAGAAGCGTGTGGACCTGAGAGATTACGTTTTTATCAACATACTCTTTCTATGAATACCGAAACTGACTGAGTTTTATGAAAATGTTTATGAATATTTTGTAGGTATGAGAATCGGTCCTAAAGTATGTTACATACGGTTAGGTGAATGGGATGTCCATATAAACAAAAAAATATGTTGTTTTTTTTACTAAAATGTTTTATTTTTATTTGATATAAAAAAACCTATAACTCCTAATTTTCCCTCTCCTTCCCTCATACTCGCATTTTTTTATCCCCATTTTAGCACAAAAATCTGGTGCGGGAATCATACGGACTTTCATTTACGTCGGCAGTAAAAATTAAAGAAATTATTTTAAGAACTATTAAATGAACTCAAAGTTGAAAACATATGACTCATATATTAATCCCATTTACTTTTTGAATTGAATCAATACAGTTGTAATTGACTTTATATTGAATTTTTTTATTTAACAAACAAAATAGTCACTAGAAATAATTTATATGGCAGAACAACGTTTGCCTGGCCAGCTAGTTTATATATACTTTTCTTAATTATTTAGCTTTTATTTAATTCTTCGTTGTAATTATTTATTTTTTAGTGTAATTTCAAAGTTTACATTTTTTAATTATGGACAGTTTTTTTTCCTTCCTTATATTTTTTTTTAATTCTCATAGTTGACTATTAATTAAATAGAGGTATGAAAAGCGAAATAATAGCATACATTTTTACCGTAAACCGGGTTCACTAAGACCGGGTAACAATGCCGCCGGTGACATAAGAACACACTCCCCCGGTTTTTCCATTGTTCGCCGGCGAGAAGTCCCCTTTCAATTATGCAGAGAGGGTAGACCTCATGAGAGTTTCTCCTCCTCGTTTTCTTAACAGCAGTTAAACATTCATAGAACCACAGCTCAAGTGCGCCTTAATGTTTTTTTAATATCTCACTATACTATGGCGTCGCAACTACCGCGATACTTTTAGAAATGAATTTAAGAGATTCGTCAAGAAATAATACTAAACACAGCCGAACCAAAATATTCTAACATCATAAATATTTTTTACTGGAAGGAATTAGTCTGGGTGACGGTCAGTATTTAGTTTCAAATATTTATTGTTTGACAACGTTTCAACCCTCCATTGTGGAATCATCATCAGGGCTGAAAAGATACAAAAGAAATACAATTACAATAACATTAAATACATTATTATATAAACTATTTAGCTAGAGATTATCGGTATTAAAATGAAATATGTATGTAAAGAAATCAATTAATTAAATTAAAATGGCTATAGTATGATAATGAAAGAGCAATACAGAACAAATTATGGCTTAATAATTATGTACAAAGATGTCATTATTCACATGAAATATGAAACATTAAAATATGGAGTAGATTGGAGATACGTACTGTATCGTGGGCGAATGGAAACTAGGTACAGTTTGGTAGAAAGGGGGTAGGTATGATGAAAATACATGCGAAATATAGGTAGAATGGAAAGAACGTACCGTATTTATGGATTATGGAGGGACTAACATTATAATACTACCATACAAAGAATTAATGAAATTTAAGGTATAATAATAATAGTATAATAATGATACAAGAATAAAATTGTAATTATATTCGTAAAATATCATGTAGCCCATATAACATTACATATAACCCATGTAACCCATTTTCGCGGCGAGTTAAAGTGGCTCCTTCCCTCAATCCGCAGACAATATTTCCTAGGATCATTCCTTTACCAAATCATTAGATCCTAACACCCTCCATACATTTACAGTCTGCTACAATTTAAACCCTCAGTACACTCACTTGAAACAAGATCAAAACCAAAGACTTTTGATCGTTCCTTCCTTGTCCGCTCATCTACTTTCTGGAATTCTCTACCAACTCATATCCGCCATGCTGCTTCTCTCTCCTCATTCAAATCCCAATTTTTCCAATATCTTTTAGTATCCCAAAAAGACGCTTAAAAACAGTGATATTTATATTCCTGACAATCGCACTTTGAAAGGAAAGTAATATTTGTTCATTGTCTTTATTTAAACGCTGATATATTTTAATTTATTTTTAATTTTGTTCAACATAATATTTTTCAAGCATTGTTTTTATTTTATCATTTTATATATTTTTTTGTATATATTCGTGTGTGATATTAACTTAAATTAACCCTAAAGTATAACCTATATAAAAGTAAGAACAGTGATGGAAGACGAACTCGTATATAGAGTAAAACTGACTGTATCTCCCAACCAAATTCTCACTAATTATGTTAAAGACTTCAAAGATAAGAGTGTGGAAACATGAGATATTGAAGTTCTGTTTCACGATCCCTGGTTAAAATTTACCCCGTTATAAGCATTCTAAAGCATTCCAACACTTATTTCCAATTTCCTAAGATTAAAATGGACTTCTAAACGAATCTCTACTCTGAAGCTAAGCTAGATATTTTTTTAGGCTAATGTTGAATTTATTGTTTATAATAAATAAATAGTTTTATCGTGCACTACTCTATTTTCAGACTCGTAGTGGTTAGTAGGATTCTTGTTTGACCATCCCGTCTTCATTCCAAGACAGTTTAAATTCTCAATGAAGCTAATTCAAAATAATGGTGGTGTAAAATACAAACTATGATATATAAGGCTGAGTATGTTACAGAGGTTAGAAAACCCTCTTAAATAGAACCAGCCCATTCTCGACTATTAAGAAAAGAAAAAAAAATAATAAGCCTCATCTTAATGTCTTTAGCCTTTACAAAACTGATTAGGAGCATTGTAGAGTTGAAAACGAATTCAATTTGAAACCTTTTAAAACTTCTATATAATAAGGAGGCATAACTAATTTCGAATTGTATTAAAACATGTAATCGCCCTGTAGTTTAATTGCCTCCCCTTCCTTCCTGAAATAAAACCATAAGGCCGTGCTAAATGGAAATGAGGACGGTAAATATAAGAGAGAGCTTTTGGAAGGTAGCTGAGCTGTGGAAATTGCGGGGTGGGAAGGGGGATTCTAGGGGGCTGTGCCATTTGCATTTACAGAATGGAATAAAGCCTCTTTCAGTTCCCTGCGAGCCGGCGGCCGAATTTCTTTCGCTCACTTTGCCGGCAACTTCAAAGATACATTGTCTGTACCATTATGAGCTAAAATGTATTCAGTATGTACCCCTAGCTAGGCTACGGAGGATGGAAGGCGCTTGTAATACCTCTTTAAAAATTAACAGAGGTAAAGGTAACCGCTCCTCTACAATGCGATAATTTGAATTTTCCTAGTTTATTACGAGAAGGGTAATACTAAAATAAAGCTGCAAGTTTCATTGCATAAACTAGGCAAATGTAAAATTAATTGCAAGTAACTCATTGAGCATTTAAGTGAAAAGTACGTTCTCTCATTCCAGGACACAGCTTCGTTTCTTTCCAATTTGTCTCATAAATGTCTAGTCATAGTGTAGGAGCAGTGCTAGACTTCAAGAGGAATAAAAAGATCTTATGAACAATATTCCGATTCTTAACGGTTAGGAAAGAAAATTAAATTTTGAACTTTTTTCTGTTATCCATGGTTTCCATCAGAAAAGCTCAAATATATCTACTTCATATACATGTACAAAAAAACTTGTGGTACTAAATGTAACAAGTGAAAATATTCCAGAAGATTATGAAGTCGAACCATTAAAAAAGGAAAGTAAGTGTCGCACAACGATATTCAGAAAATTTCTTAGAATATTCGAAAATTTCAACCGACTATTACTAATCTGTTGGGATGAGTGGCGTTAAAACGAAATAAAAGAAAGATGGGCTAACGTAGACTCGATCCCGTTTCAAAAAGAGCTGGTCTTGAGAACATAACATTAAAAAAAAATAAAAAAAGATAAAATTAAATAAAGAAAAGATAAAATTGAAAGGAACCAAAATAAATAAAAGTTTAATAAAAAAATGGGGAAAATTTAAAGTAAAATAAAAATCATTTCATTTATAAAAAAATAAAAAAAATTCTTCGATTAACCAAACTGTAAAAAAAAAAAAGTTTGAAAATTGGATTAGTGTGTTAGTACTACTAAGAATGGTACAAAAAAAATGAACAAATATAATGAGAAAAAAAATGATCAAGGATAGTTAACTGTCCATAAATTCTTCAGTTCCGCTCGACGGGTAGGCGACTCTGGAAGGACGGTGATCTTCAAGAAGACGAGACGAATTCCTGATCAAAAAAAATGTTTGAAGGCGCCAATCGAGAAAAGCATGTTCTCAGCTTACTAGTGCGAACGGTACTACTTGAGGGCTATCATCTGGCTAATCCCTAACTAAACTATTGAATAGAAACACTAAACATAAATAGAACACGTAAACTAACAAAAAAAAATATTTTCCTGATTAAAAAAAAAAATTAATTTAACTTGTTAAATTCCAAACAAAAGTATACAGGTAAAAAAAAAAAATATATATATATATATATATATATATATATATATATATATATATATAATGATATTCCAAATTAAAAAAAAAAAAAAGTTATTCAATTAGCTTTAAAATAGTACAAAACAAGCCCACTTTCATTGGCCAGTCAAGAATGCGCGGAGGTAAACATCAAAAAGAAAAGGACCAAAAAGAAAAAATAAATTTTGTGATTAATATGTGTCTCTTAAATGTCTAGTCATAGAGGTACATACATTCAAGGAAACAACTTTCTTTTCAATGTATATCGTGTATACAGAGTGTATTATAAATGTCTTATAATTAATATATTGAGAGAGCAGATATTAGACCTCAAGAGGAACAAACAACTTCATTTGTCCCACAGTCCAATTGTCAACGGTTGGGTAGGAAAATAAAATACTGAAACGTTTGCTGCTACCTCTGGTTTTCATCAGAAATAAGATCTATCTGGTTAAGAAAAAAATACTTAGAAATCTGAGTTTTCCTACTTACCCATCCTAGTTGTATAAAATGAGTGATAAATAGTTGTTCTCAATAAAACTATTCATCGAATATTCTTATAAATATTAAAATTTAATTCATCTGTATGACCTTGTTTTAGGCGGACTTGTTCACCCTGGAGCTGATTGAGGGCCACCTCTGGTTGCACCTGGACCTGGGCTCCGGAGAGGCTAAGGTAAAAGGAACCACAAGGAGGGTGGACGACGGATCGTGGCACGAAATATCGCTCAAGAGAACCGGCCGTCAAGGTCGCCTTACTGTGGATGGCAACGCCGCGGACTTTACCACGCCTGGTGAGTACAGAGTTCAGAACATACTTTAACTTTATAGTTTATCTAATTTTAGAATGAACATTAGAGCTAACAGAAGGAAAAAAAACGTAAACGACTCAGGGATTCCTTGGAGTAGTATACCTATTAATTCGATATTTATTTTATTTATTTCTGGCGCTACGGTTCTGCAAGTACCTTGGCCTTTTTTATTACTCTTCTCTACTCCCTCTTATTCCTGGTAAGCAAACGCCATCTTCCAATACCTATCTTCTTTAGGATGTTTTCAACTTCGTCCTGCTACCTAAGGAGTGTTGGGGTGGGCATAATCAAATGATGGAGAAACGAATGATCATTCGAACTGAATTTGTTAACGATAATCGAGTGATCATAAGGGGTCGGGATAATCGGATGATTTTTTTTTTTTTTTTTTTTTTTAAATTCGTCGCATAAATTATATGCATATTTGCACCTGAGCTTAGCCAGCTCAGCAATTGTAGAGGGGGGGCATTGTACCTTACTGTCAGAATCCGTACCAATTAGTTCTATATATATCTCTACTTATTTCTTTCATGTTCCCCTTAATATGCTTTTAACTCATCGCAAATAACGAAGACGTCTTTTATTCTCGATTTTCTCTTCCGAGATTACAGACTAGGATGACTAATCAAACTATAAGTGAGTCACTTACATCATATCGCAATAAATAGAACATAGCAAAATCACGAGTGTGATAGTTGAAGTACCGAGAAATCTGTGGGTCTAATCAGTTGAGTTGTATTTTCCATAGTCAATTTAATTATCACCTGAAAGATGTTTCGTGTTTGTTCCAAGGAATGAATCTTGACCTTCCCAATCTGGTTAGAGTTGGTGGGTGACCTTAAGTATAGGCCATTCTTCTTAAATTAAAGGCATTGTTCTACAGAAAAGGCCTAAAAAACATCTTTAGACACTACTCCAGTTGTCCTTCACTTTTCCACTGTTCGATTTGGAGTGATCATGGCGATAACAAGTCATTGATACATTTAGGATTCCTTTTCCCTGCCAAAAAAAAAATCTTTAAGGATTCTAATTTATTTTATGTGAGAGATGTGAGGTAAGAGTGCAGTCAAAGAACACACAATTAAAATATAAACTTAGTAAACTGGTACCGACGTTTCGGCCTAAATTATAGGCCTTCTTCAGGCCTATAAAAACAAAAGATAACAATCAGATATTGTGTGTTCTTTGACTACACCCTGAACTAACTTCTCTCACTTACTCACACAGTCAACTATTCTCACTTCACTAATTTATTTTAAAATAATATTTAACTACTTTTTTTTTTTTTTTTTTTTTTTTTAGTGGTAAGGAAGGAATTTTTGGGTTTTTTTACTTCACGAGTTTATTGGAGGCTAATGCCCACCATTGATTTATGAACTTTGCTAAGGCGTTAAGAGAGTTCGGCTTTATCAAGATCGTCATAAAAGTAAGCCACTTTAGATGGCACTGCGGAATATTCTCCAATTTATGAGCTAAGTTATAACGAAGTTTCCTGGAAGTGGGATCTTCCTCGTCCAATGATTTTAATTACAAGCTCTACTTGTTATATCTTTAAACATCAAGTAGCTCTTGAGCGGAGGGAACATTGCAAACTAAGTAGATATGGAGTCTCTAGATTTTATAAGTTCTCTCATATTCTATTGCTTCCGAGATATATTGAGAGTTTAATTATAAATAAGCGGTAATGGGGAAAAAGTTTGTATTTCCTTTTTTAAATGAGATACCTTAGGAAATTTTGCCTCTATTTTTGCCAATTTATTATGCTATGTACGGAGAATACTCGAGGGTTGAATACATTCTTAGATAATTTTAATATGAAGTAATAGTAATAAGCCTCGGTCGGTAAAAGAATAAATGAGCACTTATAGCTATTACCTGGCTTATCTCCTTCCCCTCCCCTATACCTAGAAAACCTAGGTCACGCCAGGTGTACGTTGGACCCTATAAGGGTCAGCCCATCTTTCATTGTTACCATGTCCAATAGGATTTGGGAGAGGAGTAATTTCTCTCTCCTACCCCCCCCCAAAAAAAATAGTATTTTTGAAAAGAAGAGGGAGTAGACTTGAAGAGGAGTAAAAATTTGGAACCAAGAGGGGTCCATCTAAAGTTAGCCGTGAAAAGGTGGTTTTTTTTTTTTTTTTTTTTTTTTTTTTTCGAGGCGACAACCACCAGGGTCATGTTCGCCTTTACACCGTTAGACACAGGTTACATGATTATAGGATTAGAGTGAGAGTATAGTTTAGATCTGAGAGTAAAGATGGTGTGACTTTAGGGAGCGAATGATGTTAGTTATATGAGGAGAGGAATCAGAGAGAAGAAGCAACAGATCGGTGGGGAGGTTGAAAAGAATACGTGAAGCGGTATATTGTCGGCATTCTGTGAGGATGTGGAGTATTGAGAGAGGAACCTGACATGATCGACAGAGAGGCGGATGTCCACGGGCCATGAGATAACCGTGGGTCAACCTAGAGTGTCCTATACGAAGTCGCGCGAGCAAAACCTCTTCGCGTCGAGACGGCCGGCAGGAGGACCCCCAAGGGCCAACGCGGGGCCGAATAAGGCGAAGCTTATTGTTCCCGAGGGCCGCCCACTCCCGCTGCCAGCAACCCGATATGCTCGATCGAATAGAAGTGACAAGGTCAGGCAGGCTCACACCCTGAAGTTCAAGACCCTCGGAAACCGCATGACGTGCCGCTAAATCAGCCCGATCGTTCCCCAAGATCCCACAATGTCCTGGAACCCAGATGAAAACAATGTTGACCCGGGAGGAAAAGGATGCAAGTGTGGTATGAATTCTTTGGATGAAGTAGTCAGAGGAATATATGTTACGGATAGAGGAGAGAGTGGAGAGGGAATCGGTGCATATGATTACTTGAGAGGAAGATTGCTGGCGAAGAAGGAGGGACTGGAGGATGGCAGTTACTTCGGCGGTATAGCTACTCGATATAGAAGGGAGGGCAAACATGTTAACTTGGGCCTCACTCAAAGGTGTTTATAAGGTGAAAAGGTGTTTATATCCAGTTGTTAACATCAAGGTTGTGGAAAGCTGGATATGGTATCTGCGAGTGGTGCTTGAAACTGAAAGAGGCTTTATTCTGTAAATGCAAAGTTAGAGAATTTACTAAAGAACTACAGCCCGTTTATACGCAAGATAAGTTTCTGATGTCCATCTTAGTACCTCTTTTATGCTAGACGATGAGGCGACATTAGTAGTTATCTGCCTCAGTATTCTCAATTATAGTTAATATCAGATATATATATAATTATGCCTTATCGTTAAAAATATTTTAATTTAATATCAGTAATAACTGTAATCAAAGTATCTTAATTATTTCAATAATCTGTTCTTGAATGCTGATATGATAGTCGATTGGTAAACAGGATACCTTTGGAAACGTTTAAAATCAGATACTAATATATGATGAACATCAAATAGATAATAAATAAAAGTTTTTGAAGCTACCACTGCCTTGGAAAAGCAGTAGCCCAAAAACATTTCAATTAATATTATGAATTTGTAAATTATTTTTTGTAAAAAATATTTATACCCTGTTACCTCTGCTCACTGGTCACCGATTTTAGGGCAGTTTAAAAGCGTCACAGGTCAATTTAAAAAATAGAATAATAATTTTGAATTCAGATATTTCATAAAAATAAATTCATTCGAAATGGCGCTAATAACTGAGTTCTTCATGCAAAACAAGTTTTAATCGTTCGACATTTTGAAACCAAACGACTGATATTATCGCCTTGTTTCTGCGATCATTGTCGAGTGCGCTGTTAAATAAATGCCAAGTTTTTATTTTTTAATCTGAAATTGGATACTACTAAGCAGAAATCATAAATATCAAATTCTGAGGGAGAGTTATTTTCGTTTTTCTTTGTCGATTAAAATAGCTTACTAAATAAATTACTAAAAATAATAAATAATATGTAAAAACTTTTTAGCATTATGATAAATATTCTTTGAACATGTCAGATTAAAATTATAATTTAAACAATTCATATAAAGTCGTTATTCTGTAAATCCATTAAAAAATAAATAAAAAACCTGTACCTCTACAACCCATGAAGGGTCTAGGGTTCGCACATATGGTGGTTCGTACTGTTGACCGTGTAAGGAGGTGATTAGGCCTATATCACCCTCAGCCGCTAGGTTTACCCTATTATTGGGTACCCACTTTATAGAGGCTAGGTGTGCCCCAGGATGGTTTTCATACCCCAGGGTCGGTCCAAGGCTATAACAAAATAAATAATTATGACTTAACCGGCATTCAAACCTGGGTCCTGGAGAACAGTAGCCCAATGCTCTATCTACCAGGCTACGCCGCTCGCTCAAAACCTCGACCTCTAATAATCATAAAATTCATGTTATAACAATACAAGTCTTACCTCTTAAACAAGTTTATAATCAATAAATAAATATCAAATCAATACAAGAGATAAAAAATATCTTTAATAAAACGAATAAATGATTTATGTCACGTGAAGAGCAAACAGTAATTGATGACGATGATATCAACCACCGATAGTACTTTAACGATTCTGAACTCTCATCTGTAAACTGTGATTATCAAACAGAATATAAACGAAAAAATAAACTTGTAGTTAATTTCTATGTTGTTTATTTGAAACGAATAACTATTAGTTCGTAAAAGATTTTAATCACCAACAAACAGATATGACTTATTCAAGTGAAGGTAATCTATTCCTTATTCCATAATATTATACTTGGAGAGTCGTTACTAAAATAAGTGCTCAACTAGTAAATTTGATGTAGGTTTGGTTAGTCTTTAAATTATATATAAACGTGAGCCATATCAATGTTTATAATACAAACAGGCGATCTTCAATTGATTAGTAATTAGCAGTCAGGCAACTAATTGTAAACATCATTTAGCTCAGTTAAATTGGTTAAATCAGTGGTCAGTTAATTAATTACCTGCAAAAGTAATACCAGGAATACCCACCAGTCCGCTGTCATATTCATATTTGCTGATTAATAAATACATTCTGATATAATATTGAGTGTGTGTGGTCGAGATGTTGAGATGATAATAGAAATACATAATCGGAAGGCAGTCTAGTATACATTTTTTTAATGCTGCCGACGTTAGTATAATCTATAGTACAGTTTTATAGTACAATTTATTTTTTCTGTTAAATTATTTATCAATAAAAATGTATTTCAGATTTACTTATACGCGTTATTTTTTTATTTAGATGCAACAAAGTTAAAAATTAAACGACCTAATTGAGATTATATATATCGAATTTTTGAATTTTGCTCTACAGTGATAGCAATTCAATGATTATTTTAAGTAACACTGTAATGTTCATTATTTTAGCAGATCTCGAGGCAACTGCTTTCTCAGGCGCTTCGGCGAATTACCAGGAAGAGATGGAGATTAGATTTTACGGACAAGTGGGTTTCTGTGCGCTGGTGTTTGAGATTAAAGAAAGTGAATCGATTTTGGAATAAGCCTGCAACTAGTGGAATATTGAGGTCTCTATGGATGATTTTATTAGTAGCAGAGTAAGCTGCATTTAGGATTTTCCTTTGGATTAAATTGGACGCGGGATGAATTTGACGGTTTAGTGGACCCCTAAAGCTCAATGCCATATGTCCAAAGAGATCTGATAATGGTTATATAAATCAGTTTTTTGTGGTAAATATTTGCTTGGAGTTTTGATCGACTACGTAACATAGATAAGTGTCTTCTCCTTTAAGTCTTGACTGAGGGTTCCAAGTATGTCTTCATATGTCGTTATTCATACCTGTCAGAAGCTATTTGACAATCAGAAAATGTGCTGTACCAATGTGAGATCAGACATGGTAGGTATGGGGAAGGAAAGTGCCCAGCAGCACCCCTTCCAAGGCTTTAATTTAGCAGAGGAGGTCTCTCATCAAGCTTCTCTTTAGCCTTCTTCTGACTGGCATTTCAGCTATTGACATATCGTTAATCAGCTTATTGTCGTGTCTTTTAAGTTTACTGTGAAAACGAGAATAGAGTGTTCGTATATGTTGGTCAGCTGTTGGTTGTTTTAAGTCCATATATGATAGGGTTTTGTTGTTTACGTTTCAAGGAGCTGTCGTGATGAGTCCTAAAATTGAGACGTTGATTTCCAAAAGGTACTAAAGGACATTTTTTACGAAATTGATTTTTTTACATAATTGTATTCTCATCATTTAGTTCTATCTAAATATTCTATTTGATGTTATCTAATGAATTCTCAAATCCTTAAAAAACGCGATTTAGGAATGCGGTCATTTTCTAAAAGTACTAATCACGCATTTATTTTCGTTCCAAATCATTCTAAAAAAATTCATTTCATAACTTTAATATGATGTTATTATTATAGTAAAAAAATAATTCTAAATATTAAGGCAAAAAGACCCAAATTAGCTAGTTTAATAATAGAGTAATGAGAGATTTTCGCGCTTCCTGTAAAATTTCCTAGAATGGATATAGTACCTTTTGGAAATCAACGTCTCAATTGATGATTGAAATGATTGCAGTTTTTGTATGTGAGTCTTTTGCTCTTTGCTGAACCAAAACTATTTGAAGCATTAGTCCATATTCGTGTTAGGAGGTAAGTGTATGTATTCAGTTTCTGTCTATTTTTTTAATTTTGATGATTTAGATAAAAGAGGGTATAGTACTTTCAGTCGGTGGTCGAGGGTCTGTCTTTTCATCTTGAAATGTGGGCCCCAAGTCATCCTTCGATAATTTATTAACAATGTGAATTCAGGTTATATTTGAACAATTAATTCTGACAATACATTAGGATGTAGAATAGCCAACTCATTAACATTAAAATTAAATGAAAGCTTCCATTGTTAGAAGAAAAAGGAGGAGTTTCTTTCAAGAGTAACTGGGGAGTTAAAAGCATTGAAAGATTGAGTAAAGTAGAGAACGAATGGTAATCACGAAGAGTTGAGTTCAAGTTCTCAAGCAACAAAGGATATCTTCCAGGAAATAGAGATGAAAAGTTTTTTAAATCTATATATTCGGATGGGAAATGCAGAGGGTAATCATTCTTTGATTAGTTTTCCAGAGATGTCTAGAAAGCCGTGATCATTTAGGAAGGATCTTAGGACTAAAGTAAGGAAAACAATATTTATATAAAAAAGAAGTTAGATTCGAATAAGTGGATCAGTCGAAATAAACATTCATTGAATGAATAAACTCCGAAAGAAGGATGCTTTGTTTTGTTTTGACAGCGAATAGTTTTAGAAAAATTATTTTTCTTTCTTTTTTTTTTTTACTACCACATAACTATATATGACATACAAATTATAGGTAAATCAATGTGTTTTTTATCTAAGTTTCGACCCTCGAACTAACTGTTATCCGAGATAATGAAGCCGGGCCTAGATCTATTTTTTTTTTTTTTATTTATTTATAGTAATTTACAACTGTATTAAATAACACAATAAATAAATATGTATAATGAAAATAAAAAGTCTTGAGAAAGAACTACCCAGTTGTAGCACTTCACTAACTATTTAAAGACAGTAGGTCCCGAGGCCTCCTTCTTTTCAGTCGCCTTGGAGGGTTATCAGGGATATCTGAGGAAGATAAATTACGAACAAGTAACATAATAAATAAATTCTTTATTATCCTGGAACATGTCCCTTTAGAATAAAAATTACAGAATTTACAAAATGTGCTTTGGAGTCTTAGAGTAAGTTAAATACATGTTAACAAGTTAATAATTACTTATATAAAATTAGACATATTCAAATAAAAAGAAAACAAAAACAACGGCAAAAAAAAAATTATTTAATAGATAAAATTGGGTCAATAGATATATAATTATTTAAAAATATTTACAGGAATACGATTTTTTTATTTAAACCACCTGTGAAAAACGCTACGCACTTATTTCACAACCCAATAAATTCAAATATATAAATATAATTACTCTTAGTATATCTAAATATATATTTGGAAACATTTCCTCTTCCCTACCTGGAAGGTTATTATTGTTCTTCCAGTTATTTTAACATTCCAGGACCAAATAGGAAGTTCTGTTTCAATCTCATAGAAGCAACTCAGGTTAAAGAAAGAAGGTAAAATAATTTCTAGAACGAAATTTCCGTTTCAAAGAAAACTGATATACTTAGACTATACTTTTTTTTATTCATGCTGATGTACTATAATGACCATAGATAGACATAATATCGATTTTTAATAAAATGCAAATAAATCAATTCATCTACAATAATTTAAAATATGAAATACAAATTTAGGTGTAATTTCAATGATAATTTTAAGTGTAAATATTTGGTTTTAATTTTTTTTTTTTTCTTTTTTTTCTTTTTTTTTTTTTATTGGGTGTAAAGTAATAAATTACCATGTACATACCGTATCGATACAATTCGACCGATCATGTGCGATCGACTAGAGTTATATTGACCTAATGATTTTTTAACATTACTTTTAGCAAATGCCGAAAGTAAGCTTCAAGTTTTATTTTACACTTCATTGAGATTTTTTTCTAAATTTATTCACACGATAATTATAAAAAAAATTATATATTGGTAAAATAATATAATTACATACAAATCTTGTATATTTCGTAAATGTCTTGCATACAAATAATCTTTTATTCAACGGATGGAAGTGTGATTTATTTACATTTTGATGGTCCGATACAGAATAGATTGTTTAATAAAAAAAAATTATAAATTCCCACAGTAGGCAGGTTTTCTAACGGTCACCGGTTTATAAACGTTTTCTTAGTAGATTTAAGGTAGCATTTGAAATACATTCTAATGAACTAGTTAGTTATTAGGTAGAACCTTTAGATAGGGTAAACCAGACTGTTATTGACACCCCAAACTTTAACTTAAAGAAATAAGTAAACAAGTCCGAATTTTATTTCTAGATATACATGAAGCTAATGCCTGAAGGATCCTCAAAGTTATCTATGACGTAATTGTCTAGGAAACTAACCGCAGATAAAGTTTAAAAATTAATACCTCCGCGGCTTCAGTTGATAACCTGTTGAGGGCTACAACCTTCTGATTTTCATTAGGATTCTCATCTATTTTTTTTGTTCCTACTCTCTTCCGAAATATTTAAAAAGTTGTAATTGTAGTAGTTTCAATAAGTTTATTTTTTGCGTTTCGATCCCCATTGTGGGTCATTATCAGGGCGTGATGTAGACAAATGGAAACTGAGTTTCCATTGGCTTAAAAACGGAGTTTCCATTCGCCTACAACACGCCCTGATGATGATCCACAATGGGGGTCAAAACGTTGGCAAAAAATAAACTGTTGAAACTACTCAACTTCATTCACCGACCGTACCCGGACTAATTCCTTTTAGTAATTCTCAACGGTCAACTAATTATATCCAATTTTATTTAAAATAGTTTCATTTATAATGTTAAATAAAGAGGTTAATATTTTAATTGCTTTTTATATTACATTAACGTTTAACACGTGTATCTGATGTTATATCTTTATGATGACCTATTATAACTTTTAAAAAATATATATATTTAGGGGGCAGGGGTTGTCAATAACCCATCAAGAGGATGTCAATAACTAGTTTTTGCAATTTTTATCGTAAATATTGCCTTATGGTAATATTTTTGAACTTTTGGCCCAAAGAAAAACCTATTGAGTCTTTACAAGGATAGATAAAGAGGAGCTATAGGAAGTTTAAATTCGATCCCTTTATAAAAAGTTTTTTTTTCATAATGTTACTACAGAAATGTAATCTTAAGGATTTCAATAACTGTCCAGTTTAACCTAATGAAAGATGTTAAAAATGGTAAATTTTCTGTGAAAACTTAATAGAACAAAGGCCAAGAATGGATGGAGGAGACAATTACTGGGTCGGTTCTAAAACCGGACTTAACTCGGAGTGAACGTCCAGATCAGAAGTAGAAGACCCACTTCAACAGTCCCGAAACAATAAAAAGCAAAGTTGGCGGGTTCACCGCACTCTTTATCTGGGAGGACGATTTATCAGGGTCCCATCCGATATGTATTCCATTTGTTGTAGCAGGGCTGGCGACCAGGGTCTCCATTGTTGCCCGGGTCCATTTGTTCTCCTACTCAACTAAGTCCCTTGGGCAGAGGAATAAAAGAATTTTATTTCATCAACGGACATGCTGGGATATCGATAATTCAGAACATTTTTTTTTTCTATTCAGACTTTTTTTGTATGATAATCATTTCAAATTTACAACCAAAGATTTAAATTTTTTTACAACTATCATAATGTTTTAACACATTATCCTCTAAAAATTAATGAGAGTCAGTGAGCGGATTACTATCTAATTATATGCTTGAAAAAGTCCTTCCGGGGAAATATTCGCGCTCATGACCTTCGGCGTGGTTATCTAGCAAATACTACACAACTATGTGCTACCAGATTTCGATCTATAATGCAGTGTTTTAGAAACCGGCTAGACGTTAAAAATTTATTATTCCCGTTATTTTATAGTAATATTCACGTGTTTTGTTTACATTCTAGTTATTTTTAATGGACCTAAAAGCTGAGATTTTGAATCAACTTTTGTAATAACAGTGTTAGATAATGATTAAATTTCTAGGTCGCCTTAGAAGTCCAGAATATATGTTTTTCATTTAAGGACCCGGAGTGGGGTGTTTTTTATTTTATTTTTTCATGAATTTCGTGAAGTGTTATAGTGAAGTAAGAATTGTTGACTGAGTGTATATATAGGGAAGAAGTTAGCTTTTTGACTGCACCCTCAGCTAACTTCTACTCCATCAGAAGTGTTAATATTAATATAGAATAGAATGAGTTTATTTGTCTTTGGGGGTTCCCCATACAAATAGAGCCTGGTCAGGATATACATAACAAACAGCAATTAATAACAATTATAAGTAATAAACATGAAACGCAACAAATCACAATAGGATAATAGATAAGTATTAAACAGCATAGTAGAATAAACAGAAAGTAACAAATTATTTTTATACAGGTTTATATAATTTTTTTTTCTTATATCTTATATAGAAGTATTAAAGTATTTTAGATTTTAAATAGTCTTTGAAATACAAATTTTTAATACATATAGTTATATATATACATAAATACATTTTAAATTAACATCGGAGTGAATGAATATTAAATATTAGGATTTTAAATTAACACTGATATATAAATATAGTTAAAAGAGTTTTGTGAAACCAGATTATGGATTATAATAGTTCTTTGCAATAGTGCAAACATTATCTATTACATAGGAATTATTATGAAACATTAACTAGGTACAGTACTATTAATTTTATAAATAGTTGATTATTTTCTAATGTAGCTCGTAATTGTTAATAAATATTACTCATTTATTACAAATGATCTTAGTTTTAAGGTACTAACTAAAAAATAATAGAGTAGTTTGATTTTAATTGGGTCATCAATAGTTAATATTGTAGGAAATAGGCTTTCTGGTATGTTATTAGCGTGAGGTATGTAGGTATGTAGTTTCGAAGTGCAGAATATATTGGACATACTGCTATTAAGTGGTATATGGTTTCATATGTGTTCATATTACATATTGTGCAGGTTTCTTTGGGTTTAATGTTGTAGGTATTGTTTGCATGAGAGAATTTAATATGGTATTTTCCAGAGAGGCGAGCTTGAATTATTATTTTTAACATCTTAAACGGAATATTATGGTTTGATAACTGTGGCTGTGTGAAGTTTGTTGGTAAAGACTATTGTAGAAAGGGCTGTATTGACTCGATCTTAACGATTCGATATCTTTGTTGTGTAGTAATTTCTGAAATGATTCAATTATTACTGTACTGTTGCTTTGTAGAGTAGATGGGTTATTTTCAAAAAGTATCTCTGAGCTATGTGCTTTATCTAAAAGATTATATATTTGGGTAAACCAGTTATATTTTGCAGATGGTCGATTGTTATGTTTTTCTCTAAGTATCATATAACAGATTTTGGGTATTCTATCGTCTGGCATCATAAGTATTTTCTGTATGAATCTCAGGACACATTTTATTATTTTTGTCGTGGAATGTTCAAGCCCCAATTCTAATCTTAAGAGCCAAAAAGGAATGTTTCTATTTAAATTAAATAACCTTTTAAAGTAATTTAACTGTGCTTTCTCTATAGCATCTAGGTACCTGAGACCCCAAATTTCTATACCGTAGAAAAGTGAACTAGTAGTAATGGCTTCGTTAATATTAATATTAAATTGATTTAATATCGAATCATAATTATTATTATTACTTCAAAAATATCGTATCATATTATTATTAATATAACAATAGAAATCGACAGTGAGTCCCGAGTAAATAATTACATTATATAATCAGTTATTGTTTATCTTATTCTAATAAATTGAAATAAATACAATTTTATTTTGTAATTTTAAGGAAGGTGTGTTTTAAATCAGGTTGATTACCTCTTGAATAAATCTATTAGTTGAGTATCAGTAATCACTCTGAAGCTTTATGAAAATCCATTTTAACGAATTACAAGATCCATTTCAAAGACAAACTGACAGATAGAAACTGATTAATTAAGAGTATTAAGTATTAATACTATGAAACGACGTGCCAAAAGTGTAACAGCAGCCCGGACAAATCAAATGAACAAATCAGATGGAGGCTGAAAATATCTGTAAATAATTTTGAATAAAAAAAATGAGCCTTCATACTAGGGGCTAAAGTAAACAATGGGCAAAATCCAAATTATTTAAAAATTGAATTAAAAAATAAGGTTATTTACAAAATAAAAGTTACATGAACCATGGTAGCCAGACTATTAAAATTGAAACTACATCTTTAAAAAAATGGTCAATTTTCGTTAATAGAACCCAGATGCTTTTTGCGCCGATAAAAGCACGTTATTACTGATTTTACTAAGTTTAGCAAAAAATAAATAAATACTTAAAGATAAATAGGTATCGATAGTAGATAAACAGAGATAAATAAATCTATATTAGAAAATTATCAAAATGAGACATCAATCAATAAGATTTGAAAAATTCCCTCTGATAACTTTACTTTAAACTAGGGTTTGTAAGTTTTTAAAAACCGGTTTTTGGAAGAAAATTTTTGTTGTGTAAAATACCGGGTTTTAATGTTTGAATAACACTTAAAAATAATTGAGAATGACAAATGTAGCAAAATGTATCAGATTGATAAAAACTGTTGCAAGCGGTTTGGTTCTTGGAATCATATCGGTCGGATATGGTTTCAAGGAACGGTGTGTTTTGTCTATTGGATGAATTAATTTAGATTTTATATCAGTTTGTCTTCTGGCTTCTTTATGTACAGTTCATCAATTCGATGTTCAATCCCATTGATCGATCTTTTATATAGATGATATTATACAAAATGTAAGAAGGTAACATATTTTAATATTATATAAATATAAATTTTTATTTATATTTTTATATCTTTGTACTACTAATAGCATAGAAAATAGCTCGTTCATATGAGAGTCATAGCAACAACGAAATTATTGCTTACCACAAAATAATTCTAGAGTTATAAATCTTATTTATAAATTTTACGAAACTATAAAAAATGAAACTATAACTGAATTTAATTGTATGAAGAATAAAAGGAACAATTTTTCTATAACTATAGATAAATGGACTAGGGACTAGTAAAGGAAACATTTAAATATATTTTCTAATTGTTTTTAATAAAAATCCATCTGTATCTAATGACATTGTTTTGAAAAAAAAATAATATGGTTATTATAAAAATATGAAAATGTATTGTTTTTATTTATTCGAACTCTTTGCTGAATAACTCGTTTCATTATTATAAAAATATTTATATCCTTATATTGAGAATTATGCATTAACAACGAATAATTGTTTTTAAAATTATTTAATCCTGGTCAACTATTATTTCATTTTTCTACTAAATTGAATAAAAAAATTTTACTATCAATAAAATTGAACAGTAAATAATTCCAGTTAAAAACTGCTTTTAATCAGTGTACATTTTCTTTTAAATTTTTTGTTCGAATCACAGAATATTCGAGCAAAACATTATTTTGTAAAAATTAGAAGCTGGTTAAAACCGTTTTTTTGGGGGAAAATTGCTATTTCTAAAATGTCGGTTTTTGTATAAACCCTACTTTAAACATAAAAAGGTAGGTAGTTTTACTTTTATGGATTAAATACTGATCGTAAATACCTAAACTGCTTTTTCATAGAAAAAAATAAAATGTTATCGATGAGCATTATTTTTTATTTATTCCCTCCAAAGGATAGTAAATAAACCTGGATATATATTACGATAAAGAAGAAATAAAGTATTAGGAATAGAAATTATGAGGAGGGAAATAGAGGCATTTGGATCGGCTCCAAAGCTGGAATCGATATAAATCCAATACAGGCGACCATCTCATTATGCTCAATACAGAAAATTATTATCGTTTATCTGAATTACTCTTCCACTTTCTGCGCATTATTTTATCCAAGAATATTTCTTCAATATTCTCTATATTAATTTTCCCTAGTGCCTTCCAAAAGGAAGTATTTAATCATCAAAAGGAAATCTATGAGTTACTATAATTCGAATTATCAACTTAATTACCGTAACTAAAACAGATATTAAATTTTTTCGAAGATGAGATTCGAAGTTGGTTATTTTTCGAAAATTTTATAAACAATGTTCACTTTTCTACGTTAAAGACTAAGTGGACAGTCATTTTTTATAGCTAGTTACTGATAAATACATTATTTGTTAATAATAATTTTCAAGAGTATATTTCTCAGTATAATGCAAGAATTTTATGTCTATATAATGTTACCCACTTATAGAGAGAGTTAAAGTGGCTCCCTTAAAGTGACTCCTCCACCCGCTAAAAATATTTCTTTGAATCATACCTTTATCAAATCATTAACTCTAATCATCCATCCTATATCCATAGCCTCCTTCAATTTAAATCCTCAGTCCACTCTCTTGAAACAAGATCACGCCATTCTGACCTTTACGTTCCTAACCAAAAAACTGAAAATTTTGATCGTTCCTTTATTATCCGCTCTACTATCCTCTGGAATTCTCTACCTACCCATATCCGCCACGCTGTTTCTCTATCCTCATTCAAATCCCAACCTTTCCTGTACCTCCTATCTTTCCAAACTGACTCTTAACAATTATGATAATGCATTATAACTATTGAATTTTGAATTGAAGAAAATAAGTAAAAACCTACCGTTTAAATGTATATATTGTTTGTCAATTCATTTATTTTTCATTCTGTTCGAAACCATCTTTCTGAATGGTACTGCTCGGAAGATTTAATTTTTTTTTTTATTATTATTTTTTTTTAATATCATTTCTTCTTCTTTCTTATCTCATTATTTTAAATAATAACTCATTTCAATGTACAATCTGTTATTCTTAAGGGACCTATTGCCAGAATAATTTTTTTTTTCTATCGTTATCTATTCTATAAAATTATAATTCTAAAAAATATACTATTACCGGATATGAAAATGATATGCGGTTTAATATTTTACAATGTTAATTAGAAAATAAGTATTAATTCAGGTAAAAATAAATTCTTTCCAATAATATGATGAGAGTACATAGCTTTAGGACACTTACTCTTTTGATTATCATCATCTAGTCTAATATTAATGTGTATACTCTCTTCATTCACTTCTGACTGCTTGAATTTTAATATTATAGAGGTTTTAAAACTAAGAACGAATATTAGCTGTGGATAATTTAATTTGAAGGCGAAAATCTGATGTAGAATTGAAACACTTCAAACATGAGGTTTCTGGGTGCAATTACCAACTCACCTTAAGATATAAAAATTGTTCTTGCGGCAGAAGATGGCATCATAGCCGAAACTTCGTGTATTTTAATACAATAGTAGTGAAGTATAATTGCTACCTATTGAAGAGGTAAATCCTTATGGAATGTAAAGCAACTAAACATTATACCAAAAGTTGAGAAAAAGGAAAATGCCTTTGATGTTTTAAAATAATAGTAATCTACATTTTAATCATTTTACACACATCATTTCATTGTTATCTTCTACTCACCAATGTATTGTATATATGCATCAATAAGATTAATTTACTTATTACAATTTGACATTGCCAGAGAATGTATTGCAGTAAAAATTATAATTATCGTTTATATACTTGGTAAGACCTAACCATGTAATTTAGAAATATATGAAAACTTCAAGTGCAAGCTAGGCGCAGAAGCTACAGTGCCCGCAACACCCAAAATCCAATATCAATAGAATTCGCTAATTAATATTTTTTTTCTCTTTAAATGTACTTCGGAGTAGAGATTTGGGGCTCTACTAAGCTATCAAATTCAACTCGTCTTTAATCCTTACAATACAAAATCCTCAATGCTCCCTATTATGTCACAAATAAACTCATCCATAAAGACCTTAATATTCCCTTCGTTGCTGATTTGGCCCGAACCAGGTACCAATCCTTTCATGACAAACTCCATTCCCACTCTAACCCACTAGTTTCAATCCTTGCTTCCTATAAAATCCCTGATAATCCTCCGAGGCGTCTAAAAAGAAGATGGCCCCGAGACCTTCTAGTTTAACATAGTCTTTGGGGAGCTGCCAAAGGGTAGTATCCCTACATATGAATCACGTCAACATATCTTGTTGTACTATACAGTTGTAAATACCAATAAATATATATTTTTTTAAATGTACTTAACTGGTTTTTAATGTAATTTAAATATTTTTTAAATTTAATTATTAAATATAAATTTAAATAACTGATTGTCAATATATTAATACAGATATTAATTTGCACCTGTCCATAATACAAGGGCAATCAGCAATTGTATGAAAAAAAATTGATATGGAGTATCTAACGATCACGATTTCTGTCCCAAATATACGATGCTAAGCCTCTTTGAATCAAAATTATAAATACTGAATCAAATGATGGTATATAAAATGATTGAAACAAACGGGTTTTTTTGATAGCCCCCAGATTTATTGCGGAAAACGGAAAATATCCTTAGGCTTTCCAATTTATAAAATATTATCTACGTTTATTTATAGAATGAATACAAATATTAAACCCTTGATTGATATTCTTCACAATTCAATACTTGTTTATTTCTATTTTTATTAATAATGCACATTTCAACTGAAAATATCCAGAACCAGATACCAGAATAACTATACGGGGCAATACCGCTCCAAATCCGAGCTATGGCAAAATAAATATTTATTGTGTTATTACAGCCGTGAGGCGACCTTTAGAAATGTGAGACGATCCAGGTGCACACTAATCCTTATTAAAATAGTTCCTCGAAAATTGAGGTAAAAAATTACAAAAAAAAACAAACAAAAAAATACGAATCTATATATGTTGGGCCCAAGACCATTCATGAAATGTAGATAGTTATTTTGTTTATTTTTTATGTAAACCCAGGTCTAGGGTAGGTCAAGCTATATTATACATATGTAAATAAGTCTCACAGATTTATGGCTAAGCAGAAAAGACTAATACCTAGCAAAACTACAATTATTTCAATAAAAAATTTTAAGACTCACAACGACAGGGTACGTAAACTCTCTGGGTACGTAAACTACAAAGTCCTGCGCAGAGACAATAACCAACAGTCGACTATACCAACTCTCAATTCGCGTTTTCGTAGCAAACTGCACGAACACGACAATAGACTTATAAACGATATGTCAATAGTTGAAATGCCTCAAAGAAGAAGGCTAAAGAGAAGCTGGATGAGAGATCTCTGCTAAATTAAAGCCACTTGGGCACTTTCCTTTCGCGTGCCTATCATGTCTGCTGCTGAAGTTTTATATAGTACATTTGGGTTATTGTCAGACAGCTTCCGACAGGTGCGAATATAAAAATAAAAAGAGAAAAAAAAATCCATATCCGTGTTATATAAAGTTTTATTTTTCCATGCTAATAGTTTTATTTTTTTCCACAAGTAATCATTTATGATTTTTTCAACTTTTATATTGAGAAACCTTCTTTTGGTTAAATCCTTACAGTACCTTTTAAATTTTTTATATTGTCCCTAGAAGAATTCGTTTCTTAGTATTCCAGTATATAATTTTTATTTATTTTTAATTAGTTTATTTTTCATTGATTCTTGGCCAGATAAAGATCCTTTATTATTTCAAACCTTATGTTATTCTTAGAAGGCTAAGTATCAGAATAATATAAATATTTATTTATTTTTCTTCTTTTTATTTTATAATTAAACTAATTTATTTTTTATTTTGTTCAATACAATTATTTTCTGAAGATTGTTTTTATTTTTATTTATTTTTTTATGTTGTGTATATACGCATCTACAATTGTAAATATCAGTTAATTATGTTCATTATGTCTGTTGTATATTATAAACTGTACAAATCTGTTATTCTCAAGGGGCCCAGTCCTAGAATGAAAACTATTTTCTATTCTATTATATTCTAAAGTAATAAATAATTGAATGAAAAATAAAATCCATATATGTGATAGTAATTAGGATTTTTTTTTTAAATTAAATTTCTAAAACGCTCATTTTCTGATATATAACTCCCGTTTCTCTTTCCAGGGGATTCTATCCAATTGGACTTGGAAGGAGGTCTGTTCCTCGGGGGTATTCCCCCAGGACTGTCGCCCCCGCCTACAGTGTGGTCAGCATTACTATCAAAGGGATTTGTAGGCTGTGTGCGGGACCTCGTCCTCAACGGAAAGGCAATCGACATAGCCCAGTACGCCAGGGCCCAAGATTCAAGTAAGTAGACTATACTAATATTTCATTATAATATTTAAATTATTTTAAAAAAATAATGTTTTATAATTTTACACCACAAATATAAAGATTTAAAGTATATCATTGAAAAACAATATTGAGGAAGTATAGTCGACTCTTGAAATTTTTATTGGTAGAAATAATCGGGAGTTAGTCTGAAAATATTTTAATTTTGCTGACGTTTCGACGTTAAATCAAACCCTCCATACCACCCATCGTTGCTTTAGTTTTTCCTGAGTTAATGCCTATCATTGCTCAGGGATGGTTCATTTATATCATTTCGTTTTTAGCTCTCTATCAAGTTTTAATTTGGTGTCATGCTTATCTCCGTCTTATTATTTATCATGTTACTAGCTGACCTGACAAACGAAGTCCTGTTTCAACGTCTAAAGTATGTCTTAGCGAAATCAGTCAAGCCGTTCATTCGTGATTCATTAGTTTGGGGATTCGTTTATATATATATATATATATATATATATATATATATATATATATATATATATATATATATATATAACAAAAAAACTAACGACCAAACAAACTTTTCTCTTTTATAGTATCTTTCTCATAACTCTAATTATCACAACTAAAAAAGAATTAGGGAAATCGGTCATGCCGTTCATGCGTGATGCGATCACTAATGGAAAAGGGGATTCATTTATATTGTTACGGGCTACGGGATGTGAGAAATGAACTACTCCAGTTTACAAATTACAAATATTTATTAAATATAGAATGTACAAATACAAAGGGATTACTAACCACTATAGTTACAATAATAATTGAATTACTAGCTTAACTACTAAACAGTATAAATATAAAATGAGGTATTCCTAACAAATAAACCACTTACGTAAATTTATACAATCGGCTAGACTTATTCTAAAACTTACAACTATAAATTATATATAAACTACAGTCTTCTAATTTCCCACCGACCGGTTATCACAATATTGACACACAGTTTCACTACACTGTCACACTGTCACGAATTGTTCACTGTCACTGTTCACTGATACATCCACTTGAGCAAGATCAAGACTGACTGACCCAGGCGTAGTGGACCGGTATTTGTACCACCACCGAATATTCCAGACATAGCAGGTAGAGGCCGGGCCGTTCGTTCTAGACACTTCGAGGATGGTCTCTAGCCCCATCTGTGCCATTCTAGGTATACCTGTCAGTGTCTTGACCGTAGCAAATATATGTGTATATATATATATATATATATATATATATAATATATATATATATATATACATATATATAAAATAAAATTATTTATTGGCTTATAATAAAGACCGTATACACAACACATTCCATAGATATTCTCATTCTTCAATTGGTTTTTATGCTGAATTAGTCAAGCCGATCAATTTGTTTTTGTTTGCCTCCCAGGAACCACCGGTAATTTGCCAAGCAGATGAGGCGGCAAAAGCGTCGTAAATGATTCCCCCTTCCAATCGCTTGGATACTCCACATTATGATCTTTAAAGGCTTATAAACTTATTAATTACGGGCAAATGGCAGCTGAATTAAAAAAAAACAAACAAACAATGGATAACGAAAAAAGACACAGTATTTCTCTCGAAATCATCGGTCCAAAATAACAGATAAAAGGAAGTCTTGTTGACAAGACTTGGAATAGTTAAATTTAGTTTTTATACAATAGGTCAATGAAAAAAACACAATTAGAAGGAATTAGGGCGGGTGGTGGTAGTTTAAACAATTTATTTTCTACCAACGTTTCGACCCCCATTGTGGGTCATCATCGGGGTCTAAAAGATACAAAAGAGATACATTTACAATAAGATTAAATATACTATTTTAAAAAATATTGAGCTAAAGGATGTCAATATTAAAACATAAAAAGGAACAAGATGTGTAAAGAAATCGATTAATGAAATTACAATGAATAAGGTATAATAATGAGAGGACTATACAGGGCAGATAATGACTAAGTCATCATCATTATAGAACTTATTACTAAAGCCTAAACAAACAAGGTTGTTCTTTTATATGAGAAGCTAATAATCAAACCTAATAAATCTTTGTAATAGTTAGATGAAAACTGTCCCACGAATAGAATAAATTACCATTTAGGATCAAACGAGCTTGGATGATTTACAAATATTATGTGTAAAAAATAAAAAATTTCAATTACTTTTGGGGATGCCTACATTGAATAGCAGGTTATCGTAATGTTAACTGAATAAAATTAAAATATAACTTTAAATAAAAACTTTATTCGATGTGAATAGTTGAAAGGATAACTGAATAAACGATAGCGAAGTTATTGTTATAGTTGTCGTTATTGTTATAGTTTATGTCATTGTCGTAGTTATTATTTAATTAGTGTCATTTTTATAGTTATTATTATATACGTCAATCAACAAAACAAAATATTCGTGAGCAAAGCCTCAGAATGCTGCTAGCTACTGATAGTTTTCTTACTAAAGATTTTTATACTATTGGGTTGTTTCACATGAAATGTCCGTTTTTATAGTTTCTGAAATACATAAAGGATTTTGCAGGTCTCTGTTGTTTTCTTTCGAATGTTTACATATTTAAAGTAAATAGTTACTAATCCTCTACCTTTGTATTATAAACATTAGCTTCCCAATCAATTACCCACTTTTTAGTATACCTCTAAATATGAACATGGAAACACGCGATTTTCGAGTAATATTTTTGTACGAGTTTAAACTCGGCCATTCAGCAGTTGAGGCCGCTAGAAATATTTGCAAGGCGTTTGGAGAAGGGAGTGTTAATGAACGGACCATTCGCCGTTGGTTTGCTAAGTTTACAGATGGGGATATCGACTAGGAAAACTCCGTAATAGACAACGATGTCCTCAAACATACAGTAGAAGGAAACCCCTACCAAACAGTTAAAGGACTCTCAGCACAACTAAATGCAAGTGCATCTACTGTTTCCAGACATTTAATGTGTACTGGGAAAGTAAAAAAGCTCGATACATGGGTACCTCATTATCTCACTGAGCGGCATGTTTCAAAACATACCGTGCAAAAATTTAAAGAACTGGGCTACGAAGTACTTCCGCACCCACCATATTCTTGCGACTTGTCTCCAACAGATTACCACCTGTTCAGGAATTTAGACAACTTCGCCAAAGGAAAACTTTTTGAAAATGATGATCAAGTAAAAAGTGCGTTTTCAGATTTTGTTTCACTTCAAAGGTCAGAGTTTTTCAGTTCGGGGATGAAAAATGTGGTTTCACGTTGGGAAAATGTGTAGAAAAAGAAGGTAAATACTTCGAATAAAATTATCTTGTTTTCATATCGCATTTTTAATAAAAAAATCTTCACCTTGAAAATGGACATTTCATGTGACACAACCCAATAGATGAAAACTGTCCCGCGAATAGAATAAATTACCATTTAGGTTCAAACGAGCTTGGATGATTTACAAATATTATGTGTAAAAAATAAAAAATTTCAATTAATTTTGGGTATGTCTACTTTGAATAGCAGGTTATCGTAATGTTGAAAGATAAAATTAAAATATAACTTTTAAAAAAACTTTATTCGATGTGAAGAGTTGAAAGGATAACTGAGTGAACGATAGCGAAGTTATTCTTATAGTTGTCGTTATTGTTATAGTTTTTGTCATTGTCAAAGTTATTATTTAATTAGTGTCATTTTTATAGTTATTATTATATACGTCAATCAACAAAACAAAATATTCGTGAGCAAAGCCTCAGAATTTTGCTAGCTACTGATAGTTTTCTTACTTCTAAAGCTTTTTATACTAATTTCTTTAAACTTTTAATTACGAGATAAACAAATATTTTAAGCACACAGGTGTTTAAACTAATAATTCATCCTCTATGTATAATTCTCCTAGTAACAATAGTTTTATCATCACCATCGATAGTAGTACAGCTATTATTAGCAGTGTAATTACTCATTACTATTGCATTAAAATTAAAATATTGCAACGCCGTTAGGTAAGATATAGTAAAAAGAAAATTGGACAGCACATTCGTCAAAAATATATAAAGAAAATTAAATTATAACAATATTAGAGGTAGATGTTAGGGCTGATTTAATTCCTCCAAATTTTTATTTTCAGCCCTAATATTATGCTAGATCTTCCGTTGATGGGAATAAACTGATATAACTGTAAAAATGTTATTATGAATTGTTGTTTGAGATTTGTTTTTGGTACCTCGAGACGGTCTCACGTGACTCACCTCTATGCCGAGTTGAAGTGGCTCCTCCCTTCCACACGCAGACAGTACTTCCTTGGGTCCTTTCTCTACCAAACGATAAAATCCCAGCATCCTTCCTATATCCACAGTCTCCTTCAATTTAAATCCTCAGCCCACTTGCTTGGGACAAATCGCGCCACTCCGACCTTTATACCCCATCCAGCAGAACAAAAGCCTTTGATCGATCCTTTCTAGCCCGTTCCACTGCATTCTGGAATTCCATTGCTTCCAATATACGTCGTGCTTCTTCCTTATCCACATTTAAATATCTCCTTTTCCAGCATCTATTATCCCTCACAGACGCTTTTTGATCTTAAATCTGATAATTTATTAATTATAATGACTAAATGCTTATTTGACTTTGCTTTTGTTTGTTTTGTTTTTCTCGGAAAATTAGTTGTTTTTATTTTCTCATTCTATTTTACTTATTATCATTATCATTATTATTACTTTGTAATTTTTGTATGTATGTATGTAGGTGTGTGTATATATATTTTTTTTTTCAATATACTTTATTTATGTAAATAATTAAGTTTGTAATAATTCGATCAATTTAATGTATTCTGGCCAGAAGAGCTATATTTATTTTTAACATCAATGTTTTTCTTAAGGGACTATGTCCCGGAATAAAGTTCATTTTTCTATTCTATTTCTATTCTATTCTAACAATATTATTTAAGTAAATCTTAAATATGTTAATTATTTGAGATATTATTACATAAACAAATGGCATACTAGAATGGGAGTTGTCAAATCATTTTCAACGAACTATGTAGAAAGGAATAGCTGTGTCAGAAATTTAAAGCACCATATAGTTCAACTTCAAAGGCTCACAAATTAATTTCATTCTCACGTTCTATGAAAATTAAATTATAGTCTTCGATAGAAGTCGGATCTAATCGCTATAAAAGCTGTGAAAATTTAAAAGGTTTTTAACGAGTAACTGTGAAGGGAGCTTTTTGATCGGTGCCGCGTTAGAATGTTATGCTAAATATTCACGAACATAGTTAATAAATAAAATTGCAGCAATTGAGTTGTCGAATTCCTAAAGGTACTGAAGGACATTTTATACGAAATCTATATTTTGATATATTTGTATTCTTATGGTTTAGTTTTAACTTAATTTTTTAATTGATTTTATCTAATGAACTTTCAAGTCCTTTCAAAACGAGATTTAGAAATTCAGTTCTTTTCTAAAGCTACTAATTAAACATTCACTTTCGACCTATATCATACGAAAACGTTACATTCATTCGAATGTCTTAAGAATATAGTAATTAGAGAGTTTTGCGATTCTAGTAAATTTTGTTAGAATAGATATAGTACTTTTTTGAAATCAACGTTTTAATTAAGAAACGAAAAAGAAAGAAATAAATAAAATAATTGCAATGTAAATGTTTATAATGAAACAATTATAACTATAAAAAAAAAAGATAATCTATCAATTATAAATTCAATAATAAAAAAATAAATAAAATATAGAAAGATAAAAACTTCTGTCATCCCAAACTGACAATAATGATATTTGATCAACAATTATGATATTTCAATTTTGTATATTTAATGAATGAAGAAAATTATTGTTTACTGCCTAAATGTAAATTTTGTTTATCAATTCATTTATTTTGAAATTAATGAGAATGAAATTAATTTGTCAGTTTTTTCAGAATAAAATTGTTTTCTCTTCCATTCTATTCTACATATGTACATGTCTCATTTTTTATCTTTGGGATATCCTGAGACACCTCTGTGACCCGATTCTACGATGAGTTACACTGGCTCTACCCTTCCTACCGTTTCAACTATTTTCTTGCATTCTTGCTCTTCTAAGTTCTTCAATCCGATCTCGGATATATTTTCATTTAAATCCTCCGTCCACTCCTAGCCTTCAGAACTGAATAACGCCTCATAGAAACCGCAGCTTTCGACATATCTTTCCTTATCCGATTGAATTCTATTCTATCTTATATCCGTCAATACAATACTCTTCCGACCATAAAATCTTGTTTACTCAAACACATTCTGTCTGTCCACTTCTAAAATAACACCGATCGATTTGCGAACTTCAATAAAAATTAGTAAATATAGCAGAGAAACAGTTATTTATTATATTTTTCATCGTATTTGAACATTTATGTATTTTATTTCACGCAACGTCTTTGGCATTGTTAATTTATCTTAATTAGTACTGCATATATAGTTTGTTTCATAAACTATTATTAGAAGATGCCTGTTAATTGATTACTATTATTCATTTTCTTTGTTACTTCTGTTGTGTTTTTACTCTTAGACACTGAAGTTCTTTTCTAAAGGGACTTGTCCTAGAATAAATAAAGAATTTATTATTTGTATTATTATTATTATTATATGGAGAACTTGTATCTACACCAGATGTAGAACCACCCATGATGATGATACTGCATATGTATACATAATGTTTTAGCGATATAACTAACTGTGCAGAAGGTCATAAAAAATAATCCATGAAAGATATTATCGTTTCCGGGTCATGCGCTTCGGGACAAGGATTGATTGGAAGAGACTCAATTATTACCTATCAATCATCAATGAATACAATGACTTGATTGGATTCCACCTGTCGGGGCTTTCATTACACCAACGCGCTCTATTAATGGAATGGCTTTATTACTGCTTTTGCCCGGCATCACTATTTTAATAGCGTCACCGTTATAATGCATCGTCACCGAAATAATTAACGAACTGATAGGCCAGGGGTTGAAATTATTTACCCTAAAGCTGGACTAAAAGCAATATACTATTTGTAATTATCCAAAATTATTATAACTAATACCGATACTAAATCTAGAAATTGTGTGTATATAAAGCTAATGGATTTCATCCAATCGAATTTTTTGTTTTTGTCTACTTATTTATATCATTATATATTTATATATATATATATATATATATATATATATTTTATATATATATAATTTTCTTAGTTCTCGGTTAGTAGTTTTAACTACTACCCGAATAAAATTTGTAATTATGTCAAAGTTACGGCATTTCTCTATCAGAAACAATTGACATTGTAAGGTTACATGAAGGGAAAGAATCTTCATGGAAAATATTGGTGACACAAATGGTCATAGTCTTGAAACTCAATATTGTGATTCAATTCAATTTACAAAAAATGAAAAATAACATAATAATTTTTCACATCCTTTTACCAAAACATTGAGTTTTTAATTATCATTTGTACGTTTAACGAACATGTCTTTTGGTTCATTATTTTCAATTATGGACCTTTGTAATCGACCAAACAAATAAAAAAAAATATCCCTTCCCCTTCTCCTCCCCCTCCATCAAACGTTTCAAGATACGTAGAACCTGGATAAAGAATTATTAAAAATCCTTTTTTCCACCTTCCGCTCCATTTCTCCGAAACTGTTGGACCAATTTTTTTGAAATTCGCCAAAAAAATAGTAGGGGATCCAACGATGATCCTAACACCTAGACGTTGATATCAGCTGGTAAATTTTAAAATGGCGTCAGATTAAAAGTGATTTAATTAAATTATTTTTGAGGATAGAGAAAAAATTTATTAGTGTTTTTTAAACAAAAAACCGTGAATAATTATTAAAAAAAAAAGAGAAAAGGTAGTTATTAATTAGCTTTTCCTAATTTATAAATAAATACCAAAAAGTTTTATATTATAAATATAAAGCACTATAATTAATATAAATATAAAGGACTATAATATAAATTTTAAATAAAGTCATTAGTGGTATATCATAGAGAATTAAATTTTCTACAAAATTAAAAAATCATTGAAATTGCTTTAGAACTAGCAGAGATAGAGCGTTTTGAAATTAGCAGCGGTGATATACCATTTTCCTTTGGATTATTTATTGTTTTTCTTTTTTAGTTAATTATTATTATTTTATCTTTATTTTTTTTTAAACTAAAATAGCTTTACTTTTATACTTCATATTCTTGCATCAAGCCTAGTATTATTTTGTATATTAATTACTTTTCTTCCTTTCTTTAGTTTTTATTATATGTATTTGTTCTGATATCAATTTGATTTCATTCATAAATTATTACGAATAATTATAAATCTATTATCGTTAGGGGTGACTTTCGGACGAGGCTATTCCCCTACTTTTCCCATTTTTAACAGTTATAATAATTATTATTTTTATATTAAAAAACCCACGTATGGCTCACGCAGCCGACCAGGAAATAAAGAAATTAAAAAAACACTACAAATAGGAAATAATAAACCATTGTGTAATAATTTGCAGCGTTTGTAATTTGTAGGAAAACGTTTTATCATCAACAACCTACCCAAAAAAATAAATTAAAAGTTGCAGATACGAAATAAAATATAAATAAAAAATAACTTAAATTCACAGTGTTGACTAAAAAAAAAAAAAAAAAAAGAGTAACATTTTCTTGTGGTTATAAATTTTGAGAGATTTATTGTAGTTACCAATACCCTAATAGATACATTGTCTAAAGATAATACACAGTATAAAGTATAAATACTCATTGCTTACCACTAGTCTTTATCTTAACTGTTGATGAATTTTTTTTTAATAACAAGAACTATATAAAATAATTAGAGAAAGGATTTTAAAAGAGAACGGCTCAGACAGGGCAGAGGAAGATGGATGATGAAGAATAGGAGTTGGAGGTTGAGCAAACAGTTCTGGACCGCCGGGATAAAAATACTTCATTCTCTTATCACTACAGTTATTTGTCCAAAATGAATATTCTGGGTGATATGTATTAAAGCAAAGAGGGTTGAACAATGGAACAACTAGATTTTTTTAAGATTTTTTAATACTACTTAATTCGATAAATACTACAAAATATCATGCATCATTCAATAAAACAAGTAATTACATAAAATTTAATCGTAGAAAAAAAATCGTTGATTATCCATCTCAACTTATACATTGTAAACTACACGAAATAAAACCATTATAATTTCGTTTCATTAGATTCATCTTAGGAGTCCCCAGACGCTCCGACAGGTATGCCGAGTTAAAGTGGCTCAATCCAGTTTCTCGCCGACAGTATTTTCTGGGAGCATTCCTATTTCGCACTTATAATACCCATAGTCCATCCTTTATTCTTGACCTACTCATCCTTGTTCGTCGGTACATTCGTTTAACACAAGATCCCAGCCCACTATCTTCGATTTTCTCCTCATCGAATATCATCCTTTAAAAAATCCTTTAGTTTGCTTGCCACCTCACTTTGGAATTCCATACCTACCTCTATACGCAAAGTATCTTCGTTAACCTCATTTATAAATTATTCCACCATCTCCTCAGTAATCAATCTTCCGAATAATTGTGTACAAAATTAAGAATAATATTCATATTTCACTATAAAATGAGGAACACTAAAAATATGTTAGCAAAGACTTTTCTTCTTTTTTTTTTTCTTTCTATGATTTTATGATATTAGTGTGAGGTACAATTATAGTATCTCTGCATGCACATGTGTTTAGTATTATATAGTCATACATGAATGTACTATTGTCGTTGTATTTACTACTTTACAAATAATGCAAGTAGTGGTTTTATGTCGTTAAAGTAATCGTATTCACTACTTTTATAAATGATATAAGTATAACCTTAAGTTTGTTTTTATAATGTTTTTATTTTTCTGCCAGACACAAGACTCAGTTTTTGTACTTTATTGTTATTCTTAGAATGATTTCTTATATCTGTAATACTCATTGCCCCAGAAGGTGGCAGATTGTATTATATCTTAATAAAAAAAATAATAATAAAAAATAAATTGTTATTCAGGACAGCAAGTCCCAGAATAAAATTTACTTTTCTTTCTTTATTACTAATTATCTATCAATAATTTTTAAACGGTTATTGAACTCAGCCCTGATTTTTGAAGTTTTTTAAATATATACCTAATAACTATTTACCTCAAGCTTTCTCAATTCAAGAACTATGAAAATTTTCTTTCCTTCGGAGCCTGATATTTGATTAGAAATATCAAAAATCAGTACTTGTTTGGAGTACCTGTTTGGAAAGACATTAGAGGTACTGGAACAGTTGGAACTAGATTGATGATAGAGAAGAAGCATGGCTTACATGAGTAAGTAGGGAATTCCAGATATTAGTAGAGCAGACAGGAAAGGAATGATCAAAAGTTTTTGTTCAATAGATAGGAATGTGAAGATCAGAATGGTGCATTCTTGTTTCAAGTGAGAGGACTGGGGATTTAAATTGCAGAAATCTATATAAATAGGGAAGGAGCTGGGAGTTAATGGTTTGGTAAAGGAGTAAACTATCCTGGGAAATATTGTCTATTGTATTGTATATTATGATTTTATTGTGTATAGGCAAGATTCCAATTCGATTTCTTTTTGTTCGTCGCAGTATTCTGATCCTAAAACTCTATTTACATTTTCCCTATCTTCAAAAATAACTGAGCTATTTTATGGGTAAAATTTCAATTTTTTTTTATAAGTATTCCAGATGACCTGATTTGAGATTTACAATATTTAATGAGATATATTACAATTTGTTTCTAAATGAACAGTAGTAATATTGATACGAGACCACATTTAATATTTACAGAAAATAATGATAAAGTCATGATACATAAAATATAATATTGGGTTGATGCAAAATTAATGCAGGTTTTTAGTAGGTATTGTAAATACGCCATATCTTTACTTTAACCATATATATTTAATCAAAATAATTTCCATCTGAATCAATGCACTTTTGCCAACGTTCAACAAGCTTTCTTATTCCACCAGAAAAAAAAAATCCGAATCCCTGGACTCAATGAAATCACGAAAAGAATTTTCAATGTCGTCCTGGTTTTGAAAATTTTTCTCCCTCAAAAAGTTGTCCAGATGCCTGAAAAAGTGGAAGTCTGTAGGAGAGAGGTCAGGTGAATAAGGCGGATGTTGGAGAACTTCGTAGCCCAACTCTTGCAGTCGTCGAAGCGTTGGTTGTGCAACGTGTGGTCTGGCGTTATCGTGGAGCAGGATCGGCCCCTTCCGATTCATCAATGCTGGGCAAAGACGTTGCCATTTTTGAGTTCCGAGTTCCGCCGCCATTTCTCGTGTGGTTTTGGTTGGGTCTTCTTCCACTTTTGACCTCAGCTGGTCGTTGTCCAGAGCAAGATGACGGTCCCGACCTTCCTTGTCTTCGAGGTCGAAATCTCCTCTGCGAAACTTCTGGAACCAACGCTGCACCGTGCACTCATTAATAGCCCCCTGACCCCACACTTCATTAATATTACGAGCCGTTTGCGCAGCGCTGCGCCCTAATTTAAATTCGTAAAAATAAATTTGACGAAAATCGCACTTTGACATTTTCGATTCAAGACCTTTGAACACACTGAACAAAACGATTTTACTAAACAAATTCATGGTGAAAGAGAGGGTATTAGATAAGGTTTGTTTTGGTATAATAATGATCAATGTTAGGATTAGCTTTGTTTACACAATTGGAATTAAGATATTGCAATAGAGGAAACCTGCATTAATTTTGCATCAACCCAATATATAACCAAAAAAACAAAACAAAACTACAACCTAAAATTGAGATAAATAAAAGTGAGAAATCAATTAACATCATACACACATTCATAACTAGGGATCACTTGTAACTGGGTGGCTAGCATAACAGCCTCCTATGCCAAAGTAAAGGGTTCAAGCCCGCAGATGGTCCTAGGATTTTTTAATGGGAGTTAAAAATCCTTAGTTATACCGTCCTTCGGAGGGGACGTTAAAAGGTGGTCCCGAGCCTGTGCGATATCAGGTACTAGTTAAAGATCCCTATCTTAATAAAACCTGGATAGGCAAAATTTAGGACTCCCACTGTAGCATCGTCCGATCAGCCTTAGTAGCATAAAGTGACGTTAAATGAATAAACAACAAACATACTATCATAACTATGTACTATATTTACAATCTAGTAAAGGGCCTTTTCCTCCGCTTGTAGAGGGAAAAGCAGAATCCAAGAGATCCCAGCGCCTCTCTCTCAGCCGCATCACTGGTGTGAGCCAGTGGAGGCCGAGCTAGGGCGCAATAGCAACAAACATATAGTGCATGAGTAGAGGTGACCAGTGTCAGAACTCCAGTATAAATGATGACCTGATTAGAAAACTCTATACAATATTTTTTATCTTCAAAAATAACCAAAATATTGGATTAGAATATTCTTAATTCGCCGCTGTTTTAAAACTAAATAAATAAACCAAAAAGTAATTAGCAGACACCTACAACTGAGGAATCGTATTTACATGAACTAAAGGATATTAATGAAAAAACAATAAGGTTAATGGAGTCCAATTAAAAACTTAAAACATTTCGGGAATAGAACCCATGCCTTTTTTATGGAGGAGACAATGCGTTTTTATGTCAAGAGCACTGTTTGTTTTGGAGTCATCAGCTTTATCTAGATCACTATAAAAGCGGCACCATTATTTATTCACATTTTAAAAATTTCTCTTGATTTTCATTTTTGATGAGATTTTTGCTGTAACGTGCTTACTAAATATTTACCCTTCAAAAAAAGGCATAATTTATTGTTTCTTGTAATGCGACTTCCGTAGCCGGTATTTCAATTACATTAACTCCTGGCCCTCCGTTTGGCAATATTTTATAACCCTCCCTTCGAAGTTCTCTCTCCACCCTTCTGCCCTTACCCTGAATGTAAAGAGAGAGAGGCGAAAAAGTTATATTAAAATATTTCAAACGAATCTGTCACAACTTTGTCATAACTCCGTTAGTTTGTTATGACAGAATGTTTCCGAACAAGTTACCTTCTATAAGCAGCGTCGTATTTTTCTTTCAGATAGATTTTCTATTCCAGCTCGCTCATGTTTCATTCCCTTTTCCTAGAAAATGTCAAATTTCAATAGAGAATAAGTTTAAATTTAAAAGCAATATTAGCGTTTGACATGCCCAAGATCTCAATTGGGAACAAGGTTTTGATAAACAAGTTCTGGATTCTGAGTAAAGAACATGCCTTAAGCCAATGTTAAAATCTTATACAACTTTGAGGTATTTAATAATATTTTTTTTCTATCCATAAATGTAAGGAGCAAACTTAATCGTTATTAATTATGCCGAAGGAATATTCCATATTATTATAAGGAATATATTATTAATTATGAATTTATATTTCATTTTATTGTGACGTAGAACTAGAAAATTAAAAAAAAATTATCACAAATACTTTTATGAAAAATTTCATATACCACAATAACTGAACCATATCCCTTCGTAGTGATAAAATTTAATATTAAAAACAATAAATAAACTTTGTTAGCAGTTTCAAGATCAAATTTATTAAATTATATAAGTATTTGTCGTTGTTTTTCTCCTTTTCAATTCCATTTTACTGATTGATATTTCTATTTTTTTTTTAGTTTCTAGTTGATATTAGATTGAACCTCCAACAATAGTTGATTATTTATTAAACATCACTTTATGCTTCTAGGGCTTACCGGGTGATTCTACAGTGGGAGTCCTAAAGTTTGCCTATCCAGGATTAATTAGCATAGGGATCTTTAACAAGTACCTGACATCGCAAAGGCTCAGAACCACCATTTTAACTCCCCTCCGAAGGACAGCATAACAAAGTATTTATTACCTTTGAAAAATTCTAGGGTCATCTGCTAGGTTAGAACCCACGACTTTTGGTATTGAAAGCTGTTATAAGCTGCTACACCACAGGTGACCTCTGAAATGTCTAGTAAAGTTCAGGTTGTACTCCTTACAATTATTTTTTATTCATTAAACGTTACTTTATGGTACTATGTCTTATCGGACGATGCAACAGTGAGTGTCCTGAATTTTTGCCAATCTAGATTTAATTAGGATAGAGATTTGTAACAAGTGCCCGACTTAGCACAAGCTCGGAACTACCATTGTCCTCTCTGAAGAACGGCATAAACAAGGATTTTTTACTGCTATAAAATTTCCTATGGCCATCTGTAGGGTTTGAGTCCGTGACCTTGTTCTTACAACAATTTAATGCCACTACACTAAAGATGACCCCCACCACCTTCAAGTAATTACAGCATATTAATAACAATAGGAAGATTTCTGGACAGCCAACCTTGCTAATTGTCAATTATTGCGGTGATAAGGAAAAAAATCTGGTGTAGACAACACACTTACCTCGGCTGTTAAAATCAATTTAAAAACTATAAAGTGTTAAATTTTTTTTAAGTTAATTTAAATAAAAAGAGTATTCTGCTTCATTGGAAACATATAATTTAGATTAAACAACATAACCATTTTAAATTGTTAAACGTTATAATCAGTAATAACTTTATGCCCTATAAGTCAATTTTCTGTATTAGCTAATATTTTTTTCTAAAACATTTCTTTTTCCAACGTTGTATTATTCGTCAATATAACTGTTCTTATTATCAAAAAACCGAAAAGCACATAAAATATATCTTCAATGTTTATTTGGTCATCAAGTTTGTTCATTTTGAATATTTAGCCCTTCTTTATTAATAATAATAAGATTATATAGTTAATCGTTTGGAATAGACAAAATTAAACGTATTTTAGAGAAAGAAAATACAAAAATTCTCAACTTAAGCCCGGCGTGACTATTTCAATCAGAATGAAACTTATATCATATTTTAATATGATTATGATGCCCATTAAATTTCACACCAATGTAGCGAGTTTGATCAAATCCGTTTGAACCGTTTTTGAGTAAATCATAAAAAGGTACAAAAGGCATTGGAAAAGTAGGACTTCCGGTCAGCCGAATAAAGCGAAAAGTTACTGTAACATGTTTGGCGTATAGTTGTCTCAAATATGGAATTTCAGTTTCGTACGCCATTTCGTTTTCGTGCTGGACTTGCCACACGGACACACAGACCTTTTTGCGGGACATGGTTATTTGAACTCAGGGAACCCTAAAACGTGTATTTCCGTTGAAAACTGGAATCAAAAAATTTTTACGATCGCAATACTTTCCCTTACAATACTTTATAGGTAAGTGTAAGAAAAAAAAAAAGTTTCAATCTATACTATGATCGTAAAAAGATATAATTTTTTTTAGAAATATAGACACATCATCAACGTATTCGGCAACTAGTATTACTAATTATTTTAGGAACAATCGGGAATGATATAAAGTAGAGATATTATTTCACACACATATATACACACACATATATATATATATATATATATATATATATATATATATATATATATATATTTATATATATATACAACATATTTATATACACACTTGCCTATATGAGCATATGCACCTAAGCAAAACACCTGTGAGTACCGAGGAAAACCCTGCAACTAAGCTGCAATGCGGTATCAGCTGAGCAACAGGCAGAAGTGGACTTTGAGTAAGAAGGTTGAGGACGGACAATAAATTGTTATTGTATTGGCCTGCTCTGACACTTGTTGAATATTTATATCAGGGTGCCACGAACCTGATATTGATCGGATTTGGGTGTTTCCAAAAGGAAGCTTTTCCTATATGTATGTAGATATACCTTATTCAAAGACAAAGTATGTATACATTTACAGGTATACATTTAAAATTTAATCATAGGAATAAATTAAAACTTTTACCATTTTATACTATTTGAATACGCTATTATAGAAAACATGAATGAAGATATCCCAAAATTAAGTAATATTAATAACGACAATTCCAATATAATTAACAATCGCTCATATCATGTAATAATAAAAAAAAAAAAAACCTGTACCACTACAACCCATGAAGGGTCTTTGGCTCAGTACATAAAGAGATTCGTACTGTTTCTAGGCCAACGGCAGTGCAATGAGGTGATTAGACCTTAATCACGCTCAGCCGCCAGGTTTTCTCCAATTATTTTGGGTACCCACTTTATAGAGGCTTGGTGTGCCCTAGGAAGGTCTCAATACCCTAGGGTCGTAAAGATAAAGGTAGATTTTGTCTCAGTCGTATTTTATAGTCCGTGACGATACATGGTGATATATGGTTACCGGTTACGATAGAGGGACACAATTTAAGAATTTAGGATCTCCTAAGCTTACAAGGGAAAATCTAGGAGCAGCTGGAGGAGACTACCGAGCCCGTTCAAGAAGTCACGAAGCAGGCGTCTAGGTATGCAGTCTATCTTAAATTTCCCTTGTAAACTACTTTGGAGATACCGAATTCTGGGAAAAATTCTAAATTTATAGTTTTTATTATTTTTTGTTTGTTATATCTTCCACAACAGAAGGTTTTTTTTAGTGGGTACAATTAGTACCATAATATATTGGTCCTCCGGACCGGATTATTGGAAATTGGGATTGATCGCTAAATCAGTTTTATACAATTTCTATTAGTAATCTGGGTATAATTTTTGATGGGTTGATTTTTTAGCACAAGAATCGATAGTAACCGTATCGATAAATAGAAATCCGATAGAAAAAAAAAATATATATGTATGTTAATAACAACCATTATGTTAATGATGACTAGAGTGTTTTTAGATATTCCAGCTAAATTAATGAAATATTTCCTAAATTGAAAAAATATACTCCAGAAGTTCATTAATATTATTTACAATAGTTGCATGTTTACAATACTGAGGCCATAGCCGGGACTGCAGATCCATCCTAAGCAGTGAGCCTTTGAGAGGCCGGGGGCAGCGAACGAAGTTAGCAGGACTGGGTAATTAGTTTGAGCTGAGGTAGCAACAAAGGACCTGCTATTGACAGCATGTCCCTGCTAAAGTAGCAGTCTTTGTACTGGGCAGGGAGTCCCTCTTCTCCTTCCAATTTTTTTCCCCGTAAAAATTTCGCTAACAAAAGCTTTAAAGGAAATAATGAGGATGGCAAAATAATTAAACGTCAGTTGTACGAGCCGGAAGTAATGAAGCCAATCCATATTTTTTTCTTTTTTTTTTTTTGTAATACATCTTCCCTCACCTTCTTTTCTCGTTCGTTTTATTTTTTTATATAATGTATAATGAAAACGTTTCTCATAATTTATTCTTTCTAAATCTCCGGAGGCGTTGAAAATAGACATTTCTATAAAAGAATTTACAGAAATACATATTTATAGAAAAAAATATTGATTTTAAAAAACCTGTTGCGGGCAACACATTACTTCCACTTATCTCCCTTGATTTAAGAATTTTTAAATACATTTAGAGATGAAAGAAATTGCAAAAAAATTAATGACATTGAGTTTCAATAGAAACATGTATTTTATTAGATAATCTATTATATCAATATAATTTTATTGTTGTTCAATTATCGTCACTTTATGCTACTATGGCTAATCGGACGATATTATATTATTAACTACGACATCAGTTAGTTTTATCGGCTTTTCATTACTCTCCATTAACTTTTAAAATTTTGTGTATAGGATAATATTTTTTACTGGGTGTAAAATATTTAAGGTGAACAGAATTCAGACATGAGGCTTCTGGGTGCAAGTACCCACTCACCTTAGACGAAAATTGTTCTTTGCACCAGAAGAAGGCATTTTAGCCGAAACGTTGTTCATCATAACTAAATAATAGTGATGAAGTTAAATATCGTTTTTTTTAAATAATATTTATTTTTAAAATCTTTAAGCTTTCCAACGGAAAATTATAGATCTATACTACTATTTTTTATCTTCAAAAACACAAACATTGCTTGATAAAATATTTTTGCTAAACGTTATATATTTCCCTTGTTATATATTTCGTTTATAGATAAGTGTCTTATTAGTGACCACAAGACTTAAGACGCAGGTCACGTTTTTTGAAAAAGTAGAAAGCCTTAGAGAAAAAACAGGCTTAATGCCTGCTCCAAGAGAAAAACTTTCGTAGTGAACTGCCAATTAAAAATTGAACAGCTGCTTCAACAAGGTAGGCAGGTGGTTTTCCAATGGGTACCCGGCCACTGTGGTATCCATGGAAATGAAGTAGCTGACAAGCTTGCAAAAGAAGGTGCAGCTTCGGACTGGGTCAAACTCCTTGTAGAAGAAGAACGGATACCATTAGATTTGAGGAGAAAAGATGCTGTTACACAGTTCCGAATGATTACCGATGGAGTGGTAGAGTCCTCCACTTTGCTGCCTTTGTCGTGCAAATAGTGAAATGGATGCAGCGCATCTAGAAGAATGCCTCCGATTACAAAAAATAGGAGGTGAAACCCCATCCAGATCGGAGTGGTACTGGGCTGCCAGATCCCTTATGGTGGAAGTCAAAATGGGAGGGCATAATTAAAAAAAAAAAGAAAGTTGTGAAATCCTTTTGAATAGAAAGAAAAATAAATAGTAGATATGTAGCAATTTAAGCTTAGAAGTGGTGAATGACAGTTTTCCTTTGAATAATTCACCGTTATTTATATATTAGTTAATTGTCTGTAAATAACTATATAAATTGTTATACCCTAATATGATTATTTGGAAATAATAGACCATTCTACAATAATTTACAGCATTTTTTCATGAGCCTCGAGATTAATAAACAACTGTTAAAGATATGGTTGTAGATCGTTTTCAGTAACTTACAAAAATTAGAATGGTGTTTTAGAAGTTTAAATAGAAATTTCCATTTTTATCCAACTATGCGTGAATCCGAATACAACTTTTATAACATTGCCTTCACCCACTTCGAACTCAGCTTATAAATTTCGAACTTCTCACTTCGATTTTGAATTCGAAAAGGACAATTCATCCTTGGTCTAGTTATAGTACGGAAGGATGTCAAATATAAAAAACGGTAGTAAAAAGTTTGATGGGAAAAAAATAAAGATTTATATAAATGAACTTCGAGAGCAGTATGGATTGTTGATTTAGAAAATTAAAATAAATTGATCAGAAAAAAATAGAAATGAATTAATAACTGAAGTTCAGAATAAATCATTCCAAATTAATTATAATTCCAAGAAGTCGCTAAAATTCCGGTCCGATTCGACACAAGAGAGGAGGCAATCAACATGTAATGGGCACAACTACAAACGAACACCTTCACAGGAGCTCCCCAGCAACCAAGCCATTAATATTAACAAGCATTGGCCAATTATAGTCGGCATCAGAAATTCAATGGCGACATTACTTGCTGCCCTTCTGAAGTCCAATCTCCAGTCAGGACATTGCATCTCAAGCTATGATATTAAGGTATCGGAGCGACTTAAAAGTTATGATGGATTTGGGATCGCAAATATTGCTTTGTATATGTTATCTTACTTCTCCAATATCGCTAAGATTGGGTTAAAATTAGGGCTAATATTACATTAAAACATTCATATTTCATGGCTTCTGAAATTAAAACCCACTATGTGACAAATTAGGCATTAATATGCAAACTAACAACTTAATATCCAGGAAAAGATAGTTCGGGTTGCGGGAAAAAAAAAAAAATTAACATCCAACGTCAAGACCCACATTGAGGGTCATCAGGGCTTCTCTGAATAGGAAAAACAGAGTAAGTCAAGTTGTTCATCTTGAAACAAATCTGTTTATGTGTGATAGTAAGGCTTTTAAGGAAGTTACAAATGAGTTAAAGTTGGCTTTATGCAAAGGAAACTGGGATTTGTTATGTGAAAAGTAATTATTGCCTTTATTTTATGACAAAGTTACTGAATGAAGTTGATTGTGAACTATTTTATTTGGGGGATTAGATGAAAGTGGTGGTGAAGACTTGGAATTGGAGTCCAGTGATGAATCCAGCTAGTTGAACCCTGCTGGTTTATACTTTGTGGAGAGGAGCCCTGATGAAGACCCACAAAGTGGGTAAAAGCATTGAATATTAAATATTTTTTCACAATTAAAAAAATTGACCACATCCAGAACTATCTCTTAGGGGTCACTTGTAGCATGGTGACTAGCACAACATTCTTATATGCCCAAGCTCAAGGTTTCAAACCCATAGGTGATCCTAGGATTTTTTAAAGGGAGTAAAAAAAGTCCTTCAGAAGGGATGTAAAAAGTTGGTCCCGAGCCAGTGTGATGTCAGGTACCCGTTAAAGATCTCTATCCAAATTGGACCTGGATAGACAAAATTTAGGGCTCCCACTATTGTATCATCCAATTAACCACAGTAGCATAAAATTACGTTAAATAAAAAAAACATCTCTTCCATGATATTAATTTCATGGCCAACCACTGATTATTCCAAAACAACTTAATAATTTATGATTAGGAAAAGATTTTATTCTCCAGCAAAGGTCAAATAATATTCCCAATAATCATCTGCATTTCAAAATATCTTTCTAGAAGCATTTCTGTTTTATGGGCAGAAAACAAAATATTTTCTTCAGAGATTATTCTGTTTTTGTTTTTTTTTAAACAGAAAATGTAGATTTTTATTCATTTACTGCAGACTAGACTTAGTATTTTCAGTCATTAATTTCTTGTCAGAAACCTGTTAACTTTTTTGGGTGATGGAAAACTTTTTGTGCCAACTTCTGAAGTTTTTCTCCTTGACAATACCAGTTTGATAAAAAGAACAAAGTTTTCATATTATGTATTTTCATTTAGGTATAGAATTATATAATGTTTTGATTACCTACCAGATCTAAACTTTAGAATAAAAACAGTTGGATAAATAGTTAGATATATCATAAAAATATAATATTTCATATTTTGTGGTATTATAAGTGTTGTTTTTTTTATTTTGCATAATTGCAGTATAATATCTAATATATAATTACTACAAACATTGATATATTCACATAAATAAAAGTGATACAATAAGCTATTATAAGATTTTGTTTTGCTTACCTACAAGTTTCCAGAAACAGGTCATTAAATCTGGAAAATTTTGAGAGCATAAGAAACCGTATGTCCTCAGCGGAAACTATTTACACCACATACTTGTTCAACAGAATTGTATTTTAATTATGAAAAAACTCTTTTCAAGTAAAAATCAAATGAAAGACTATAACCCAAACAACATTTGACTGAATGATCCAACTGAGGCACAACGTAAAATAAATAAAATTAAAATGTGATTATTTTACTAAATCATTTTAATCTGTATTCTAAACATTCATTATTTTAAACAATAATCTAAATGAGTATAATACTCACCCTCTACAAAGTTTCTTTATTGAATAATTTTATAAAGTTAATTCTTGCTTGAAGATTACCTCAATACTCTATGAGAAAATTCCGTCCATGATAAACATAAGGAAGACCCAGTTTTAAGTGGGCTCGAATATTCTCTCGAGCTGAATTAATTATAGCTTCAATCTCACTTTAATTTATGTAATTCAACAAGGAAATATTTGTTCTAGATGGTGAGGAGGAGTTTTACTGAGTCTAGGCCTAGCATTACTTCGGCATTGAGTTTGCTTTCCTTTGATGTATAGTTAAAGTTAGCAGATTAAATTATCTTCAATTTATTAATGCAAGAGAAGGATTTTATACATATATTAAATTAAAAGTTTGAATTGAATCTCTCTTTAGTTGTTCTGGTATAAATAATTAAATGAATAACAGAATTAATGATTTTTCCTATTCTAAGATAGGAATTAATTCACACTAACATTTATTCACAGTATTATACTATTCAAAATACTTTCAAATCAGATAAAAATTAATGAAGCACTTGATGTATACAATTTCAATCAAACGATTATGGAATTATTTCTTTTAGTAGATTGTGTAGAAGACAAAACTAACTTAAAAAATCTGGTGCGGACAACACATGACTTTCACTTACCTCCATTTTTAAAATTGATTAAAGAATTTCCAAATACAGAGATAAAAATTCGTGAAACCATTAAAGAATTACTTAAATTGAATTAATTTAGAAACATGTGTTTTATTAAAAACTCTATTATAATATTATCTAAAAAAAGTATAATCAGTTAGTTTTATTGGCTTTATACCACTCTTTATTCAATTTTACAAGCTTGTGTGTAAGATAATATATTTTCTAAAGTCTTTCTCTTTCCAACGGTGTATTATACGTCTATATTACTGTTCTTATGTTCAAAAACAAAAGTGGGGCGCTCGGCTTCATTAACAAGCCGCCAGGTAGCAGTATGGTCAACATTAATTTCTCTTTTCGGGAACCCGAAACAGTTAGTTTTATCGGCTTTTCATCCCTCTCCATTACCTTTTACAATTCCGTGTATCAGATAGTATTTTTTCTAAAATTTATACCTATCCAATGGTATATTATACATCTATATTACTATTGTTGTGTTCAAAAACACAAAAAATGCTAAACAAATTATTTGTTCAGTTTTCTCCTTTAGTTGTTTATCAAATTCGCTCAACGTGCATATTTAGCTGTTAGTTATCAATGGTAACAAGATAATATAGTTATTTTAATATAATCTATAGAATTAAAGGTACTTTAGATTAAGAAAATTTAAAATATCGGCATTTAAGCCCTGTCATACTACTTCAATCAGAATGAAACCTACATCATATTAAAGCCCATTAAAGTTTACATCCTTTACATCAAGTGATTAAGCCATGTAGCGAGTTTAATCAAAATCGTTTGAGCCGTTTTCGAGAAAATTATAAAAAGGTGCAAAATGCATAGTATAAGCTATGCTATAAAGTAGGAAGCTTTTGGTCAGCCAAATTTATTAAAAAAGTTGCTGTAACTTCTCGGGCGTATAGGTGTCTTTAATATAAAATTTCAGTTTCACAGGCCTTTTTGTTTTTGCCCGGGAGTTACCACACTCACACAGACCTTTTTGTGGGACTCGGTCATTTGGACTCGGGGAACCCTAATACTTTCCCTTACTATATATTTCGTATATAGGTAAGTGAAAGTAATAAGAGTTGAAATTATTTTATGACTAAATTGAATTGAATTTGTTGAGGTATTCATGAAATAGTTATTAGACACCATCCTAACTGCCTTGATTAACAGTCAACTATACAATATTTAATAAGTCTATAATAATAATGTTAAAACTTTTACAATTCTTTACTTATCTTACTATCATACAGGATAAATATATCAATAAAGAAAAATGTGCCAAATGTAATTATTGTACTACAGAAATACATTTTTTAAAAAGGTATAATTACTACTTTAATTAAACTTAGATAATTATGAAAAATAAGGATATTTAATGGGATAATTCATAAATATTATAATAAACAATTTTTACCGAGTGATGGCTGAATATTATTTTATAAAGAGAGTAAAAAAAACATTTTAAAACTTTTTAATGACCTTAAAAGTTAATACGCTTTTTAACCCAGTAAATTAGTTTTAAATCCTTACAATAACAATGGGTTTAGTTCAATTGAAAGGACAATGGTAGGACTTTTTAGACTGACTTATAAAAGTCAAATGAATGCTTAAAGTTCTTGTATTCCGTGAAACTCTTGAACTTTAACATTTTAAAACTTGGCTGTTTTGAAACAACTGAGATTGAAAGGTCTTAAAGAAATAAAATTATTTAAAGTGAAGGAAATGATAACATTAAATTGTTTTTATGAATAAATTAAACACTGGTTTTTGTTTTATTTTATTATAAATGAAATAACTTTAAAATGAATTCATGTAGTGTAGATTTTTAAATATAATACTAGATATAGGATTTACAGAAAATCTACTTCACCTTTTTATTTTATTTTGCCTTCAAATTGCATGTTTTGTTTTTTTATTTATTTCCAATGACAAACCTTTGCAATCAAATAAAAAATTCTAAACCTCCTCTAAATTACATTTTTTGAGAGAAATAAAGAAACCCAAAATAAAATTTGAAAATGTCTGCAGATCCATGCCCATTATCTCCAAGTTTTCTCAAAGAATACTAGGCCAATACACCTCATTTTAATTTTTTTTTTAATTTTATATTGGTCACTTGTAACTATCATGATCCTCGGACAACTACATTACCCTCTTTTTCATTTCAAAATGGCAGCTTGGTAGAGGTTTTCTAGGCATGTATGTTAGGAAACATAAAGATAATGAAAAAATATAATACGTTTTAGATTAGAATCATTATTGTGAATCCTGGACTAATATAAATATATCTTTATATTTGCCAAGATATAGGCCAATGAAACCTTAAAATTACATATTTTAAAAAATACATACATATAATGTTTTTTTTTTCTTAATTTAGAGGGTATAAAAATTTTGAATTAATAAGTAGGAAATAATATGAAGCTTTTTCTCTTAAATATTCTCTTTCAAAACTTTATTGCAACAAAAATGATCATAATTTCTAGAATGAGTCAAAATACAATCTAAATTTACTTTACATCTATACTAAAGCCTATGTAAATTTAGTGATGGGAAACTTATTCAGTTACTTCTCCCAATTCTAAAACGAATATGTTATCAGCAGTGATTTCTATGCAGATTGACTTTTCATGAAGTTCAGCGAAAATAAAGTTACAGCCAGTTTTCAAGCTCAGAGGCTATAGAATCTTTGTGTAATCCAGAGAGATTAAGTTAGATGGACTACGCAGCATAATGCTGAAAAATATAGTAAAATCCTAATTAATTACCGGATTTGATTAATGGTTGATTGCTTTACAATGACTTCACAATTCTATATAACACAAATACTGAAAATAGTTCTACTAGCAGTAGAAGAATTTGTAGATTCTGAAATAACACTGCCCCAAATTCAAAAAAAGTTCATTTTGAATTATTAGCAATGAAGACAAACTATGCAGTTCATCATTGTAATATCTGTTTAAAATTAATAATTATAATTATAATATAATTAAGTGTTTTTTAAGAATATGTGCTAATTTTTTTTTATTGTTACACTGTTTCCCTGGGGTAGGGATTAAAGACAACGGAAAAAATCTAGTGCCCGCAAAACACAACTTTCACTTACCTCCGTTGTTAAAATCAATTTAAGAATTTTTAAATACATATAGAGATTAAAAAAAATTGCAAAGAATTAATTAAATTTAATTTCATAGAAGCATGTCTTTTGTTAAATAATCTATTATATTTTTATCTACAACAATCAGTTAGTGTCATCGGCTTTTCATCTCTCTCCATTAACTTTAATGATTCCGTGTATTAGATGATATTTTTTCAAAAATTGTTAGCTATCCAACGGTATGTAATACATATATATTACTATTCTTATGTTCAAAAACAAAAAAAATTTACATAAACAATATTTTTTTCAATTTTCTCCGTTACTTGTTTATCAAATTTGATCAACTTGCATATTTTGCTGTAGTTTATCAATGCTAGCCCTGGCAGACTATTTCAATCAGAATGAAACCTACATCATATTAAAGCTAATTAAATTTTACATCAATATAGTGAGTTTAATCAAAATTGTTAGAGCCGTTTTTGAGAAAATCGTAAAAAGGTCTAAAATGCATAGTATAAAGTGGTTCTTGTGGATAGATGATTTTGATGAAAAAGTTGCTGTAACATCTTGGGCGTATATTTGTCTTAAATATGAAATTTCAGTTTTGTAAGGCTTTTAGTTTTTGCGCTAGACTTACAACACACACACACACACACACACACACACAAACCTTGGTCATTTGGACTCAGGAACCCTAAAACGTGTATTTCCATTGAAAACTGGAATTGAAAAATTTTCATGATCGCAATACTTTCCCTTACTATATATTTCATATATAGGTAGGTGAAAGTGAAAATTATTCATTTTATTTTCAGGTTGGTACAAGTAATCACCTAAAGATAGCTTAAAATATCCAAATTCACCCACTCATACTTCTAGAACTGCCATTAACCTCAATTAATTTGTTTTTAATTTTTTTTTTTAGGCTCAATACAGCCAGCTTGTCATAGACAGGCACCGCAATGTGATTCCCAACCATGTATTGGCTCAGGTGTGTGTACAGAGGGCTGGAATAGATTCGTTTGTGACTGCACTGCAACAACTTTTACAGGCCCAACATGCGGCAAAGGTAATTATAATAGCTCTCTTTGTTTCATATGGGATCATAAAAGGAACAATTGTTTTTAATAACAATGTTCTTGATGAATAATAAGATATATTTTAATCAATATTAATCAAAATTGTATTTCCCTTGTAGAAGCCACTACCTTAAGCTTCAATGGATCTCAGGCAATGACTGTTCGGTTCAGCAGAGAGCAGAGATCGCAAGCAGAAGAAGTACGATTGAGATTCAGAACAACCCGCCCCCTTGGTTTGCTCCTCACCAGCAGTACAGAGCAATCTGGTGATCGGCTGCAACTGGCATTAACACAAGGAAGACTTCGCCTCAATATTAGGATAGGTGATAAGGAGAAGGTAAACAAAAATGAGTTAATCATCATAGAGTTAATTGATACATGTGATTATAATCATACCATTCATTCTATTCAACTACTAATACTAAAATCATTATAAGAAAACGTCTTTCAAACATAAATTTTGGAAACAACCTATATCAGAAAATATATAACAGTATTAAATTATAATTATTTTTGTTCCAGACATTACTATCAGGGCAAGGACTCAATGACAATCAGTGGCATACTATTGCTTACTCAAGAAGAGCAGATCATCTCCACCTCAAAGTTGATGCAGAGACACCAGTCACAGGTAGGGTGTAAAGTCTAATCATGAAATGTTTTATTAGCAAGTGTACAAAATTATTTCCTAATACAAGATATAGATATACAATATGAGATAAGTTCAAGTTTAAGTAGAGGGTGGGGTGGCTGAGTGGGTTAGCGTGCATTGCTTTGAATGCACATTGCCTAGCAATCACAGAGGACCAAAATTTGAAAACAAATAATTACGAGTCCAAGTCTCGGTGCTGGGGGGCTTTTGTCTCAGCATTTATCCCCCGCCCTCACCACTTAGCCCGAGAAACCTTGTATAGCCTTCAAAGGTGAAGTAGGGGTGAAAAAAAAAAATAAAAGTTCATGTTTAAGATAATTTAAACTTTTTTTTCAGAAAACCCAAAGCTTTTCATAATTCAGGGATTTATGCCCTACTAAGACTTAATCCAAACTTTGAACATATAATTAGATTGAAGTTGGTATGTTCGTAGTGCTTAAGCATGTATCTTCCATAAAGTAGAAGCTGAATAATAAGGAAATATTAGTAGTAGAATAAAATGGATTTACAATTGGATCAAATGAAGACAATCAAAGTCAACTATAACAAGTCTCACCCAAAAAACTGGCCAGAATTTGGTCCGAACAGTTGACTTGAACAGCTATTAGCCAAAAAGGAGTAAAAATTCTTTATGAACTAAACTCAAGCGGTATAGATTTTTCTTTAGGGAACTTTAATGTAAACAATTATTTTACATGGTCAGTCAACATTTTTTAGTTGAAAAACATCAAATTATCAATTAAAATTTAGAATGAAAAACATATACTTAAATAATTATTACAAATGAAACAATGGATATAAATAGTTGACCTGTGAAAGATTTAGGAGGATATTAGTTCAGGTTGCAGTCAATGAAAGAAATAATTAAATAGTTTTTAACTATTTATTGTCCTTCAAAATTTGGACACCCATTTGTGGTCATCATCGGTGCGATTGCAAGCACTAGCTAACAATCATCTATTGATAAATAAATTTGAACAATACAATTTAATAATAAATTTTATTGCTGTGAAATCGCTCCTACAATCGTTCTGATTATGACCCACAATGGGGGTTGAAACGTTAACAGAAAATAAATAGTTGAAACTGATTAATTTTTCTCTTTTATTGACCACCACCCGAACTAATTTCTTTCTTGAAAAAAAAAAAATAATTACAGGATTTCAATCATGACAATAAGCAATAATATAAATGCTTAAAGAATTATTAATCTTAACCAATGTTTTTCATTGCCACAACTAAAATTCAGTTGGAAAAAAATTTAGAGTAGTTTTATGAACAGTCCTGTCCCCTTCAGCTTTTAGTTGTATTCATTCAAAGCAATCTATGAATTGATAAAAAATATATAAAATGAGTCTAAATATTCTGATTAAAAATACCTAACAAACCTGAAAATAATGAATCTTCAACTTTTGTGGGCGCTTTAAGATATTCTCATAGGTCTTTTCAAATACTTAGATACCTCATTTAGGTAATTACTTTATTAAAAGGCTAAATATATTATTTATATTGTATTTATTACTAAACATACTCGATAATCATATTTATTTTAACAAATGAGTTCATTTTTTGTATTTTTATATCATAGTCGTGGAAGCAGTCCTAGGAAAACAAGGTATTTTAGAATTGAGGAGCTTACATGTGGGAGGTCTATTCCACGATGAAGAAGAAATCCAAATGACTAATTCAGTTCCTAATTTTGTTGGCTCTATGCAGCAGTTCACTTATAACAACGTACATTATTTCGAACTGGCAAGATCAATGCATGGAACTTCAGAACTTCCAGGTAATTATTGATTTAATTCTCTAAACTATTTGATCTGACTTCTCATTAAAAAATAAAATAAAATGTACCAATTAAAGTAATAATTTTTTTATCTGAAACAATAACCACAAATTAGTGTGAATAGTGAGAGTGCAGCAATATTAACTAAATAATTTAAATAAATTCATTGATGGGAAGAGATAATCTAAAAAAATCATATAAATAATAAAATATTACATTTTCTATTCTTATATCTGTAGCAGACATATCTAGATTAAAAACCCACCTGAGCTCAAGTAATTTAATCCTAGAATTCTAATTTTGTCATTTAATCTCCCAATTTCTATTCCCTTCTAAAACTCCAGGATCCACATTACACCCTATACGACCATTCTCAAATAACCACAGCTTAGTTCTTGTTCCTTCTTGATTTTTTCTTGAAGCATGTGGAGCCTTCTTACTCTTTGTTTGTTTGTTGTTTGTTTTCTACTTCATATTACTATGTAATGTTACAGTTGGAGGCCACCTATTGAGGATTGAAGTAACAGCCAATTTCAGTAAGCGCGATCATCAGTTGGTTCACCACCCAGTAACATTTAAATCAAAGCATACTTTTGTTGGCCTTCCAGTCTTAAAAGCTTATTCTGGAACTAATATTTATTTTCAATTTAAAACAAGGGAATCCAGCGGACTAATTTTATATAATGCTGGCAGAGAGCAAGACTTCATAGGTATTTATCCTTTAAAATATTTTTTTTTTTAATCAATTAAGAAATAATTATAGGTAATTTCCATGATTCTCTAATCAGCTAAAGTTTTTCATGCATTAATTTTCTAAAATAAAATTATTTTATATCATCCTCAATGCTTACAATTAATAAGCTTAATTTGATTTAATAATTTATATAAATATATTTCAGCTGTTGAATTACTAAATGGGCACATTCAGTATATCTTTGATCTCGGGGATGGCCCAGTGAAGGTACGAGACAATGCCAGAGGGATCCTAAATGATAATAAGTGGCATTCGGTAACGATTGGTAGGCCATCTCCAAGGCAGCATACATTGATGGTGGATGAAACATATGCCACAATAACCAGCAGAGGGAATAATGACAATCTAGATTTAGGTGGAATTCTATATCTAGGTAAATATACAATGTAATAATAAGAGTGATTGAGATAAAGAAGAACAATAATTTAAGGAGCAATTTATATCACTTATAGGTGGTTTACCAAAGGACAGTTTTTCAAGGCTTCCAAAGTTAGTGCAGGCTCGCCATGGTTTTGAAGGTTGCCTTGCTTCACTTGATTTGAATGGTGAGTCTCCTAATATACTGGAAGATGCTGTGGTGCCAAGTTCACTTGTTTCAACTGGATGCGATGGTAAATAAAATCATTTTGAGGCCAATATAAACACATCATTAGAAAGAGAGAATAATGTAATTACATTATAGGTCCAAGCACGAAATGCAGTCATAATATCTGTGCCAATAGAGGTATTTGTGTTCAACAATGGAATTCATATACCTGCGATTGTGATATGACTTCATATACTGGTCCAAAATGTACTGAAGGTAAATTTCAAAAGAGCATATTTTGGTAAATTGATAGAGCTTTTACATTGCCATTTGTTTTGTAAGTTAATTAAATTATGATTAGTTTATTCTTAACCAAATAATTAGTCTACATTTACTTTTTAATCAACTTTGGTTAAAGAAAATTTTGATACAAAAAAATTCTAATGATATTTCTTTGCTTTTTTTTTAATGATAGAATCAATAGCATATGAATTTGGACCAAACCGAGGACTTGTTACTTACGTTTTTCCTGAAGAAAGACGTCCAGAAATGAAGAGTGATGTTCTTGCTCTAGGTTTTATTACAGACCAAGACGATGCTGTTTTACTCAGAGTTGATTCTGGAACATCAAATGATTATATGGAGCTTGAAATTGTAAGAAACATCAAACTTTTTTAATTAATTACACAGTAGTGACTAATAATAAACTTGTTAGAAAATACTTCATAGTTCCTCTTATAAGATTGAAACCTTCTGTTTTTTCTTATTGTGAAGTAACTCTTTAAGTAGGACGTTTTCTCTTCTTCCTTTCATTGCTCCATTAATTTTCTGTTTGGTTTTTATTATAACGGGCAAAGCGCTTTTTATATGGTTCAGGGTCTTCCCTCTGACCTTTTTTTCTCTTCCGTTCAACTTCCATGTACCATTTTGTCTTTTTTTTTCAATTCATATATCAATCTTGTCACTTTAAGTTATAATTCCTTTGTTCTAGCTTCATACTTAGCTATTTGATGCCAACATGAGACCCAAATCTTTTCAGTCTTTTCAAAAGTGATGAATGATTCCCTTTACCCCGCTCAGACCTCAGTATAATATTGAAGTCATCATCGCATAGAAGTAACAGTACAAGTTTGAAAAATATGTTACCAGTATTTTTGAGTTTACAGCAGCACTTTTTATTTTGAATAGAAGGCATTTTTTGTCTTGCTCCTCTGCTGGCTTGAACTACTTTAGACAAGTCTGATTCCACATGGACTGCACATTTATAATTTGTTATAATCATCTTCATCAGTCTGGTCAGTTTTCCTAAGACTTTAATTCTTCTAGAGATAGATCCTTTCTAACCAATATTGTAATATGCTAACTTAAAATTGAAAAAGAGATGGCGCACAGTCAACTTATATTCTTTGATCTTTTCTGTGATCATCTGCAGAGTTAACATGCAAGTCAGAGGTTGAAGAACAATTACGATCTATGATAATAGTTCCATATTTGAAGTAATTAAAAAAAAAAATTATTATTATATTTTATTCTATTAAATTACAAATATAGATTGATTTTTTAGATAGTAAATAAGTTACACAATTCGCAATGATCACGAAAATGATGATACCATTAATATAAATTTTATGTGATTGATAAATGCTAAAAATGTACTTAAATGAAAAATAGGAATAAAATGCCAAGAGAGTTCGTTTATAACAAAAATATAGTAAAAACAGTATCTTATTATGATACTTATAGAGATTAGTAGGCATTTTATGAGACTTACAGCAATGTACTCATAGCGATGTACATAAATGAAAAGTGCAGAATATGTATTGTCGGATTCCAATCATGTTACAATTGAAAATAGATTGTTTTTGATTAGTTAGGTCTATTTAGGAGTATTAAGGATCTTTCAAAAGATTAAATTAATTTGAAATTGCACTGCACCAGGAAAGTGCTGATAGGTCCTATTTTCCACCCATTATTTTCTGACTAGAGTACCTAATGTTGGAGTAGTTAAAACTGAACATAAAATAATAATCTTTTCAGTTTTAAATAGCGTTCCTAATAAGTCAATAATTGATGAAATCTTATAAAGATATTTCCTTTCAAAATGTTGTGAAGTGATGCAGGAAGACTGCACTATTATTTATCAGATAATCTATATTATCATATTTTTTTAGGTCGAGGGAAATATTTTCATGGTTTACAACATGGGAACAAACGACCATCCGATTGGAGAAATAAATGTTAAAGTCAACGATAATCAGTACCATGTTGTGAGATTTACACGATCAGGAGCAAATTCGACAATCCAAATAGATGATTATAATGTCCAGACAAACCACCCAGCTGGTACTTTTAATTTTAAAACATCCAATAAAATAACAAAATACATAAAGATGCCACTTTTAATAATATTTTTTATATTTAAGGCCATCAGTTGTCAGTTTTCAATTCTCAAGCTCAAATACAAGTGGGAGGGAAATGGAACCGAGCAAAGCAGAAAGTTGAAAGAGCATTCATTGGAGTACTCTCAGGCCTGGTATTTAATGGACTAAGACTTCTTGACCTCGCTGCAGAGCAAGACCCGAGGACAGAGGTCAGGGGAGATGTCACGCTCCTTACTGGCATTCGAGACAGGCTACATGAATCATACCAACGCATGCAACAGGTACTCTTCACAACTAATATCTAAATCTAGAGGATGGAAACTAAAGTAAAAATAATTTTGCTTACTTTAATAATAATTGAAGTTATTTTTTAATATAATTAAAAGTATATTTAAATTTTTTTAATGATTCTATATAGACTCCAGCCTCTGAATATCCAGGAGTGATGGACGATTTAGTGTTTTCTGGAGCTGGTTCAGGATGCAATGCTGATGATGAAGATCAATGTACACCCCACTTTGAAACAGGCTCTGGTAATTTTTTGGTTTATTATTTTTTGTTTTATTACTAATGAAAAAATTCATTCATTTTACACACATATTTGAAATTGTACCTAAACGACATCATTTGTCTGGAATAAAATAGCAAAACTATCATATGGATTGTTTTATTATCATGATTTATCTCTGTAGATAATGCTGATTCAATAAATAAACAACTTTTACCCAATATGACATTAATCCGACACAGCTTCTCACCAACAAAGAATAACTTCTACCAATGGGCTCTATATTGTGCAGAGTTTTTCCAGTTACCAACATTGAGTATGTTTCTTGCAACTTCTGTCCTCTACCCAACCCAGTTTCATGCTGTTATTTGTAATTCACAAGCATCACAAGAAAACTCTAAACGATTCTCAAATTAATCAAAAAACTTTTCTTTAAAAAAAAAAAGCAATGTAAATCAAGTGTTAACAAGAGTTCATTCATGCATCCCTCTCTTCCCTGAAAATAATCCATCTCATCTACCAACTTAAAAACAAAAATAACTGTTGGCACTGAATTGTAGGTAATATTTTCTAAAAAATATACTTATATGATACTTTAGCATTTCAAGGATGTTCATTACATTTAAAAAAGTGCAATCGATATGATTATTAATTAAGTATGTTTAATAAAAAATAACCATAGAGAAAATAATATTACAACCATTACTATTGTAGTGACCTTTATCTTCAAAAGATTAATATTGTAAAATTTGAACAAACATATTATATCATATTCATTTTATTTGAAATTCATTCCAATCATTAGTACTTAGAATAGAATAGAATAGAAAATAATCTTTATTCTGGCACATAGTCCCTTAAGAACAACAAATATGTACAATTAAGGTATACAATGTATTTGGCCTAAAGACCAAATGATCATGATTAATTCTTATTTACAATGGTGTAAGAAGTAATAAAAAAAGAAATATATCTATACAATAAAACAAAAGAGTAAAATAAATAAACTTCTTCAGATACATACATTTGCTGAACATAACTAAATTTAAAAAGATTAATAAATTAAGTTAAGTATAAGTAATAAATAATATTTCCTTTTTATATTCAAAATCTGATGTTTGATATAAAATGTCATTGCTGTTGAGCGTCTGTTTGGGAATACAGGAGGTATTGGAACAGTTGGGACTTGAATGATGATAGAGAAGAAGCATGGTGAATATGAGTAGGTAGGGAATTCCAGAGATTTGCAGAGCAGACAAGAAAGGAATGATCAAAAGTTGTTGTTCTATGGGTAGGAATGTAAAGGTTAGAATGGCGAGACCTTGTTTCGAGGGAGTGGATTGGCGATTTAAATTGTAGAAGACTGTGAACATTAGGAGGGAGCTGGATATTAATGGTTTGGTAAAGGAATTATCCTAGGAAATATTGTCTACGAATTGGAGGGAGGAGCCACTTTAACTCACCGTATAAAGGGGTAACATGAGACGGCTTCGGTGTGTTGAGGACAAATCTTATTATACTTATTACATTGTATCGTATTTATAATTACATAACTGAATTTTCTTAGTTTATAATTGTCTTTAATGAACCAATGAAATCAACTAATATAATTTTTTTTAGCTAACTCCATCTCAAATTTTGAGATTTTATCTGTAACAACCACTATCCACCTCTTCTTGTGCTATGAATTTCTTTGGTGTGGATCTTCTTGACTATCAATATATCCTCCATTCTTGCCAAATGAACTACCCATCTGAGCCAGACAAGAATGGCACTCTTAGTATCTAAGCTATTGAAGAGGTAGTAATGTTTTCAGCTACTGCATCTTATCAATATTTTGAGCACTTCTATGTGCCCGAAGTTCATCAGAAGGATTACAGAACGAATTCCTCTTCTATCTTTGTCATAGCTCTTGCCCCAGAGTCATATAGCAACATTGGTGAAACTAGTTTTTTACAGAGGCATTAACTTTGTCTGCTTTGAGAGGAAGCTATTGTTAAAATGCTTTCTTCCATTTCAAGATACATAGTATCCAAATATCGAATAAAACAAAAATTTATTTGTCCACTGTACCCAGTCCACAGTTTTTCCCCAAAACTGGGGATTTGGTATTAATTGCACATTAACTGACTCCCATTTGTTAAGTTTATTTTAAAAGTATCCATCGCTTTTAAGAGAATCTGATAACCATAAGAATCTGTTCCTATTTAAATCCTCTTAAATTAAAAAATAAATAAATTTATTGTCTTCACAGCTAAGTATAATAAAATTAAAAAAATCCAAAGTTATAGGAAATTTGGTGTGAATAGCAACACTTTATAATTTTGATGAACATAATCTATCTGGATATTATAAACAAATGTGCAATAATTTGCATTTTAAAAAAATTAAATAATATCTTGAAATCAAAATGAAGAACACAGTGATTTTGAACATAGCAACAGTAATATACACGTATAATATACTGTTGGAAAGCTAAGGCTTTTAGAATAAATATTATCTAATGAACAAACTTGTAAAAGTTAATAAAGAGTGATGAAAAGCCGATAAATCTGATTATTTTAGATAATAATATAATAGATTTTTTAATAAAAAACATGTTTCTATAGAAATTCCATTTAACTAATTCTTTAATGGTTTCAATCATTTTGATCTCTTACTGTATTAGAAAATCCTTTCATTGATTTTAAAAATGGAGATAAGTGAAAGTCGTGTGTTGCCTGCACCAGATTTTTCTAAAATCCTCAGCTTTCCAACGGTATATTATACATGTATATTAATGTTCTTAAGTTAAAAAACAAAATATTGCATTAAAAAAATAATTTTTCAGTTTTTTCCTTTAGTTGGGTATCAAATTTATTCAATTTATATATTTACCTGTTTTTCATCAGTGGTAACAAGATAAAATAGTTATTTTTATAGAATCAACAAAATTAATGGTACTTTAAGAAGAAAATTTAAAATATCAGTATTTTAATCAGAATGAAACCTACATGATATTAAAGTCTATTGAATTTCATAACTTAATTTTCAGTGCTTGGCCCACTAACTAGCTATATTGGGTTATAAAATAAGTTTGTTGTGTTTTTCAATATTTCAACTTAGTCCTCTCCATGTTCATATAATCATTTTTAACTGGTCACTAATGTTAACATATTCTGAAAAAGGATTAGTTAAGGTGCTTTTATGCAACAGTTTCAACCCATATTCCTTATCTTTAAATGGTATTTTGCTTAGTCAAAATAGAAGAGAAAAAAATCCATTATCGTCATTTAATGGTTTTTGAAAAGGAAAATCTGCTGCACAGAAGGTTAACAAAATTTGCTGTGTATAGTGATGATGCTTAGGAGAAAGCACTATCTGTAAGAGGTTTGCTTGGTTCAGAAACAGAAATTTTGACTTGGAAGACGCAAAGTACTCAGGTCATCCTTCAAATGTTGATATATTGTAGCTGGTTATTGGGCCAAGCACTGAAAATTAAATTATGATAGGCCAATCACTGTGTTCTTCATTATGATTTCAATCTTTTATTTCATTTTTAAAAACACTGTAAATTATTGCATAGTTGTTTATAATATCTAGATAGATATATGCTCATCAAAATTATAAATTGCTATTCACAGCAAATTTCCTATAACCTTGCATTTTTTAAATTTTATTATACTTAGCTGTGTTGAAAAAAAATTATTTTTTTAATTTAGAAGGATTTAAATAGGATCAGTTTCTTAAGGAGGATGGATAATTTTAAAATAAATTTAAGAAATGGGAACCAGTTACAATGTCAATTTGTGGATTTCCAAACATCATTTGTAGTGACCTGTGCAATTAATACCAAATCCCCAATTTTAGGGAAAAACCGTGGACTAGGTACAGTGGACACACACATTTTTGTTTTACTCGATATTTGCATTCTATAGCTCAGGACCAGAAATTTTGACTTGGAAGACGCAAAGTACTCAGGTCATCCTTCAAATGTTGATGATGACCAAAATTATGAATGATGACAACATGTTATAGATAAAAATGGGTCATATATAATTGATTAAAAATATTTACAAGAATATGAAGTTTATATTGAAATCACCACTAAAAATACTACAAACTTATTTTACAACCTAATACTTCCACAACCACTAAACCTATAAAAATAATAATTGCTTTGCAATGTTCCAGAACAGAAGTTCCAATGAATGCGAAAATAAATATTAAAAGGGACTGTTAATGTTATAAAAAGTTTATATTACGATATTCATTTTAATTGACCTTGAGAAATTTTAATATTTTGAATTTGCAAAATCTAAAGTTATGAAAATTTGCTTTATAGGTGATGATCTAATTACTCCGGTTTACGTTCCACCAACTCGTCCACCCGTAACTGAAAAGAATCATACCAAACAACCAGACTGTGATGATGAAGAATGTTCACCTGATGGATCAGGCTCAGGTGAAGTGACTGACGAGCCTTCTTCGACGAAAGGATCAAGTGGTTTGTATATTTCATGGATTAAAATTTATTATTTTATCATATATCAGCCTTCACATAAGATAAAGAGACCATAAGTACCAATATACCTAACTATAAATCGACATTGGAGCATTAAATATATAGGCTGGAAATATGTTTTAAAATCATTAAATTGGAAAAGTTGCATATTATTGCAAGAAAATCTATGAGATATTTTATGCAAAAATTATGTGTTTTAGTGAGTTTTATTATTTATTAGTTCTGCGACATTAACTTGATGTAGCTATAACTCAAGTGATGACAAATAAATATTGGGTTGATGCAAAATTAATGCAGGTTTCCTCTATTGCAATATCTTAATTCCAATTGTGTAAACAAAGCTAATCCTAACATTGATCATTATTATACCAAAACAAACCTTATCTAATACCCTCTCTTTCACCATGAATTTGTTTAGTAAAATCGTTTTGTTCAGTGTGTTCAAAGGTCTTGAATCGAAAATGTCAAAGTGCGATTTTCGTCAAATTTATTTTTACGAATTTAAATTAGGGCGCAGCGCTGCGCAAACGGCTTGTAATATTAATGAAGTGTGGGGTCAGGGGGCTATTAATGAGTGCACGGTGCAGCGTTGGTTCCAGAAGTTTCGCAGAGGAGATTTCGACCTCGAAGACAAGGAAGGTCGGGGCCGTCATCTTGCTCTGGACAACGACCAGCTGAGGTCAAAAGTGGAAGAAGACCCAACCAAAACCACACGAGAAATGGCGGCGGAACTCGGAACTCAAAAATTGCAACGTCTTTGCCCAGCATTGATGAATCGGAAGGGGCCGATCCTGCTCCACGATAACGCCAGACCACACGTTGCACAACCAACGCTTCGACGACTGCACGAGTTGGGCTACGAAGTTCTCCAACATCCGCCTTATTCACCTGACCTCTCTCCTACAGACTTCCACTTTTTCAGGCATCTGGACAACTTTTTGAGGGAGAAAAATTTTCAAAACCAGGACGACATTGAAAATTCTTTTCGTGATTTCATTGAGTCCAGGGATTCGGATTTTTTTTCTGGTGGAATAAGAAAGCTTGTTGAACGTTGGCAAAAGTGCATTGATTCAGATGGAAATTATTTTGATTAAATATATATGGTTAAAGTAAAGATATGGCGTATTTACAATACCTACTAAAAACCTGCATTAATTTTGCATCAACCCAATATATTAATGAATCTATTTAAGTATTGTTTGAATTTTGTTTTCTTCTAGATTATATCACAAAGCCTGTTCCAACTCCTGACATGAACACTACTGAAGCAGAGGGTTCAAGCCCTTCAACAACAGATGATATAGGATCTTCATCTCCTGATGCGACAAGTCCAGGAATATCTCCTAAATTTGGAACTTCTGGAACACCAGAGGGTACTAGCCCTGGGAAGCCAACAACCCAGACATCTCCTACAACTTCAACCACCACGACAACCGAATACGTTCCACCAGCCCCTCCACCTCCACCTTACATTCCTTATCCTAATAATAATGACAAGAGGAATCCAATACATTCAGATTCAGCCACAAATACAGCATTAGTCATAGGAATCATAGCTGGAACAATGATAGCTATCATTCTCATAATACTTATAGTATTAAAACTGAAAAATAGATCTGGAGTCGTTTATAAGGTAGACGAAAGGAAAGTTTATGGAGTTTCTAGCTGTCAAGGACAAAATGCTGCGCTGCTCAATCAGAGCCCACCAACACCTCAAGCGATCAATGGCCAAGTAAAGAATGGTAATGGTAAAACCAAAAAAAGGGAAACAAAAGATATAAAAGAATGGTATGTATAATTTAAAGAAACCTAATGCTGCCGTTGACATATCCATACTGACTGAATTTAGTGAAACTCACTGAGTGACCACTCACTGTAGAGATTTATTTACTCTTTCATTGCTTCATCAATGATGTAAATAAATTTGACTACACTGACTTTATAAGGTTCTGATAGATTTTATATCAACTAGGTATTTTTTTGAAAATCTAATGTGCGCGTTCCTAAACAAATGGTGAAATTATAGAGTGCGTTTATTCGTGCTTCTAGACATTGTTTCGATTGAAACTGAAATTAAAAATATTTAAAAAATACATAAAAATTAAAAGCCATTAGTATTAACTGTTAAGTTATGGATGAAATTACAATGTGGCGAGTTATTATTTATTTTTTAATATTATCATTATTATTAACATATTATGCCATAAATGAAGATGGTTTCCAACCACAGTATATTTAAGACTGATGATTCCTAATTAAAATGGAAAGGCAAATAAGTTTCATAGAGCTTAAAGTTTAAGTATGAAATTGTCAACTGATGAGTTTTTATTTAATTAAATATTTAAGTTGGTTAAGGATCACCACTAAACTTTTGTATATATAGTCCAACAAAACTGTCTCATTTAAGAATATAGTTTTTGAAAAATTAAATAAAAATGAGAAAAAAAAACAAACCAATTATTATCATTTGTTGACAGAAATTAACCTTAATGTTTTTCATCTTTATATATAGTGTAATATGCACTATGATGTTAATATTATTTAGAGTTTATTAAGTAGATAACAATATATAAAAGGGCTCAAATTTGAGCAGAGCAGGAAGAAAATGCTGGCAATAATGTGTTAATACATAGTGAATAAAATTATATAGTTTAATAATGTGTATATATTCCTATCAGTGTACGGGTGGATAAAGTAACCTACTATGGAATAAATTAAATGGCAACGATCCAAAAATCCCTCCTTGTTTTCTGTATTTTTACATTGTATGTACAGTTTAAATAACTAATATGATTGTGAACAGTTTAAAAATTTGTTTCTGTGTTTATAGTAGCTTAATGACTTTAAAATTTTAAATCTGGGTTATCAGAGTTGTGCAGTTCACCCTTCCAAATATGCCTAAAAATCATAGTCAGATCATATATCAGTGTTTTAAATAGTTTTTTTTTTTAAACATTTATGATCTTCATACTTACTGTATAAGCCTATTTTGTATAATTCTATATTATTTAAGTAATACACCCCAAACTCACAAAAAACTTAAAAGGATATGAGAAATGAGGGCTTTTTGTGACCATTACCACTTAAAATTATAAAGTTTAATTCAGTTGATTGATTTTTCAGTTTTTTTTTTAAGTAAAATTTAGGTGTTTAAGCTTTGGAAGATCTGCATGACTTTGACAATAACCAAGAGAATTATCAAACTGAAAAAGTAAAAAATTATTTTCAATTTGAATAGATAAAAAAAAATCACCATATAGAAAACATTAGATGTGAAATAAATTTTAACAATATTAGGATTGTAGCAATGCTAATTTGTTAAACGCACATAAACATGGTCTCAAAATGCTTTAATTGAAACTTTTAACCTCTAAACTTGCCCCTGTACTAAAAACATGCTTGTACAAACATTCTTAAAAAACAAAAAAAAAAAAATAACAAAAACATAGGAAGTGTAAATTTAAAATAAGTTAAAAAGCTTATGAATAACGAATGAATGTGTAATATTTTTTTTCTATTCATTAAGTGTATAGGAAGAATTGTATATATGTAAAAATTAGCTCATGTTCTTCCTGTCTGTTGATTAAATTTTCAACTTAAAATTGTGTATTTTTATTTAATCCTATCTATCTTCTTACTAGACACTTATCAATAGTTGTTGCGCTAGAGAATCATTTCAATAAATACCAGGGTAGAAATTTAATGCGTACCTACCATAAACATAAATGATCTTCAATATAAAATATTTGACTGTATGATGAAGGCTGAGTTAGTTTAGGTACATTCAGTAAATTATTACAAAAGATTATGAAAACTATTTATTGTGCAACCAACATTTGAGCCTATGTTGCAGGTCAATTCTAAAATTACAATGCGCTAGTAGTCTCTCATGCTAAAGGCTGTGAGTTCGAATCCCAGTCCCAGCGGGGTTTTTATAAGCATATAATTGAAAAATTATAAGTCTCCCTGTATGTGAGACCTGTCACCCTACTGGTGGCCACTCACAAAAATAGGTGTAGGAAGTGATGACCTTACCCAATCAGATATCATTGAGAATCATGTGCATATTCTTCCAGGAGATTACATCAACTGGCCAAGGGCATACACGGCCTATCACAGCCAAAGAAAATTTTTTTTCTTGTTTAATTTTTTGAAGGTGAAAAAACATAGGCAAAATGTGACTTTTTTTCATTCATTTCAGAAAGGTTATGGTTAACTTTAAAGGCTCTTATCAGTGAGGCAAGAACAAATCAAAAGGAAGTATGCTGGAGAAAGGGATTGACGGAATTTGTATAGCAGACCTGGATGCCGAACTCGATCAAAGGCCTGTTCCACGTCGGGAAAGGCTCCAGTGCAATACATTCCGCGCTCTAATGTGGAAGATATAACATCTACCACACGGTGACACTGCTGTATAGTAGAATGGGATGTCCAAAATCCAAACTGGTGGTCAGGAATCATGTGGTTGCATTTGAGGATTGGATATAAACGTTTGAGGAGAAGTTTTTCGAGAATTTTGTCCAGAATGGGCCTCTTGCCTCTTAGAGATAGGACGGTAAGAGGATGGATATTCAAGTGGCTTTTTGGGTTTAGGTCGAATAATTTTTAATTTAACTGTTAGAGTAAAAATTTTAATTGAAACTTTTGGCATTCCCTTGAACTCTGAACACCTCAAAATATATTTTTTTAAATGAGAAAAATATTAAAGTTACTGGGCTGTCCAGAAAATAATGCTGGTTTAAAAAGAAAGATTCACAACTGTTTTATCTAATCGAAATACTCTCCACTACATTTCCATCAATGTCTTGGTAACTTTTTCATTCCCTCGGAAGAGAATTTCCCATCTTCAGGATTTCAAAAACTGGTTTGATTATTATTGGAAAGGGCAGGTAAGAGTTTAGTTTTCAAGGGGGACTTGTAAGAGTGAGAAGCTGCTGTATGGATATGAAGATTTCATTGTTAACCTGGTTACATATTGTTTGTGTTATTATTGTAAGTTATAATTATAATTTAAAAAGTTAAATAATAAAATATGTGCCTGATTGTCAAGAACCCATACCATACCCTGAGAGTAAAATGAGTTTTAATTAAGTAAATATTGTGTTAATTGATATTTTTCTTAATATATATATATACACGCCACAGGACGGCTTTAAATCAGGAACCCAGAGAACAGTAGTCTAAAGCTCTATCCACTATTCATAATGTATACATGAACATTTTAAAAGTGCTAAACTTAATAACAATGGAATTTCATAGAAAATAAATTTTTGACATGGGAGGTAAATTTTTATTAATAGACTAAGATAAACATCATCTAATTTAGAAATGAGGAATCAAATAAATATTTCACAGTTAAATTTATGAAAAAAATTAAAAATGTAAATGTTTATAAAAATATTAGGTACAAAAATTTGATAATGAATAAATGCATATTTGTAAACATTAAATAATCTAAAAGTAAAAAATTAAACATTAATTTAAAAGTCATGAATTTAAAAGTTCTAATTTTGTCTTTTGTTCATCTGTTAATTTTTCTTCCAACTCAACACAAGCTTGTTCTATTTCATAGTTCTTTTTCACAAGTTCATCCCACATCACTTCCAGCTTTTTCAACTTTTCTCCAGCTTTCATCTGAGCATGCTTCCTTTCCCAATTGATTTCTTGTATTTCTTTTCTAAAATAACATATTTTATTCTATCATTAAGGTAGAACTTTTATGAAATTTAGGTATTATAGGTATTAATGTTATTGCAATAAATGTAAAAAATCTATATAACTGATCAAAAAAAAAAAAAAAAAAAAAAAAAAAAAAAAAAAAAAAAAAAAAAAAAAAAATGCATGAAGTTAGAGGATAAACAACTTAGCTTAATTTCGAAATAACTAACCTTAAGCTTTGAAGTACTTTCTGAGAGTGTGAGACACATTTCATAAGTAATTCAATGTACGCCCTCCAGGCTTCACAACCATATTCCAACATCAATTCTAAATTACATATCCTGAAATAAAATAATTAATAATAGTAGTGTTTTAATAAAGTTTGACTAAATTAAATGTAAAATTTATTTATGATATATATGTCTTTTTTATTTGAAGCCAGTCCAAAAGAATATACTTTACTTTTATTAGAAAATTATAACATTTCAGCACCTCCAGGATGTTCAAATTTCAAAATATTGTAATTATAATTTTTACAATTTTAAGGGCTTACCTACCATGTTTTTATTTTCTCTTATATTGTTATTGACTGCTTCCTCAGCAGTATCATTAATAATAAATTAATTGAACTATTAATACTGAAACTTTAAAATGGTTCTTAATACTAAAACGTGATGATTTTCTAATAGAAATTAAGTATATTCTTTTGGACTGGCTATATATAAATGGCGTATATATCTTGCAAAATATATTGCCAACCAAACAGGATTTATTATTTTTTAGGAAAATACAATAAAAACAAAGATATCAATTGAATTGAAGATAATAGAAGCAGATCTAAAGACCTATTGGCAATTCAATAACACATATATAGCAGACAACATATATTTCTAACAAAAATTAATAAATAATTTCACTTTATCAATAAACATTCAGGACCTCATTGTTTAATAATAAAAAATTCCAATTTATACATCAAATAAAATAAACATCTAGTGAAAAAGATTTTTTTTTCTAGTAGGAATTTATAAGCATTTCTCAAACCTAGAAGAATTAAAAGGACAGAGATACTAGAAACTACTTATATTTGTTTTTCTATGCAAATAAATTCATTAAGAAAAGGAAATTCTGGATTGCACAAAACTAAAAGATTGCACCAGCTACTAATTCATTATAAACCATAATGAAAATATATGGTCTATTGGTGGAATCACATGAAGGATAATAAGGTCTTGCTTATTTAGTTTATTTTAATGTTTCACCTCAATCAAGTAATCAATAGTCAGGGTAAAAACTAATCAGAAATACCAACGAAAAAAATCAATGAAGAAAACACTTTTTTTTTTTTTTTTTTTAAATGCTTCAAATACAAGGTTATTAATTATTTTTCTTATAACGCAATAAACAATGTCGTATATCTATAATTATGGGCATTTTGATTGTATTCAAGTTAAATAACAATCTGCCTTAATTTCAATTTACTTTAATTTAATTTTAAATCAATAGAATTTAACGTCTTTAAACATTATTAACGGCATGTTTTAGGGTACCAGCAACAATTGAACGATATTATAAAGGTAAAAAAAAAAATAATAACGCAAAATAAATAAATAAAAAATAAAGACTTTTGGAGTAATCAAACAAAAATTTTCCCTTCGACATGGATGATGGATGATGGGCGTATAAGTAGATATAGATGACGATAATACAGGGGAAATTCCGGTATATCAGGTCGGTGCGTAAAAAGAAAAAAAAAGTGTGTAGCAAAAATAAAAAGGAGCAAACAATTTTTCTATTAGTTGAAATTATTTATTGAATGATAACAGTAATATTAAATAATTTTCATAACATGAAAGGTAGTGGTAGCTGTGATACGAAGGTTCCACAGCAGCAGGTTACTGTGGCCAACGCTTGTTGAGTAAAGTAGGACTTGATAAATGAGACAAGATAATCCTAGGGAAGTATAAAAACATCCTTTGAGAATGTCTTGCGATGCTCATTGTTTAATGAACTCTTGAAGTTGTGATCAATAACTAAATTTCATTAAATTAGTTACTTATGAGGGAAAAATGGACCTGGATTGGCCATGGGAATATGATTTTCCACCTTTCTTTACAATTCAACCAAATGAAACAACAAGGAAGACTCAGCTAGCTGCTTGGTGTAAACTAGTGTTAAAATATCAAAAATTATCCAAAAAATATGTACTTGATGTAAATGAGGTAATGGAAACACCCCTGTTTTCAAACAAGAAGATTAACAGGTCTTTATCAACTGAAGGTATACTAATGGTTCTTGAGGCTTTGATGACAACTGGCAATGCAGAACCAGCAGATAAACTACGTAGTAGATGGTACATTTATTGGCACACAATTGATGAATGGGCAGATATAATCTATTCTTGGGCTCAAGATAAAGGACAAATTGATAATGTATGTACTCTTTATGAACTTCAAACTTCTACAAATACTGAATTTAATGGAATGCTACACGAAGTTTTGATTAAAGTCCTGAAACATTTAGAAAAGCGTGGTTGTGCAGAACTTGTAACAGGAGATGAATTTATAGGGGTTAAATTTCTTGATAGAGTTGATGTGTGATTGAATAATGTGTAATATAATACTGTACAATAATGAAAGACAGAAAATTAATAAATACCTTTTTGCTTTAACATGTATAAATAGATTTATAATGTTAATATTTTTAAAATAAATGAATATAGTAATGCTTAAAAGTATTAATATATGTTCTGAATAAAGAAAGGTAATTCTAAAGTTAATTTTTTTAACCTTGTTATAACATCTTTTACATCATAATAACTAGAAAAGCTTGAGGAGATTCTTCTTTCGTAATTACAGAAAATATTACAATTGGGGAAGGAGGAAGGAAATAGTAGGAGTAAAACTAAAAAATAAACCAACAACTTATGAAGGTCCTTGGAGGTAGACATTATTAGTTTCCTAAAACACTAAAAAGTATTTTGAATATTTTGTGAAAGACCCATAATGTTCTAACTGATTTATTTACCTCCTGATAAACTAGGTACTAATACTCAGAGCAGGAAAAAAAAAAAAAATTAAAGTTGTACCCTTATTCCCATTCTACCTGTTTATTAATTATCAATCAGATTCAAAATATGAATACGATAACAGATTTGAAGTGGGCTAATTCAGCGCTCAGTTGTTTTTAGCTACACACCATTATAGTAATAATTTTGACCATCCCCTCACAGTGACGTTTTCCAATAAAAAAAATAATAATTAGAGTACAAAGCCAATTCAGAACAAAGTTAAAAAATAATTACAAAGAGTACGAGTATACCTAGTTGCCTGGTGATCTAGTTGGGCCATTGAATTATCTACACATTCATTCCATGCTGACAAATCTGAAATTTTTGCTGCAGGAGGAGGAGGAAGTTCATATCGCTTCATACTTAAAGTATCCATAGGCAATCTCTGTTGCAATCGTTCAAACTCATTTTTCATCAACTCAGTCTACAATAAAGTAAAATGAAATTTCAGTTAAAATACATACTAAATATCATACTTATTTATATTGAATAACCTCTTATTCAAGAACAAAAATAATAAGAAACACTAAAAAATAAATATGAAACATACTAAAAACTACTAACCTCAAAGGCATTAATATTTATGGGAGGCAATTGTTCTAAATAATTTTTAGTTGGTCTGTACCTCCTTGTTTCTTCTTCAACAAGACTTAATGCCTAAAGAGAAAAATATGATGAGAATCTGTCATTAAAACAATATAACATGTCAACTTTAGTCAACTCTAAAGTCACTTACACTTTCCCTAACACCAGGCTCATCATAACCTTGGTCAATATATGGAAGAGCATCAACAAAAACTTCACCAGCCATAATTATTCATTAATTGAGTAGCACAAAACGGACAACGAATAGCACTTTACTACCAAGCATTGAAATTTATGAAACCTTCTAGAACCTTCTGAGGAAGGTTATAAACATCAGGTTATTAGTAGGTAGTGTACAAGTGAGCTGTGGTAGGGCATTTCATTTTTTGACAGATGCCTCCTCCCGTTGTGACAGGTATCTCTCCCAAAGAGGGACCGCCTGGGACCAGAGTAACCATCAGAGGGGAGTTTTTAGGAAACAAGCAGTCTGATATAATAGGTGTGTTGCCTGCTATTTATTTTTTAACATTGTTTTTCTTGTATGAAATACTATCTATTTACATAACTCTGATTCCTCATCATTCCTCCCCACATATTATGAATTATCTCATCATCTCAATTATCTCATCAGTATTTATTATGAAAGGAACTAACATTGATTACAGGAGTATCTATTTGTGGGTGTGATTGTCTCTTGTCTGCTGAATGGAAATCTCCAAACAAAATAGTTGCTAGATCAGGCCCTGGTAAAGGAAGAGGAGATATTATTATTACAACCTTAACTGGTGGTACTGGAACATCGACTGTACAATTCCGAGGTTACCATGAAGCAGTTGGCCCTTTGAAGGAAAGTGCAGTATGGGTTGAAGAAGTTCAGTCTATTGGATGGGGATCAACAAAATCTATTCAGTTAGACGATCCTTTGGGGCTCTCTTTGGAAGCAAATGAGTATGTAAACAGCTCATAAACTAATTTGTATCATTATTAAATTCATCTGTAATTTTTTTTTTGTTCATAGAAATAAATTTCCAGAAGATGATTTACAAGAAATGTTTCCTGAATGTAATGGTGATCTTTCATCTGAGAATTTTTCTCCATGTTGGTTTTTGCTTCAAAACCATTCAAATTCTTCTTTTGATGATCTTCGTGCAGGCCTTGCCTTCCTTAGAAGAAAGGTTGATTCCCATAAAGAAGGCCAACTTTCATTTTTAAAGGTAATGCTTAATAGATTTAATTTGTTTGCTTTATTATAATAATCATTTATTATATTTTTATAAATAATAAAGTCTTTGATTTTTTTATTTCTGTTATTAAGGGAAATGTTAGTGCCGTTATGGAACAATTAGAAGTGCTGGAGGCTTTACAAGCTGCCTTCCAAAAAGACGTTGAATCATTTGGACTTGATAGAACAGAGAAAATAGTTGAAGCAATCAAGGGTATTTATTGCATTGATAAAAATCATGAAATCTTAATTTATTTTTCTATTGCTTTCAGTGTTAGAGTTAGTAAATATGTTGTTGTTTTAGAATGCAGAAATGAAGGAAAGATGTTATTTGATGGTGTCCTGAAGGGTAGGGAAAAAGCAGACCGCACAAGAAATGCCCTTGGAGTACTACATAGGTTTAAGTTCTTATTCACATTACCTACAGCAATTCAGAGGAAATCTGATTATGATGCTATTATAAGTGATTACTCTAGAGCTCAAAATCTTTTTGGTAAAACTGAAGTGAAGGTACATTGGCCTTTATTTATATTTATTTTATTTTTAATGTCTAGTGTTAGATGATAATTTATTTATAATGCCTTGTTTCAGCAATCTATAGTATTTTCCCTCTTTTCTTCTTACAATTTAAGCCTGTAGTTGGCTGGACTAACTAATGTCTTTGATCATTTTGGGCTTAGCCGAGATTAAAGTTCACTAATTTTTGGGGTAGTCAGTCACTGTTGGCTCCATTCCTCAGGATCATCTTTATCTCCTGGTGCCAGTTAAATGATGGAGTTGAATACCCTATACAACTTCCTTATTTACTGTCACCATTGCTTGGTACTTGTTACCCCAAAAAGTTCAATATGATAATATGACTTTCTTTATCCATGTTCCTGGAGCTGAGCTCTTGTCCCTAAAAGGACAGTGATCTTCTTTGTAGCTATTCCCATCACAAGAGGTTGGTGCAACATTGAACATCTGCTTTCATTGGATTACGTAATAAAAAACTGGCTATTACCTAGCTAAGATAAGATACTCCTATATCCTAGGATCTACCACGTGATCTCATTACAGGAAAGGACATATAGGTCATAATTACATTACTTATTTAGTTCATACTAGTGTGGCAACAGTTGTTGTAAATTTAAAAATTTGTGATTTTGCAAAATTAACTTTATTATTATCTTCTCATTGCTAAATATTAAAGTTTAAAATTGAATTTGAATTCATTTTCACCTTGATTTTTCAGCAAATTATTATTCTATGTAAGTATTATGTGGTCAAGATTTCTTGAATCATAATTTACATTATGAAATTTTAATTTTTAGCTATTCAAGGATGTTTTGACAGAAGTGAGGTTAAAAGTGGCTGAAATCAAAGAGGAGCTTAAAAAAAAGTTACAGAGCATGCCAAATAGCCTTGATAACCAAAAGAAGATTATAAGGTGGGCAATTGTTTATTGTATTACAATCCTATTGATAGATTTAAATTAAATGATAAGGGTAGATGTGTGGGGCTCTATAAGCCATTTAATTATTCTTATATCTAATCCTTACTATCCATAATCCTTAGTTCCTTATATTTTTAAAGAATAAAATCATACATAATGACCTCAATGTTCTGTATCTAGGTGATTTGTCTTGAACCAGGTACAATACCTTTCATGACAAGCTTCATTCCCTATCTAACCTTCTAGTTTCAAACCTTGCTCCCTGATGATCCTCTGAGGCTTCTGAAAAGAACATGCCCCCGAGACCTTCTGATTTAGAATATTTTTTGGAGGGCTAACAATAGGTAGTTTCTCCACATCTTTTTCACGTCATGGTTTAATATTATAACCAAAGTGTGTAGCTGGGTAAGGATGGTAAATCTGTTCCCACGACTTTTTAGACTCAAACTTGTGGGATCGATTTGGTGTGGAATAAAAACAATACACCTACATTTTTAGCTTTTTAATTCAAACGGTTTTTCATTCCATATTGTTCCACCACTTCGAAAAATTAAAAAAAAATCTTCTGTACAAAGGAGCATAAAGACATTTTCTGGCAAAATTCGGTGAGTGACACCTTTCAAAAAAGCATCACAACTAATTTCGAAATACTACAAAAAAATAAATTATAAAAGCAAAAAAAGAATGTTGTTTTTTTAAAACTCAATATAGATGAAGTGCTAAATAATCATTATTCATTCAACGACTAAAAAAAAATATTTAATTGTGATTCTTAAACGAAAAACAGATTTTTATTAGAAGAATGAAAATCAAAATATGTATTTTTAGATCTTTTTGAAATGCTTCACTCCTCTGTACTGGAGATTTTTTTCAAATTTTTCGAAGTGGTGAATATAAGAAAAAAATTAAAAACTGTTTTTTTCCTTGAAAATTTGCGTCTTAAAAAGTTTTTAGATTATCAAAAAATGTGTAGAAAATATTTTTTTTTGACAAAAATACATCCTCCCTAAAGAAAGCCATAGAGAATACCACAAGAACAAGCGAGATCTTTGAAGCAATGATTGATAGTGTCTAAATAGACAGCATTATAGAGCGCTGGCCTGGGGCGCATTTTGAAAAACATAGATTTTATCCAATCATTTTGTACTAAAATGATTCAGAATGTTTTATAAGTAATGTAATTTTGAATTTTTGGTGTGAATAATTGGTTACACATTTTTCATTAATAATTAGAAATATTACTCAAATGTAAGATTTCAGAAAAAAATAAGTTTTTATTTTATTTTTTCATATTGTTCCACCACTTCAAAATATTCGAAAAAATTCCTGTGTATGGAGGAGTATATAAGATATTTTATGAAAAAATCGGTGATTGACACTTTTCAAAAAGGTTAAAAAAATACATATTTTGGTTTTCCTTTATTGCTAAAAAGTGGCTTTTCATTTAAGAATCATGATCATGTCATTTTTTTATGGCTTTGACCCTTAAGAATCAGAGAAAAAATTATCAACACAAAGTTTGAAGTTTACAAAGTTTACTATTAAAATAAAAAAACTGCTGAAGGAATTAGTCCGGGTGGCGGTCATTAAATGAAACAACTTAATAGTTTCAACTATTTTATTGTTTGCCATCGTTTCGACCCCCATTGTGGGTCATCATCAGGGCGTCTGGTAGGTGAGTGGAAACTGGAATCAGTTTCCACTCACCTACCAGACGCCCTGATGATGACCCACAATGGGGGTCGAAACGATGGCAAACAATAAAATAGTTGAAACTATTAAGTTGTTTCATTTAATGACCGCCACCCGGACTAATTCCTTCAGTAATTCTCAACGGTCAACTAATTATATCCACAATGATAAAATAAAAAAAAATTGAAAAAAGACGTTTTTTAAAAATCTTTAAAACCATTTGAATTTTACCATCAGATAGGCAGATTAACCATCCTTACCCGGCAATACCCTTTCCTTGATGTATTTATTATTGCAATTGTAAATTTCAATAAATATATATTTACAAACAAATTAAATTGAGGATGTATAGTCGACTGTAGAAACTATTATAGGTGGAATAATCAGGAGTCATTCTTTTTCTAAATATTTTTAATTTTGCTGATGTTTCGGCTCAAGCTTGTGAGACATCATCAGGGCTACAAACATCAGAACAAAAGAGATACATAGTAATGTGATAATGACAAATGTTTTGTATATAGTGACAATGATAACATTTAAAAATAAAACAGAAAATATTCCAACATTATTATTATACACTTGGACATGGCTCAGTAATGGTACGTTTATAGATAATTTTTTACTTCTATAATAAAGTCTAAATTTTTGTTTTTATGCTTATCATCATCATATTGTTTATCATATTATTATTATTTGTATCTATAATGTTTCAGTATGTTGGTATATTTTCTGTTTTATTTTTAAATGTTTTCATTGTCGCTACATTAAAAAAATTTGTCATTATCACATTAATATGTATTTTCTTGTTCTGATGTTTGTAGCCCTGATGATGGCTCACAAGCTTGAGCCGAAACGTCGGAAAAATTAAAAATATTTAGAAAAAGACTGACTCCTGATCATTCCACCTATAAAAAAATTAAATCATATAACAGCGTAAGAGTAACAGAGTTGTAGATCTTCAAACTATACTTTGAAAATTAGGAATGAAAAAAATAAGTTTTTCAATTTCTAACATCTTAAAAAATCCTTGATTTGATAATAAAAAAAAATATATAGAATAGTAACAAAATCTATTTTTTCCATTATTTATTTACAGGAACTTGGTTCAGTTGGAATACGAAGGTGATCCAGGTTGGGAAGGCATCACTGTAAGAATGAACTTTGTCATGGAGCAGTTAAATGCCTGTCATTCTTTCTATTCGGAACAAATAACCAGTATAAACAATTTTTAATATAATGTTATAAATATTAAATGTGTCCAAATTGATACTTAATTTTGCTTTTAGGTGTTAAATCAAAAAGTGGAAAAAGAGACAAAAATTCTCAGGATAAACAGGTATGAATGTATTATCTATATTAAATCGATATTAAGCAACATTTAAGTAAGCATTTCATTGCCTCAAAATTTTTGTGTTGGCTACACTGAATTTCTCTATACTTGCAATTATGGTTTGTTTATAAAATTATATCACTAGGTAAATTCTACAAAATAAATTTGTATTTATATTTATTAGTCTGTTCCTACTCAATTATTTTGCCTGCTATATATATATATATATATATATATATATATATATATATATATATATATATATTAATATATATATATATAATAATTGTTATGTATTGAGAATACTAAGAGAATAAGTTCAGTATTAAATAAGTTTGAAATTAGTCAAGTAAAGGTTTATAACCCTTTGTCGGTAAAAGTTAAAAGGATTGGACATCCCCCCCATGAGATTTCCCATGGACAGCGTGATACCCCAAGAACATTCTAGACCCCAGCCGCTAGGCTGGACAAAGACTGGACTGGGCACTCCCATATCAGCCCTGCCTTCCTTTGTTCGATAAAAGATCGATTTAAATGCTATGTCTATAACCGGCTGCTTTTCTAAGGCAGCGGTAACTTTAAATCAGTAATTAATCTATTTAATTTAATTATATATTATACCTTTTGGAACCATCGGATTTCCTTTCCAAAGGTTTCGTGTTTATCAATTCCAATGAGTGGCATGCAGGGGAAGATCAAATTACTGACAGATTTAAATTAGAGCAATTATTATTAAATATAACTATAACATAGATTTCAGGCTTACACTCTATTTACACAATTTCCAGACCTATGATTGAGAATACTGAGGGGTTCGTGGTTATTATCTTTGCCATACAATATAACATTAAAAGGTTACCTTAAAAACACAGCTACCGAAGATGGTGGAATTGGTCACTACTAAGTTTCGTACCCCAGCGACTCGGCTCTGCTCTCTGGTCTCCGACGGACTTCTTTTCGACCTCTGACTCTTTCGTGGCTCGACTCAACTGCTGTTCTCGATGGTAGTACCCGTCTTGTCTCTCACTTCACTTCCACTGCCTCTTCTTGTGGATCGAACACCCTCGTCACTTCTATCCCCTCTTCTTTTCCAAAAAAGTCCCATATTTTGGAATTTGCCGATCTTTTATCGAACAAAGGAAGGCAGGGCTGATATGGGAGTGCCCAGTCCAGTCTTTGTCCAGCCTAGCGGCTGGGGTCTAGAATGTTCTTGGGGTATCACGCTGTCCATGGGAAATCTCATGGGGGGGATGTCCAATCCTTTTAACTTTTACCGACAAAGTGTTATAAACCTTTACTTGACTAATTTCAAACTTATTTAATACTGAACTTATTCTCTTAGTATTCTCAATACATAACAATATATATATATATATATATATATATATATATATATATATATATATATATATATATATATATATATATATATTTTATAATACTACTTTTTTTAGCATTTTAAGGCATAAATATATATATATATATATATATATATATATATATATATATATATATATATATATATATATATATTTATAATACTACTTTTTTTAGCATTTTAAGGCATAAAATCTAAGGTCATCAATACCTAGATATAATTTGTATATTCAATCTCAATAAAGAAAATTTATATAGCTAAACAAAAAAGTAAACTAGAACGGAACTATAGTAAAAAAAAAATATTCACAAGTATAAATGTATATTTTAATGAAGATAATAGATTTTATAAGTTTGATATAAAACAAATATTTTTTAAAACATTTAAAAACTAATTTAATTGATTCCTCCCTATTACCTGAGATTCTTGGTATATCTGGATTTATTCTCATTTTATTGTGATGCAACTAATAATATGGGATTCTTGAAAAATATGCTGAATGGTGAGGGTTCCATTTCAATGCTGACACCCTCGGCATGGGCTGCCGAGTGAAAATAGAAAAGTGTATCAGTCGTGAGTGTCCTGCCGGGTATAGCACTATTAAACAGGTCTTCAGCACAGTATTTCGGTCCTAAAGCTATGCAGGGGAAATAGTTGCGTGGGAACAAATATTTTATGTAAGATTCAGGTTAAACTGTATTTGATAAATTTGGTTTCCTTAGGCTGCTATCAACTGTAGGGTGGAATGTATTGAGGACCTCTGTGATATTATATCTATACTTATACCTGATCTATGGTCACTCGGACAATCATATTTCAGTGGTGAACTTAGCACAAAATTTGACCAGAATAAACTTGACGAATTCAAGGTTAGATTTCATAGCTCAGAACAATATTTATCGATAATTAATGTGTTTGTTATGATATAATAATACTGTATTTTACCTTTAAAGGCAGGAGTAGAAAATTGCTTAAAGGAAATGTGTCGCTTAGTCAGAGAAGTGGCCAGTAAAGGTTTGACGGGAAGTTGGCCACATTGCTTGCAGGTGGTTAGAGCCGTGCTCATTGCTCTAAAGCATATTCCTCATGATACTATCCTTGCCCTTGTACAGTTCTTTAGGTGATCAAATACATTTTTATTTTAGTTTTTATTAATATTTCTTTTAATTTGTTATCACTGTTGTTATTTTGTTTAATGTATTTTAGGATTGAATGTGTAAAAAATATTCTCATGACTACTGCAGAGCAAACTAAAAAATTGGTTGACAAGGAAGATTGGGTTCTTATTCATGATTCAACTCACGGCACTATCACACATCTTGTAAATTGAATTTTTATTCTTTTAAATTATATCAGTCAAACATTTTTTATCATATTTAATGAAAGCTTGTTTTATCTGATAAAAAAACATAAAAACAATTAGCATATAGATAAACCAAAAATTTACTGGCTAAAATTACTTCTTTATGAAACCGAAATTTCTTTATTTTAATAATATTTAATCATCATTTGTTTTCTAATCTGTTACTATATTGTTCTCCAAACTAGAGTATAAATATTGGTTTATTCTATAAGCATATCCTACAAATTACAAATTGCTTTCAACAAACTAGAAAAATCTACCTATATTTATAATATTTATCTAATATTTCAGCCTACAAAACTAAAATTATCTCTATTTTATTTTCAGCCGAGTCTTTTTGAGAAGTTATTTAATGATTCTTTGAGTATTCTCAAGGAATCAGCTCTTAAACTAGGGCCAAAGGAAACTGAATTATTTCTTAATCCATCTACAAGATCAGAAGTTAATGAACTGGCTCATACAATTTTTAACAACTATATTCAGGTAAAATAATTATTTATTAATAATATCTATGCTATGCTGATATGAGTTTCTTCACATATCCAATTGAAATCTCACCCTAAATATTCTAATGGTCTCCTTCTTAAGTTTATATAATTTCATTTTATATAATTACTTTTATATTTGTTATTAAATTTACTTTTATAATTGAGTATGTTTTGGTTTATTGTTTTCAATAATGAACCGTTGTAGTCGACAAAAAAAAAAAAAAAAAATATCCTCTCCAAAATTTGAGGGCTTACGTTTAAAGATGCATAGAACTGGAATATCAAATAAAAAAAAATCCGTTTGTTCACGTCATTCCTCCGAAACTACTTTACCAGTTTTAAATATTAAAATAACCAGCAGAGATATAGTGTTTTGAAATTAGCAGTGGTGATATGCTATTTTCCTTCGAATTATATATTACTTTTCATATTACTTAATTTTCTATCTACAGCTTTATAAAAAGATATACCCTAATATTGTTATTTGGAAATAATAAACCATTGTGTAATAATTTTCAGCTTTTACTTTTTTCTTTCTAGTGCTTGGATACATTATCTGACATAAATGATGACGAGCAATCCATGTCTGTATCACAGCTTGCTTTTCCAACATTTAGGACATCACTATCACATACCTTGGTAAGTGAACTGTATTATTGTCATTAGGTTTGCTTTCTTCATTATTTTTTTAAAGTCAAATTTAAGATCTGAAAATTTTGCAATAAGTAGACTGCTATCAATACTTTAATAAAATAAGTTACATCACAGTCTATTTTCTATATTTCTCTTTATTGAGGTATTTCCATTGCTTTCGGCATTATGAGCACCATATTCATCTGTGAAAATGTTTATCAATGCAATTAATGAATAAAGGACAACAAAGTTTGTATATATTTTTTTAAAAAAGTAATTCGAAATATTTAGAATTATTATCTTTTAATTATGTTAGTCATTCAGGTTTTAGCCAAGCTTGCTTATCAAATTTTAAATCTAACCAATAATAATAATTAATTATTGTATAATTATATACTGCAGTTTGTTGTATTTTGTTACTTACTAAACTCAGTAAATGATTGCTAACTAAAATAAAGAAATAAATCAATACTTGATGTCCATATTTATTTAAGTCATTATTTTATTTACTACTCTTGTTCATTTAAAACTACTTTTAATGCGAAAGTCGTATGATTTTACTGTTTCAGAATTGGGAGGATCGTGTGTTAGCATGCATTTCAAACTGTAGGTACTCTTGCGAAGTGACAGCACCCAGGATGGAAAAGACCTGGAATGAAGCTGAACTTCCCTCCCTGGGACTCGCTAAACCTATTTCAGACCTTAGGTCTTTGAAGTCACGACTTACTGCATGCTATATAGAAAACCGAACGGATCCTCTTGTTGGGACAGTAGAACCGTCGATGTATATCGGACAATTTGAGTGGGAAGCTGACTTCATTCCTGTAGGAGTTCGGCCCTATGCAAATGAAATAATAGCTAATGTATTAGTTGTTCATGCTCAGGTATTTTATTTGCTCACATATTTTTATTCTTTTTACCTCTTATTATTAAACAGTAAGTCTGCACGTATCGATTGCATTGTCAATGTTTAATCTAAAAAAAAATTAATTTGTGTTCCGATACTATATTCAATATTAGAAACTATTAATATTTCTCAGTATATGATATTGGTGATGAGTATTTTTTATGATAGCTTATTTTTTCATGAACTTTTTCTGGATTCTTTAATGATTGATTTTCTGCTAGGAACAATTAACTACTAAATAATTCATTACTGTATGGACATTTTGAACATATTTTCCCTAGAGAGAAATAATTTTTTCAGAAAAAAAGAAAACAAAATAATGCTGCCCAAATGTTTTCTATTGCTCTATTGACACAGCATATCTGAAAATAAACATATTATTTCTACAGTTACATTTTGCTAGTTTTATCTTACTTTTTTTATGTCAATAATCACTTAGCATTTGTATTTAATTATAATGTCCTATATGCCAATCCTATTTTCTTATATAATGCATATAAATTATACAAAAAAAAAAAAATAATAAATAAATAAAAACAGACAACTTATTTAACTTATAAGTTTTGGAAGTGATGACAAATAAAAAGATTGGTCGGGATACGGAACAATGATAATAATAAAAACTTTTAAACTAAGAGATCCTAAAATATATATTTTAAATATACTTCCTACTTAAATCATAAATAATTAATAAGGCAATTCATTAATAATTAAATAAATTGGCACTTTAGTGAGCAGGAAGAAGGAATGCATTGGCTAGGAATTTCATAACCTCTAAAATACGATTAGGGAATTCTTAATTGAGTTAATATTATGTATATCTTTATTTATTTATTTTCTTTTACCACTATATTTAGACTAATTTACTAATTTTACACACTAATTTTGTACAATAATTTCTAATTTTGAATTTTATTGAAAATACGACCTTAGTGATGTTCAAAATTTATTTTGACATTGATTTTATTATATATAATTCTTATAAAAGTAATTGGTACTTATTTTGTCATATTCTGTCATTTGTTTATCTGACCTCTAGCAGTAGAACTTGGCCAATTCTTACTTGGTATGAATAAATAAGTGTGAAGTTTCAAGTTAAAGAAAAATCAACAGAAGTTTTAAATGTTTGTTGTTATAAGAAGGATTCTAAAATTTCTTCAATACAACTTATTTTTTATGAACTATCTAGGTTGAAAGACGCTGTGGTTGGCTAAAGGAGGAAGTGCTAACTGAAGTTGTAGAAACTGTGGCAGAAGAGCTGTCAAGGCTTATGCTGTGTGTTTCTCAGATGAGTCGAGCTGGTGCTATTCAGGCAACGCTAGACATTACAGCGGTAGAGCATGCACTTGCAAAGTACACCACTGCCCAGGCCAAGTGATTAATCTATTATTAATATACCTAAATATAATTGCAATATTAACCAATACAGTTCAAATAAACAAATCAATATATTTAAACTCACTAATACCATGATTTATTTCTTTTCTTTTCTTTTTTTTTTATTGTATTCCACTCTTAAATGTTTTATTTCTTCTTTATTCTTTTTTGTTTTCTCAGTTCTGACAGATTTCTACAGTTTGAATTATCCTCCAAATATCTGTTTAAATAGTCACTAGCATAGAGATGATAAAATTACCTTATTATAGAAATATAAAACAATAAATCTAGTATGCTCAACACATGATTTTCACCTACCTCCGATATTAAAATCAATTCACAAGTTTTCAAATACAGTTAAACATTTTAAAGTTTTAATTAAATTGAATTTCGGTAAAAACATGTGTTTTATGAAATAATCTATTATATTATTATCTAAAACAATCAGCTATTTTTATCAGCTTTTCACCCTTCTCATTCACTTTTACAAGTCTGTGTTTAAGATAATATTTTTTCTAAAATCTTAAGCTTTCCATCGGTCTACATCTATATTCTTCTTATTCAGTTCAAAAATACAAAATCGTATTAAAAAATGTTTTTTTTTTAAATATTTTATTATCGTTTAGTTGGATATCGAATTCGTTAAACTAATATATTTATTTACACCTTTTTTATCAATGTTAACAAGATGATATAGGTATTTTTTTTTTTTAGTATACAAAATTAAAGGTACTTTTGAGGAAGAAAATTTAATAAATCGACATTTAAGCCGCATCAGACTACTTAATCAGAATAAAGTTTATATGATATTAATGGCCATTAAATTTTACATTGATATAGCGAGTTTAATCAAAATTGTTAGAGCAGTTTTCAAAAAAATCACAAAGAGGCCAAAGGCATGGTGTAAAGTTGTAGTCACAGTTAGCTGATTTAAGTGAAAAAGTTGCTGTAACTTCTCGGAATATGAAATTTCAGTATTGTGCTAGTACCTTTTGTTTTTGTGCTAGACTTACCACACACACACATAGACCTTTTTGCAGGACTTCGTTATTTGGACTCAGGGAACGCTAAAATGTGTATTTCCGTTGAAAAGTGGAATTCGAAAATTTTTACAATTGCAATACTTTCCCTTTACTATATATTTCATATTTAGATAAGTGAAAGTAAAAATACTACATTGAAGCAATTAATATGATTCCTAAATAATGCATTAATAAAAATTAAATTCATTTTTTAAAACTTTTTCTTTGTGTTCTTGGGTCTAATTAAAAAATTTTTTAATTATTTCATTGATTTTTTGGCAGGCAAAATAAATGGTATCAGCCGTAAATCCAAAAATTAATATTAATGAAATATGTTTCTTAAGATACCAAGTCATATTTAATGTTAAAACGTTAAACAAATTTTCTTACAGACCTTACTCCTTTTTATGTCTTTTAAAATATAAATGTTATTATTGTTCAGCTGTTGATTAATTTTTTTCCAGAAATTTCTTCAGCGAAGCTCTCGACGCTATTCCAGCGTTAGATGAAGAAAGTAAAAAGTAAGTGGATATTAAATTAATTTCTAGATATGACTCAACTAAAGTAGTGTCTAGTTATTTAATAGTTAAAGGTTTCATTCAAAGCTTCATTATATCTTCTACTAACTGATGACATAATATCAATGTACATGATTAGAGTTCATTATCTATCACTTCTTATGTATCTGTATTTTTAGGACTGTTGATAAGTTGCTGGCTGAATATAAAAAGAAGATGTACATGCAGCTTCTTCCTTTCGAAGTAAAATCAAAATCATAGTTTTAAATGAAGTATTTATTATTTTTTAAATTATTATTTGTTATATATTATGGAACTATTGACATTAAATTGCAAAGTATTGTTTTGTATATAATATCACTGTTACATTTGTATTGGAAAAAATCATATTTTATTTAATATACTATTATTATTGTAAATTGTTCTTCATTAAAGAATTCTTTTATTTTTTGTTTAACACTAAACCTACCTACAATTCTTGTATACCTATTCCTACCGTGCGTGGTAAAATTGACCAGTAATTAAAAAGTTTATCGATTTTATTATTTAGTGCAGATAATGGTTGATTTGTGGCTAAATGTATATAAAATATAAATACTTTGACATTTTTAGGGTAAATATCTACAACAGATTATTACACTTTGTAAGGAATAACAAATTTACATCCATGTTTTGATACTTTACCTTATCTCTTTGAAATAAACAATCGTAAAAAAAATTGCATAAGAAACTCTTTAGAAGTGCACTACTTGAGACTGTAATCAATACTGTCGTTATTTACTCTTTTCAATTGAAAACGACTCTGAGATAACTGTAAAAAAATTTTCTCTGAGATAACTGTAAAAAAATTTTCTCTGAGATAACTGTAAAAAAATTTTCTCTGAGATAACTGTAAAAAAATTTTCTCTGTGATAACTGTAAAAAAATTTTCTCTGAGATAACTGTATAACATTTTTTCCCACCGGTCATATTGACCGACCGCAGTAATTAGCCCACACAACAAAATAGTGGAAAATGACTAAAAGTAAAGAGTGAAGAAAATATTATTTGCATATTCTAAGAATTGTCATATAGTTTTATAACGGTATTATAATGTTTAAAAATGTGTAAGTTTTAAAAAAAGTTTGAAAATGGTCAATTTGACCGGTACTGGCAGGTTTAGTGTTAACTACATACATAATTGTTTTATGTTATTTATCTTATTTCTTTATACCTTCGGCATACCTTTGGGGACCAATGCATTAAAATAATGGAAAATTAATTATAATGTATATTCATATCAATAAATAAACAACATTCTATTTAATAGTGGGAAATTGTTGATATGATTCAAAGAATATTTGATTGGAGGACAGGAAGGAGAGAAAGGGAGGGGGAGATGAAGGGGAAAAGTTGGAGGGGTTCTAAAAGAAAACACAAATATAATTAAGTATATTTTAATTAGTGTCAGTGTCAGGTCTTCATTATTATTGAAACAAAATAACAATTATCAAAGTATTTAAGTGTAAAACTTCATGGGGTCTGAATGAATGATTGTGTTAATCTCCATTCAATAGATATTTAAACCTACAAAGATAAGATCTGAGAATCATTCAACAATAAAATAATAGTTCTTAATATTTATTATATTTAGCCTTATTTTATTTTATTATTTTCCACCGTATATCACATTACTTACCAAGATTAAGTAAACAACTAATAAATTTCTTTTCAATATTTTTTCAAATCAAGTGTAAGCTTTTCCTCCTTCGGAGGGGGACGTTAAAAGGTGTTCCCGAGCCTGTGCGATGTCAGGTACTCTTTAAAGATCCTTCTTCTTCTTCTTTTGCTTCTCCCTGTTGTGCCGTATCAGCGTAGGGGAGCGTTCAGCAACCGGCTCCAATCCTCTCTATTCCCAGCTAGGTTCCTGGCCTGGCGGAGATCTTTCCCTCTTCCTCTGCAAAGCGTGTCCACGTACTCCAGGTAGGACATCCTTGGTAGCCCCCGAGGCCTTCTCCCATCTGGCACGTAATCCATAGTTTTTAGAGAATCTCTGTGATCCTCCATTCTAATAACGTGGCCGAACCACTTCAGCTGGCGGGTTTGCAGAATTTCTTTTAACGGGGCAACCTCCAGTTCCTGGCGTATCCGCTCATTCCTGACACGATCTCTTCTTGTCTTTCCGACTATTCTTCGTAGGAACTTCATTTCAGCAGCTGTGACTCTGCTCTCCTGCCAGTCTGTCAATATCCAGCTTTCAGCTCCATATAGTAGTATAGGCAAATATACTGACTTGAAGATATGAAGCTTAACACCTCTACCCACCTCTCACTTCCCTACTACAGTATTGCATATCTGATAGTAGACTGCATTTGCCTTCATGATTCTATTTGATATTTCAGAGTCTACTTTCCCAGATTTTTCTATTACTGTGCCGAGGTAGGTGAAATCCGTAACCACTTCCATTTCCTCTCCATTACAGTATATATGGACATCTTCCGCTTGCCTTCCCACTTGTAGAATCTTGATTTTGCTGGTATTGATTTTCATTCCCTTTCGGCTAAGCTCTTCATGCCATTCAGTTACCGCTTGCTGTAATTTATCTACGTTGTCCGCCACAAGAACAATGTTGTCCACGTAGAGGAGAAGTTGAATCATTACTGGGCGAAGGTTTCTACGGCCCAGGAAAGTCCTCCCCGTTCTTCTTTTACATATGGTGGCCACTTCATCCATGTAGAGCAAGAATAACAAAGGGCTTAAACAGTCCCCTTGTTTGACCCCCCTTGCTATGCTAAAGACATCCAACTCCTGTCCGTTCAGCCTTACTACTCCTTTTGATTCTTGATATATAGATTTAATGGCTTCCGCCAAGCTCCTTGAGACATTCTTAACTCTGAGAGCCTCCCATATTTCATTTCTTGGAACGGAGTCAAACGCTGCTTTGAGATCAAGGAAGGCGAGATACATACTTCTGTCTCTATCCCAAGATTTCTGGAGAACATTTCGCAAAGAGAAAATGTGGTCCTGGGTTTGCCGTCTTGGTCTGAACCCGGCTTGTTCTTCTCCGATTAGGTGCTCCACTAGGGGTCTTATCCTTATCCTTATAAAACCTGGATAGGCAAAATTTAGGACTCCCAGTGTAGCATCGTCCGATTAGCCATAGTAGCATAAAGTGAGTTAAAGAAATAAACAAACAAACAGCAAGCTTTTCCTTGGAAATTAATCGATTATATTTAACATCTATTTGTAGATTTTTAAGTATGTATTATTTTTCTTAATTATCATCCATTCATAGAAGAATGAATCGCTTCGTTAAAAATCAATTAAATATTGCTCATAAATGATAATAGGGATCAAAATCAATGGTAAGTGAATAAAAATAACTTCTTTATAAAGGACTTTATTTTTCTTTTGCATAGTAACAACAATATTTATTTTTATAATGAACATTTCTTAACATACATATGCATATGATTATAACAGTAAATATATATATAAATATATTCACGATGAACAAATGAAAACATGTAACAGTTTCTAAAAATCAATAAGTTTGCAATATATAAGCTGATATTCGTATTTTTCTTTTTATAAAATATACAATATCTATTAATAATTACACAACTATACACCATATATATAATAATTTGTGACAAATATTCTTTTATTATAAAGTAGGAATTTCACCTGTATATTTTTACAATGCTATACAACAATCTAAACATAGATTCACATTAACACAGATTTTACTGGGATTGGACACATACAACTATAGTAATTTTAATAGAAATTTTTATAACATACATTTTGAATTGTCATCATGCTGATACTATTTGAAATCATTCTATTGTTTCTCGAATCTATTAATTTTATTTCCATAATTAACCAGAGAGAACTTGCTATGTGAGATATACTTTCAAATGTTCAAATAAAAAAATTAAGTGAGATGTATTTGTTATGACAGTTTCACAGCTTTACATTATCGTTTGCCTGTTTCACTTTGGCGTTTTAAAGATTTTTTGCAGTATGTAAGTGATTCTAATACTAGGACTGAGCTGCAAAACACAAGTTCCTTAAATCAAAACTCTCTTTTGTCAAATTGTTTTCAGAGAACTAGATTTTTGTTTGTATTATATTGCATTTTCTATATATTTTTTAATGAAGATGTCAGGTGAAGAGAAACAAAAACATATTTTTTTAAAGATGTGGATGTTTTAGGCTTTAATTTGGCTCAATCGTAACCTTTTTTTCCCCCTTAAGTTGATTTTTAAATACAATTTGCTATTGAAGTCTTCTTCAATGATTAATCAAAAATGTAATTTCCATTGCGAGTTCTCTTCGGTTGATTCTTGACATTTGATTCTCGGCTCGTTTAAAGAACTAATATGAAGAGTTTATTTATGAGAAAATACACTAGTTTTATTTGTGATATACGAACATTTCAGATATGATTATGTCTTGTAAAGTGGTTCGGTTATTTGTCAAAACTAAAAGGTCCTGAATTTTACGGCAGATAAGCTCTCAATTCTGTAGGGAAATGACTAATTGGACCCAATGTACATTCCAACATATTTTTAGTCATATATATTTTTTTTCTTTTTTTTTTCTTTTACCTCTAGTTTTGGCACAAATATATACACAAAATATATAAATTTTTTTATTAATTATCATCATGTCTTATCTTTATCTCATTATGAACAATTCACATAAATAAAAAGTATTAAACAACTGTTTACACTTGAATCAGAAAGTTTATAAAATATAAAAACAACTATAAGTAACATCACACAATTATATAATAACTAGTTTAGTCTATTCATTCATGTCTTATATGAGCGATTAACATATGTCTTTGTGCATTTTTTATTTTTTATTTTTATAATTGTAAGATCAACTGAATGAGTGATAAATAATATTTTTGAGTAAAAAAATGAATTCAAACCACCTTTAGCCTCTATGTAGGCAAATGTTCAGCATTACTTCATATTTTTATTAACTCAGGTCTGAACCAACTTTTAAGATTATGAGAATTGGAAGAGAAATGCACCTCTCTATATCTTTTTTCATACCAAGGACAGTTTTTTCCCCAAAAATATTTCATATCACCTGTATCTACTTATTTTAATTAATATGTTTCTTGATTATAGGTCATCTTGTGAATTTGAAAGATTACCCAAATTAATAACAGTAGCAAAGGAATTTTAAAGAATTGTTTTGCTATCAATATTTTAGAGTTATTGGTTATAATAAAATTACAGTTAAGAGATGACATCACATATGCAGGCATACCAATGAATTTTATGTTGATATTTCACAAAACTATAGGCAAGGGCATAATAATTATTAATATTTGATATAAAAGTTTTAAGTATATATTTTGCATAAATATTCTTGTAAATTTTGAACTTTTTTTCTGGAGAATAAGAAAGTGTAATATAAGAGTTTTGACAAACTTATTTTTGTTTCTAGTCTTGTTTAGAAGAAGTTTTAATTTCTAATCTTAAAAACAAATAATTTCCTCATGTATTGCACATACATATGCTTGCTCACTTCAGTTAATTCTGAAAGATCTTTTACAACGTAAATGTCTATTTAAGTGACAACATTAAATCTTACAAAATCGAATATTGCAATTTGTTTGGTAATAATTATTTATATATCAAGGTTTCATACCAAAATGATAATTAAAAATGAAAACTTTTAGTAACTAACAAAGAAAATATTTTTATTTTGGATAAATCTTTTGAGTATTATAGATTCAGACTCAGCAGAAGATACTAAAAAACAAAATAATTTTGTTTAAAATCATTAATTTATGTGACTTTTATATCATAGGATTATCATGTTAGTATTACGATAAATTTTTCCTTGTTTTGTACTGGACAAAAAATAATTGTATAAAAAAAAAGAAAAATCTATTTTATCAATTTAAAATTAACTAAAAAACTTTCTTGTGCAATATTATAATAATCATTTTTTTTATAATAATAATTAATATTAATTATTTTCAACTGTTAGGACTGTGTTAACCATGAACTTATTCAATACATACACACAAATATATACACAAGAATTGCAAGAATAAAAAAAAAAAAAAATTCTTCAGGAATTTTTTTTAAACAGAAAATTATGCAAAGTAAGTTTGCTTAGGGGTCGAGTAAAGAAGTTAATCAATCCTTAAAAAAAAAAGTAATAATAAATAAAAAAAAAGAAGATTAATCAATACTTTCCAAGATAAATTATTCTGAGAAAAAGTTAAGTCACTGATTTAATTACCTAATCTATTGACATTTCTAATTATACCTAACTCCTGTATTGTTCACATGTCTCATGGTTTTTTATTTCTATATATTTTTTTTTAGTTTAAAGGATATACACAATCTATATAAACACTTATAATACATTTCATCTAAACACCTAATAATGTATCCTATGAATACCTCAATTTACATTCAATATTGAGAGCTTATAACATTTTCACCTTTAGAATTTTATTTCCAAAAACATAAAAAACAAGGAAAATCATATAAAATACATATTTTTCAAGTAGGCCTAAATTATTTTACTTAGGATTAACTGAGGAAATAACCCAAAAAGAAATTAGTTAATTTCAATTGGACAAGAAAGAAATTTCAGATTTTGTACTGGCCGGAAATCGATTCACAGCCCTACAAGTCTGACTTGACCAATTATGAAAAGACTATTATTCCCCACAAACCCTTAAATTCATTTTGATATCCTAAATGAACTAATTTTCTTATTAAATGATTGTTCTCAATACCTCCAATACTATGGACGGCTGTGATAATGAAAATGTTGGGCTCTTTGTAGTAGTACATTGTATGGCCATAAATATAAATTGAAAAGCTTAAAATGCCTAACTCAACCGATTACATTTTAGACAATCCAGGATTTTAAAATAAACAAAAAACAATATGAAAAATTTATGTTATAAAAAAATGAGCATGTGAGCAATCCAATGATAGCTTACTGATGGCATTCGATCACCGATCACATTGATCTCTTCATAATTAATCTAAATTCCTCAAAAAAGAGTAAACATTTGACAAACATGTGGAAAAGTATGTCAAACCACAATCATTTTCATATGACAAGGAAAAAGTCTTTTGGTTGATCTCTTGTGGATGGCTGTCATCCATTATGATTGAGACAAAAATATCAAACTGTTCTTAAGATGCACAGTGTCATTTTAACATCTTGATTCAAATAATTGAGTCAAATGCTGCCAAAGAGTTTGTTATTGAAGCATCTTCCATACATGATTCTAGGAACTCATCCAAAGTAACCACTCCATCCTTGTTGCGATCCATTTTCTAAACATATTTTAATAAAAAAAATCATTACAATAAATAATATTATTTTTATATAAATAAAGTTATTAATTAAGATGCTAAATAGTCCTAAGAAATATTTCATTAAAAAAAAAAAAAAGAGAGATATGATCATTAATATGATTCAAGAATAAATTCTTCTTTACAAAAAGAAATACATAAATAAACATTTTACCATGCTAGTAATAACAGAAGGAAGCGGCATGATCAAGTGGATAAAACACTAGTCTACTGTTCTCCGGGTCCTGGGTTCGAATCCCGGCTGTGGCAGAATATTATTTATTGTTAATTCAGCCGAGGGGTGAACTTAGGGTATGGAGACCCTCCTGGGGCAGACCCATCCTCTATAAAGTGGGTACCCAAAATTGGAGAAAAAACCTGGCGGCTGAGTGTGATCTCAGTCAAGTCACCTCATTGCACGGCCGTTGGCCAAGAAACAGTACAAATCTCTATATGTACTGAGCCCAAGATCCTTCATGGGTTGTAGTGGTACAGGATTTTTTTTTTTTTTTAATATAGGAAATTAGCACATCATTTATAATTTCTCTAAGTCAATCTTGAAATCCTGTGATCACTATTAATAATTAAATGATTCATATTAATAAAAACAGAAAACAATACTATAATATGATAAAAATGATTTCACCTGAAAAATTGTGTCTAGCCTGGCGTTGAGATACTGGTGAGGTGGATGAGGCCCATGTCCCAAGAGACCATAGACCGCAGATACCACCTCAGCCATTTCTTCCCGGCTTACTCTACCGTCTCCGTTCAGATCATACAATTTGAATACCCACCTAAGTCTCTCCTCAGCTGATCCCCTGCACAGGATTGACAGCCCACAAGCCATATCCTGTCAATAGATCATAACTATTAATTTTTTATTTTATTATATCATGGAAATACAATGCATTTATTTGCTTACAATCGTGCTTAATGACCATCACTCCATAATTAAAAAGCTGCTAAATTACAGTCGTACAAGCCACGAATGGACCTGAATATATATGAGTGAGCAAAGAGAGCTGTAAAATGGATGCAGAGGTCGACAACGGAAGCGCTGGGCTGACGAAATCACCAAAGCCAATGGATCTTTATGGATGAGATTAGAAAAGACCGAAAACTTTAGAAAAATAAGTGTCAGCAACTCCAGATTCAAGGTTTGGCTAGTGTCCATTAAAGACTGTAATCTCCCTTCAGGAAAGGTCTATATGTAAATACATTGATTGTAAATAGTTATTTTCTCAGTCTACTAAAGAAAGATATCTTTTTTATTTGTATTTTCAAATGTATAAAGACTCATTATTATTATAAATTACAGTCATACAAGCCACGATTGGACCCGAATATATATTAGGATGACTGAACTATTAAAGCAATCAAGGCTGGTGGCGCTGGCATCCAGTCTCAGGACCAACCACAACAGACTAAATGCTCACCTTTACAGGAAGTTTAAAATAGGTAACAGTCCTATGTGTACTTGTGGGGGAGATCAAACTGCTGTGCATATTCTTCAGAGCCTTTTTTGATGAGGCTTGAATGAGGGTATGGCCTGAGCCGAAATCATTGGGAAGCAAGCTTTAAGGGACTTTGTTAGACTACCGTTTCCTTCTTTAACTGCCAATTATGCCAAGAATGTGACTATCTGATAGTAAGAATGAGGAAGAAGAAGACAGTCATACTTTTTTTTTCATTTAGCGAAAAATTAAAATTAATTCATTTCTTAACTTTGTCGCACATTCAGTGGATAGTAATTATTTTTTAAAAAACTATAATCACAATAAAATGTTATTCAGAGGTTGCTTCGCCTTCTGCATATTCATGACACTTTGTAAACTCCTTTTAATTTTGAAGGAAAGCTGCTTGATAAATGAATTATAGGAGCCAATAATTCCTAAACAATTTTAAATATCAAAGTACTTTGTTTTTTTTTTTCTCTGGCGCCACAGGCTGTGTAGGCCCTTGGCTGCGTGGTATAGACTCTTGGGAGAATATACTCACGTTTCTCGATGAAATTTTTAGGGTAGGGTCATCACTCCTTATGTCTAATTTTTGCGAGTTGCCACCAGTAGGCTGACGAGTCTCACTACCCGGGGGAGAGGCTGTGAGTGAGTCCCTATTTAATTATATTTTTATAAAAGTCCCGCTGGGACTGGGCTTGAACTCACAACTCTGGCGTGGGAGAGTAGCTCACTAGCCACTCAGCCACCGGCTCCCCATCAAAGTACTTTACGATCAATAAAATCAGAAGCTCCTTACAGCAAAATTGTTACAAATTTCATTGGGACAGGACAAATAAATGTTTTCCTTATAGCTGAACAATAATTTTCACACACGATTCTAACGATAAAATCCCAATTTCTAAATGAAAAAGGCATTGATTGATATTGGTTTTAAATTGTAGTAACTTTTGAAGTAAAACGTTTTACTGCTATTTTCACAATTATAAATTATTTTGTCTTATTGAAATTACAAATTATGGAGGTAAGGGGGAGACAACACTGAACACCTCCATTTATATCTCTTGCAATCGAACAAACAATAATTAAAATGCAAAGTCATAATTTGAATAAATGAGATTTAAGAATTTTTCAATTGTAAATTCATTACAAACTTGTAAATTTAAGAAATATTCTAAAGAAATTAGTCCCTTTAGTTATTTGGTGACAACCATTATTAGGTGAATAATCAAGATTAATATCTGGTGATGATTAAATAACTATCTTAATGGACAACATGAAAGCCTTTAATGAAATTAAAATGAAAACTTCTCCAACAGGTGGCCACTTAATCAGAAAAGTTTCTTACAATTAAAACTTTGTCTCTGTTCCAAGAAATTAATTTTAATTATGGTAAATTATTTATTCTTCTAATGATCAATATGGAATGAGAATGAAAGCAGTTTATGGATTTATTACAACCTACATATTTGGTATATTTTCTAATATGTTAAATATCGATTGTATATGTAAAGATAGTTGTGGCACTGAACTTCCACCTAGGTGTACAGCAGCCCAACAACAAACAGTCCAGTTGGTAGCGTCCCCTGCGCCATGTTGTTTGTATATATAGCAGTAATAAACAAGCTGTCTAGTAGAAGGTTCATTTATTCCACTGCCTAATAACTCTATAACTTTAATAGGTTATGGGCCCAGAGTATTGTTGTGCAGAGCATAGTATTTGTGTATAGTGTCAACGCGTAGTCGCGAAGTGATATTATTTTATTAGTGAATTTTGTTTACCGGTACTATGGCGTCAGTTACTACTTCAGGAGTTCCAGTACTCGTCGGAACAAGTTTTAACAGCTGGTTTTTCAGAATGTCATCTATTTTGGAAAGAGAGCAGGTAAAAGATGTGTTGGAAGCAGATCCTCCTACCTCTAACGCTGAGAAAAGGGAATTTCTCATTAAAGACTCGAAGGCAAAGTCCATCATTATCCAAGGCATTTCAGATAAACATTTGGAAATAATCATGGATTGCCAAACTTCCAAGGAAATGATAAATGCTTTAAAGAAGGCTTTTGTAAGATCTACCTCTTTTTCAAAATTGACTTGGTACACAAAGTTGATGGGCCTGAAATATTCTCTTCAAGGAAACATGGAAGAACATTTTTTGGCATTTGATACCATTATCCGAAACCTTCAAGAACAAGGCACAGTTCTAGGAGAGTCAGACAAGGTATGTCACCTTTTGATGTCTTTACCAGATGAATTCAACACAGTTGTGACAGCTCTAGAAACTAATTTAGAAGTCCAAATGGATTTTGTGAGAGCCAGACTTCTAGATACAGATACAAAGTTAAAGTCAAAGTCATCAGCTAGTGCATCATCATCAGAAGTATCATTTAAAGCACAGAGTGGTTGCTTTATATGTGGGGATAAAAGACATTTCAAGGCACAGTGTCCCAAAAATAAGCAGAACCGTGGAAGTAAATCCTTTAATAGAAGCTTTCGTGGGAAAAGAAGAGGAACAATCCAGGGTAATTCAGCAGATGTAGATGAAGAAGTTGTAATGGTGGCCCTAAATTGTGGTAATATTAAACTATCATCTAACAATGTGTTTTTAGTCGATTCAGGTGCGAGTAACCATCTTTTTAAGGCAGAATTGGAACCCCTTTTGTCAAATGTTTCGAATCTTGATCATGATGTTGCCATACATATAGCTAATGGTGATAAAATGTTTACTAGAAAAGAAGGTACCCTAAGAGTAACCTCTCAAGGTAGGATTGTAAACATTAAAGGTTTAATAGTCCCGGGTTAAAACATAATTTATTATCAGTGGGTGCAGTTACCTCAAAAGGCTTAAAAGTGATTACAGATTCTAAGGAGATGAAAATCTGTGGAAGAAATTTTAAACTGAGTTGTCCACGAGTGAATGGATTGTACATATTTACATTTGATGAACCCAGTGATAATCAAGTCAAGTGCAACATTTCAAGTGCTATGGATGGAGATCTATGGCATAAACGGCTAGGACATTTGAATCGGCATGGACTCAAAAGTTTAGGATTACCCTATAGTGACAAGAAGTGTTCGGCATGCATTGAAGGTAAGGCTACTAGACAGCCCTTTTCAAATAATAGGAAACGCACATCAAAGGTGGGTGAATTAATTCACTCTGATATATGTGGTCCTTTCAATCCTGAATCAGTTGAAGGACATAGGTATATGCAGGTGATTTTGGATGACTTCACTCATTTTGTGCATGTCAAACTTCTCCATATGAAGAGCGAAGCTGAAACAAACCTGATGGATTATATAGCGGAACTAGAAAGGCAGCAGGGTGTCCCAGTGAAAAGGCTACGTTTAGATAATGGAGGAGAATTTACGTCTAAATTTTTTCAAAAATATTGTTCAGATAAAGGTATAAAATTAGAATATTCTTTGCCATATAGCCCTCAAATGAACGGAAAGAGTGAAAGAATGAATAGGACACTATTAGATATGATGCGTACTAAGGTATCAGATTCCGGCATCCCCAAGTTCTTGTGGGGGGAAGCAGCTCGATGTTGTGCGTATGAACTGAATAGGTCACCTACTTCAGCCTTAAATAAAGGTGAAACTCCCTCATTAATATGGAATGGCAGAAATGATCTGTCTAAACTTCGTATATTTGGTTGCCGAGCATGGCCTACCATTCTTCCTAAAGGTTCCAAATTGGATCCCAGAAGCAAGGAGGGGGTGATGGTTGGTTATTGTGGTGGTGGGTATAGGATTTGGTTGCCAGACGAGCAGAAAGTTATTAGATCTAGAGATGTGATATTCGAGGAGAGCCAAATGCCCTATAAAGAAGTTAAAAATGTACCTATTGTCTATCATAATAGTGGTGGAAGCTATGAAGAGGGAAGGAAAAATGGTGAAGAGAATAAAACTAATATTTCAGAGCAGCCAGAAGATACTTCTAGACCTCAGAATGATTGTAATCCAGAGCAGTCAGAAAACCCTTCAAGACTTCAGAATGAAGAATCTAATCCAGAGCATTCAGAAGAAACTTCTAGACCTCAGAGAAACCGGCCAAAACCTCATTTCCTAAATGATTATGAGTTATATAATGCATACTGTATGGTAAGCCGATCAGATGGAGTTCCATCATCTTATGAGGATGCTAATAAAAAGGAGGAATGGCAGGAAGCCATTATTAAAGAATTAAAAGCTCATGAGAAGATGAACACTTGGTCTGAAGAGGAAGCACCGAATGGAAGTGTCCTAATCACAACTAAATGGGTTTTCACAGTGAAGGAAGATGGAATCAAAAAGGCCAGATTGGTAGCAAGAGGGTTTGAAGAACAAACTCAAGATGATTGTGTATTTAATTACTCACCAGTTTGCCGAATGGATACTGTAAGAACTCTCTTGTCATTTGCATGCCAAAACAATTGGAGTATTAGACAAGTGTGCCAACAGCCTTTCTCAATGGCTCACTGGACTATCCTGTGTTTATAAAACCACCTAAAGGTGTAAGTTGTTCTACAAAAACTCTAAACGAGCTAAACACATTGATATAAAATTCCATTTTGTTAAAGATCTTATTTCCAAAGAAATAATATCTGTGGAACACATCAATTCTGACCGCAATGTGGCAGATTTGTTCACAAAACCACTTGCCTTTGATAAGTTTCAAATGTTTCGGAAGGCTTTAATTAATTAATATATTAATGTCATTTATATATATTGTGCTAAAATTGTTGTGTAGAATTTTTTAATAGAATAATATTTTTACTTGTTTTGTGGTGTAGAATTTTGTAGTAGAATAATATTTTTACTTGTTTTGTATGTGAGATACAATTGAATATTTACTTGTGTATGTATATATTTGAAAACATTCAATTGAGGGGGTGTGTTAAATATCGATTGTATATGTAAAGATAGTTGTGGCACTGAACTTCCACCTAGGTGTACAGCAGCCCAACAACAAACAGTCCAGTTGGTAGCGTCCCCTGCGCCATGTTGTTTGTATATATAGCAGTAATAAACAAGCTGTCTAGTAGAAGGTTCATTTATTCCACTGCCTAATAACTCTATAACTTTAATATAATATGTATTATGTTTTCTAAAATATTTAGTGCTGTACCTAGAATGGCAATATCATGTTATATATAGAGATCTATAATTTATAACTTTTATGTTATTTTAAAATAATTTGAAATTATTAAATAATCTTCATAAAATTACCTTATTTAAAAACACTTCCAACATTACATATCATATTCATTATTTATATAACTTCGTCAATTTCTACTATTTATATTCGCTATTTACACAAAACACATTTCTTTTATCATTATATACATCTCACTCTCTTTCAGCATCCCATTAAAACTCCAAATTCAAGCTGTTGTACTTTAAACTTAAATTATTTTACGTTATTTATTCATTGTATAGTCATTTCATATAATACCTCCCCATCATTTTATTATATTTATTTTTATAATTAAGTTAATTGTTTTTAATTAAATTTTCATTTTATAAATTTTATTATATCAATATAACTTTTTTTAATATTTTTAGTACCAGTTTTGTAGTCAACATTCTGCTTTAACTCTCATATTTTAGCTTGTGATGTTTTCTTAACTACTGCTGTCAAGTATTCATTTCTCAGGCCTAGCTGAACTAATGTACAACTTACTTGATGAACCTGATTTCTATTTTATTTTGAATTTAAAATTAATGATGAGAAAAAAAAAAGTGTTTTAATATTTATTATTCATCATTATTTAACCTATTACATGTAATTTTCAAATCAATTTTTATCTGTCGATTCTTGTAATTTATATGGCACTATGTACCTCTATAAACATCATCTAATTTATTGAGCTAATGAAACATAAGTATCAACTGATTTAGTAAGCCCCATATTTTTAGAGAGAGTATGAATCAGATTTATTTTATTTATAATCAATGCTTGCTTAGATATTTCATATTTCTACAAATATTAAGGCCTGTAGTGTGGTAGTAAATTTTGGTTTAACAATAAATAGTGTACACCATTCTTTTTAAACATTCATCGACAGCCACATATATGGACTCACCTAACAAATAAAATCAAACAAAATATTGTTGAAGTTATCTGACTGATGCTAGTTTATTATTGTTAGTCATTGGATTTTAGGTGTTTTAAAATAACTTTTTACTTATATAACAATAAAAGTTATGTATTCAAAAATATGATTATTTTATGTTACTACAATCTTCCACGACTATTAATTTTTATTTTCTAAAAAAAAAAACAATTTCATAGATAAAAACGTTTTAAAGTGAAGAGCAGTCAAATAGAGTGATTTAAATCAATCTTTGTCAACTCAACTTTGACAAACTTTATTCATCAATCTAAGGGAGTGTACACAATACAGGATCATTACAGAGCGAAATTAATGGAACTTGAGAGATTTTCTGTTTAGATTGATACATTAAATTTGTATTAAAATTGTACAGTAAATTCACATTAAATTTGCTGTTGATACATTAAATTTTATATGAAATCCTGATAAAATTTATAACTGAAGGGTTTCGGACTATTATTATTTAATAATGTAATACAGTGAATAGAATAATGACCATTGTTACTTTCCCAACCATTTATAAATCCCAACCAAATGTAAATAGGATTTTGAGGGGAAAAAATGATGGTTATAGTTAGATCTAAAATAGTTTACAGCTACATATTTTTTTTATAGTGTGAGTCTAATTGATTGATAAGTAAGTATATTGTGAAGAAACTAGACAAATTGAGTCAAGTGCAGCTTAAGAATGTAAGGACCATATTCTAAGAAACTAAATTTTTGAATTTTGGTAGATATTTGTATAATTTTTGAATATAATAAAGTTTATTTTTTAAACAGTTCAAATAATCTATTTGTATAATCTACATTATTACTGCGTTTTAAAATAATTTTTTAATTAATAAATTTAAATTTATCAATTTAAATTTATGAGAAATCACTCATTTTAGGGCGGAATCAACCTAATATACTATGTTATTTTTATACTAAAACATTGTATATCCAGTACAAAATATAAACATTTAGAAATGTACCATGAATATAATTAATTACAATGTAAATTTTGTCTGGTTGCTATGATTGTTTTGAAATATTTTCACTACCATTATGTCTTCTTCCCTCCTTCCTCCCCCCCCCCAAAAAAAAAAAAAAAAAAAAAAAAATCATATTTCTTATAACAAGTCTATTGACTTGAAAATTTCTAGCTGAATAAAAAAGTCATAGAGAAATTATTAGTAGCACTTTCTACAAAGTTGAATAATTTGGGGTGTTTTCCCCTGTTCATAAAATAAATACATTTTAGACAAACTTTTCCCTTCTAGAAAATTCTGTTTTGATCTTTTATACCCTTGTGTAGGTCTTATTTTATTCAGATCTGTACCTGTTGGTGTAGATTGTAACAATAATTGTTACATGTTAAATGTTTATTCCTTTTTGGTATATAATTTTGGTGTTCGTGCTCGTTATTGTAAAAAAAAATATTTTATTTATTCAAAAGTTACAAAATATCGATAATAACACTTTAAAAGACAATAATGACAATCTTGATAATAACAATATGGCTATACTAGATCTGACATAGATTACGTACCGTAATTACTGCGAGGACTTGAAGAGAGTGTGTGTGTTCCCTGGGAGAAGGGACAGGGTATATATAGGTTAATAGGACTGCTGAATAAGATTCAAGGAATATGGTGTGATCTGCAGGTGCACTATGGCCTCATGGTGGCGTGACTCCTCCGTCCTTATGAGAGTGAAGCCCACTGAACTCTAAATTTAAGGATTTGGGACGGTTTGTCTATTCTGTAAATATTGAAACCAAGCTCTGGCTCTGCCATCAAAACATTCAGGTGGTTGAGGATGGGTACTTGGATTATCATTTGAAGGATTAGAACACAGTAATTCCAGTTTACAATACTGACGATAAAGATTATAGCATAAAAGATATAAACATATTACATAAAATATATAAGAAATAAATTGGGATACAGTTATATCATAAGGTTCTAATTCTTCTATTTCTATATTACTTAAGTCTATTTGTTGTAATTCCTCAAAAGTAAAATTTGTTGATACAATAGTTTTATTATTAACAGAATGATAGGAAATAAAAGGAATATTTACATTGTCAACATAAGAAAGTGGTACATTTATATTTACAAATTTCTCATTTTCATTAAGATTAAGGAGGCTAGTAGATGGTAGATGATACATTTGTGTGTTTGTTACACTAGTTGTTACATTGCTAATATTAAAGGTTAAATATTGGTGTAATGTGGGTATAAGTTTGATTATAGGGTTTGTTCTTATTTCTACAGCTTTACAATCATTTAATTCTATATTCTTACATAATTCTAAAATACATTTGTCCTTAATCTCTATCATGTCTTTACAGTAATGATGATTATTGAATTTAATACAATTTCCATTGTAAAACGAATTTTTAAATCTAATGATTAGTTGTTCTTTAATCTTTAGAGTAATGACTTTATTATTCCTTGTAACTGGATATGACATAGCATAATAAGTTGTTTTTGGCAATGATCTCAAAGGGATTTTAATAAAATAATAAATTAATCCTGTATCTGATAGGGAACAAAATGTGGAGCTAAGTAACCAGTTTAATTCTACATTTTCTGTGATTGGTTCTCCGAACGGTATGTTTAATTGTTCTAGTTCTCTAGTCGTTAATATGCTTGGATGGGTAATTCCTAATTTACATTGTTCTAAGGAAAATTCTATATCATTTAATTGATTTTCTACTAAATCTAATACGGCTAATAAATCATGATACATTAACTTAGTAAGAGCTAAATCTGTAAAATTATTTATTTTTTCTATACTATCCTTATATTTATTTAAAACAATTATTTCTTTATTAAGTTTAGATGTTAATTCTTTATTTAATCCTAATCTAACATTTTCATTATGCTCTATGTGATACATATTTCTCTCGATTTTATTTAAAATATTATCATACTTTTCTTTGTCATCGGCGTCCATATTGCCGGTGAGCCAACTAATAGCATTGCCTAGTCCGTTAATTAAACCTCTTTTTGATCGGTTATTCCGATTTATATTTACAATATGATTAATTTTTTCTAATATCTTGTTATATTTTTGTTCAATAATATTATGCAAAGTTTTATATTCATTACTAATTGTTAATACGTCAATGCTAATCTTAAGGGTTTGAATTTCTCTTGTTAAATTTGTAAGATTCTTATAATGTAAAAATGTGTACCAATCTTCAATTATAAAAGATGGATTAATTTGTACGATGGATGCTCCTGGTCCGTCAGATAAATCTTGTATTAGCAGGGTCTGTATCTGAACCGTAAGCGCTGCGATCAGAAGATACTTGAAACAATTCGTCGTCGAACTCAAAGTCATCTTGGCTGACTCCTGTAACATTAGACGTTTCTATTTCTTTTATGACATTCTCAATATCTTCATCAGTTATTTCTGGGTTTTTTTGACTTGTACTAGGTTTATTATTATTATTATTTGATTTCTTTTTCTTAGTGACCTTTTTCGGTCGTTTGACTTGATCAGGGTGGAGTTTTTTCTTTCTACCTTTATTTCTATTTTGAAATCTTTTATCAACATACTTTCCTTTTTCGTATTTAGGATCTATTTTCTTTTTCTGTTGTCTCTTTATATACACATCTTCCGGGATTTCTATGTCTTCTCTATTTTCATTTAACTTGCCTATTTTTCTCTCTTTATTTTGTTCTATACCTTTCTTAGTTATTTCGAAAAGCTGCTTCATTTTCCGATGGTACTCATGAACAAGATATTCTTTTATTTCCGGGGATTCATTATAAGTTTCATTAGTGATACCGAAAGTTATTTCGTTAGGGGTCATTTTAAGATCTTGATTAAGGGAATTATTATATGCTGTCGTTGCTTGCTCTAACTTATCTTCCTCTTTATCATCTTTGTTTTCTATGTTTATAAGTCTTAAAATTTCTAATAACGAAGAGCTTGCTCGATTAAGCAATCCAAGAGAGTTAGGGTGATTGGGGGTAGTATAATGTAATTCAATATTTAAGTAGTTTAGAAAATCTTTAAACAAGTTATTGTCGAATTCTCTTCCGTTGTCACATGATATTTTTTGGGGTTTTGGAAAATATGCTAAATATTTTTTCAATACTTTCATGCTTTCTATGGCATTATAACTCGTTGCGTAATAAGAAAATATTCTTTTGGAAAAAGTATCTACTATTAAATAAATGTAATAATTACTCATGTGTAAGGTATCAATCATTAAATCTGTAAAGGGTTTCTCAGGTGTGGGAGTAATTTTAAATTTTTGTTTTATAGGTCTTCTATCGTATTTGCCTTTTCCACATGTGTCACATTTGTTTATAATTTCTGTGATATGATCTTTCATATTGGGCCAATAAAATTTGGTTTTCAAAACTAAATATGTTTCATTTATACCTCTGTGGCATGTCTTGGCGATATGATAATCAAGGATAAGTAATTTCTGGTCTTCCGTGTTCTTTACATCTGGCAATAGTTTATAATATCTTTTAATTCTATTTGTGGGAAATTTTTCTCTAATGAGTGATGCAACTTTATTAAATAATGCATTATACCAATTATTTTCACTTTCTATAGAATCTGATATGGGTGAGCAGTATATGCCGTAAGTTATATTTGGTCTTAAGATTTCTAAAAGTTTTTCTTCTATTTCAAAATCTTTTTCATGATAAGGCCAAGTAAATTCAATTGTTGTTCTTTGCTTATTATTGAATATTGTTTCGCGTTGAATTTTCGCGTGTCCCTTTTTTATTATTATTTGATTTTTCTCAACATTTACTGGTCTAGATTTATCATCAACTATTAAGATTCTGTTATCGGAGGATTCTGTGGAGTGCTGCGTTGCTAAAGAAGATATATCATCTTGAATTATTTCTTGGTGTTCACCATTATTATTTTCTTCTATGTTTTCATCATTATTAATTCCTTCTAAGTTTTCATTGTTAGCTTCTTCTTGGGTTTCTTCTATTCCCATTTCTTGTAATAAATCTACGATTTCTTGTGAATAGTTATTAGGAGAATTTTCTGTATGAAAAATATCAAATTCTGGTTCTTTTAATTTCCTTTCTTCAATAGGGTAACGGGATAAATGATCGGCGACTTTATTAGCCTTTCCTTCAATGTATTTTATGTCATATTCGAAATCTTCTAACAATAATTTCCATCTAATTAATCTGGCGTTCTGTGTTTTACACGTTCTTAAATATTCTAAAGGTTTGTGATCTGAATATATGAAAAATTTTCTACCGTATAAGTAGGGTCGAAAATGATTGCAAGCCCAAATAATGGCTAAACATTCCTTTTCCGTTGTTGAGTAATTTTGTTCTGCTTTATTAAGTGTTCTGGATGCAAAACATACAGGGAGTTCTTTTCCATCTTTCTTCTGTGCTAATACTGCACCAATGGCGAAATTACTTGCGTCAGTTGTTAAGAAAAAGTCCTGATTGAAATCTGGAATTTGCAAAATGGGGCTACTACATACAAGTTGTTTCAATTTCTCAAAAGCGTTTTCATATAACTCTGGTTTGATTTCTTTTTGATCTTTTCGAAGACATCTCGTTAATGGGGAAGCTATCTTTGCGTAATTTGGTATCATTTTCCTATAGAAACCAGTTAATCCTAAAAAGCTTTTAATTTCTTTTTCATTTTTAGGGAGTTTAAAATCTTTTACTGCTTTTATCTTTTCTGGATTAGGTTCTATGCCGCGTTCGCTGATAATATGTCCGAGGAATAACAATTCTTTCTTGCAAAATTCTGTCTTATCGAGCTGAATCTTTAAGTTATGTTTTTCTAACTTTTTAAGAGTTTCTTCTAAATGTTTCCAATGATCTTTGTAATTTTCAGAAAAAATTATAATATCGTCCATATAGACTAAAACGTTAATAGAATCTGAAAAAATGATATTCATGGCTCTTTGAAACGTTGCTGGGGCATTACTGAGTCCAAATGGCATGCGAAGGAATTCAAAGTGGCCTTGATCTGTAGAAAATGCTGTTTTTGGGATAGAACTTTCTTCGACTTTTATTTGATGGAAGCCTGAGCAAAGGTCCATTGCTGTAAATATCGTCGCTTTTCCTAATTTGCCTAAAAGGTCTTCAATATTAGGAATGGGGAATTTATCCGGGGTTGTTTCTCGATTTAATTTCCTGTAATCAATCACCATTCGTATTTTTCTTTTTCCTGATGCGTCTGGCTTTTTCGGGACAATCCAAACGGGAGAATTGTAAGGGGAATTGCTGGGTCTTATTATTTTGGATTCTAACATCTTTTTAATTTCTTCCTTAATATTTTCTTTGAATTGGTGGGGATATCTGTAATTTTTCGAATATATCGGGTCTTCGGTTTTTGTTTTAATCTTATGCTCCAATAAATCAGTGGCTGAAAGGGGATCATTTTCAGTCTTAAATACTGATGGATATTTCGATAATAATTTAATTAAATTTGATTTTTCTTGAGGAGGTATATGGTCGGTTCTGATTAGTTGGGGGATTTGTTTTATTATTTCATGGTTTCCTTTTTTATTAGAATCTGTTAATTCTACTTCTTCTTTTTGCAAATAGTATAAAGGTAAATATATGGTTTCGTTAACTTTACTGTCGATTATTATATTTTGATCATAGATGCCAGGTTTAATTTTAATCTTATCATCTTCATAGTCAATAAAATATAGATTTTTATTTTGTTCTACTTTTATCTGATTTTCGCCTTCTTTCAAAACTAATTTTAAAACTTCGTCTTCCATAATAAAATCAAACTCTGTATAGCGAGTTTTTATTTTGTTGGTTTCGAAATCGATATTAAATTTCATTTCCCTCATTGTCTCATTTCCTAGTAGTATTTCGTAATTGGGACTGAAATTAAATAGATAAAATTTTATTTTTTCGGGGTTTTTAAGAAAATTATTTCTGCAATAAACTGAAATAGATTCCGTGCCAAGTTCTTCTCCGGTTGCTGTTTTTATTGTAAAATTTTCTTTTTCTCTTTCAACATCTGGTGGTACAATGTCTGGTCTTATATAATTCTTCCAAGATCCGGTATCAATAAGCCATTTACGATTCGCGTGGTCTTTAACATAAGGCAGTTGGCTTTTATTCTCTTCTTTTATGTGTTTTGATTGTCTGGCGGGCCTTTCTCTAAAAAAGAATTATTTGGATCTAATTTTTCTAATTTCTCTCTTAATTCTCTGATTTCTTGGTCTTTCGGGTCTTCTTGCTGAATTTGGAAATTAGGCTGTTTCGGTTTATTCCCGAATGCGCTAACTGTTCTCATGGATACAGTTGGATTTTCATCTTTCTTATTATTATTATAATTTTGATTCCGGTATCGACCTGAACCGTTGAAATACCTTTGTTGTTCTTGACGGGGCCATTGTTGGTAATAATTATTATTATTATTATTCTGCCGGTAGTCTTGTGGAGGTTCTTGTTGTCGATATTGATGCTCTTGTCTTTGATTATGTGGGTTATACGAGTTATTGGGATTTTGCCAATTATTAAATCGTTTGTGATGTTTTTTATCGAACTTTTTCTTATGGTCGAAGCCTCTTTTGTAATCATGTTCTCCGGGTCTTCTCATATTTCCCGAATTTATGAGGTCATCGAAGAGTAGATGGTTCTCATTCTGAATTAAATTTCTCAAATCATCTAATGTTCTTAACTTTTCTGCTTTAGTCATAAGATATGTTCTTATGTGAAGGGGCATGTTAGTGTAAAAAAAATAAAGAATACTTTTCTCTAATGCGCTAATAATTGTTTCTCTATTTGGTGTGTTTTCTATCCGATGTTTAGAAATTATTAAAGTGCGGATCTTATCAATTCTTTGAAGGAAATCAAGAGGGTGTTCCTTATGATGTATTTTGTTATTAAATAATTCATGCGATAATTGTTCAATTGAGCGGCTGTCTCTGAAGGTTCTTTCGAGATAATTTAGTAATTCTTCAACACGACTAAATTCGCACGTTGTATTTATATAATCAGCTTCATCCGTAAGTTTTGCTAAAAGTTTACTTAATAATCTTTGTTCGTTTAGTTCCTTAAACGAGTTGTCCGGTTTACACACGATTTGGTAAACTTGTCTACAAACTGTCACGAATTTTAACAGATTGTGTGGATTTCCATTAAAATTAGGGATATGATCGTAGTCTGCCGATTTAATTTGAAAGCTTGCCATATTTGTAGTTAATATTAAATTATTTACTCGCAGGATTAAAGAATTTAAATAATCATCAGACATAAAATTACAATAGTAAAGGAAATTAACTTACAAAAATTGAGTACGCTGTCAAAATAATCTTCGACGGGGTGTGAAGATCTGTCCTTGAGCTGGATACCTGACGACAGTGAAGTCCGGCCAAGGTTGAGTGCAGATAAGAGACTTTGCCTGCGTTGCGAGATGCTCGGGGTGAGTGAACTCGTCCAGAATCTGAAGATCTCGAAGTTGGTAGTCCTCGGTAGGTAAGCCAAAATCTTGAGTCTTCACAGGTGAGGAATCCTAGGCGGTAGTCCTAATTCTGGATTTGCGGAAAAAGTTCGGATCTGCGGAAACTCGGTTCTTAAAACTGCGATAAAAATATGCAGTCCCTATTTGGGCGCCAATTTTGGTGTTCGTGCTCGTTATTGTAAAAAAAAATATTTTATTTATTCAAAAGTTACAAAATATCGATAATAACACTTTAAAAGACAATAATGACAATCTTGATAATAACAATATGGCTATACTAGATCTGACATAGATTACGTACCGTAATTACTGCGAGGACTTGAAGAGAGTGTGTGTGTTCCCTGGGAGAAGGGACAGGGTATATATAGGTTAATAGGACTGCTGAATAAGATTCAAGGAATATGGTGTGATCTGCAGGTGCACTATGGCCTCATGGTGGCGTGACTTATTACAACTAATAAAAGCGTTACTAATAAATACTGTTTGTAACTTCAAGTACTGTACCTCAATAGCCGGTACAAACTTTGTTGAAGCCCAGAATGTTATCAATTTCAGAGTAGTTCGTGCTTCTTTAATAATTATGGGCGTTGCCTGTAGCATTCTGAACACGTTCTACCTCGCCGACATATTTAGTATTACGATCGCCCGTAAACATACGCAGTTAACTTCATTTGATAAAATATTACTTCTTCATTTTTCAAACAGGACTAAAACCTTTGAATTTTCTCAATAAATAAATTTTATTCGTAGGACTTCATAAATCGGTTATTAAAAAATTACTGTTTTATTAAAATCCGATACATGCTAACAGGTAAATAAAAGTTTTTAAAGAGCTGAATTCAAACGAAATGGAGTATATATTCATTTATCCTGGAGCCGATGTTCCATTTAAAACAAAGGTAAATGTTATTTGGTATTAATAAGTGGAATTTAACTTAACATCAAACCCTTTTATTCATATGTTCGTTTAATTTAATTTTAGATTTATATTCATATCCTTTTTACTTTTATATACCTATATATGAAATATAAAGAAAGGAAAAATATTGTGATCGTGAAAATTTCCGAATTTGTTTCAACGGAAATACGAGTTTTAGGGTACCCTGAGTCAAAATAACCAAATCAAGCAAAAAGGTCCGTGTGCCCGTGTGTGTGGTTATTGTTATTGTTAATTAGGGCTTTAAGGCGTAAAACATCAAAGGTCATCAACGCCTATACGAACACACACATAATTGTTAGACTTTTAGAAGAAGGAGGAAATAAATAAATAAATAATAGTGATAATAAATAAAATGTGTAAATAGACAAATCAATTAAGTATGAATGACAAAATAAATTTATAAAGATAAGTGTAAAGTTGCGAAGAGCTAATTAAGAATAAATAAATAAAGTTGTAACAAAAAAAAAACCGTTTTTGGAATAAAGTTTCAATGATGAAGATAGTAAAGTTAGGATTTAGTTTAGGTAGTAAGGAGTTTTTCCGAAGAAATTTAAAGATTAATTTAATTAAATCCTCATTATCTCCCAGAACTTTCGATGTATCATGAATGAGTCCCATTCTGTAAAGCTGCGACGTATAATACGGGCATTCTTGAATGATATGACTAATCGAGAGGTCTCCATTACAATGTTGGCACAGGGGTACAGGCTCGCGAGCGAAAAGGTAGGAATGTGTCAGTCGGGTGTGTCCTATCTGGTCAATGCAACTTCCTCCCTGCGGCTGCCACGGCTTGATGTGGACCAGGGCTTTACAGTTTTTTTTTTTTATAAGCTTTAACTTACTCGCCGGACTCTCGTCCCACATTGCCTGCCAGTTGTCCGCTCCTTGTACCTTGAGTGGTCGACTAAGCTCAGACGGGGTTAAGATGGCTGTTCCTCGCCCTGGGAGTGTGAGTGCTTGTTTTACTGCTTTGTCCGCAAGTTCATTACCATGTGTGTGGTAAGTCTTGAACGAAAACGAAAAGTCGTACGAAAATAAAATTTCATATGTAAGACAACTATACGCCCGAGATGTTACAGCAACTTTTTAAACAAATCAAAATCGGCGGACCAGAAGAACCTATTCATACCATGCATTTTACACTATTTTCTCATTAACAGCTGTAAGGATTTTTATGAAACTTGCTAAATCGGTGTAAAATTTGACGAAATTTAACATCATGTGGGTTTAATTCTGATTGAAATAGCCTAACTTCGCTCAAATGCTGATATTTTAAATTGTCTTCCTCAAAATTACCTTTAATTTTGTAAATTTGAAAAAATGAACCATCTTGCCTTATTATTGTAGCATTGTTAAAAAACGGCTAAATATATGGGTTGAACGAATTTGATAACCAACTAAAGGAGAAAAGAGCAAACATATTTTTTGAACACAAGAATAATAATACACCGTTGGAGAGCTAAAGATTAAAAAAAAATATTTCTTATAAATAAAATTGTAAAACGTAGTACAGAAAGACGAAAAGAGGATAAACTTAATTAATTATTGTAGATAATAATTTGTAGTGTTAGATTATTTTATCAGAAACACATGTTTCCATCGAAATTTAATTTAACTGTTTAACCTTTATTCAACTCCAACTTAATTTCAAAATTCTTAAGTTAACTTTGGGAGCGACGTGGTCTAGGTGATAGAAGTACGCTAGTCTACTGTGCTCTGGGACCTGGGTTCGAGTCCCGGCTGAGGCAGAATATTATTTATTTATTCTTCTACTTCAGCGGTGAAGCGATCCTTGGGTATGGAGGCCCTCCTGGGGCAAACCCAGCCTCTATGAAGTAGGTACCCAAAAATGGGGGAAAAATCTGGTGGCTGAGCATGATCTATGCTTTGCCAAGAAGAGGTAAGGGTAAGTTGATTTTAACCACGGAGGTAAGTGAAAGTCGTGTGTTGCGCGCACCAGATTTTTGAATATAGCAATAACTGCTGAAATTAAATTACAATATTTCGAAAATATATTATAGCACGAATTTTACATTTTTTTTCTCACAAAAATTTTGTGAAAGTATGACTTGTTTCTTATTGATTTTATTATTCTTTAAGAACTCTAAAAGAACAGAATAATGCAACGAGTCAGGGAATGGCATAGTAGAAGTTAGGCAAAGTTTGAACAGATAGAGCCGCTGTTCATGGTGAGGCAGATATGGCTTTGTTTACTGTTATTAGCATTGTCACTTATCTTGGAGAGAAAATGGTAGAGAATATCGATATTTTTTTAAACCGGTTATTTCATAAGATAAAAATTAATATTTTATGATAGTTGGGAATTAAAAACAATGTTAATAGCGTTGATTGGGGAGAATTTACTATACACACACTCAAATTTTGATTGAAAAATTCCATAACTATAAGAATTTTAGGCGGTTCATGAATAGGTTAATTATTGAAACTCGTCATTAAATAGTTACAACGTTGATAAAGTCGATAACTTTGAAATCACGCGCTTCATTCAATACAAACTTTCCAATTTACAGTTTGTTTTATTCATTTAACGTCAGTCTAATCGATTGATGCTATATTGGTAGTCCTAAATGTTGGCTATCCAGGTTTAATTAGTAAAGGAATCTTGAACGAGTACCTGACATCGCACAGGCTTGGGAACACCGTTTTACGTCATCTCCGAAGGATGGCATAGCCAAGTATTTTTAACTATCTTATAAAGTCCTGGTACCATCTGCCAGATCTGAACACGCGACCATGGACTTAAAAGGCTGTCATGCTAGCCTTCACGTTTACATGTTTTTGTTTTTTTTTCACTTTTATTTACAGTAATAAACTTTTATTTGAATAAAATTTTTTTTTTTTCTGTGTGTGAAAACCTATTGAAGTATTTATGGTCAAAATTAGCACACCGCTTGATTACACCACCACAAATAACAATTTTCAAATACTGAGGTTTTTTCCATTAGTATACTTTGTAATTAATAAGCTTGTACTTCCAGCGGAAATTAAACACGAAAATTCAAATAATATTATTTAGAAACTAATAAGTTTCCATTGATTTAAAAAAAAAAAAAAAAAAAAAAAAAAAAAAAGTGAATAGAGCTCAAAAAAACAAAATAGATCTCTTGTATTATGTTCTCCGGGACCCGGGTTCAAATCCTGACTGTATTGGAATTATTAACTGTTCTGTTATTCCAGCCGTGGAGCGAACCTATGTTTTGGTGTCCCTCCTAGAGCACACGCAGCCTCTATAAAGTGGATACCCAAAAATTGAGGGAAAAACCTGGCGGCTCAGCGTGTTATTGGCCTAATCAAAGTTCTTGGTCAATTTCTATATGTAACGAATCCAATAGTCTTTAGTTTTTCAGGAACAGGTTTTATTTTTTTTAGATTATTATCTATTGATGTTGTATTTTTTTAAATTTTTAATAAAAATGTATGTATTTGCAAACAAATAGAGCGAAACTAGGTAGTAAAGAGATGTACTATAGTAAATTGTAGAATATTAGTAGGAAATGTAGAACAGAGACAAAGTTAGCTTTGTAAACAATCCTTTAATGCTTCAGATATTTTTAATAAAAAAATAAATAAATGAAAAAAAATAGAAGAGGTTTTATGAGTTTTATTTATTTATTATTACTATTATTATTAATATTTAGAGGGCCGCCGATTTTGATGGGGACTATATTTGTCTTTAGTAGTGTCAATATTTTGTCATTCCCTAAAAGTCGTGTTAATTATCCTATGCTTGGGTATCCTTCTGCCTCAATTATTCAAGGGAATACAATTTCCTCATACTAATTTGAGATAAATAAAACATTAATTAATAATTGGGATATGTTAACATATTAATGATTAATGAAATATAATAATGAATTGTACAATATTTTGTCAAAATATAAGCGGTTAGGGGGACTGTTTCAAATATATTATGTGAAGTCATTTGGAAAATTAAACTCGATCCTATTATAGATAATAATTTAATTTAATTTGTCATAATACAAAATTAAATAATACAAATCGACCAAATCTGAATTATAAATTTATTTGTTTAATAATATATTCAAGAGAATAAAATCTTAAATAAATAAATAAACGTCCGGTTGGCTTATTAGTATTTTTCTTTATGCATGTGCAACCAAGAGTTAACTGGACATTTTTAGTAGTAAGTTTAACTTTCCTCTTCATTGAGTATAGTAATTATGCCTGCAGTAAAGAGTAATATTGTACTCAAGTATGTTTATATACGGTATATGGGTTCGGGATTTTTTTTTTTTTTTTGTGTAACCAGGAAGCCATGTTGACTTTTGAAGCTCTGCAAGGACAAATAAAGGGACCAGCATAAACAGGGTTCATTCTGACGGAAACAGAAGTCTTTCCGGACTGATTCACCCATTTCCCGGGCTGAGAACACTTAAGTAGGAAAACTGCTGATTATGATTTTAATAATTTTGAATATAACAATTTTGGTTTATTATTTTCAATACAGTAGCTTTGTAATCGGAAAAAAATACTTTATTAGTGAAATTTATTAATTAAAATAGGTTATGAAATAAAAAAAGGAAAATTTATGTGCAATATGTCCAATAAGTATGCTATGTAAAAAGCAACCCGATGTTTTTAGGCAGCATTGCCAATAAATAAAGCATTTCTCTGTGGTCTGAGACTATTATTACCATAGATTTTGCAGAAGATACTTATTAGTGGGTTGGTTAACAAGAAAACAAGTGGCAATTTTGCTACACATGGAGAATTGTTTTTGTTTTTTCTGTGTTGTAATAGTTCCCAAATTTTCTGTCCGAGTTCTAAAATAAATATATTTGAAGAATTTATTCAAGAGTAAATTAGTTAATAATTATTGCATCATGGCTTAGTGAATGGCCATTGGCGGTTTTAAATTATATTGATTGTTTTGTTTTTCCATTACGCCAAGTTTATAATGACAGTGTCACCGTGCGTTACCTTGCAGCATTTTTTTTTTCATTTAATATTTTCAATATAGGCCAACTCTGGACTACGACTATATCACTTAGTCTTTTGCCTTTTCTTTATCCTCTTTCACATTCCCTTCGTACTTTCGGAGTGCTGAGCTTTCCTCTCCTCCAACCACTTCTTTCCTGCACTCTCCTCTTTCGCTGCAAGAACCCTCATTTGATCCAGTTTCCGGAATTCGATGCTATTATCCATGCAAACCTCGCTTATTATTTTCAGTTTGGCTGTTTCGCTTTTTATTTGTTCCGGATAGCCCAGCCCTTCGTGTTCTTGAGTTCTCTTGCATTCTATGTATAAATTTGATATATTTGAGAAGTTATTCTCGGTTTAAGAGTATTACATCCTCCACGGCAGGATGGTGAATTATCGTCTCTACTTCATGACATCCTTAAATCCAAAAAAAATGATTACGGTCCTGATCAAATTCCTGTCAAAATTATAAAATTGTGCCTCCCAGCCATCTTTCCTGCTCTCTTGCATATCTACAACTTCTCTCTTCATCGTTCAATTTTTCCTACTGCCTGGAAGAAAGTTATAGTCCGTCCCTTGAATAAAGTTCCTATCCCTTCCTCAGCATCGGACTTCAGACCTATATCGATCCTATCCAACCTCTCAAAGCCACTTGAAAGAATAGTCCACTCCCAATTCTATAACTTCCTTGAACAAAAATCTCTACTTGTTCCCTTCCAGTCTGGCTTTAGATCCCAATATTCCACTCAATCAGCTCTCCTAAAAATTACCCAAGACCTTCAATTCTCCATAGACAAACAAAAAATATCAATCCTGGTCCTCTTTGACTTCTCAAAAGCCTTTGATATGGTAAACCATAAAATCCTTCTCTCCAAACTCCGGAACCTATCAATATCCGATAGTGCCATATACTGGTTTCTTTCCTTTCTATCCGCTCGAACTCAAACTGTGATAATCCCAAATAAACCTCGTTCCTTACCTATGCTGCTAACACATGGAGTTCCTCAGGGATCTGCTCTCTCTCCAATCCTATTCTCTATCTATGTTAATGACCTACCCAATTCCATACTTGACTCTAAATACCACCTATATGCCATCAATAAAACCTATGGGCCATCAAGAATGGACTAAAACTTAATGTTGATAAAACGAAAGCTATTCCAAACATCTGCTCAACTCCCTCTCCTGCTACCCCTTACTTTACCTTAATCATAGACCTATCATCTTATCCAAACGTCCGTTAGAAACCTTGGCTTATTCCTCGACCAAAACCTATCCTGGAATAATCACATTTCGCAAATTTCTAGAAAATCCATAGCCATTCTTAAACAGTTCCTCAGATTACGTGATTTAATACCCCTTAAAACCCGCCAGCTCCTAGTTTTCTCTCTCATCTTCCCCCACTTCGATTATGGCTGCCTGGTGTTTGGCGGACTGTCCGAGATGCTTGAGATGAGACTGAAGAGATTAATGAACTGTTTTATTAGATTCATCTTCGGAATCCCTCGGCGCTCTCATGTCTCAGCCTGGTATGCCGAGTTGAAGTGGCTTTACCCCAAATTCCGACGGCAATACTTCCTAGAAACTTACCTCTACCAATCCTTCAGAACCAAAAAAACCCTCTTTATTTACAATTTGTTTACCGCACTCTCCTCTGTCCATTCCATCAACACAAGATCTCAACCCTTGAACCTGTTCATTCCATCCCACAGAACTGCTTCCTTTAAGAGATCTTTCGTCATACGTGCATCCTCATTTTGGAATTCCTTGCCCATGTCGATTCGTACATGCCAATCCTTAACTTCCTTCAAACATCACCTATTTATCCATCTCCTCGAACATCAATCTGCCGTGCCTTTATAAACTTTACTATCTGGCCTCTTTATTTTTATCTCAATTTTCTCTATTTTTTTTGTTTTTGTTTTGTTTTAATATTTGTGTATATGTGTGTGTGTGTGCGTGTGTGTGTGTGTGTGTGTGTGGTGTGTGTGTGTGTGTGTGTGTGTATTTGTATATACTTATATATATGCAGATCCATATATATCACAATTTGTAATCCATAAAATGCTGTATATAATCTAATAAATTCTACATAGCCAGAAGTAAAATCTTATATTTTACATTTATATTGTTCTTAGGGGACTAGCTGTCCCAGAATAAAATTTCTTTTCATTTCATTTCATTTCAAGAGTCATAAAAGACTTTCCACGACTTCAATTCTATGAAGATCCTTTGTTTGTGATAACCTGTGATAATTCTGAAGTTGGCATTAGACCAATAACTACATTGGTAAGCAGCTTTCCACACTTAATGAGTGAATGAAAATAAATTTTATTCTGGGACGAATATTTATTTTACCAAGAAAAACGTAAAATGAAAAAAATTAAATTACTTAGCACGTTCACAAAGGGAGAAAAAATGTACTTCGGGTGAGTCGAGAATATACAGCTGCTTACGCTTCTTGTAACGGGGCGACTCTGGTAATGTTGCAAGCTCCAACGCGCTAAATGCGAGATTGTAACAGTTTTGACATACACATATGACTTGAAGGAGAAATTTTTAAAAATGATTCTTATATTGTTAGAATTGGGAATAAAAATACGAAAAGAAATCACCAGAGAGAAAGAAAATTCTTGAAGAAGAGTAATGAAATGAACCGATAAGAGTGCTTTGAGGGGGATGATGAAGGTTATAAAATATTTAATATATAAACCAACATGATTGTTATTTCCTATAACATATAATGTTGGGAAAAAATAAAAAAAACATTTCTTTAACGACATATTTCCTGAAAACAATTGAAACATCTGTGATGCACGTCGCCCCACGGGATAGTTAAGCGTGACCTACTAGTGGGTCACTCCGCCCCAAGGATCATTTAAGTGTGACCCACCGGTGGGCCATGTCGGCGTAAACGTGTTGAAAAACTTAAAAGGAACTTCTCTTCAGCTAATTTTCAGTAGATTTTTTTAAAAACAAATTTTTCTTTTAATTTTCCTCATAATTTACTAGCTACTAATTTAGTAAACCCATAAGAAAGACTATTTGATGGTTGTTAATTACATACATAAAAAAGTACCTGTTCATTTTAATCTGAAATGCAGACAGAGAAGTATAGCAGAGTAACTTTCTCCTGATTAGACTTATTTTCATCAATTGTAAGAACTCAAATGCGATTGGACGTAGCAATGTCGAACGAAAAATCGATAGGAAAAGTAAACAATTTTCTCCTTTTCCCGTACATGTCCACAGTTAAAGATTAATGTACTTACCAGACAAACAACATTGTGTACTCTATGGGAATTAATTTAAACAAGGCTGACTTGGGCTACTCTCATTAAATAATCATTCCTACTACAAAATAAACGATAAGAACTTTCACTATTGACCAAACTACAGCTTTTCAAACAACTTAAGTTTCCTATTTGGATTTAATAAAGTGTTTTAGTTCAAACCGTTCTGTATTTATAAAGCCAAACTTTACAGATCTAAATATCCGCCAACCCTGAACAATGGAAAAATAATTAATCATAGTGAACCGCATAACTTAGATGCCTCTACTATAAAAAAATCTGGTGGGCACAACACGCGAATTTAACTTAATCCCATTGTTAAAATTAATTTTAAAACATTTAATTGATGTTAGACCAAAAAACAAAACAACATTGAAGAATTAAATTGGGTTTCAATAAAAATATGTGTTTCAGATTAAATAATCTAACAATAAAAATTATTATCTACAATAATACCTAAATTTCGGCGATATTCTTAACAGCTTTATATGTAAAAAACATTTTTTTTTCTTGAATCTATATCTTTCCAATGGTATATTATACATCTATAGGGTTAGGGTATGGGGAATAGGTGCTCAACCTCTAGGTTATTAGCACCAAATATATTTATATTAACATGTTGTTTTTTTTATACATCTATATTACTATCCACGTATTTTGAAAAAACAAACAAAAAAACTTAGGAGATATGTTTGCTCTTTTCTCCTTTAGTTGATTATTAAATTCGTTAAACTTGTATATTTAGACGTTTTTCATCAATGTTAATAAGATATGTTTAATTTAATTTTTAAATAACGGCATTTAAGCTCTGTCAGACTTTTCCCATCACAATGAAAAATACGTGTTATTAAATCTCACTAAATTTTACATCGATTTATGGATTTAAATCCAAATCTTGAAGCCGTATTTGAAAAAATCGTAAAAAGGTGCCAAATCATCTTCCGGTCGCTCTCCCGGTAGCTCTTCCGGTCAGCCGATTTTGCTGAAAAAGTTGGTGTACCGTTTCGATAGTATAGTTACCATAATTTAAAATTTCTGTTTCGTACGATTTTTCGTTTTCTTGCAAGACATACTACACACACTCGTACACCTACAAACACAGAACTTTTAGCGTTACATGATCATTTGAACTCAGTGATTTATTCCTCATGGTTTTTTTTAATCTAAGCATTAACTGAGTTTAAAACAATAAACAAATAATATTTCCCGCTTTTGAACATCTATTGCCTCTGGAATTTCATTTATTTTACAGAAGTTTTAATGAATATTCGAAAGAATATGCAGTAAGCGAGTCTGCGATGTCATAATTTCACATCACGCTTATTTCGTTGGAAGGAACGATTTTCTTCGTTCGGAGATGATTTTTCGCCAGAGGATTTTGTCTTTTGGAGGAGAGAGAATTGGGGAAATAGCCTCGGAAGGCGGGGGTAATACGATTTGCCTGCCGGCGTTTGGGCCATTCTCTGCACAGCTGCCAAACTTGCATCCAGCCCCTGTGTTCTAACCAAACAGACCCTCCCTTCTGTTTTCACAATGAGTTGTTTTCCAACTTGCAGATTTAGATGGACTCATCCTTGTTCTCGATTAACAGTTTCAAGTGTTAAAATAGCCCCTTGAATTGACCGATTCTGAAGTTGGATTTTAGCAATACCTAAATATATCTGAAACATATAACCAACCATATGTTATGCTCAAATCTTTTATAGAATATTTTGAGGCTATAAACATGACCAAAAATTTATATAGAAAGGAGATATGGATTTATATTAATGATTATTTCGTTGAGACATAATTTTTTTTTTTACACATAACTTTGTTTGCGTTTATCATTTTAATGTCACTTTTATGGTACTGTGGCTAATCGGACGATGCTACAGCAGGAGTCCAACATTTTGCCTTTCCAGCTTCTATTAGTTTAGGGATCGTGCAAGAGTAACTTACATCACACAGGCTCTGGACCACCATTATACGTCTCCTCTGTGAAGGACGGCATAGCGAAGGATATTTCACTCCCAATTAAAAAAAATCCTAGTGTTGTTAGAATGGGTGACTGTGTGTAGATATTGAGGAGTAGTTAATTCCGGGTGCAATCATCAAAACATCTAATTAAGTAATGATTCAATTTAATTTCCAAGGTGGGAGATCACAAAAATGGTTTTTCAGTCCCCTTTCTTTCCTTTTTCATTCTCCCTCCTTCAGTAGTTCTCAATAAGGCCTAAAATGTAAGCCAAAACGTTGGCACAAATAAATTAAGTTTCTAATTAATTAGGCGTTTTGATAAATACACCAGGAATTAAACTTCCCCCAATAAAAAATCCTAGGGTCACCGCCCAGGTTTGAACACGGGACCTTTGGCATATGAGGATACTACGCTAGCTACTAAACCACAGGTGACCTTGTTTTGTTTTTTAAACAGATTTAAAAAAAACACTTCTAGTTATATTAACTTCTATCCCACAAGGACAATGAGAATAGCGATAAAATACTTTACTCAATCAAAGAAATAAAAATAAATAATAATACAACATTAGAAAAAAATCTGACGCATGCAACAGATGTCTTTTGCTCATATCAGTTGTTAAAATTTAAGAACTTTTAAGTACAGTTAGAGATAAAAAAAATTAAAGAATTACATTAAGTTTTGATGTAAATATGTATTTAAATAGTTTATTATATTATTATCTGCAACAATAGGTTAGTTTTATTCGCTTTTCATCACTCTAAAAAAATTGAAATTTTATCAATGAATACTCAGTTATTTTTGAAGATGAATAGGAAAATATGTATAGAGTTTTAGAATCAGCAAAGCGCTAGAGATAGAGAAAAAAATGAAAAAAAGTTGTTCTACCATATATATTCAAGTCACAAGTTAAAATAGATGCAATTCCAAAAAAAATCGGTTATTATTGAAGATAGAGAAAAATCTAAACGATTTTCGAGATCAAAACAACGCGTTGAATAAAGATAAAAAAAATCTTATGTGGAGAAGCCACAAATTATAAAAGATGTGATTTCCTGATAACTCGGTTATTATCGATGATAGAGAAAAAAATGTAAGGTTTTCTGGAATCAGAAAATTTTATTAGAATGAAAATCGAAAGGAAAGAAAAGGAAATAGTAACACAGTCTAGTATGAATGCTTTTGGTTTATTATTTTCAATAATGAACTTTCGTAATCGACCAAAAAAATTGATTTCAAGATGCGTAGAACCCGATTAACGAATAAAAAAAAGTTTAATAAATAAATATATAAATAAATTCTAAACAAAAAGGATTGAAATTGGTTTAGAACTAGCAGAGATAGATCAATTTGAAATTAGGAGTGGTGATGGACCATTTTCCTTTGAATTTTGAATAAATATGTATTTAAATAGTTTATTATATTATTATCTGCAACAATAGGTTAGTTTTATTCGCTTTTCATCACTCTACATTACCTTTTACTACTTTGTGTATAAGATAATATATTATCTAAAATCATTAGCTTTTCAAAGGTATATTATAAATCAAGGTATATTAAGTACTGTTCTTGCGTTAAAAAAATAAATACATAAAACAATATTTTTATTCTTCTCTCTTTTGGTTCTTATTAAATTCGTTTAATTAATATATTTATCCCTTTTTTTTCAAAGCTTACAACTATGGTTGAATTATTTCGAATTTATAAAATTAAAGAAACTTTAGAGGAAGAAAATGTAAAATATGGGCATTTAAGCCCCATCAGACTATTTCAATCCAAATGAAGCACTACATTGAAGCCCATTAAATTTTACAACAATATTGTGAGTTTAATTGTGAAAAGGTGCAAAATGTGGCTCTTTTGGTTTGCCGATTACGTTAAAAAATTTGGTATAACGTCTCAGGTATCAAAGCTTCTAAAATATGAAATTCCAGTTATACACGACATATCGTTTTTTGGGATAGACTAAGCACATACACACGCTCACAGACCTTATTGCGGGACTTGGTCATTTGGACTCAAGGGACATTAAAAGGTGTATTTCGGGTAATACTTAATTTAGAAAATGTTTGCAATTCTTTCCCTTACATTGTTATACAATTATTTCGTGTATAGGTATAAAGTGAAAAAAAAAAAAAAAAAAAGGTATGCGTAAGTAAAAAAAAAAAATAATAAAAAAAATAAATGAACATCTTTAACACATACCTATTGTCTTTGTCTTTGCTTTTATAGTTATAAGAAACTAGAAAAGTCACGAAAATATAAAATCTCTTACTCATAAATATACGACATTGACAATATTAGTCTGGTGCAATAGGCCATGAGCTTTTTTGGTAAAGTATAAATGATAACATGATCGGAATATTCGTTTAAAATACGCAAGTAAATGAAAATATGGAATAGTTAATAGTCACATTCATTATTATGAGAAAATAACTAAACCAACATTATATTATTTTAAAAAACTCAAATACGTCAACATGTAAGTAGTTACAGTTTACAACAAGAAAATAAAATTAAGACATAAATTAAAATGAAACTAATTTAACAATGTATAATGTACAATGAAAGTATAAAGTGTAATCGAATTAGACGGAACAATCAGCGTTCCGGTTCCGATAAAGGATTCATAATTAATGGATACCTCGTAACAGCTGTTCCACAGTTGTAACCAGTTACACAAGTTTGCAGGTGGGACAGGTAATGGATTATTAGTTGAGGTGTTGATGACGAAAATGATATATATCGTGTAATGAATTAAAATGTATTTCTTTTTTTGGACATTATTTTATTTTTTATTCATGAGTTAAACAAGAAAAAGTGATATTCTCGCGAAAATGAGTACTTTTTATAAATAAAAATCTATGATTTAAAATTGACGAAATTGTAAAATGGGCAATAATTACTATATATTTTACCCTATAACCTACAGTAACCTTTGTAAAAAAAATACCCCCCCCCCTCTTATGTTTCAAGATTTCGAATAAATAATAAGCATTAGAATAAAATAAGCAGCTTGTCAGTCGTCCGCGACATTGATCCGAAACTACACGACTAATTTTTTTTAAATTCGCTACAAAAACACTGGGAAATGTCAGGATAATGTTAACACCTAGACGCAGACATCAGCTAGTTATTTTTAAAATGACAGCCGATTAAAAGTGGTTTAATTCAATAATTATTGAAGTAAAAAGAATAAAAAAGTTTAAATCTTGCCTATATATACAGCCATAACTCAGTTATTTTTGAAGATAGATGAAAAAGTTACTAATGTTTTTCACCAAAAAAACCGCGAATAACTATAACAAAAATAGAAAAGAAAAATTGAAATTTTATCAATGAAGAGGGTCATAACTCAGTTATTTTTGAAGATGTAGAAAACTATGTATTGAGTTTTAGAATCAGCAAAGCGCGATGGAGAAAAAAAAATGAAAAAAAGTTCTTTAACATGTTTTAAAATATGATGCAATTTCCACCAAAAATCGGTTATTATTGAAGATAGAGAAAAAAATGTAAGGTTTTCTGGAATCAGAAAATTTTATCAGAATGAAAATCGAAAGGAAAGAAAAGGAAATAGTAACACAGTCTAGTATGAATGCTTTTGGTTTATTATTTTCAATAATGAACTTTTGTAATCGACCATAAAAACAAACAAAAAAAATCATAATTTGAATTTGATTTCAAGATTCGTAGAACCCGATTAAGAAAAAAAAAGTTTAATAAATAAATAAATTCTAAAAAAAAAAAAGGATTGAAATTGGTTTAGAACCAGCAGAGATAGAGCGTTTTGAAATTAGGAGTGGTGATGTGCCATTTTCCTTTGAATTGTTTATTGCTTTTCATATAAGTAACTTGCCTTTCAACAGCGATATAAACAGTTATACCCTAATATAGTTTTTGGAAATAATAAACCATTATGTAATAATTTTTTTAATTAGATTTTTTCCTAATAATAATAGTGACAGAGATATTTGATATACCATTAGATAGCTAAATATATTAGAAAAAAACACATTGCAATTCTCTGACATACCTACTGTTTGTATGGTAGTGGGAGTGACAAAAACTTATTAACTTTGTTGATTTTCGTAGATAAAAGTTCGAATGCTTTATTATTGAATCTAAATAAATATTTTCTTATTTAAAATAATGAGGGAAAGTGTTGCGATCGTGAATTATTTTTTCAAATTCATCTTTGTTCAAAAGTTTTAAAATTGATTTTAACAAGGGATTTAAAGATGTAATACTTTAGTTTTATGGGCATAATATCTCTTATATATTATATAAGTAAGTAAATAATACTAGGTATTGACTAACTGTTTTTCTAAGGTCGTGGTAGCTCCAAAAACGTGCATAGATTATACATATATATCCTCAATTGTCCCAGAGCTCGTAACTTTATTCTAAGGGGACTTGATCCAAGAATAATTAAAAAAAAAATAAAAATCTGGAGCGGGCATCACACGACTTTCACTTACCTCCGTTTTTAAAATCGATTAATGAATTTTCAAATACAGTAAGAGATAAAAATGAATTCTTTAAGAGTGGAACCATTAAAGAATTCATCAAATGGAATTTATATAGTAACATGTGTTTTATTAAAAAATCGATTATATTATTATCTAAAACAATCACTTAGTTTTATCGGCTTTTTACCACTCTCTATTAACTTTTAAAACCTTTTGTATGAGATAATATTTTTTCTAAATTCTTTAGCTTTCCAATGGTATATCATACGTGTATATTACTGTCCTTATGTTCAAAAACGAAAAATTGCTTTAAAAAAATATTTTTTCAGTTTTCTCCTTTAGTTGCTTTTCAAATTCGCTCAACTTGCATATTTAGCTGTTTTTCATCAGTGGTAACAAGATAATATAGTTTTTTTTATAAAATCAACAAAATTAAAGGTACTTTACAGAGAGAAAATTTAAAATATTGGCATTTTAATTAGAATGAAACCTACATGATATTAAAGCCCATTAAATTTTAATCAAAATCGTCGAAACTGTTTTTAAGAAAATCGAAAAAAGGCGCAAAATGCATGGTATAAAGTGGCTCTTATGGTAAGCTCATTTTGATGAAAAAGGTTTTGTAACTTCTCGGGCGTATTTTGTCTTAAATATGAAATTTCAGTTTCATATCACTTACCGTTTCCGATCGGGAGTTACCACACACACACACACATACAGACCTTTTTGCGGGACTTGGTTATTTGGACTCAGGGGACCCTAAAACGTGTATTTCCGTTGAAAACTGGAATTCGAAAATTTTTACGATCGCAATACTTTCCCTTACTATATATAGTGAGTGAGAGTAAAAAAATCTACATTTAATAAAAATATCTCATTAAATGCAATTGAGAATACTGAGGAGATATTCTGGAATTATCGGTACTGGTTCCACAATTTACAGATGATTGTCATATTTTAGTTATGAGACTACTTATCTAATTAACGTCCTAAAGTTGAGGACTTCCTACATGTATTATGGAATTAGATCCACCACTTTACTTTATATATATATATATATATATATATATATATATATATATATATTAGGCATGGAATATGATTACCCAACGTTCAATACTTTGGAGTATTGAAAGCATTCTGAATTTTGTGAAACCTCTACTTTGGTTAGTGTGTTGTTGAGAATACAGGTAAAGGAAATTGAAGCAAACCCACTACCTATTACAGGTCGGGAAAACTGTTGAAGCAGGTATTATTGAACTTATTTGTTCCTCAGCTCTATTTAAGTCTATGTTGAGAAACTTTCGCCTGTCGAATGAATCAGAACTCAAGTTTGAACAAGCCTGTTTACCAAAGCTTCCTTAGCCCCCTTCTCTTCTGGAACAAAGAGCTGACGGTGAACTGGCAAGTCAGGTTTGGTTCTGAACATTTAGAGAGGCTCCCATGTTCCTTGAAAGTAAATGTCTACCTAAAGTACTCTGGTTCATCGGAACAACGAGTTACTTAAAACAAATTTCTCAGGGATGAGCTGAAAATGTGGATAAATATAGTTATCCCATATGAATAAATTGATTTTTTGTTGTTATTATTATACAATTAAAAAACGACCTCCTATTGAAACAACATGTTTAAACATTGTTTGTGTTAATAAGCGTGGCGAAAATCATCTTTGCACATACATTTTTTTATAAACCTTAAAATGAATGAAAAAATCCTATATTTGTAAAAAAAGTCACTAATTTCACAACATACTATGTGCTCGAAGAGCGCATTAACTTAAGCAGTTGTTTCGGATAGTATTTTCTAGTCTATTTCACGAACAATCATTTAATAAAACTTCAATCATTTTGTTTAACACGTTCACGCCGGGGCGAATATGTAAGTTTTTTCGCGTGAGGCGGCACTGTCATAGCTGCTTAAGCTTCGTGGGGCGGGGTGACACTATTCCAAGTTTCAACGTCATTAATGTGAGATCACAATTCCAGGCTTCCAACGCTAAGTGGGAGATTGTAACAGTTTTGACATACATATATGACTTAAAAGAGAAATTATGGAAATACTTAAAAATGATTCCTATATTATAGTTTATTATGAAAATGATTCTTATATTATTATTATTATTATTATTATATATTATATTCTTATATCATATTACAAGAATAAAAATATGAAAAGAAATCACGGACAGCTAAATAAAATTCTTAAAGAAGAGTAATCAAATGAAATTAACCGACAAAAGTCCTTTGAGGGGGGATGTTGAAAGTTATAAAATATTTAATTAATAAATCCTTATGCTAGATAATTTCTACAACATATAATGTAGAGAAAAAGTAAAATAAACTTATTTTTTTTAATGGCATATTTTCTGATAACAAGTAATTCACTTTTGATGCACGTCGCCCCACGATATAGTCAAGCGTGACCCACTAGTAGGTCACGCCGCCCCACAGAATACCTGAGTGTGAAACACCACTGGTTACGCCAACGTGAAAAAGTTTTTAAAACAATTTCATTGAAACATATATCTTCATTTTTTATAAAGGGAGAGGAAAATATAATTTATGAGAGGTTGTGCTACCCAAATACTGGGCTGCTTTTTAATACCCAACATTCTGAATCGAACCGTAACAGATATAAGTAATATTTTTTTCCTTTTCTATTTCTTTTTTTTCTTGACTTTTTTTTCCTTTACTTTTTCATTTTTTTTTCCTTTACTTTATCATTTTTTTTTCTTTAAATTTTTTTTCTGGATAATTTATTAACAATGTCAGAACATTTTTCTGTTGCAACTTTAGAACTCTTTATGTAAAATTTCTTTTTTTTTTTTTACTATATAAATACATACACTATATACCGTTTTTATAGCAGAAGTATCGTAGGAGCCAGATACCATGCAGGTAACATTATTTCTATCGAACAAGTGTTCGTTTCCTCACGCGACGTTCTTTATTCTTTTTGCACTCCAGCCGAGGCACATAATACTCAAATGTTGCGTGTCGGCTGATAAACGAAACTTCCTCTAACTGAAATAGGATTTTGAAGATGGTGTACGATATTTTGAAAAACACGTAAGTCACGTCATCAGGTTTCGTACCTGAGAGCGAATAATTTATCTATTCACACGTTCCAATAACATCTTACCAAGACTCATTAAATACTTTAATCATGTATCGTTACTCTATTTTTACTTACCGATATGTGAATTATATATTAAGAGAAAGTACGCGATCGTGAAAATTTTCGAATTTTAGTATTCAACGAAAATACGCGTTTTAGGGTCCTCTAGTCCAACTACCAAGTCGCGAATAAAGGTCTGTGTGTCCGTGTGTGATAAGTCCAGCACTAAAACGAAAAGTCGCATGAAACTGAAATTTCATATTTTAAATTTAATGAGCTTTAAAATCACATAGTTTAATTATGTTTGAAATAGTCTGAATGGGCTTACTTTGCGATTTTTTTGATTGACCAAAAAAATATCTTGATAAAAATTATTAGCATCTATAAAAACAGATAATTATACATGTTGAACGAATTTGATAACAAACTAAAGAGAAAGGAGCAAACAATTTTTTCAAGTTGATTTTTTTTTTTTTTTTTAGAACATAGTAATAGTAATATAGATGTATAATATACCTTTGGAAAGCTAAAGATTTTAGAAAAATTGTTACCTTATACGAAACGTTGTGGAAAATAATGTAAAGTGAAGAATAATTTAAAATTTTTTTCTCATCATTGTCGTCATTTTTCTTTTGTTCTAATATTTGTTCGTTAATTATCAGGCCGATTTGCAAAAGAAATTCTTGGATATTTTTTTAAAACACTTTATTTATTCCAGTATCGCGACGTTTCAGCCTCTAGGGCCATTTTCAAGCTTCTGTAAATCAATTAAAATCTTATTGCATTTATATATTTTTCCAACAATTCAATTACAACAACATATAATAAATTATTTTTAATAATTTTGTCACCTACCATGCATATCTCAGTTATCTTTTAATTTTACCGCTTTTCACCAGCGTCGTCATAATTTTTTTAAAAATGTCATTTTTCAAAAAAACCTGTATTCAAAAATATCATATTATTTTTCATCATCCATTGAAAAAGTGGATCTATTTATTCAAAAAAGAAAATAAACATTTTTTCCAACTTACTTAACAGTTTTCAGCCGCCTTTTAGGTGTTCTCGTGCGCGACTGAACTTGGGGTGGGGATGCCAAAGGATTTATATATTTACTCTCTCGATAGTACTTGCATAAAAGGTGTTTAGGTTGTCAACGTCTGTTTGGTGGTTAACTGATTTTTCTAAATTTTTTGTTATGTAAATTGATTCTATGATTCTACGTTTATTTATGTTTTCTTCCTTGTGTAGGACGGAGATATTATCAAAATCAAAACTATGTTTATGTTTATCGCAGTGTTGTGACAAACCTGTAGCCAATTTTGATTTTGTGCATTTCGAGTTACAGTTTTGTTTATGTTGCTGTACTCTCTTATGGAGCCACTGCGACGTTTGTCCATAATATGATTTATTTGCACAATTTTTACAATCTATTTTATATATGACATTTGTCATCTTTTGTATTGGTATTTCGTCCTTAGTTTTAGTATAAAGTTTTTCAATTTTATTTACAGTTTTTTTTCCGAATTTAATTTCGGTTATATCATATTTTTTAAATGTTTTTTTCTACTATATTAGTTAGATTTTTTATATACGTTACTGAATAATATTTTTTAGGATATGTATTGTGAATTGTGTTGCATTCTTTATTATTTTCTGGCTTATTTATTTTGGTATCTTTTTCTTTTGGTTTTATTTTGTTATCTATTTTAAAATAATTCGTAATCAGATTTAGTTCATTTTTTTTAATATTATTATTTTTTACATCTATTATACCATCTTGAATTTTTTTATTATTATCCTGTAAATTTTTAATGTCATTATTTTGTCCATTGGTACTATTGTCTTCATTCATTTTATTTTTGTACCATAATTTTTTGACCATTTTCATGGGATACCAATTTTGTTTTAGTATGTCAAATATTATTGATTTTACCTTTTTCATGTGGTTGTTATCAGTTAGTATCTTTGCTCTATTGATCATATTATTTGCTGTATTAATTTTTTGTCCCGTACTATGATTGCTATGCCAATTTAATAGTCTGTTGCTCGTTATCGATTTTTTGCACCATAATGTACTTAAAATGCCAATGTTGTCTCTATTTATCTCTATATCTAAAAAACGGATTTTATTATTAAGTTCTACTTCTTTTGTAAATTTTATTTTTTCAGATATTGAATTTAAATTTGTTAACAGGCTATCTATTTCATTTTTATTTACTATGGCAAGAATATCATCAACATATTTCACGAGCAATTTTGGCGTTGTATTTATTTTATTTAATGCATTTTTTAATAGTTGATTTAAATAAATTCCACTCAGATTAATTGAAAGGCATCCACCCATTGGTAGGCCGTTAGTCATTCTATAAAATTTATTGTTAAAAGTGAAATATCCATTTTCACATACTAATTTTATCCCTTCTATAAATATTGCCTTATTTTTTATAGATGTATATGGTTCAATATCGTTCCAGTTTTTATCCAGTATTTTGTATACTTCATTTAACGGAATGTGAGTAAAAAGAGATTCAACATCATAGCTCACTAAACATTCGTTAGCTTCTATCTTGCCTAAGTTTAATATTTTTTCTTTAACTTCAATTGCGTTTTTTACGTCGTAGTTATTATTGTTATTTAAATTGTTTAGTGCTGGATTTAAGAATTTTGCCAGTTTTTCCGTGATTCCATTAATATTGTTTACTATCGGTCTGAGAGGCTCCGTTGGCTTATGCAATTTACTTAAACCATGTATTCGTGGAATTGTGTAATGTCTTTTTACGATCTTATCTTTATATTTTTTATCAATATATTTATACTTTATTAGTTTTTCCACATACGTAATTAGTTTGTCTTCAATTTCTTTTGAGGGGTCTTTCCTTAGAGCTCGGTAAATTTTTCGTTCATCTAATAGGTCATTTATCTTTTTAGTGTATTCGGTTTTAGTAATTATAACAGTTTTTTTGGTTTTATCAGATTTTATTATGTGTAGATCCGGGTTATTTTTGAAAAAGGTTCTAGTTTCTCTAATATCTTTGTTGATTCTATTGTGTAAGAGGTTAGATGTATTCGTTTCTTTATTATTTTTATCTAAGAATTGGTTGATCTCATTATTTACTTTATTTCGTAGTACATTTTTGTGGTTATCGGAAGTATTTATTAGTCTTATGATGCTTTCAATGTCTGCAATAAAATTTACTATTTCTTTATTGTATTTGTTTGGTATAATATTAAATTTGTCACCTAGTGACAATACGTTTAAAAACATTATTAGGTATATTTGTTTTAGTAGTATTAATAGTCCAATCATTTTTATATAAGTTTTCATAGGCATTTAATATTGTACTCTGGTTTGTTGCATAATTGTCTATTGCATTAGTATTAAGGTTGTTTGATATTATGCTTAGCTTATGGTTGCGTCTTATATCCTGATACGGTTTATTACTATTTACTTTAAATGGTCTGTTAGTTTTATAGTCTAGTCTTATTTCATGAATTTTATTAAAATCTGATTTATAGGTTTCTAGTAGATTTTTAATGCTACAGCATATTTGGTTATTCAGATTATTTAGGAAAACGAGAAATTCGTTATGTGTCGTATTGTAATTGTTAAGAGCCCAATAACATTGTTTTATCTCTAGCAGTAAGCAATCTTTAGCCAATTTATTGAATATAAAAAACTGTTTTATTACGGTTACTCATCAAAAAAGAAGTATTGAATAGATTTTCCAAAGGAATAATTTTATTAAGCAAGTGGTGAGGGATTACAGCAGTAGTTTTACATAAATAAATAAAGTGTTTTAAAAAAATATCCAAGAATTTCTTTTGCAAATCGGCCTGATAATTAACGAAAAAATAATTTAAAATTTAATTTATAATAACAGGAGTGCTACCATTGGGTAGTTCTTCTACAAGTCTTTTTCATGTCATTTTTCTTGTATCATATTTACATGTTTTATTTTTTAGTACAATTGTAAATTTCTATAAATCTAGTTTAAAAAAAAAAATTGATAATCGTACCTAACAATTTTATATGTTTATATTATTTAATCTGAAAGGAATGTTGCCATCAAAACTGCATATTATTTTTTAAACCTTCTTAAAAGTTTAATTTAATAATTCCTAGATTGATTTTAACAACTGAGGTAAGTGAAATTCGTTTTTTGTAGTAATATTCTGGCTCAATGTAAATAGAATATATTTTGATATAAATGATCTCAACAAAATGAACTCATATTTCAATAGGAATTCACAGGAAACTTTCACAAAAAAACAAATTGATTCTATAAAAAACTGACACCGTTCTATATTGATCTATTCTGTCCTAGTCTGGAGTTACACTTGTGATTCCAACTATCGAAATATGGAGGTGGTTCAACTAATTCAACAAACATATGTTATGAGGATTGGAAAGATTTTAAATAATTAATGCTCGTCACACCCGGATCTCAACTATGTTACTTTATTTACACCTCCTATCCATCACAAATTATATAGAATCGATGGCACAAAATATGTTTTCCTTACTTCCAACTGCGACAACCCAATCATTCGAAAAATAGATGACTACGAACACTACTCTAAAATTTTACACACACAAACGCACAACACACATATTAATTTAAAAATTGTGGAATGTAAAAAAATCATTACTTTTTGTATATACGCATAATATATTATATAATATATAATTTTGTATATACCAAAATTTTATTATTTTGTATTTTACTTAACTACCTCTATATTAATTGAAAATTTGTTTCGCTTTGTTTTTACTTGAAATCTATTTTATTACGTAGGTTTTTTAAAACCATTCGAGACCGATTGCACACCGTGTGTGAAAGAACAGTTACGTGCTATTATCAGTTATTCTGAGTAAACTAGTCGTACTGCAGTAGTGTGAAGTACAGGAGAACAAAATTTGGCATTGGTTTTACTGTGTACAAAAAATCTAAAAATTATCTGAAGCCTTTTCTAAAAAGAAAAAAAAAATAGCTCCTAGGAACTGTGTTAGAAAAAATCGCCGTCTCGAATGGGTTAAAATGAGACTTTTCCTATAGTTTCAAAACTAACTTAGGCTATAAGAGCCATTAATCCCGTTTTTAAATATAGCTTAAGAATAACATATAATTGGTGCATACGTATATGTATAAATTATGAGCCTTGCAGCCACTTGTAAAAATAAAATATATACATTTTTTAATATTTCAAAGGTTTAATTTGTAATCAATATAATGCCTAATATTTCAAGTGATGATTTCTGGGATTGGAGTTATTCTTTGGTAATGCCTGTCCCATGATTTGGCTGAGATCTAAAAAGGTACTTTATAGTTGAAAGGATAATGTAGGTAAATAATTTTTTTTTTTAGATTACTACAATTGGATAATTAATTTTACATCAATATGTTTTTACTTTCATTAACCGGCATATAAAATAAATAAGGAGAAGTATCGAGATCGTGAAATTTTTCGAAATTAAGTTTTAAACACATCAAAGTTTTAATTTAAATACCTATTTAAAGTTCTCCTGAGTCCAAAAAACTAGGTCTCGCAAAATCGTCTGTGTGTTTGTATGAGGTAAGTCTTTTACTCGTTCTAAACTATAACTAAAGAAGATTTAGGATACTGAAATTTCAAATTTAAGACAAGTATAGATCTGAGATGATGCAATAACTTTTTTACTTACATCAACCGACTTTACACCTTAAATCAATAGACTTTACACCTTACATTTTCATTAAACTTGCTATGCTGATGTGAAATTTAATGGGTTTTAATGCCATATATATTTCATTTTGATTGAAAGAGCATGATAGGACTTGAGTAAAGAGTTTTTAAATTTTCTTTCTTCGAATTACATTTAATTTTGTAAATTTGAAACAATTATTCATTTCATGAATTTAGTATTGATGAAAAATGGGTATATATAGAATAAGAAAGAATTTGATTACCAACTAAAGGAGAATAGAACATAAATATTTTTTAGCTTTTTTTTTCCGCACATAAGAACAGTAATATAGAGGTATAATATATAGCTTGGCAGCTAAAGATTTTAGAAAAAAATATTTCTATCATTCTCTCAAAAGTTTTATTTATAACCAATTCAGGGTGACAGTTCAAATTGTTATGTCATTTCATAAAAAAAAAAAAAAAAAAAAAAAAAAATCCAACAAAAATATTTAATTCTTAAGAATTTTAAAATTGATTTTATTCACCGAGGTAAGTGAATGCCTGTGTTCCGAGGCAAATTTTTTTTCTTTAACGACGTTTCGTCTCTATTTGATCAGCAGATAAAAGTTATTAGTTTTTTTATAGCTATAAATAAACCATTGAATAAAGACAGGTCCATAAAGCTCTAAAATATATTATATGTATTTTCAGACTGAAAATTTATATAATTTGCAAGTTCTCATTTCATTTCACTTAAGAATTTGACTAAATATATTCTTTTGAGAGAATAATTAGGACTAGATTCAGACACTGGGTTACAAACTCGTTAACTCGCCCGAGCAACGTGTTTACGATGAAATGATGTTTATTTCATCCGGGACAAGCCTGTAATGTATAAGACATCAAAGTCATCCTGAATAATTTTATTTTTGCCTTGGTAAAGAGCATAAAGAATATTACTTTGGATTCCTGCTTACCCCGGTGCTTCTATCCCAGCTTGGTCACTGGCAAAGCCAATGGAAGCTTTGCAAGAATTTAAGCAGGCTATAAATGAAGGATCTCGTCTAGGTGTTAGGACAGAAAAAAGAAGAAACGCATCCTGTCTGAGGTGGCCCGACATTTGTCTGAACGCGGCGGATCTACACCGGGATGTCGATACATATTTCTGGTGGTAGGCAGCAGTGCCACTAGTACTGGCATGGTTCCGAAGACGGTAGGCGTCGGCCGAATCCTGGCCTGATATCTAACTGCGATGGAACAAACCCTACAAATGACGCAGAAGTCAGAGATGTTGGCCGAAAGGTGCAAATAGTCTAGACATCTGGTATGTTGGTCAAGGAAAACAAAATCAAGTGATACTCCCTACAATGGCTACAGCATAACCATATAGGGAAGAACGAAGAAGAAGCAATGTATACCTATCATAGGTAGAATACTGAATAGATATTCTGAAGGACATTCCAAGTACAGGATTCGTTGTTAGTATATTGAGAATGGTATAAAAATTTTAGTGTAATGTACACTGATGCCTCCAAAATGGATAAGAAAGTCTGTTGTGTAAGCAGCACCGTAATGGTTGACCAACTGAAATTTTTGTTTAATTTACCAAAGGAATGCCATGTTTTCACAGGAGGAGAGATAGCTATCTTGAAGGCTTTCCATTGGGTATATAATTCCTAAGCGAAGAATTGGCTCACTGTTACAGACTCCCAGAGAGTTCTGGAAGGTACAGGCAATCCATGCCCTACTATATCTATAAAAACTGGAGTCTGGCTCCAAGCACAGCTCAATTTTGGACACTGAAAAAGGAGATGGTGGAGCCGCCAACTTGGTAATAACGGACAAGCTGATAACGGGTTAGGGGAGCTCAAGGCTGAGTGGCTAGTGCGCTTGTCTCTCACGCTAAAAGTTGTGAGTTCGAATTCCAGTCTCGTGGGAAGGAGGGAGGGACTTTTTCAAGCATTCAATTTAATGGAGATTCACTCACAGCCTCTCCCCGGGTATGTGAGACCCGTCAGCCAACTGGCGGCCACTCACAAAAGTAGGCTATGGAGTAATGACACTGCCCTATAAAATTCATCTAGAAACGCGTGTCCAAGGGCCTACATGGCTTGTCACGCCATTGAAAAAAAGGTGATAACGGTACTAAGAGAAGTCATTACGGGAGACTGGACCAACTAAAGTCAATTATGTTTTAGAGGTGGGAGAGAGAGTGGATTATAAGCCGGTCCAAGCTGTAAAACATATAGAAAGAATTGCAAAAAGTGGATTACCAGTGCAAGGAAATCTACGAGAGAAGTAACCATATTATGTCGACTTTGAATAGAACACTGCCAATTCACCCACAGCATTTTATTTATTCATTTATATTTTGTTTGTCCATCCCACCTTTGGAGATTATATGACTCGCTGGGGGGGGGGGAGGGGAGGGCGACGGCAGACAATAAATGCCAAGTTTATATCCCCCTGCACCGAAACACAAAATGTAATCATTTTATTATAATTTTATCATTATTATTAAATTTCTGGTCGTCTGGCTAATTCACTCGACCAGCCTGCCTTCCAATCCACTCTAGCTACTTAGAGGTTGTGAGGCTCTAACTGGCGAATTAAAAAAAAAAAAAATGTTAAAAACAGTACCCAGACGGCAAAGCCCATGCCGGTACTGCTGTCATTGTGCACCAGTCCCTCCCAGACGAAATTTGCTGTCTGCACTCAACTCCCGTCATTTCAATCTCCTACCTCCTGATTCCCCTACCTACTGGCCAACCGATCCCAACGGTAATCCTGACATCCTTGACTTCTTCATTCACAGCGGATTAGGCTCCCTCAACTTATCTGTAACTCGACTTGATGAACTATCCTCAGACCATATTCCACTGATCCTAAAAGTATCTCTCACTCCAATTCCAAAACCTATCCCACCGTCATTTATCCGAGGCCCTGTCAACTGGAACCTATTTCGCCAAATCCTGACCGATAATATTAACCTCAGAGCGACCCTCAAAACCCCAGAAGACCTTGACGATTCCGTCTACTCCTTCACCACCGCCATTCAGCAAGCTGTCTGGACTGCCTCCTCTCCTAAGCACTCCAATATAACTCCTATCCAAAACCATTTGCCTCAACACCTTACAGACCTAATCCATGCAAAACGCCGTGCCAGATCATTATGGCAGCGCACCCGACACCCAACAGATCGCCGCTCCTATAACTTCTATTGTAGACAATTGAAGCAGGAGTTGGCGATCTTCCGTTCGCAGTTCTTTAATTCCTACCTCTCCTCTCTGTCAGCTAGTGATAATTCCCTGTGGAATGTCACGAAGAAGATTTTAAAATCCCATCAAGTTTCCCATCCTCTCCGGCGTGGTGATGACTCCTGGGCTGCGTCTGATGAAGATAAAGTCGAGGAATTCGCCACACACCTCTCCAAAGTATTCACTCCTCACCCGGAATCCCAAAGTAATCATACCGCAGCAGTACAAGACTTCCTTTTGTCACCAATACCTCTTTCCCTACCTCCTAAAGCTATTAATCCCTCTGAGGTTAAATATCTTCTCCAGAAACTGACCCTCCGTAAATCTCCTGGACATGATCTCCTTACCCCCCAGATCCTCCGTCAACTTCCGCAGAAAGCTATTATATTCCTTACCTATATCTACAACTGCATCCTACGCACCACCTATTTTCCTTCTTGTGGAAACATTCCACAATCATTCTCTTCCTAAAACCAGGTAAACCTTCCAGTAACACTTCATCCTACAGACCTATTAGTCTACTCCCCATCCTCTCAAAAGTCTTTGAAAAACTCCTTCTAAAACGAATCCTGCCTATATTAGAATCACAAAATCTTCCTTCCCATCAGTTTGGTTTCCGTGCTCATCATTCCACTGTTCAACAAGGACTCCGAGTTGTAGACCATATTTCCTCAGCCCTTGAATGCAAAGAGTATTGTTCTGGTGCGTTTCTGGACATAGCGCAAGCTTTTGACCGGGTATGGCACATCGGATTACTCTTCAAGCTTAAAACGCATTTACCCCAGTCTCTATACCTCATTCTACGATCCTATCTCTCAAACCGCTCCTTCCGAGTTCGCTGTGGTGTAGAATATTCTAACTTTTATCCCATTGAGGCCGGTGTTTCTCAAGGCAGCGTCTTGGGACCCGTCCTCTACATCCTTTACACTGCTGATATTCCTACACATACTGACACCTTTCTGGCAACATTTGCAGATGACACCGCCATCCTATCATCCAATTCCGATCCTGAAATAGCATCCTAATCCTGCAAAGACACCTTTGTCTTATCGAGGACTGGTGTAATGCTTGGCGTATTAAGGTTAATGAAAGCAAATGCACCCACGTCACCTTCACCCTTCGACGCAAATCCTGTCCAATGGTTCATTTCAATTCCATACCGCTTCATTCCTCAGACACAATCCGGTATCTTGGCTTACTACTAGACAAAAGATTGACGTGGAACCCACATACAAGACTTAAACGAAAAGAACTCAACAGACGATTCGGACAGTTATACAGACTACTAAACGGGAAATCTAAGCTTACAGTTAACAACAAATTATTAATTTACAAGACAATACTGAAGCCAATGTGGACCTAAACTGTGAGGGACAGCTAAACGTTCTAACATCAAACGCATTCAATCCTTTCAATCCAAAGTCCTCCGAACAATAGTAAATGCTCCTTATTATGTCTCCAACTATACCCTACACCACGACCTTAATGTTCCATTTATTTCAGACCTCATTCCTCATCCTAATCCTCTAGCACAATCCCTATCCAGCTCCACTCATCCATACAACCCTCCCAGAAGGTTGAAACGGCAGTGGCCCCGAGACATATTGTAAACATCTATTCTGGAGTTCTGACACTGGTCAGATTCTCTTCTCATGTGCGGTGTGATTGTGGCTGTGGCGCCCTCACTTAGCTTCCGCTGGCTCTCACCAGTGATGCGGCTCAGAGGGAGGCGCTGGGATCCTTTGGACTCTGCTTGGCCTTCCACAAGTGGGGGGACAAGCCCCGTCTGGGGTTCCCGAGCTGATTGTAAATATTGTACATAGGTATGAATGTGACATGTTTTGTTTATTTATTTGTTAACTTCATTTATTTGTATTTATTTTGTCTATAAATTTTGTTATTGTATACGTTTATTTATTTTGATTTTATTTTATGTAATTTGACTTTCCTTTTGTTTATATTGTAAATATTGTATGAATGAGATCCTGTAGCACTATTATTATTGTCTATTATGACAAATTGTAAAATTGTAAACAGTAAATCATGTACTGCTAAGGTGTTTCCAATTTGAACCAACGCGGCGAAAATTAAATTTATCTAGAACTATAGCAGGCATTTCAAAAAATAAAGAAAACACAAAACACATTTACCTTTCTATTATTCAAGTTCAATTACCTTACAAACACAAATTATAATAATAGAGTGTGATACTATAATAAGTGTAGTATATAATGGAATTTAGAGAAAGTATGTATTGTATAATATGTATTGTATATCTTAGACACTCTAAACATAATGATTTATTGAAAATAGTTTCTCCGTGCTTCACAAAAATGTATTGATTAGTTTATGATTACCACAAAAGGACAATCACTCGCCTCTTCAAACATTGATAGCTGATATTTTTTGATAAAAATAAATTCAAATATATTAAATGTTTGTTACATTGAGCCTGAGATTCGCGATAAACTAATTAAACTTGATGTGTGATCCGATAGATATATGACAAATTATTATAATACGTTCTTCATTCAGTGTATCTTCTGGTCCACCAACCATTGTCTGAAGATTTGAATAAATGAAACTCACGCAATAAGACTTGTCATGGCTTTTTTTTTAAACAGCTACAAAACGTTTAATTGAAAATATTCAAATTATGATCATTTATATTTCAGCAATATTAGGTTTAACAAATATATGACATTTAATTATTAATTCACACCTTTCATAAAAGTATTAATTATTACATAAAAATAATAAGCCTTCTAATGTTACGTAAAACCCAGCCATCACTTTTTTCACCCGCATTCTTACAAAAACTATTGTTATTTAGGTTCGACCAACTGTGGCATTTATATTGCAGTAACCCTTACAATGTTAAATGCATGGGGTATTGAGCGTATAAAGTAACAAAAGACATAGGGAATAGACCAGATAAGAATTTCAAGGAGGTCTTAAAGGTCAGGAACTTCCAAGTTGGGTCATAAAATGCGTTACTTAGTTTTAACCTTTTGTATTTGTATTTTATCCTTCATAGAGCAATAATATTTCTTTGTTATAGAAGTTGTGTCTGAAAAGTAAAATATTATGTAACTGCTCTTATTCTCAGTTAACCCAGCTTTACAATAAGACGATTAAAGGAAATACGCTTCATTTTATATTTTTGAAATCTATTTTATTTTCTATGTTATGGGTTTAATAATATCTCATCCTGGGCTGTATTAGTTACACAGGCATATTATGGCTAATAATATCTAATTTCAAACATGAACATAAAGTTCATAGACTGCTTTTATTTTTATTTATTGATATTTACAACTGTATTGGTTAATACATCAAGTAAATGAGCTATGAGATAAAATGCATGAAAAACATATGAAGAAAAGCTGCCCATTGGCAGCGCTCCAGTCGGTAACTAAACTAGAATGTCTCGAAGCCATATTCTTTTCAAACGCCTTGGAGGATTGTCAGGAATGGAAGATGAAGCGAGGACTGAAACTCGTGGGATAGAGTAGGAGCGGAGTTTGTCATTGGAAGATTGATACCTGCTTCGGGCCAAATCAGCTCAAAATCAGGTAAAGTAAGGAGCTTTGAGAATTTTTCGAAGGATTTTGGATTGTAAGAATTGAAGACGGGAAGAATTTGATGATTTAGTGAAGCCCCAAAGCTCAAATCTGTAAGTGCAGATAGGCCTCATGTTGAGCCTTTAGTAGTTGAGTGAAAGGTTAGGGCGTCTGTCTAGTAAGTGTTAAAGTAATCGAAAGCTGAGAATAGTTTCTTATCGTTTCACTCTAGTGTGTGGAATGATTCACTGCTAAATTCAAAACGCTATATATCTGCAATTTGTCGACCGATTTCAATAATTCTTTTTTGTATCTTGTAGGGACTTTAATTCCTCGTAATTATTAGCACTAACACACTCAGTTTGGTGTTCATAAACAAGGTGTTCCAGTGAGACGGATTTTTACAAAGGTTCAAAATTAAAAATAAGAATAACGGATCATCTTTAAAATAACATTTTTGTGTCTATTAAAACATTATATAAGTTGTAATTATTAATTATTCAGATCAAAGTAATAAAGGTATCGAATATCTGTGGTGTTAGGTTTTCATTTGCTCATTACGTACACAGATGTGTATTTCAAAAATTTATTTACAGGTGTTAAGCAATTTAACTATATCGTCTGACTGTAGTCAAATTTAGTGAGGGTTGTAACACCTAATCTCATTAAACTGGACCTAATGAAATTTCTAGGGTTTGTGTGGGTCAGTGCCTAGATGGTTTCATATTAATTTGATTAAATTCCATTCCTAAATTCCTCTTACGCAGCCGCCACTTTCCGTTGAAGCACGAAATGCGTATGACAGCCTAATGTTGGAGTCGAAGATTATAGTGATAATGGCGTAATATTAATTATATCGAGTTTCGTTCATAACTTTTGCTTTGTCCAAATAAGCCATTGGTGTATATCTGTTTCGGGATTACTCTTCAACTTATAGAATATTTAGGTCTTAATAGATGATTTTATTGGTAAAAATGTAATGAATATTAAGGATTTATATGAATATTAAGTCGCAAAGATTGGATTCCAGTGGAATTTGATGGTTTAGTGGACTACTACTCCCATAGCTCAATGTCATGGGCCCGAATTGGCCCGGTATATTGGTTATGAAAATGGGTTTTTTGTAGTACATAGAGATGTTAAACGTTTTTCGAGTAGGGGGTGTAGAAATCGTGTATGGATGAATGTAAGGATCCAATGTTAGGCGATTGTAATTTGAAACATTGAAATCGCAGAATCTTTTTGTTATATAAGAATTTGAACGCCCATTGAAATCATGGATGTATATTAAACAATTTTTGTTTTTAGTTCTATATTTTTAAATTAGGAGTACTCACCACGTTTGCTATAGCATGCTATTTGTGTTATTTTGCTAAACCCGTCGAGTTTCTACAGTTATTTCCTGTATAAAATTGATGGATGAGCACAAATGATAAGATGAATAGCACAAATAGCATGCTATAGCAAACGTAGTGAGTACCCCTTTTATATGTATTTTTAAAATTTTATAAATCACGACCTACTGGAGAGAAAGCGCAGAGTAAACACCGAGGTGGCTGATCCACAATTATTTTATTTCAGTCAGGGCAGTATATTTTTTCATTTGAAGATTAATTAGAGAATTCAAAGCTATATATATAATAAAAGAAAAAAGAAAAATCAGTGATTGAAAGGTTATTTTTTAAGGGCATCAATCATATCGTCATGACATTAAGGTTTAGATTTGAATTAAAAAGCAATAGAGGTATCTTTATAAGTCTGGCAGAGACGCCTTTATGGTTTGATTGCCATTTTTGACAATCATTTGTACTATTGCGATCGAATGTAATGATGGTATTCATACTTGATGTCGAAAATTAACTTCTTAATTAATACAGAAATAGTACGATTTCAAAATATTACGGTAATGTGAAAACATATTTTTAGAATTAAGTTTAACAACGTTTCACAACTGCCAAGGAATCATTTTTGGGAGTTTTTAGACAGTAAGAAAATATATGTTCGTTTTAACATCACACGCAGTTAGTTCTTTCATTTGGGACTGAGAATACGATTCTTCTTGTCTCAGATAAAAAAAAAATATATATATAAAATAAAATTCAATGGGTGTCCAGTCTTGAAAATAGCTCAGTGAGAAAACAGATTTCACGTTTGAAGTGTATTACTGGGAAAAACGTTTAGTCGAATCCATTATTTAAACTCAAAAGTAAAACTGAATTCGGATAAAGCCTGGGTAGGAGGGAGGATGTTAAGATTAAAGGAGATGCAGGAATAACAGAATCGAAGGCTAAATAAAGATATGGTAGACTAAATAATAAAGAAATATAACGTAGTAGATTAAAATATAGAAGTTCATTTCCAGATATATGTTAAAATGCTCATGGCTTCTTATCTTCTTTTTCCTTCTTAGTACGATTTTTTAAACATAGACATTCATATGACATGTGTATACACACCGATGTATATATACAGGGTGTCTCCTAAAAGTCTCGTCGTATCGTGAGAGTTTTTTGCTGCTTTACATGTTTTCATGGCATTTTTATTATTTTATAAAACAGTAAAAATCTCAAAATTTGATTTTTCACCCTAACCGTTTACATTTGGATTATGAGTCATATATATTTTTTTTGTTTCTCTTAATACATAAAATATATAATATATTCTCGACTGTTGATAATTTAAGTTTTCTCATGTTCCTAGGTTTCAGTCAATAAATAAACAATTTTATTTATGCAACGTTTCGAGAATTTATTGTGCTCATATCCATGCCTGGGTACCATATGTTGATCTAATTTCTTCATAAAATCCCATTTTTTCTTCTCCACTGCTGATTTGTCTTCTGATTTACTCTTGATAATTAGTATATAGCATGAATATGAGAAAAATAAGTTCTCGAAACTTCACATAAATAAAATTGTTTATTTATTGACTGAAACCTAAGAACATTAGAAAACTTAAATTATCAACAGTCGAGAACAAATTAAACAATTTTTTTTTTTTTAGTTTATGTGCTCCTTAGCATGGTTGTGATTCGATGAATGGGTTTGGAAAACACGTTTGTTGGGCACCGTTGTATTTAAAAAAATATTACATCTCTCTTTCATATGTGGCTAATATTTTATATTTCTCTTTATAGAATATACCCATGTGTACAAGGTCTTTTTAATTACACTTGCATGCCAGCAGCATTTCCGACTCTAACAGAAAAGCTCACATAAAATCGCAGTGATATTTCTCCAGACTCGCTAAGAGCCTGGAACTAGTCCAGACTGCCTTGCAGTGAAGGTTCCAGACAGGTACAGGAACGCCCCACATGGAAGGCATTACCATCGGCTTGATTTAATGTTGTGGTTAATTCGATGGAAATGCAAAGTGGAAGCTAACACGGCATAGGGCGGGTCCTATCCTTCCTTATTAACGGCCTAGATGTAGACCGTATCCATCCAAACCTGATTTGGTTAATTATTACTTTCATTGGGAATTGGCAGATGTCCATTAAGGAAATTGTGTTTTCTTCAGACCTCCAAGTGCTGTGTATTTTTCTATATGTCTTTCCAAAAATAAGAAGTTCAATTAGGAAGGTGCCAATGACCGAAACTCTTGCTTATTTTTTAATTATTTTCCGAAATTAATTTCGGTTATCATATGACCATTATTATTATATAAACATGACTGGAAATCAATACAAAATTCACCTTTCTCAGGAATTCTTGGCTAATGTTGAAACTGTATTGAATAATAAAATAGTTGCAAAGGTATGTGACAAAATATTTACATTTTTTTTGGCATAATTGAAAATATGATAAAGAATAGTTAGTTATAGTAATATTTATTTGATTTTTCAATAATTTTGATTTATACGTAAGAACTATCTATGTTTACGTCCCGCATCTACCAGTGGATTTAAAAGGTATTGTTTATTTCTCTATAACTCATCTTATTTCTATCTTCTTCTTCTTCCAGTGGCGCGACAGGCCGTGTAGGCGCTGGGCCTCGCGGTGTAATCTCCTGTGAGATTACACTCACGATTCTCGATGCATTTTATAGTGTAGGGTCATAACTCCTTACGCCTAATTTTGTGAGTGGCCACCAGTTGGCTGACGGGTCTCACATACCCGGGGGAGAGGCTGTGAGTGAATCTCCATTTAATTAAATCCTTATAAAAGTCCCGCTGGGACTGGGATTCGAACTACAACCTATAGCATGAGAGACTAGCGCTCTAGCCACTCAGCCATGTGTTCCCCAAATCTTATTTCTATATTAGTGTTTATTACTGTCTTCTTGATTTCTTTTGTTCTCATTTTTAACCAACGACTTTTTTATTTATGTTAATTTTATAAGATAAATCATTGATAAAGCACCTACCATTGTATATCGTATATAGCCCTTACCTAGGTAGAAACTATTTGTAAATAAATAAATTTTTTAATAACTTTTTAACTATACTGGAACCAGCTAATCCTTTAAAGAAACGATATAGATATATATCACAATTATATTTGCAATGAAAAAAAAAACTATAATTGACATAATATTTTGTGTAATTATTTTATTTCCATAATGGAATTCTAAATAATAATAAGGCCCTTGCATAAATTACCGAAATGATTGTCAAGTGCCTGAAGTGGCTAATTTAGATTTAATTAAAAATAATGATCTCATTTTTAGGGTCTTAGTTCCATTTTTTTTTTTTTTTTAGAGATATATTTTGGGAATATAAGGAAAAGGATTGTTTATTCGATTTGAATAGTTGTTGAATAGTCTGGATCATTTGTTTTATATGGAAATGTATTTATATAGCTATTTAACCTGTGTAATATAATATCGTGAGTAACACAGAATTGTTTTCAGACACATTTCTAACAAGCATATTTTCTTATTTGCTTTGGTGTGCCTCTACCATTAGAAGGGCAATATCAGTTCCTTGAAACCCTGTTGTAGAATTTGGTGTTTTTCAAAAACTTCATCAGGGATTTTACCTCCTTGTCGTGGTCCTGCAGTATATCTTAAGCAATTTGTACCACGTTTACTTGCCGTTTAAACGAACTTTACTCTTGGCATAGTAACAATATATGATTAACTATTCATAAGACATTATATATCGAGCAGTTATGAACTACTAAGTCATAGAGGAGATATCCATAGGAGAATCCGCAATATTCAATCCTGAGGTGACAAAATATAATTTCATCCCTTCTAGACTTCCAGCTGCTCTATGTCCATTTCCCAACTTTATTTTTCACCTGTAAAAGTTTTGGGGGACTGTTTTTCCAAACCGCATCCCATTTCGCCATCAGGTTGTTGTTTTTTTAGCCTCAGCCAGTCTTTTCAAGGAACATAAGTTTCATCTGCTTGAACCAGCGGGATTGAGGCACCTGCCTTTCACAATTTCCGATATCGGAGCGGGCCTAGACGTGTGGTTTCTTATTGAGAAAAAGATTCTCACTAAGTCAGTGACTATAGCCGTTGAGTAACTAGCCTTTCGGCTGAGTGTAGTTCTTTTACGGATTTAGACACTTAGTATAGAATGGATTCACTACAAGTTGTAACCATACATCTTACTACTGTTTCAGCATTTCGATTTAGAACGCTGTTTTCTTCGAATTGTTCCAACTCTAATAAAAACTGTTTCTGCACCTCTAGAACTGAGGAGAGTTTTAGAAATCTTTGGAGAGTGAAAAATATATATCGATATGAAACACCGCCAGGCAGGTTCGGCGTTTTTTTTTTTCGGTACGCTTGAATACAATGTCATTATTTTATGTGTTTCTGAAATTAACTTGATGCGATAAATAAAACAGTAGTAAATTTCAATAAATATAATTATAAATTAAAACTGCACCTATACAGCGTTTTTTGGATCCTGGGTTCGTATTTTTATAGGCCAACGGCATCAGCTTTTTGTCCTAATTTTTGAGTAAGTACTTTATACAGACTGGGTGTACCTCAAGAGGGTCTCCATACCCCAAGATTACTCCTCGAATGCAATAACTGAATAAATAATTCTGCCACTTTCCGTTCCCCTCACAAAATAATAATAGAAAAATAATAAATATCTGCAGATATCTTTGTAAACAAACCCTTAAAATTATTTGTATACTTTAATTTGTCTTTGTAATAGAACCTCTTCAACTGATTAATAAAAAGTTTGCAATATATTATTTATTTTACAGTCAGATATTATAATTTAGGATTGCATAATCAGCATTATCGCTTAATAGGTTTCAGTTCTATTCTTGTTAGAGCTATCTGAGTAAGAAAACAAACAAAGAGAACTATTGCCAACTGCTTTGCAGGGTGGGTTTCGATTAGGGTTGTTTGACAGCCTAGTAGAATTAATTGACCAAACCTTTCACCAAGTTCTGACTGAGTTTAGGCAATTAATTCTCACTGGATTAATTGTTAATAAAAACGGATAACATCTTCGTCAGATCGAATAGCTGTTGTTTTGAACAGATTGGATTGGTCGATTGGTGTGAACACTGCTCTGTATAAATATGGTACACAAATAAGACTTTCCTAGAAGTTTTAACTGGGTGTTATTATTATTTTTAACAGGTGATGTAACATAGCGTTTACAAGCAGAATGGCTTATTTTATTAAATGGAACAGAAATATAGAGATAACTTTTTTTTTTTTTCTTTTAACCAAAATAATAATAATAATGCGATTTAATTCTAATTACCGATGAAAGTTCAGTTATTTTTACCACAATAACATAAATATTCCGAAAAAAAGTACCTTTAATGAGATTTATTTTAGGTTTGACTCGATGAATCATCTACAATCCAAAAACATCATCATTTCTTGTCTATATACAATATGTTATCCACTCAGAATCATTTTGTTAATATTCATTTCATTATGAACACGTCTTTCATGGATTTTTCCAGATTTTTGTTGAATGAAAATGTTCTTAAATTTGTATTGTCTCCCCAACAACTATAAGTTAATATACGTATATTTGCTCAGGATGAATATAAATACAAATCTAGGAATTGTCTAAAATAGCTTATCATTTGTCAAGGTATGGATATGAAAGCTGAGAATTCAAGAATACAGCGAGGGTCTTTTAGACTCATTTCAACTAACCATTTATACAATATTATTTCTTACCTCTTAACTTTTCTAACTTCCAATAACTGTTTATTTTTGGTTGAAAGATATATATATTTTTTTTAATGGAATGAAAGGGCCGCTGTGTTCATATTTTGTAGGTATATATGTGTAGTGGTATTCAAGTTTTATTATAAGATACTCCTTTCATTCCAAATCACGCGTCCATACAAACCCGCTTGTCCGTATCCTCTCATTGACTTCTATTCCCGATAATATTCCGAGGTGTCTGAAAAGACGGTGGCCTCGAGACCTGCTGAACAAATAAACAAGTGCTACCGCTGGGTAGATTCTTCTCATGACTTTTCAAGCCAATTGTCTGTAAATAGCACATTTACTTATTGTACTATGTAAATTGTACAGTTGTAAATTTAAATAAGAGTATTAAAAAAAAAAATATTGTTTTTAATGTTTGTTTCTAAATATAACATATTATTTACGTTAACACGATTCTTAGCTATGGGGCTCCACCAAACCATCCAATCCTTACATCAAAATCCTCGTAAAATCCTCAACGCTCCTTACTTCCTTCCCTATGTTACTGTTTTGGCCCGAACCAGGTATGAATCTTTCCATGCAAAACTCCATTCCCACTCTAACCCACTAGTTTCTACCCTAGCTTCCTCTTCCATTCCTGATAACCCTCCAAGGTGAACGAAAAAAAGATGGCCTCGAGACCTTCTTGTTTAGATTGACTACAAGAGTGCTGCCAATGGGCAGTCTCTCTTCATGTTTTTCATGTATTTTATATTTACTAGTTGTATTACAAAATACAGTTGTAAATTTTAATAAAAATATTTAATAAAAAAAACAAAAAAAAAAAACATGATTCTTGAGTAGTATTAGAATCTACCGAGATCTAAAAATATATCTGTGGTAGAAAGATTGAGCAGTGATAGAAAGATCGATCGATGCCCAAGTAATGACGCGCTCTTTGGAAATTCAAATGTTACATTTTTTATGTTACATTCACAAGTGGAGGCCAGAAAGTGTTGGTTGTGCAGTGAAACAGTTAACAGAGACCAGTGTTTAACCTGTCGGTGTAAGTATTGCATAGCTTACACGGTAGAAGTCAGTCATGGTTTTCAAACAATTCGAGTACAAAATACTCGAATGAAATCTCAACACAGATAGCAACCTTTAAAAAAGAACAGTAAAATTGTAGAACTGGACTGATGAAGCATTTCGGTTGCCTTCACAGTCTATAGTCAAGAAATGATTCCCTATTTCCTCAATAGGAAGCATTTGGTGAGATGTGAAAAAAAAAGCTTTGTCATATGATGTTCTTACGGGAGTTAGGACATTAATTAAAAAAAAAAAAAAAAAAAAAAAAAAAAAAAAAAAAAAAAAAAAAAAAAAAAAAAGATTGACACGGAATTCTTCCACTTACAAGTTAAGAGTTGAAAATAGTTTAAAAGAATTATCTTTGGTTGCTTTGGAAATTTGTTTTAGGTTAAATAATATATCAATATAAAATTGTTTTGTGCAATAATCACATATTTATTTACATTACGTCACTTCATATTACCTTCGACGACTTCATATCTCTGTCTATATATGTAAAATGATGATTTTGGTTTACGAGAACTCCTCTATTTAATATTTTTGTATTAGGCTAATTTAATTATGTGATCATGATCATGGCATAATATATAATAAATATGTCATTGTGAAAGAGGAAGGTTATAATATGTAATGAAATGTGGCCACCATGGTGCAGGATCTTGCATCATAATCTTCCAATCAGTATGCAAGATTTTAGAAACTATATTACGTAGCGAATATTAACTAAGTTTTAATATAATTGATAAGTTGTTCTAAATCAATAAAATAAATTATTTTAAATTTTATACTATTTCATGAAAACAGAATTTTCATCGTAATTACTACACGGACACCATGGCGATTTCCTGTAATACCCCATGGAAACTTAATTAAATTTTTAAAATAATATCTAAATAGTTCGTTAGAAATATAAAACAGCAATAAACCCGCATGAAACAGAAACGGTTGTTTTTTCTTCGTTTTTGTCTATAATTTATAAATATATAAATTATAAATATATATAATGCCTGGTAATAACTATGAAATATGTAATAAATTAAAATATATAAATAAAAATTTAAAGAATTTAGTTACCTGTTATTTACTTACCAGTTTACATGTTTGTAGGAATATTGATGTGTAATGAGGTGGAGAATTCAGTGGTGTTTTTATAGTGAGTTCCAAAGTATGGAAGAAAGGATGACAGAGGGATTTTCAAAAGGAGCAGTTCTGTGAGAGGGTAGATATAAATCGGGAGGTTCAGATCTTGTATTTAGGGTATGTAAGATAGAGCGTCGAGTGAGAAGGTTTCTCAAGTATCTGCAGACGTGGATTACACATTTCATCATATTCTGTATTCGAGAACAGTAGGTATCAAAAGCTCCGATGTAGGGTATTCGAAATGGACAATTATTGGCATGGAACACGCGTGGGCTCACGTAGCGAAGTTTACCAATAACCGGTTTCAGAAACCTCTAAAGTAACCGAAACTGGAAGCAAACCTTTCAGCTTCCAAACAAGTATTTGATTTATGGGTTATAGAAGGTTCCGGTAGGCTTAAGCTTAGGCTTTTCCGTTATTTGTATTTATACACCGTACCCCTTCGTAATAAAGTTGAGTTTGGACCTCAGCTATCGAGGAATATCTGAACCCCTTGTATGTATGTTTCTTTGCTTTTACTTTTTTTGAACGATTTCCATTTATTGAAAATGATTATTTACTTTGCTAAAGCCTTATATAAAGATAATAATATTTTATTTTTTTTGTTTATATTGCATTAACGAGAAAATTTCCATCTACCACAAGATTGTATCGCTGCTTCTTTCATATAGTTATACAAATGTAGGTTCAAACGTTTGTTTATATTTTAATAACTAACTTGTCTGTTGGTTTATTATTTTGAATAATGAACCCTTTGGAATCGACCAAAAGCGAGAGAAAAATGATGTATTTCACAATATACTGTCCTAATACAGTGGATTTCTATATAATAAACGGCATACTGAATCAATTTAAACTAGCTAATACATTTCACAAGCCTTCTAAGGACCACATCATTCCAATAATTCAATGCTAATGGTTTCTTACCATCATTCATTTTTCTAGGGACGATTGGCGGATCTTCACTCCTCAAAGGATTTAAATGTTCATTTATTAATAATTAATTTACAATGCTAATCTACCTTTTTAGTAAAATAATTCCCAATTAGGTAGCGTGTTGTCTCTTCTCTACTCTGTTTACACTTCCGATATTCCTGAGCACCCTTGCACTACCATCTATCGATACCTTTGCTGATGATACAGCACTTCTTTTTTCGCACAGAGATTGCACTATAGGTTCTATTTCTTTACAAAATCATATATTCGACCTAGAAATATGGTTTCAAAAATGGAAAATCAAAATTAATGCCTCCATCTGAGCTTTTCTCTGGGGAAAGGTCCAGCAGTGAACATCGACAACAATGCAGTATATTCAAAAACCTACGTACGATACCTCGGACTATATCTGGATAAAAGACTAACATGGAACATAACAAGACGTTACAAACAACTTTCACATCTATTGATTACAGATCGCCACTAAATTTATGATAAAAGCGACTATATATACACAACTCTACTGAGACCAATATGGACATACGGAGCAGAACTTCAGGGGTTCTGCAAAACACGTGCACACAAACAACTTAGTCCAAAATTTTACAAAATTTTGTTCACACACTATGGTATGTTTCGAATCACTTCTAAAATAAAATTTCAGGACACTGGTCAAGAGAAAAATAATACCTCACTTTCAATGAATGCGCAGCAACGCAGTTGCGAATAAAAAACAATAAAAATAATACTAAATATCTTTGAAATAAAAAAAAGTGATGAGTTCAACCCTTTTAAAAATTATATATTATAAGTTGCAACACTAATGGTTTTCAAAATATCTAATACAAATATATCGAATGCAATAAAATCAGTCTGTTCGCCCTTCGAAAGCTCTTTTACGAGACAACGGTATTTTATTAGATGATGCGTTTTGAAATTAGCAGTGGTTACAGACCATTTTAGTGCATTTTTCTTTGACTTATTTATTGTTTTTCATAATATTGAATCTTCTTTTCTCTTCTCTTTTCATCATCTTCTTCTCTATATCTATAAAATGATAACGCGATTTTGGCTTCCCCGAACACTTCTAAAACACTAGACGGATTTTTATATGGTTTTCACCATAATTTAAGGCATTCTTTCCTGAAGGTATATAAATAAAATACATGGAAGTTTAGCTTATCTTTAAACGGGAAAAATAAATGCTGTTTATTTTAAAATTGATGCCAATGGGATATTGGACGCATATGTGTCCATAACTTCATTATTTATCTTAGAAAGACAATGGAAACATTCAAAGCCTTCGAAAAATATTCTTCAAAATAACAAAAACAGCTTTTTGGATTCACGGATTACAAGTTATCATTTTCTATACGATAACTAAACATTATAAATCGTTACGAATATTTCAGATAATTTAAACTATAACTTAATTTTCTAAACTCCTAGAGATATTAATATAAAAATGAATCAGGATAAAGTAGCAAAAACTCAGCAATGACACTTTTTGTTGAACTAGAACCCAAAGCGGAAAGAGAAGTGGGTTTTATGGTAACATCTAATATTTTTCATTGTAATATTCTTTATATATAACAGTTTGGAAATAATAAACCATTGTTGCGGATGTAATAAGTAGACCGTTGAGAATTACTAGAAGGAATTAGTCCGGGTGGCGGTCATTTTAAATGTCTTCACCAACCAATTTATTCCTACTTGTATTTATGTTTATTTAACTTTTTTTATCAACCTGTAAGATTTGTCAATTAGTGTATTTTACAATGTTCCATTATTATTTTACTTTTTATTTTTTCCACCCTTTTATCATTGATACCTTTAACAGAATTAGGGATAATTTAGTTGGGAGGTACAGTTTTCTCGATATACATCTTCCATCACTGTTCTTACTATTATATAGGTGATATTTCAAGAATAGAATTATAAACTTTTTTTTTATCCTGTATCATTATTATATTATTATTATCATATGTTAAATTTCATTGATTCTTTGTATGGTAGTATTAAGAATTTTAGTCATTGATGTCCGACCCTGTCCATAAATACGGTACGTACTTTCCATTCTACTTTTTTTTCCTACGTATTTTCCATACTACTTACCCCCTCATCTACCAAACAGTGCCTAGTTTCCATTTACCCACCATGCGGTACGTATCTCCACTCTACTTCATATTTTTATGTTTCCTAATCCAAGTAAATTATTGATATCTTTGTACATTTTTTTAGTGAGAGAGAGAAACAGTTCTTTATTAAGTTATATTTTTATTAAATCAATAAAAATATTATTCAAAACAAAATCAATAAAAATATACAAAAAAAATCAATAAAAATATATACAAAAGTCCCTCATACCTATATACAATCCTCAAGCATGCAGTACGTGAGTGGAGAATCTAGCCAATGCTAGAACTCCAATATACATGTTACAAGAGATCTCGAGGCCACTGCCGTTTCAACCTTCTAGGGGGACGGTAAGGATGTGCGGAGCTGGATAAGGATTCGAGCTAGGGGATTAGGGTGATGGATAAGATTCTGATGTAATTTAGAGAATTTTGATGGTATAAGGTCTAAAATAAATGGAATATTTAGGTCGCGGTGTAAGGTAAGGTTGGTGACATAATAAGGAGCATTGACTATGGTTCTGAGGACATTGGATTGGAAGGATTGAATGCGTTTGATGTTAGAAAATTTAACGGTCCCCTACAGTTCAAGTCCGTAGGTCCAGGTAGGTTTCAGTACTGTCTTGTATATTAGCAGTTTGTGTCTATGGATAGTTTAGAATTTCTGTTCAATATTCTGTATAATTGGCCAAATCGTCGATTAAGTTCTTGTCGTTTAAGTCTAGTATGCGGGTTCCAAGTTAGTCTTTTGTCTAGAAGGAAGCCGAGATACCGGACTGTCAGAGAAAGGGAGCGGAATGGAGTAAAAGTGAACTGGAGGACAGGATTGTTTTCGAAGGGCAAAGGTGACATGTTTGCATTTGGATTGATTGATTTTGATTCTCCACTTGTTACACCAATCTTCAATTGAGGAAGGTGCGTTTGGAGGCCTATGAATGCAATTTAGGGATCTAAGTGAGAGGATAGGATGGCTTTGTCATCAGCGTACGTTGCAAGGAAGATATTAGGGCAAACAGGAATATCAGCCGTGTATATGTTGTAGAGGATAGGACCAAGGACGCTGCCTTGAGGAACACCGGATTCGACTGGATAATAATTGGAATATTCTGCACCACAACGAACTCGGAAGGAGCGGTTTGATAGATAGGATCGGAGGACTAGGTATAAGGATTGGGGTAAATGGTTTTTGAGCTTGAAGAGTTTTGTTTAGTAAACATTTTTTTTCTCTGTATAACACTTTCATTATTATACTATAGTCATTGTATTTTAATTAAGTTTTTTTACATATATAGTTCTTCTGTTATATTTTAATACCGACGTTCTCTAGCTCAATAGGTTATATAATATTGTATATAATGTCATTGAAATTGTATGTCTTTTGTATCTTTTTAGATGACCCCGTAAAGGGGGGTCGAAACGTTGGCAAACAATAAATAGTTGAAACTATTTAGTTGTTTCATTTAATGACCGCCACCCGGACTAATTCCTTCCAGCAATAAACCATTGTGTATAAATATGCTGCGTTATTATAATTTAAGAATCAGAAATCATAAATGTCATATAATTTATCAATGGTTTTAAATATCTAGGATCAATTCATTTACAATTATGATTATTTTTATTTAGCAATATGCACATATTACTAATTGGAACGTTCTTAAGAATGTTAAAATTTAATTTTTTGCATGATGTAAAATACTTACTTCACTAATACTTACACACCAAAAAGTTGAGAAGACGAACCCTCAAGCCTTCTCAACTTTTGGGGAAATTTTCTCTTCTTCTATTTAGTACCACTCGTTTATTTATTTATTTTTTTTATTTATTATTTTTTTTTTTTTGTGAGCGCTCGTCAAATAGGTTTATTTTAGTTTTTTTGATTAAAACGATGGCTAACAGAAAAAAAAAAAAAACACAAACTTAATCGAATTGACGAACTATGGGTCATACGAACTTTTTTGTTACACTTAAGGCCTTGTAACTGCTCCCACAATATGAAAATAAATTTAACATGAGAGGCAACCTGTATATGTATAAAAGTTTTAATACTTTAAAATAATTGTTCTTCAAATTACCATTGACATTTATCAGAAGTTTTATACATAGTGCGATAGCGAAAGAATCCTAATGATCTTTTGATGTACTCCCTTGGGAAGTGTCTGATATTAGGTAGTAGCTTCCTAGGATTGAACTCTCTGGCACATAATACTACCACACTAAATAAAAGTTATTTATTAATCAGTCTTTATCATTAAATACTGTTTACACATAGTTAATAATATAAATACATTTGTTAAATTCACAGAAAGAATAATTAAAAGTTCATTCCAATTTCCATAATTACATACTTTATTATGATAGTGCCATCAATAAATAAAAGGCTCTTTGAATATTCTTTATTAAATTGTTTATATTTCTTAATTGAGAATAGACAATAAAATCTAGTTAACCAACATCGAAAGATACTTCTCAGAGTGAAGGTTGGGAAATGTACATAATTAGTAAGTGACATAATAAAGACGTTAGTTATAAGTAATGTTGTATGAGTAAGGTTATGATAACTCTTATCTCGCGTTATATTCTTCCAAAAAGTCCTATATCCCTTTTAATTCTGTCCAAAAATTACAATATCCACGTTTCATTCCAAAAAGTACTATATGCATGTTATATTATCAAAAAGTGATGGGAAAAGTGTATAATTTGGAAAAGTGAGTAGTTAATACAGCAAAAAATCAACTTAAGATTTTAATAAAAAAATAATCAAGTAAATTGGTCCAGTAATAAATAAATTACAGATTTTTGCATTCCCAGTAAAATTGCCTAAAGTGGATATAGTACCCTTTGGAGCTCAACTCAAATATAATAAAGTGAAGGTGATGTTTTTGTAGAATTCTATGTATAATTTTTCTCCTTGTTTTATTATCGTAAATAATAATTAGGTTTCTTTTGTCTATTGGCCAGACATATAATATATCATTGTCGTAATTGTTCTTTTGTTTGAATATTTGTTCGATCGACTCTTATAAGTCGCGCACGAGAACACCTATAAGACGGCCGAAATACTGTTGAGTTTTTTTAAAAAATGATATTTTAAAAATTATGATGATGCTGCAGAAAAGCGGTGAAATGAAATGATATTAACATGGATATGCATGAAGCTTGAGAATTGCCCTAGAGGCTGAAACGTAGCGATGATTGGAAATTAAAGAAATTGTTTTAAAGAAATAAATCCACCAATTCTTTTGTTAAACGGCCTTATATTTATCAAACAAATAATATATTTCATTTGCACAAAACTGTTATTCTTAAGGGACTCAGTCCCAGAATAAAAAAAAAAATTTTATTCTATTATATAAATTCATATATGTAAAATGCTGTACTTCAACAATTATCTACACATAATTCTACACATACTAAATGAATTTACTACACACAGTTTCTAGGTCTATTGATCGTGCTAGAAAGTGTTTATAAAGAGATTAAGACAAGTCACTTTTTTTTAAAACCATATTTAGGGTACTTGGGACTGGGTGAGACCTAGGAGTATTTATACATTTCTGGGTTGCATCAGACACAAATCAGCCTTAATCTTAAATAATGGAATATGTATTTATCCTGCCAGAGCCGGAATGAACAGGAAACCTGGAGAACAGTTGATATCTAATTGAAATCTTAGCAAACAGTGAATTATTTGTAAGCAGCGAGATGCTACAGAGGTAAGCAAGCATTATCATTTGGAAGTGGATTGATAAGGGTTGACATTTATACAAATGTATAATCCACTAAACGTAAAGAGTTTGATATGTAGAGGAACATTTTATAGAAAATTCAAAATCCTGCATTATTTTCAGGACAATCCAATACATACTTTCGACTCGTATATTCTACTTTCATTATCAATTTTTTTTTTTTTATGTTATAAAATATAAGTACCATGACCATATTATAACGAACTTTACAAGAATTTGCATTTTTATATTAATTTTATTCTTTATCTAACCTAAATCATTTTTAATAAAATAATTCTTTACCTAACAAAAGAAAAAAATTTAGTGAGGGCAACATACGACTCGAATGATAACAATTTGAAAACAATTTTAAGTCGATCATAATAAAACGAGTATTCATTTTCCTTGGAAGCCTTTGGTTTAGATTAATTAATAAAACTATGTTAAATTGTTAATCAGTAATAAATTTATTAACTATTCGTCGCTTTACATTACCTTTTACAAATTTGTTTATCTGATAATATTTTTGCAAAAATGTTCCTCTTTTCAACGGTATGTTATACGTCAATATTACTGTTCTTATTATCAAAAACCAAAAGTTACGTAAAAAATAGTTTTGCTCTGTTATCCTTTAGTTGGTCATCAAATTCACCCAACACGACTGGTATGTTAACATCGATAGTGAAACTATCAGAATCCATCGTGCATGAGGATCATTACATTATGGTTATGCTAGGATAATTATATTATGCTTGGAAATAGTTAGACTTAAACATATTGTGTTGCAAACCTAAATATTTGGCCACTTATGGTGTAGTGGTATGCATAACATGCTACAACGCCCAAGGTCAAGGGTTTAAACCTGGCAGTATGACCTAGAATTTTTTATTGGGGGTAAAAAATCCTAATTTACGCCTTCCTTCGGACCTGGGCGAAACCATGCATTCTTAAAATATTTCTATTTTTATAAACCTAGATAGGCAAAATTATGGAGTCCCACTGTAAATTCACCCAACATGTTTATTAAGCCGTCCTTCATCAATAGTGTAGTTTAACTTAACTATGAAGTTTCAATTTCGTACGACTTTTCGTTTTTGCCCTAGACTTACATCTTCCCCCCCTCCCCCCAAATCACACACAGACCTTATTTCGAGACTTGGTCATTTGGACTACCTGAAACGTGTATTCCCGTCGAAAACTGGAATTTTGAATTTTTCACGATCGCAATACTTTCTCTTACTATACATTTCATATATAGGTAAGTGAAAGTAAAAATGTTATTTATTTATTTATAAATTCTGCAAAAAATAAATAAAATAAACCTATCTTTCGACTTCATTGAGGAAAAAAGGTTAAGCCTCGTGATGTTTCTGTTGTTGAGTTGAATAATACAAAACAGATGTAGAACCAGGAAGCTGAATTCTTTTCTCAATTATGTATAAAACAATAAGGTATTCAATAAGTTAAGCTGCGATAAAAAGTATAAAAACTGTTCTCAGTATTACAATTTTAAATAACAAATAATATCCTGAGTGCATTGGCTGGTTCCATCGGCCAAAGTGTGTTTTTAACAAAATGAAATATGTAATTTAAAGGAGCTTGTATTATTCATTCTCCTCCGCTCCTATAGCAGCTCTCTCCTCTTTTTATCCCCTTTATCGGCTTAAGGGATGTATTTTCCCTGTTTTTCCATAAATTTTGTTTCACTTCGCTAGGATTTATTGTATTTTATCCCGCTTTTTCATTATTTTTTTATGTTATACAGCGAGATTATTAGTAATATCTGTGCCAAAATTGAACACGACTGGTATGTTAACATCGATAGTGAAACTATCAGAATCCATCGTGCATGAGAATCATTACATTATGTTATGCTAGGATAATTATATTATGCTTGGAAATAGTTAGACTTAAACATATTGTGTTGCAAACCTAAATATTTGGCCACTTATGGTGTAGTGGCATGCATAACATGCTACAACGCCCAAGGTCACGGGTTTAAACCTGGCAGTAGGACCTAGGATATTTTATTGGGGGTAAAAAATCCTAATTTACGCCTTCCTTCGGACCTGTGCGAAACCATTCATTCTTAAAATATTTCTATTTTTATAAACCTAGATAAGCAAAATTAAGGAATCCCACTGTAGCATCCTCCTATTAGCTACTTCAGCATAAAGTGACGTCAAGTGAATACACAACCAAACAACTAAACAATATGTACACAGTAACTTAATTAAGTATGAAGTGTATTAATAGTCTAAGATCCGAACTTGTAACGATCTGCAACGAGCTGATAATAGAATGAAACATATTTTATAACAAATTTAGTATATTAGAAAATATGTTAAGAATGGGTTGCCTAAAAAAATCCTAGACAGATTATTTTTAATTATTTAAAAAAAAATATTTTTAATTAAATGTTATATCATGATAATAAGGAAACTTTTCCCTGACTTAAAGTATCAAAGTTATAGAATGTGCAGCCGTCGGGTTGCCTAATCTTTTCTGGACAAACTATCGGTTGTCAGGTAAAAGCGGGTATGTCGATATCAGTTATCTGCACCGGCTTGATAATAGAAAAAAAAAATAATATAAGCGTTGTTTTATTGCAAACACACTGATATAGGGTTGCCTGCAAAAAAACTTGGTCCTAATCTGGGTTGCCGAATTTTAAAGATTAAATTTAACGCGAGTGGAAATGCGTGACAGAGAGATCCGAGTTGAGTATAGCGTGTAATAATAAAGGACCCAACATTGCTGTCGCACATAATCGGACATTAAATATAAGAAAGTTTGATATCACATATAAAATTACAGGACCATTTTTTACACAAATACCAAATTACAGGGTAGTTTTCTTATTATCATGTGGTTGCAACATTTAATTAAAAATCATTTTTTTAAAATAATTAAAAATAGTCTGTCCAGGATTTGTTTAGGCAACCCATTCTTAACATATTTCCTAAAATACTAAATTTTTTATAAAATATGTTTCATATTATTATCAGCTCGGTGCAGATCGTTTCAAGTTCGGATCTTCAACTATAAGGCGCGATGGCTACCGAAGTCCCCAATACCTCACTAGAAAAATGCTCCTGAAAATAGAGTCAACAATATCAAAAGATGATCCCTAGATATAGGAACCTATCTTAGAAACCTGGGCATCTACAATTGCAATATAAAATTTATGATGTAAAAATAACATTAATTAGATAAAATAAATTAATGCGAAAGATTCGATTTTTTTATGATAGAATTAACGGGAAAAAAGTTCATCTTTTGGTGAAAAAAGATAAAAATACTTTAATAATGATAAACAACAAAATAATAATAGGCTACTCTTATGATGGGAAAACAAAAAAGGGAAACAAAATTGAAATTGTTAAAAATAAAATTAAGAACACTTTTATATAAGCAAAATAGTATAGTACTTAATTATATATTTCTCGTTGGCTCTCAAGAAGAAAATAAAAAATCTGTTGCAAACTTAGAATAAACTTTTACGAACATGGCGCATTATTATTTAAAAAAAAAAAAATGAGATTTACAACTGTATTACTGAATACATCAAGTACCATATTCTTAAAATTATAAATTAAAGTCAGCTATAAAAGTACACGAATAAAACTAAATCGAACAGAAGAGAATCAATTGTTCCTGCCCGAGGCATATTGAATTTAAAAATAAGAAACGTAAATTAAAACAAAATAATTCATTATACTGTGAAACTCAACACAGTAAATATTACTAAGTTTGAATATTCGTCACTCGGTTAAACCCAGTTGAGCATCATTACAGTATAACTCAAAGAGGTGAACCCCTCCGATATCTCTCTCGAGGTATTCCCCAAGGATCATCCCTCTCTCCAACCTTATTTTCAATCTTCATAAAAGACCTACGTGGATCCATCCAACATTCCCATATCATCTGTACCCAGATGACCGACAAATTTACCTGTATTTCCATCCTTCTGATATACTCGAGGCTTCCCGTAATATATAAGAATATATCAATAGCATTAACCGCTGGGCTTCGGAAAATCCTCTGTGCCTAAATCCAGCGAAAACAAAGGCAATGCTTACTGGCTCAAAACCTTCTCTCCACTCACTTCATTACTACCCATTACCCTTTCTCAATACAACTTCTATCAAATACCAAAACTCCATAAAAAATCTCGGAATTCTGTTTGATCAAAACTTAACTTGGAGTAACCATATTTCCTAGAAAATCCATCTCTATCCTCAAACAGCTCCCACGTTTCCGTGACTCTTTTCCTAGAAGCCCCTGTCATCTCTTAGTGTCTTCTCATCCTCCTCCTAATTGACTACGGATGCCTAGTATTAGGAGGATTCAGTGGCGAAAACCAGATGAGGATAAAACATTATTGAATAGGTTCATGGATGGATTTATGTACGGCCTCTCCAGACAGTCACACGTCTTATATTGGTATTCTGGTCAAAGGTGGCTCTATTCCGAATCCCGAAGAAAATACCTATTTGGCATCTTCCTATTCTAATCCTTGAAATCCAGAAAACCTTCCTATATCTTTGACCTCCTTACTCTGCATACCCTAAATATGAGATTCCAACCTACCCTCTCATAAAACAGCATCCATTGAAAAGTCCTTTATCATCAGTGCTACTATACTTTGAAACTCATTACCCATCTTCCATCAAACAGTGTCATCCCTAACCACATTAAAACAACAATTGAGACGTTGATTTCCAAAAGGCACTATATCCATTCTAGGAAATTTTACAGAAAGCATGAAAATCTTTCATTACTATATTATTAAACTAGCTAATTTGGGGCTTTTGGCCTTAAAATTTAGAATTAGTTTTTTACTATAATAATAACACCATATTAAAGTTATGAAATGGTTGTTTTTAAAATGATTTGGAACGAAAATAAATGCGTAATTAGTACTTTTAGAAAATGACCGCATTTCTAAATCACGTTTTTTAAGGACTTGAGAATTCATTAGATAACATCAAATAGAATAATTAGATATAACTAAATGATGAGAATACAAATATGACAAAAAAATCAATTTCGTAAAAAATGTCCTTTAGTACCTTTTGGAAATCAACGTCTCAATTATTTATTCACCTCTACAATAATCAATCTTCAGCAAATATGTGATAAATCCAGACTTTGATAATACATAACTGAACTCATTTTATGTTATCTGTTCGGTACTGTTTGTTGTTATTTGTTTTAAATAATAGTGTAATTCTAAGAAATATATTGACATATAAGTAAACAAATATTTCTTTAATGCATTTATTCTTGTTATGGGACGCCATCTTATTCTTCCTTTTTAATAAAAAAGATTAAATCATGTTCCCATAAATGTCTCTTAAATTAGAAGCAATTATCTTTTAAGAATAATTTTCTCCTTTAAACTAACGGATCTTCTTCGTTCAAGCTTCATGCTTCACTTCCATACGTTATAAATGAAATGTAACACAAATATTGATTAAATGTCTATATTTTATTAGGAAAAAAAAATGTTGAGAAAATGCAATCTGTTGTTAAGCTCAAAGGAAGTGAATAAACAGGAATGGATAAAATTTAATAAGAAAAAAAATTCCTCCAAGAATATGCAATAGAAGCTGATTTGGTCATTTGCACTGAATTAATAGTCAAGATTCAAAACCTAAATCTTTATTCAGTTGGGTTAAAAATATATCTTGCAAGTTTTAGTTCGATCCTTGTTCCCTCTAATATTATTTAGTAATGAGGAGTTCGACAGGCTCTAACGTATTGAGGATGATAATATATTATCTGACACATACTTATAAGATGTATTTGTCTAATTAAAACTATCTTATTTAATCATATTGACATATAAGAATTAATTAATAGTTTATCTGATTAATTGCTACTTTATAAGATACAGGTTGTAAATATGACTTCCTTATATAATTCTAAAAATAAAAATATCTTTATTGAATTTAAAATAATAGTTAAAAATAATATTACTTACTTGAAAACTAAGCGTTCCTTTGTTCGTTTGGTCTAGATTGTGAAAAAGGTAGTGCACATAAGCGTGCGTATGAGCTGAAAAAAAAAAGCAAATGTTAAAAACAGATTTTTTAATATAATAATAATTAATTCTTTATTTATTCCTTAACAAATTTCTTTAGAATAATATTACGGAAAATTAAATTAGAGCTTCATTATCTTGGTGAGGGAAAAAACAAACAACAGAAAAACAAATACAAACTATCTCTTTCTATTCACATTACTTGAGGAAGATTGATTTTTTCAATAATTTACTTCTAAAGAAAACTGAATAATAGTAATAAATTAAGAGATAACTTATAAAAATAATTCAGAATACAAACTAGATAAGAATCAAAATACATTAAGATATATACAATGTTAATCAAAAGAAAGGGCCTAGCCGGATAAGCATGTGAAATCTGCCCCCGCGTGTATTAGAACCAAATTTATACCATTGAGTCACACCTATGAGAAACAACCTTAAGCAAATTTTTAGCCTCTTAATCCTAGTGGGGGGGGGAAGTTATGGAGGGGGGAAGAAAAAACAAAAAAAAAATTGTTTTCTCCTAAACAACTCAACCGATTTTCACGAAAAAAATATATGTTATGGATTTTACAAATAGGTTTCGAAAAATATTATTTAAAATTTTTTTCCACGAAAATGCTGGTAAAAAAAATGATTGAATTTTTCAAAAAAATATTTTCTGCTTATGATGGTTTGGTACACCTCCAATTTTTTGCTACTTTACTTCATTGGAGGGTCCTCCATAACATATATTTTTTTCAATTTTATCGCAAGTGTACCCCATAGTGAAAAATAAAAAAAACAATTTTTTCTACTGAACGGATCAACCGAATTTCATGAAAAAAATATATGTTAATGGTTTTTTAAAAGAGTTTCAAAAAACTTTTTTTTTTAATTTTTATTTCGAAAACGTAAGTCAAAATTTTTATTTTTAATTTTAAATTTTTTTTAAAAATTATTTTGGATTGGTACACCAACAATTTTTTGCTAACTTAATTCATTGGAGGGTCCTGCAAAATATATATTTTTTTCGAGTTGATCTAAAATGAACTCAATAGTGAAAAGAAAAAAAAGCAGCATTTTTTCAGCTCTCTGAGTAGTAGCTGGTCACGCATAAAGAATAGGGACAGAGCTGTAGGACTGTAATGTCATTAGATATTACTTACACACTATCCACATACATACTATTTATTATACCTAGCATTGTAAATATCTTATATTAGACGAATATATTTATTTTTCTTATTTTTTTTTCTTGGATAACTACTAGGTAGTACTATATGCTATATTTATATAAAATATAACTACAAAGATTTGTTTAATATATATTTTTCATATTATTATATGTTAATCTAAAAAGCTATGATGCCAGACTTGCATGGACTTTTCGAGAAAAAACCAGTATCTTCGTTAACGAGTGGAACTATTCCGTTTTTTACGAACATTAAAAATTATTTATTCTTTAAATATTTCCTATCTATCTAAATATCCTAAAGTAGCAAAAACTACTGGTATTTATATTATTAGAAATATTCTATTGGAGTAATTATTATTTTATTTTATTTATTTTGTTTTTTTGGATAAAATTTAGAATTAGTTTTTTACTATAATAATAACACCATATTAAAGTTATGAAATGGTTGTTTTTAGAATGATTTGGAACGAAAATAAATCGTAATTAGTACTTTTAGAAAATGGCCGCATTTCTCAATCGCCTTTTTTAAGGACTTGATTATTCATTAAATAACATTAAATAGAATATTTAGACAATACTAAATGATGAGAATACAAATATGTAAAAAAATCAATTTCGTAAAAAATGTCCTTTAGTACCTTTTGGAAATCAACGTCTCAATTGTAAAACATAATTAAGTGATGGAAAACCGATATAACTAACTGATTGTTGTAGATAATAATTCAATAGATTATTTAATAAAATATGTTTCTATCAAAACTCAATGCGATCAATTCGGTAACCTTTTTACATTTCTAACTGTATTTAAAAATTCTTAAATTAATTTTAAGGAGGTTAGTGAAAGTTGTGAGTCGCGCACACCAGATTTTTTTTTATTTAGGATTTTTATTAAATACACTGTTTGTCAAACAAGAATATATTAAACTTGTTCACATTTTTGTTTACTATTCAGTGAAAGCAAACGATCTAAATTGCAATATCGTTCATTGTTTGAAGAATTTATTTACTTCCGCTTGTATTCCATTTTAAATCAGACAGCCCTGAAGCATTGAATAATAATTTTTCGTTCTAATATTTTATTTTTTTAATTTCACGGAATAAACGTAAAAGTTCGTAATGTTATTATGAAAATCAAATTATCATAAGCTAATATTGGAGGAATGCGGGAGGCGTGGTAATCCAGAGAGGCTAAAACACAAATTAGATCTCCCTCAGCCCGGGTTCAGCTGAAATTAGTGGGATTTCAGAGTAAACCGCTATAGAATATCAATTTTCCAAATAATATCCGCAATTTCCAATATTTAGATTTTAATTGTATCTTAATAAAATTTAATAACTGTCCCTTTCATTAAAAGGTAATATACTGAATTTAAACGCGACATGACATATGCCGAGATCAACTGTTTCGGAATTCTGTCCTTATTCTGCAATTAAAACATAACCTACATCAATTTATATTATACTTGTCCTTTAAATATGTAAGATGTCTCATAAATATACGAGGTGTCCAGTCATATTGTAGGAGCAGATACAAACCTTGAGAGGAACAAAATTCTTCATATGACCCATAGTCTGATTCTCAACGATTATGGTGGAAATTCAAATTTTGAGTTTCGGTTGTTATCCATGGTTATTATGAGAAAAAACACAAATATACTACTTAGTGAGCACACACAGACAAATATATGGTACCAAATAAAAGAAAAAAAAATCTGGTGCGGGCAACACACGACTTCCACTTACCTATTTTTACTTTCACTTACTATATATAGTAAGGGGAAGTATTGCGATCGTGAAAATTTTCGAATTCCAGTTTTCAACGGAAATACACGTTTTAGGGTCCCCTGAGTCCAAATAACCAAGTCCCAAAAAAAAGGTCTGAGTGTGTGTGTGTGTGTGTGTGTGTGGTAACTCTCGGGCGGAAACGGTAAGTCCTATGAAACTGAAATTTCATATTTATGACAACTATACGCCCGAGACGTGACAAAACTTTTTTCATCAAAATGAACTTACCAGAAGAGGCATTTTATACCGTGCATTTTGCACCTTTTTTCGATTTTCTCCAAAACGGTTCCGACGATTTTGATTAAACTCGCTATATCGATGTAAAATTTAATAGACTTTAATATCATGTAGGTTTTATTTGGATAAAAATGGTCTGACAGGGCTTAAATGCCGATATTTTAAATCTTCTTCCCCTAAAGTACCTTTAATTTTGTAGATTCAATAATAATAACTAGATTATCTTGTTAACGCTGATGAAAAACAGGTAAATATATAAATTGAATAAATTCGATACCCAACATTTTAAATCGATTAAAGAATTTTCAAATACAGTTAGAGATAAAAATGAATGAAACCATTAATGAATTGATTAAATTGAATTACTATAGAAACATGTGTTTTATTAAAAAATCTGTTATTACTTTCACTTACTATATATAGTAAGGGCAAGTATTGCGATCGTGAAAATTTTCGAATTCCAGTTTTCAACGGAAATACACGTTTTAGGGTCCCATGAGTCCAAATAACCAAGTCCCGCAAAAAGGTCTGTGTGTGTGTGTGTGGTAACTCTCGGGCGGAAACGGTAAGTCCTATGAAACTGAAATTTCATATTTAAGACAACTATACGCCCGAGACGTGACAAAACTTTGAGCCTACCAGAAGAGGCACTTTATATCATGCATTTTTCACCTTTTTTCGATTTTCTTAAAAACGGTTCCGACGATTTTGATTAAACTCGCTATATCGATGTAAAATTTAATGGGCTTTAATATCATGTAGGTTTTATTAAGATAAAAATGGTCTGACAGGGCTTAAATGCCGATATTTTAAATTTTCTTCCCCTAAAGTACCTTTAATTTTGTAGATTCAATAATAATTTCTAGATTATCTTGTTAACGCTGATGAAAAACTGGTAAATATATAAATTGAATAAATTCGATACCCAACTAAAGGAGAAAACAGAAAAAATATTTTTTTAATGCAATTTTTCATTTTTGAACATAAGAGCAGTAATATACATGTATGATATACCATTGGAAAGCTAAAGATTTTAGAAAAATTATCATCTCATACACAAGCTTTTAAAAGTTAATAGAGAGTGATGAAATGAACATAAAACTAACTGATTATTTTAGATAATAATATAATAGATTTTTGAATCAAACACATGTTTCTATAGAAATTTAATTTATTTAATTCTTTAATAGTTTCACATATTTTTAACTCTAACTCTATTTGAAAATTCTTTCATTGATTTTTCAAATTGATGTAAGTGAAAGTCGTGTGTTGTCCGCATCAGATTTTATTATTATCTAAAATAATCTGTTAGTTTTATCGGCTCTTCATCACTCTTCATTAACTTTTACAAGATTGTGTATAAGATAATATTTTTTCTAAAATATTGGCTTTCCAACGGTATATAAAACATGTATATGACTCTCCTTATGTTAAAAACACAAAATTGCATAAAAAAAAATATTTTTCAGTTTTCTCCTTTAGTTGTTTATAAAATTTGCTCAACTTGCATATTTAGCTGTTAATTACCAATGCTAACAAGATAATATAGTTTTTTTTATAGCATCCACAGAATTAAAGGTACTTTAGAGGACGGAAATTTAATAATAGGCATTTAAGCCCTGTTATACTATTTCAATCAGAAAGAAACCTACATGATATCAATGCGTATTAAATTTGACATCAATATAAGGAGTTCAATCAAAATCGTTAGAGCCGTTTTTGAGAAAATTGTAAAAAGGTGCAAAACGCATAGTATAAAGTACATCTTCCGGTCAGCTGACTTTGATGAAAAAGATTTTGTAATATCTCGGGCGTATAGTTGTCTTAAATATGAAATTTCAGTTTCATAGGACTTGTCGTTTTCGCCCGGGAGTTACAACACACACACAGATCTTTTTTCGGGACTTGGTTATTTGAACTCAGGGGACCGTAAAACGTGTATTTCCGTTGAAAACTTGAATTCGGAAATTTTCACGACCGCAATACTTTCCCTTAGTATATATATTAAGTGAAAGTAAAAAATTTCCTATAGAGTATGAAGTTGAACCTTCAACATTATAAGCCTTGCGATAAAAGAGTAATAGCTGCTTGAAATTCCTGTTTATTCTTATAAATATTAAAATTTAATTTTCTGCATGATGTTGTTCAACATTTACTTTCCTGTTTTGGGAGATTTGACTTCTTAAACTTCTGGGAAATTTTCGCTTGTTAATAATAATTATATCATAATTTTTAATATTTTAAAATTAATTTTCTTAACTAAAAGTAAAATATTTTTCTATTAAATTTATATATTAATCGAGATTTATTCACTTTGTTATGATCTCTCATAAAACCAAATATATATGTCAGGGAATTTGTTTGAGAAATTTAAAGTCTGGGGTGCATTAGTGTATATTTTATTTAAGCAAGAAGAGAATATTTAAGGAAAATGAAGACTCCTGCCAAACTTAATAACCCTACCCTCACATTTTTCAGGAACATTTATCTGATAAAATTATGGTCTCTGTAAAATATTTTAGCGGTTTAATATTCGTCATTTTTAGGCTAAAGGTATAATATTTCGAGATTTAGATACAGTTTTATAGCTACCGAGCGAAAAGCAGTTTCAAATTTATCATTAAACCAGGTGCCGTTAAAGTCTTTCGACTTTGGAGTGTTAATAAAAATGTTTATACTTAACTAATAATTTCGATAACAATTTAAGAAATATTAAATTGCTTTAATGTTATTGGAAGTAATTCAATTAACTTTATCGCTTGTTATAGTATGTTGTAAAAACAAAACTATCTGAGACCACCCTTAAACTTTCTTATTAACTTTCAGCTTTATTATAAAGGAAACTAAACTGTATGAGAGGCAGTTAAATTTTGATTATAGGTTTTTATTTTTCAACTATTGTGATAAAAAAACAATGATAACAATAACTTTAAATTGTTCTCGTCTTAAAATAAATTTTATGATGCATAAAGTCAAAATATTAAATTCGGAAAAAATCTAGTGCGGGCAACACACGATTTTCACTTACATCGGTTGTTGTAATCAATTTAAGAGCTAATAAATAAAGTTTAAAAAGGTTTAAAGAAATATATTTAGTTTCTTTGGAAACACATGTTTTAGATAAAATAAAAATACAAAATTGTAGCCCACAACAATCAGTTATGTTTTATCCGCGTTTTGTCACTCCTCATTACGTATTACAACTTTGTGTATAAGATAACATTTTTCCAAAAACCTTATGCTTTTCAACGCTATATAATACATCTATATTCCTACTCTTACTTCCAAAAAAAAAAAAAAATAAATAAATAAAATAATAATTTTGCTTATTTCTCCTTTAGTACAATTTCAAATTCGTTCAACTCTAATATTTAGCGTTTTTTTAATGCTTACATGACGATATTGTAATTTTTTTCTTATCCATCAAATTAAACATACTTTATAGGAAGAAAATATCAGCATTAAGACCTTGTCAGACTATTTCATTTAGAATGAAACTTATATGAGATTAAGTCCATTAAATTTTACATCGAAAAATCGATCCGTTTTTGAGAAAATCATATAAAGGTGCAAATTGCATGGTATAAAGTGGCTCTTCTGGTTAGCTGATTTTGATGAAAAAGATTTTGTGACATCTCGGGCGTATAGTTGTCTTAAACATGAAATTTCAGTTTCATAGCAGTTTTAGTTTTCGCCCGGGAGTTACCACACACACACAAACACTTGGACCACTGGCCATTTGGACTCAGGGGACCCTAAAACGTATATTTCCCTTGAAAACTGGAGTTCGAAAATTTTCACGATCACAATACATTCTCTTACAATATATTTCATACCTAGGTTAGCGAAAGTTAAAAATCTGTTCATCTCCTGATTATGATGGATTTTTTCCAAAACCAGCCAAGCCGATTTATTTTTAAATTTGGATACTACGTCACAGGTCAACAGAGGTTCTATACTCCCAAAGCTAGGTTATTTAGAGAGATTGAAGTTAATTTTATACTGTTTCGAAATCATTACACCAAGAATGGGAAAAAAACTCAGAGATGTTTGACTTAAGTTGCTCTGATTCATAAATTATTCTTTCCTGTAAACTTCTAAGGTAAATGGTTCATCTTTCTTCAGCAGTTTTTTAATTATAATCATGATAAGGTATTTTTACTCAAAGAAAATTTAGTAAAAATATATTTATAAATATATATATATATATATATATATATATATATATATATATATATATATATATATATATTAATGAAATATAGGTAATTTATATTGATGGAGTTTTAGTTGACTTTTGAGACGATATGATGGAGACGTTTGTTGGGAGTGTGGTCACAAAGAAATAAACTAATTAACAGTTATTGTACTTGTGTGCCGACACTTAGGCCTAAATTGTGGGCCTCATTCAGGCGTTTTTCTTTAAAAGCGCTCGTTTAATATCTTAGAGTTTTATTGTTGTTTTATAATTGTCATATTTTAATTTTTATGACCTACTTCTCATGGGTGAGATGTTCACCTTATAATACAGAATTAAATAAATATGCCATATAGCAATCAATAAATGGTCTCTTGCTTTTGTTAATTAAAATGTTTTATTATTGCATGTAATCTGGAAGTAATTGTTGTTTTCTTCAAGAATAATTTAATAAATATATATTTGTAATTGCACATTGCAGCCCCACAACTTAGGTTTTTGTAACCTTTTTATGTTTCTAGGCTAGCTAGAACTACACTAACATTTTAAACACTAACATTTTAACACTAAAGAACTAATACGTAACATTTTAATCAAAATTTATTCATATTTCGGGTTTGGGTTTCTTATTGAATTTCTTATTTAAAAAAAAAAAAAAGAAGAAAAAAAAAAGTTTTTCAAAAGATGTGGGGAAATTGTAGAGAGATACATGATTTAAACTTGGCGTAGAATATTAACAATTAACGAGTGAATAAAGTGATCATTGGTAATTTGAAAGTTGATAATAATTATGAAATTTGTTAATAATATTGTATTAAAATATACAATAATAAGAAAAAAAAAATTTATCAAATCCATGCTGCCCACTTGATTTTTTTTCAATACTATATTATTGTATTTTTAGTTAAACTTTAAGAATTCTCTGTGTTATAAGGGGATGTCATTTATTAAATAGTAATAATTAAATTTTATCTAATTATTAAATTTGCCGCATCCAGTCCTTACAATCCAAAATCCTTCGCAAAATCCTGAATGCTCCTTATTTTGTCACAAATCAACTCCTCCATAATGACCTAAACATCCCATTTGTTGCAGACATAGCCCGTGATAGATACTCCTCTTTCCATTCTAAACTCTCTGCCCATACAAACCCACTTATCCGTAACTTATATTCCTCAGATATTCCTGATAATCCTCCAAGGCGACTGAAAAGAAGGTGGCCTCGGGACCTACTGTCTTAAAATAGTTAATAAAGTGCTACCACTGGGTAGTTCTTTCTCAAGACAGTTTCATGACTTTTTGGGTCTTCATCAGGGCTAAGAATAACAATATGAAAACCAATACAAGATAATGTATTTCGTATCAGCATTTATTTCTTTTTCTCTTTTTTTTCTGTCATTATTATTCTAATTAATTCTTCTATACTGCTATAAATCCAGCCCCTTCACATATGATTGTCAGTTAAATATAATATTACTTTAAAATATTATATTTTAATGTTTTTATTAGTACAAAAACCGTCTTCATAATTCTTAATTTTGTTTGTATTAATTTAAATTCACTAGTTCCACTTATTAACTAGTTCTTAATTTGTTGCTTAGTTCCTTAATTCCTTCATCTTTAAATATTTTCATACCAATATAATCATTTTATGTTACTGTTTGTTTCCATATTTATTACTGTTGTCTTCTTATTTAATTAACTTGTTATTATTTTAATTTTAATTGTGTTGGTCTTGTTTCTCAGATAATCTTGTTTTTCATAGCCCTTATGAAGGCCCACAATGTAGGCCGAATCGTCTGTGCACAAATAAAATAAGTTTGTCTTATTGGTGTGTTTTTACTTGACTATAACTTCTCCATCATATAGTCTGAACAGTCAAAAATAACTCCATCATGATAATATTATAAATTTTATAAAAATATCAAATTAGTGAATCAATGAGTTTAAATTCGAGAATTAAAAAAAAAAAAAAAAAAATGATCTAACGAATAAATAAATTTCGCGTATACTGGCTAATGATTTAAAGATAGTCGACTATAAAAATATATTAAATAAACAGAATGACGTACTTCATAAAAACTTCTATCTTTGAGAAGAAGGTTGTATTTTTTCAATATAAAATCTTTTAAGCGGACGGACTAATTGATAAATTAAATAATCTTTCTTTTGATTATTATTCAAAGTGAAAAAATCCACAGTGGATAAAATAAACCCCTTGCAATATGGAAAATAAAAGGGTTTATCCGTCGATCTGGTTCTCTTAAAACGTTAACGCTAATTTAACCCACTCTCTTTGACGTCACGTTTGTGGTTTATTTCGGAAAAATTGCTTTTTTAATTGAATTCCATCACCAGTATATTGTTTCTTTATGTCGGTAAGTTAATAAAAATAGGTCAGAATGAGTGGAATATACAGGATATGAGTTTTCTGAACCATTAAAAATAAAAAATTAAAGTCATGGTTACCTACACATTTCACATACCTTTTTAAAGGGAAAAAAACGTTGTCAGAGGCTAAATTGATGTATATAAATGTAATATTAAATGTTTACAACTCTTATCACCATGATTTGATCATCATTGGTATGTTCCAAAGTATTGTAGTACTATTGGATACTGAAAAATGTACTCAGAAACATATCGTTCGTATTTTCGCGTGAGCTTTATTTATTTTTTATAGTCCTATTTGATAACTAGATTATTTTTCAGATAAAGTCGTCTTTTTTTTGAATATATCGAAAAGTTAGGATGTAAATGGTACATTGGATGTAATATATTGGGGCCAGCGGGGTCGTCCTAAGGATTTCCTTTTGAGATTGCCTGGTAGCTAAGTTGATTCACAGGACTTGTTTCTTGATATTAATATATGTTTTGCAGAACAGATAAATTGGAGTCATAAACAATATAAATAAATTAAATGAGCAATTGGTATAATAAGGTATATGTGGTACAAAATAAAAGGTAAAGGTAAAAATGGTAAGATAATATTAGGTAATAAACACTTTGGATCCACACCGTTCCAACTGTTATGAAAAACCATATGTTTTTCTCTTATTAGCCTAATCAATGAATACTTGATAAAAGTATTTGTTGAAAGTTTGTGAGGAATTTAGAATAAAAAAATATACTGGTGGGATCACTTGTAGCTGGGTGGCTAGCGTAACAGCCTCTCATGCTAAAGGTCACGGGTTCAAACCCGCAGGTGGTCCTAGGATTTTTTAATGGGAGTAAAAAATACTTAGTTACGCCGTACTTCGGAGGGGACGTTAAAAGGTGGTCCCGAGCCTGTGCGATGTCAGGTACTCGTTAAAGATCCCTATCCTAATAAAACCTGGATAGGCAAAATTTAGGACTCCCACTGTAGCATCGTCCGATTAGCCATAGTAGCATAAAGTGACGTTAAATAAATAAACAATAAACAAACAAATATACTGGTATAAGTGGCGTTAACATCCCGCCCACTTAAGTTCCGAACCCACTAGATAATGACGGTGTAATGGTTGCAGATCGTGGTTTCTTGTTTTGAGATTGTTCATAACTTGAGGAATTCTCTCATGGAGGGTTACTGACTTGCCAATGGTGATGCGGTAGGATATCCACACGGCCCCGCCCACCATAAGGAATGATTGGAGAGTTTTGCCTAATCCCCTGGATCTTAAAAAAATCGGATAAGTGTCTGACGAAGATACATAGTTCGAACATAGAGTCTTGGTGGTTTTGAAGGTAGAATGTATTGATGATGACCACACCAGAGCATTTAAGAATCGATGAGAGGACGGGTTTCATAACTCTTAATAATGCGTAGCAACGTCTGCATATAAGTTAAAAGACGTGTGAAGGGCATAGGTACTGTTATAAGTGTTATTAGTGCAAGGAACGGAGATGGCTTCAAGCAATAGGTGGTGGTGTTGAGTTCACAGGTGCTTAGTTTAGGTTTGAGAGAACAAGAAGGAAGTACCACCACACAACGATCAGGGTCTCGGTAAATTTTTTTCTGGAAACATTCTTCACATAGCCGGTCTTTGATTCAAGGTGGAATAGGTCTGCTTCTTTCATCCGATCCCCTGAGCCTTTGAACAATATTGTTTAGAGATATAATACAAACTAGTGAATTTGTTGTTTTATTCAATGATCCCAAGATATGCTTCTCGTTCATTTACAAGCTGGTGTTGATTTGTACTTTGTATGGCTAGGTGAAAAAGGTCAGCATTATGCAGACAATTTATTTTGGTTATGTCATATTCAGGTTCTGTGGGATGGCAGGGAGGGTATGGTTGAATTTCGATATGTAAAGGAACAGTTTGAGGTAGGAGACTGGTGGCAGAAGAAAGGGTACAGGCTAAGGTATTATCCTCAGTTGAGGTAAAGATGCAAAAAGGTTTTAGTAGCTTGGAGTGAAGTTAACATTGCATCTTGTATGTTAGTTTGGCGATCTATGTGAAACACCGTCTCATTGGAAGGTAGGACAGTTGATGACCGAGCAGCTTCATTTTGCAGCCTGCGCTCCCTCTCCAATCTGATGCGATAACCTGATGCTTCGTATTTGTATCCTCTTACATCGGAAAAGAAGGTACTTTCAGATTCTGAAGGGAATACATCACAATCGTTAGCGACAGAATTCATCGATGTCAAAATACAGTGATTCGAATTTTTCATAGGTTTTCTCTAGGCTTCTGCACATCCCTAAAAAGAGATCAGCATCAGATTCGGAATCAAGTGCAGCCCGACTTTGGGCCTGTAATATATTTAATTTCTTCTCCAAATGATAGAAATCGTTTGCGCAATATTAATTTTCTGTACGAAGGTTACTTTAACTTCAGTCGTAGCTTCTGCCATGATAAATTATAAAAAAAAAAAAAAAAAAAAAAAAAAAAAAGGAATATAAATTAATACCTTCAGTAGAAACAGGGGGGTCGTCGTAAGGATTTCCTTACGCTGTGCCTGGTAGCTAAGCTGATTCACAGGACTTGTTTCTTGAATTAATTTATGTTTTGAAGAACAGATAAATTGGAGTCATAAACAACATAAATCAAATAAATGAGTAATTGGTATAATAAGGTATATTGTGGTACAAGATAAAAGGTAAAGGTAAAAATGGTAAGATAATATTAGGTAATAAACACTTTTGGATCCACACCGTTCCAACTGCTATGAAAAAAACATATGTTTTTCTCTTATTAACCTAATCAATGAATTCTTGATAAAAGTATTTGTTGAAAGTGTGTGAGGTATTTAGAATAAATAAATATACTGGTATAAGTGGCGTTAACAATATTAATGTTTGTGTAGATTTCTAGTATTGAGGTACTATATGTAGTAAGGAAGTCTTTTGTTAGAGTGCTGATGTAAGATGTGTTACATCAATACTAATAATATTTAACCCTGAAGAAGGTTAGATATACTAAAACCGGTTTTTACTTAAATATATAATTATTTGAAATATATATTAAGTATCTTTAGTTTATTTTATTTTTTATACTTGATCCTTGTACAAGTTTAATCAGTAGATAGGCTGATATAATCATTTCACTTCAAAGTGGCAGAGAACAGTCAATATTCCAGACTCCGTGTTTACTTAACCTTATCTGGATTGAATTCCTTTAAATGATGAAAGTAGATCCCGCTCCTCCCTGTTTTCTCTGCCTTGGTAAATGTAAATTGAATTAAAATTTATCATGTAAGAGGCAGAGACAAGTTAATTAACCTAATTTACTATCGTATGTCTCTCGCCTTATTGAGAATTAAATCTGTCTGACGGCTCTTCTTCCATGCTTGACAAAAGAGGACTAAATATCTTTTACCGGAATTATGGCAAAACAGATTAAAGGATTTCAAGAGAACTTTTGAAATTTTAAATATATCAATTTATCATTTCCTAAAAAAATTAGCTACGAAATGTTCCTCAGCCAGTTTTGACTTACACTTTTCTATTAATGTTATATAAAGTGAGGAAAAGTATTGCGGTCCGAAAAATGTTAGAATTCCAGTTTTGGCCGTAAAAACACCGTAAACTTTAGGACTATGAAAAACAAAGTTTAGGCCGAAATGTTGGAAAGACAATTTAAGTTTACATAATTAAAATGCTTCGACGACTGCACCTGTAACCAACTCTCCTCAATTTATACATGCACTCAAACATTCTTTCATCATCGTTGTTAACTTTTTTTCATTTTTTTTATGGCCCTAATTTTCGGTGTTTTTACGGTGAAAACTGGAATTCGAAAATTTCGTATAGATTGTTGTTATGTTTATAATATAGTTATTTCGAAATAATAAATAATTTTGTGACATTGTATAGTGTATATTTAAATTCTTTAATTTTTCTTTTGTCAAATTTTAGGCGTTATAGGTGATTTATTAACATTTGTATGTCCATGTTCTATTTTATATATATATATATATATATATATAGATATATTTATTCTACTGCTTTATTAAATTATTTCTAGCATTAAACGTATCATTTGCTATGTGTTTGACCGACTGCTTTTCTTATGCAGCGGTACCTTAAAAAACTAGATCAATTGATATCTTTAATCAATATATAAACTATACTCAATGATGCCATTGGATCTCGTTTCCAAAGGTATCGTGTTTACCAATCTCAGTAGGTGACATGCAGGGTGAGATTAAATTAGACAGATTTCAATAGATGACATTATTATATATATTAACTTAAACATATACAATATATTTACAAAATGCTTGAGAATACCGAGGGACATTTCCGTTAACCTTGCCATTCAATATTACAATAAAGAAATACCTTACAAAAACTCTCCGCTTCATCGTCCAGCTGCTCGAACCCCGACAGACCTCTCCTCTTCTTGTTGATGGAACTTCAACTCTCGTGGCTAGAATGAGACTGTCCTCTTCGAATCTTCTTTCTCATCCTCGTCACCTCGGGCGGAGCTGATATGGGAAGTGCCCCGGTTAGCGGTCCAGTCTTTGTGATCTTATTTATATCTCTTGGCCACCCTTAATATTCTTGTCGGCTGCCGATGAGGGAAACTACCAGGGGTCACAGGTATCCCAGGCGGATGGGAAAACCGGGAGGGGAGGGGGTAAGAGTAAACACCTTTTGAACTTTCGCCGACAATGAGCTATTAATATTTATTTAATATAATGATAATTATAAAATGGTGAAACTACACACCTCAGTATCCTCAATACATAACACATGGAAGACAATTTAAAATAAAAACATACAATTGATGAAATGATTATTTGTATGGCACATAACAGCCTCTAAATTTATGTTCTTTTAAACATAGTATACATTTTACGTATGGGTGATAGTTCGAAACGTGGCCTTTAAATCTAAATGTATGACTTTTTTTCATCTAAAACTTTATTAAATAACTCTTAAATTGATTTTAGCTACCAAGGTTAGTAAAAGACGGGTGTTGCCCGCTCAGGGTTTTTTTATTTTTTAAACTACAACTCCTTTCGAAGTAATGCTTACAATCAGTTAAATATTTATTTTAAGCTAAATAAATTAGAGTCATAAATACTTGTTAACAGAATTTCCAAAACGGACGTGAGCGTTACAGCTGAGGTCGGGCTAAGGGAATACTCTTAAACTTCACCCTCAAGGTAATAGGAGATTAATGAAGGGTTGAATAAGAGTTCTCCCTTTGCGAAGGGCAACAAAGGCCCCGTGATTGCAGTTTGCTTCTAGGGGCAACTTTTCTTTTTATTGTTTCAGAGTCGAGAAACTTTTCAATGAAACCCAAAAGTCCTCTGTTTATAATGGAATCATGATCATGCAAGCTTAAGTATAAAGTTAACAAATACATTAGGGGTAACTCAGAGCATTAACCTATTAATGCTGCCTTTTGCTCACTAAAAGCTTCCTCTCTGTCTTGCAAAATTTTAGCTCAGACAATTTTTAAAATTTTTTTTGTAATTGTTACCGACTGTTGTTATATCAAGTATTCAATACAAGATACAACCTATATAAACGGCCGTTAAGACGAGTTGATCAGACTTGAAAAAATTAGGAAATTGGCGCAATTTATCAAGAGGTCTAAATGCAACCTCTGGTTTAGGTTGTTGGTTGGGTTGCTGGTTTTTCCGCTCTAACAATTCCCACATGCTTCTCTTACTCACCAAAGTTATTTTATTAAACTATTATTATATAAATAATTTATTATAGTGGATATAATTAGTTGACCGTTGAGAATTACTGAAAGGAATTAGTCCGGGCGGCGGTCATTAAGTTATTCAAAGGAATATCAAACAAATGATCTGTCAATTACAATAGAAAAATAATTTTTATACCTATTATAATCAATTTAAAATTACCTTTAATTATAATAATCGATATTATATAATAAACCTTTAAGTTAAATAAAACTATTAACCTTTAAAGTTAAATATATATGTAATGTATTATTATCTACTTTAGAATTGCAGTGGAATATCATAAACATTAACTATAAAGAGGGTTATTTTAACCATAAATAAATTTACAATTTATTACCTACATTTTCATCCACTCTATCGATAATCATGATCATTTGTTTGATATCCAGTAAATTAATTTACTGACCGACACCCTGACTAATTCCTTCTAATAAATCCTTTATCTTTTTTTGGAGATTAGATTCTTTCTTCATTTTTTATATGTTGGATAAAGATAGGGAGGAAAAGATGAAACAAAAAACAGAACAAAACTGTCTATTTAGTCTTTTATTTTTCACTTTAATAATAGTTTCGATGTCAACATTGCGCAATAACAAATTGATTTAAGTTTTTCCCATATATTTTCGATATAAGAGTATCTGTATTATTTTATAATTAACTGGATCCATAGTTATTGAAAATGATCACGCGATATTTGATTTATTGTACGTGCTAAAGTGTAATTTTTACAATATAGTTAGTTTTGTTTTGTAGATGGGGTATGAAAGAAATGTTAAAAAAAAAAAAAAAAACTTGGATTATAGGAATAAAAGGCTTTTACACAATCAGACTCGGCATTTTCGAAACGATTTTCAGCCAATAATTATTGAAGGTAATACATGTCATTAATCTTACTAGAGTATAAATCTTCAAAATAAACATTATATTTCTGTAAGTACATTAAAGGGACGATGTAACCTTTATTTCAATACATAAACACGCACAAAAATAAAAAGCATTAAAACAAAAAATAAAAAATAATAATAAGTTATTGATTGGCAAGTCTAAACAAGGTGTAAAAAAAATCTTGTGAGCGATATTTTTATAGCAATATAGAAACGGATAAAGCAAGCACCAAAGCTCCTGATATGAAGAATCAATATACTATGTATTCAATAATTGGAATTACTTCACTAATATTATTGTATTCAAAATAAAGTATTAAAGTCAGTATGCGAGACTTAATTTAATCAATGAGTGAGAAAAACACTGGATGCATAACGCGATTATGTGCGCTATTAAATATTATTACAATAGAGAACAATAAAACCATATTTAGGGCTTTATTCAGAAACCCTTTTAAGACCACTTTGCACCCGCATGATAAAGTATAGCAGTTTAGACACAAAGGAACATAAAAGTCAAGCGAATGAGTTTCGTATTTGTATATCTGTGTGACGAAGCGAAACTCATTCGATATGCATATTTATCGACTGGAACATCACTAAGTATCATCTCAAACAAAACATCTAAATAATTCAATTGAAAGAGATAATTTATATCAAAAAGAATATATTTAAAAAAAGAAAAAGGCAAATGGCACCGTCATCACATTTTTATATCACCATAAGCCTAAACTTTCTTTACACTATGCATTTAGCCTACATTGTCATATTGGATACCAGTTCCTTGCAAATGCAGCATAATAACCATTTCTGTTTTGCTGAAAGTGCATCTCCTTTCCTGGTGGAGACAAAGTGCAGTTACTAGTTTTATATTGGGTTCATGCAAAATTAATGCAGGTTTCCTCTATTGCAATATCTTAATTCCAATTGTGTAAACAAAGCTAATCCTAACATTGATCATTATTATACCAAAACAAACCTTATCTAATACCCTCTCTTTCACCATGAATTTGTTTAGTAAAATCGTTTTGTTTAGTGTGTTCAAAGGTCTTGAATTGAAAATGTCAAAGTGCGATTTTCGTCAAATTTATTTTTACGAATTTAAATTAGGGCGCAGCGCTGCGCAAACGGCTCGTAATATTAATGAAGTGTGGGGTCAGGGGGCTATTAATGAGTGCACGGTGCAGCGTTGGTTCCAGAAGTTTCGCAGAGGAGATTTCGACCTCGAAGACAAGGAAGGTGGAGGCCGTCATCTTGCTCTGGACAACGACCAGCTGAGGTCAAAAGTGGAAGAAGACCCAACCAAAACCACACGAGAAATGGCGGCGGAACTCGGAACTCAAAAATTGCAACGTCTTTGCCCAGCATTGATGAATCGGAAGGGGCCGATCCTGCTCCACGATAACGCCAGACCACACGTTGCACAACCAACGCTTCGACGACTGCACGAGTTGGGCTACGAAGTTCTCCAACATCCGCCTTATTCACCTGACCTCTCTCCTACAGACTTCCACTTTTTCAGGCATCTGGACAACTTTTTGAGGGAGAAAAATTTTCAAAACCAGGACGACATTGAAAATTCTTTTCGTGATTTCATTGAGTCCAGGGATTCGGATTTTTTTTTCTGGTGGAATAAGAAAGCTTGTTGAACGTTGGCAAAAGTGCATTGATTCAGATGGAAATTATTTTGATTAAATATATATGGTTAAAGTAAAGATATGGCGTATTTACAATACCTACTAAAAACCTGCATTAATTTTGCATCAACCCAATAGTAACGTCTCGTCTTTTGTGTCTCGTGTATGATGGCAGGGAGCTCACATAATTTCTTTAAATTCAAGATCAATTTTTATTTTCTCGACGAGCATTTTTTAAAATAATGAATCGTCCAACATTACAATTAGTGAATTAAATTAAAGTAAATTGATACAAAGTGTTGATTATAAATGACAAAAATTGAGACGTTATGTGCCAATAGTCACTACATCCATTCCTGGAAATTTTACTGGAGACGCGAAAATCTCTCTTTGCTATATTATTAAATCAACTTAATTGATTCTTTTCGCATTAGAATTTGGAAATTTTATTTTACTATATTTATAACCCCACTTTAGACTAATGAAATGAAATGTTTGTTTGTTTGTGCTTAGAGGCGCAAAACTTCAATGTCATCAACGCCTAAAAATTTACTTAAATATAATAAATTTATATATAATATAATAAATAAATTCTATTTTAACCTAAATAAAATAATAATAAGAAAAGAGCTAATTATAATGATGACTAATATGAAAATCGAATAATGTTATAAAGATACGAAATTTAAATGACAATGGGAATAAAAAATAAAATCAGACATAAATGTTATAGTTGAGATAGGAGATGGTGTTATTTTAAAAAATTTATAACCATTGCTATTGATGTTTCGTTATCTTTTGAAATGAAATGTTTTAGTATGATTTGGAACGAAAGTAGATGTGTACTTTATACCTTTAGAAAATAATAGCATTTGTAAATCGCGTTTTACAGGACTTGAGTGCTTATTAGATAAAATAAAATAGAAGATTTAGAAAAAAACTAAATGATGAGAATAAAAATATGTCAAAATATCAATTTAAAAAAAATGTCCTTTAGTAGGTTTTTGGAAATTAATGTCTCAATTGTGCATTGAGAATACTGAGGAATAACAACTATTTTTGCCTCAATATTACATATTAGGTGCCTATCATATAAATTAATAACTCACTGGACAAGAGACTTCGGCGTTAATAACCTTAGGACTTATGATAAACCTCCAGGAGGCATTTTCGCTTGCTCGACTCCTCTATTCCTAGCTGAATCATTTTTCTCGTGATTTCCACTCTATTCCTTTTCTTTTAAAAAATGTTTTTTTTTTCGAAAATTTACACGTCCTCTAATTTCCGATTGATTCCGGCTGATACGAAAAGTCAGAAAGTAGATGAAGGGTCTTCGGCATTCTCTTTGAAGATTGAATCTTAACAAATTCTAATATTTGTTTACCTCACTGGTTCCTTAAGGCTGTGTCATAATGTTAAAGTTGGACATACACATGTGTGGTCTGCGCCATTCTAAGAACCGGAAGGAGATAAACCTGGCATATTTACTATATATCAGCTTTTGCGGACAAAGGCTTATTAATATTATTTGTCTATAAATTATTAAATAATCTATTTTAACTGCCCCCATTATTCTCAATACATAATAGTACTGTCGAATTTCTGACTGGTTTTAGATTTTTTTTTGGATGTTAAAACCTAATTTTACTGTTTGGAGGGGCATGGTCTAGTGGATAAAGTGGTCTACTGCTCTCAGATTCAGGCGATGGCAGAATATTATTTATTCTGTTATTTCACCCATCATGGAATCTCTGGATTATGGAGGGTCTCCCACTGGATAATGGAGACTCTCACCCTCTTTAAAGTGGATACCCAAAATGCGGAAAAAAACCTGGCGGCCGAGCGTTATGTCGGCTTAATCACCTTAATGCACGAGCGTTGGCCATGAAACAGTACAAATCTCTAAATGTTCTGAGCCCTAGACCCTTCATTTTGTTTTGTTCATTCAGTTGTAGAAGTACAGATTTTTTTTTTTTTTTAATTGAAAAAATACACTATATCTTTCACCCTTTAGGAGTTCATCAACCGATTTTATAGTCCTCCAGTCAGGCCTGTTTTTTACATCAGGTAAAAAACTTGGTATCTGAATGCTGCCTTTATTTAAACTCACTACTGTTTATTTTTTTTCTTCATTTTTTACCGGCCGAAAAACTCAGCGTGTGAAAGTGACCCACGTCGTAGCCAGTATTGTGTATTACCTTGAGACGAACTGAAGAGGGAAGTAAGGAGGGGAATATCTCAAGTAGATCGGAGACCCGCGGCGGGCAAAGATAACTTGCTAACTCCCTCCAACTTGCTCCATTATCTTAATAATGCGCTCCTAAATAGAGTCCTTATTGATCTTCAACCAAATATCCTCTAAAGAAGTCTTAGAGAGAGCAAAAGTTCTCTTCATTAAGAAGATTCTTGCAAAAGATAAATTTGACTAATTTTAGTTAACGAGCTTCTTTTATTCGGCATAATAGTAATTTCCTTATCTTAAAAAGACTAAATTAAACCTTTTATAAATGAACTAAAAATCGTTGTTGGAGGAGATGTTATTTATTTATACAAGTTCTGAAACGGATTTATTTGTACCTTCTCACAGAACTGCATCCTTTGAAAAATCCTTCATCATCCGCACTACCATACTTTGGAACTCACAAGCCATCTCCCTTCGTAAAGTGTAATCCTTAACTACTTTCAAGCACCAGTTATTTCTTTTACTCCTAAAAAATCAAACTTCCGCCCACATGTAAATTGTCTCATCCTAATTATTAGCAACTTAATTCATAAAGTTTTCATCTGTTTGATTTTTTTATTCTACCCATTTTAATTATATATAAATCGTAGATGTTAGGTATGTAAATATCACTAAATAAGACTAAATAATGCCAGACAGACTGGGACCTTTCATGTCAATTGTTTCTTTTTTCTTAGGCGACAAAATGTATATATAAAGCGGTGTGGCGATTTTACTTTTAATTTTATTTCTGAACTTCTAATACCAAAGCTATAGAATCGGTAAAACAGTGCTTTTATACATATAAATGACACCAAATTTATATCACATCTGGACTTGATTGATGCTCCATCAAATAAGTAATATTCCGAACTAGCTGTTGCTCGCGACTTCATCTGCGTCAATTTCCGTTATTATGATCGCTATTAAAAGAATATATTGGAAAGTTAGTAGAGATATTTGGGCAAAATTAAAATTGATGAACAGCTTAAAATTTATTCATTTAATCTACAAAATAGTTATCACCGTTAGCGATTGCCCTTTTCCAATGGCTTGCAAGGTCCATTATCCCTTTTTTTCTAACTATCACTGTCCTTACTCCTGAAGAACTATAAAAAGACCGTTTTGACGTCATCTTCTAAAGTTTAGGATTTCTCTAGTAGCAAATTTTCGAGGGAACGGAAAATATAAAAATCTGAAGGAGCAATGTCAGGAGAGTACGGCGGGTGAGGTGATGAAAACCCAATATTTTAAAGTACTTCTGCGTAAATGATATTTTTGGTTTTATTTTCTATTGGCAGAATATGTAAATGATTTTCTCCGCAACTCGATCTTGACGTAAATTGATTCCTACGTGTTTAAATATTTGCCCATGTGATTTATTAATTGTTTCGGCAAAAGATAACTTAACGGGAAATTGAATTACTTTAAAATTAAAAGGTAAATCATTGGAATGCGATGTTAATTTCTCTCGTTTTTCCCTAGATTTTCAACTGATTCTTCGCTCCTATTGGTTGCAGCGTGATGTTATATAGCCTATAACCTTCCTCGATAAATGGACTATCCAACACAAAAAGAATTTTTTAATTTGAACTAGTAGTTTCTGAGATTAGCGCGTTCATACAAACAAACAAACAAACTCTCCAGCTTTATAATATTAGTATAGATATATCAATAACCGTTAAAACCAGCGATAATAATCTCTATGATGATTGACATCGAACCATCAGTTACGCTATACCCTTGTTCGTACAACACAGAGATCAATTGATGGCGTGCTTTAATATTGTGACAGGCTTCGACTACAAACATATTCGTTGAAACCATGATCATGACTGAAAACAAACCTGATTAAAACTCTTATCAATCAATGTGTGTCTTGATAAATAATATAGAGGATTAAAATTTCGTTTTAATTAAAACGTGGTATGTGAAGATGAGAGAACATCCTTGAATCTTCCATAAATAAATGTATTTAGGCAGTGATGATTTTTGATTTTTATTCCATTAGAGATGGATATTTTGTTAAAGATTATTAAATAAAATGTTCTCTGAAAAAAGAAATGGTGATACGTCTAATACGTCTGATAACAATTCATTAAAATATACTTCAGTAATTTCGATAATGCTCATTTAAAAGATTTCACACGCTATCCAAGAAGTAGAAAAGAATTAACCCTCTGCAAAGTTCCTGAAACTCCACTGACAAGAATTCCAATCTGTCAAAGAATCCACGGCATTTCAAGTGCCGAAACTTAAAAGTTAGGCGGTCGCTGGGCAAATTTATGGATCCGAAACTTAATAATCTCTTAGAAATAATGAATTTAATTAATACAAACATGTTTCAAAAGTGGATGAAAACAACAGATGGGGAGAAAATATCTCGCATTTTTATTAAATTTCCTGCATAGTTGAGCCTTGTCGGCTAGTTTTATTGAGCCCTGTTGAAGAAACCACAGTAGAAGCGAACTAATGAAATACTCCCATCTTGAAGGCACTACACTCCCAGGCCTGCACAGACATGACTTTTCCCGCCTGAGAGACACTTTAGTTTCCTTCCAATTGTTTTTCTTGGAAAGTGCTTTCCCTCCTCGCGAGAGAGACTTCTGTATCCTACGTTATTTATTTATCTACAGTTCTGCAGAAATGTTACGGAATCCAATAAAAGATGTCATTATAGGTTTGCAACTACTAAAAAATGAAGTGGCTTTAATAACATTTTTCTAACTAACTTATGACTGGATCCAAATTAATATAAGAATTAATTTTATTAATCGTTGTTTTCTGTGACATCGATGATATACTTGAGGCAATCCGGGGCTCAATATTGAACGGGTTATGTTTAAAGAAAACAAAACATTAATTTATATAAGTATGATATTATTATGAAAAAATCGATTGCTTTTATGTTTTTATTTTAAATAACCTACCCTGGCCAAAAGCCAATTACAGGTGGTAAATTATAAATAAACACATTGCTAATAAAATAATAATAATTATTATTAATAAGTACACTAACTGGTAATGTACCACGCTAGTCATTTTCAGCGGATTGAATGAAATTATAAAAATGTACAAAAGGCTTTCGAAATCACAGTCTTATATAGTAATCGAAGGAGTTCAGTAATATACCGAGTTGTTCTATCCCTCATTTGGATTTATTTACTTTATAATAAAAATCTCTTCCTACATTGAACTTAAGCTTTCCAGGCACATTAACATCATCTATATTACCATGGACTAATTTGACAAGATGGAGAACAACAAACAGTGTGCATCAGCTTTTCAAAGTATGTCTAATACCAATCTCAAGCTTTAATAAAGTTTTTGAGATTCCTCAACTATGGTTAGAAGAATATTTCTTGAAAAATTCAAAAATATTTTTGTTAACATCTCTATCAAAGCTACTCCTTAATTGGAATGTTCTTTGCTTTTGAAATTTAAATGTAACTCTTCACACCCATTAAGAAATGGTGTCAGAACTGGAGGATTAAAATAAATCCTAAAAAATCCCACCAAATTACCTTTACCCTTCGTCGCAAACCGATGACCTCCTGCCCCACTGTATCCGTTATTAATACTCCAGGTATGAGTGTTGAACAAATCCGATACCTAGGACTCATCTTGACAAACGTCTTACATGGAATCCTCACAAGAGACTAAAACGACAAGAGACTGCCCGTAGATACCGATTACTACAACACTTACTCGACAAACGTTCAAAACTTCCAATTCATTACAAAAATCTCATTTATGTTACCGTCATCAGACCCATCTGGACATTTGGAATCGAGTTTTGGGGCTCTACTAAGCCATTTAATTCCTCCCGTATCCAATCCTTCGCAATATCCTAAATGCTCCTTATTTTGTCACAAATAAAATCATCCATGACGACCTTAATATCCTATTTGTTGCAGACCTTTCTCGTACCAGATATACCACTTTTATTCCAAACTCCCAGCCCATATAAACCCTCTTATCCGCAAACTATCAACCTCACATATTCCCGACAACCCTCCGAGGCGATTAAAAAGAAGATGGCCTTGTGATGTACTTACTTCAATAAACATCGAAGTTCTACCGCTGGGTAGTTTCTTCACAAGCCCTTTATTCTAATTCAACACTTTTACTTATTGTATTTATGTTAATACAGTTGTAAAATTCAATAAAATATGAATAAAAAAAATTGGGAAATTTATGACACTACGAAACATTGAATGATGGAGCATGACCCTTGTTGATATGATTTAAAAGTAGGTTCTAAGTTGAAATGGGTATTTAAGCTTGTAGAGCTTAAAAAAGAACAAAACGCAAAGTATTCAAGTAATAATGAACCTAAGGGGTAACGTCCGAGGCATAGTTTGGGAGATTTTGGAGAGTTCATCATTTTTTGTATATGAAATTCGGTTTTTAGAGAGGTTCAAGGGACCTGTGTGGGCGAAGACTGTTGGTCCAAACTTTAGGGTTAATTAATTCATTTTTTTTTTCTAAGCCTCTCGTGAAGTAGGGTTGCTATGCGAGCAAGACATGTATTGACATCATTTATAGGTTTAGGCACACTCCATATAGGTTACACGTAAACTATATATATTTGAAACAACAATATTTTGTGATTTATTTAACTAACATTAATGATAAATATATAATATTTATATCGTGAAATACCTAAACCTTTGTGTTGCCAATATAGTCCAGGTTTATACTGCCTAAAAGATCATTGTTTTGTATAATTTTCTGAATCAAGTAGATGTGTAAGTTACAAAATGTTAGTGTATTTTTATTTAACAGATGCCTATCCTTCTGTGACAAATCCCAATCGGACTCAATTAACTAGTTTTAAACTTCCTTCCGCTTCGTTTTCCGATATGCCTCCAAGCCATCTGAATAGAAAATGGCCTCCGGTACTTCTTAAGTAATTACTAATGGAATGCTGATAATGGATTAGTTTTTCTAAAAGTCTGTCATATCATCAGAGAGAGAGAGAGAGAGAGAGAGAGAGAGAGAGAGAGAGAGAGAGAGAGAATCTCAATTTGATGGGATTAGTTTTTCTAAAAGTCTGTCATATCATTACAATACAGTAATTCATCATTTACTCGTCATATATGTAGATTTTATAATTGAGACCCCTAATATATAAATAAATATATATATACATATATATATATATATATATATATATATATATATATATATATATATATATAGATAAATAGATAGAGAGAGAGAGATTTCAATTTGATGGGCTCCTCAACTTAGCTGAGTTGCAATGAATAGACAGGTTACTGAATCAATCATGAAGAAAATTTAAATGAAACAAATAAAATAAATAGGGGGATACTGCCAAATAAATGAATATAAACATATTATATATATTGAATTTGATGGTCCGAAATTCCCACCCTGGTATTAGTTTGTTTCTTGCTGTATAATTCAATTTAACAGAATATCTTAATACATTTATTTCTGCTAGTCATTATGTTTTTAAAAATATTAATCTTTTGCACTGTATTGAAAACCGTCTATGAAGATAAACTTAAAATAAGTACTTTTTAAGCAAGTACAATATTATAAAAAATAGAGCAGGGACCACCGGTGGTGTAGAGTTCTATTCTCAATGTCACAGGGTAAAACTGGCAGATACCTCTAGAATGTTTTTTTAGGAGTAAAGTATACTTAGTTACGCCGTTCTTCGGAGATGACGTAAAAAGGTGTTCCCTAGCCTGTGCAATGTTAAGTACTTGTAAAAGATCTTTATCGTGATTAAACCTGAATAACACAAATTCAGGGCTGTATAATCTTCCAATTAACCACACTAGCATAAAGTGACGTTAAATGAATAAACAACCCAACCAAATTAGAGTAAATTTCATTTGAAATTTCGGTATGCTACCCTGTCTATGTCACAGTTTTTTTTTCCAGAATTTGAACGTCTCAACAGTTTTTTTTTTTTATTTCATCCTATCGTTTTATTTTCATGTTTTGTTTTTTTTTCAGTGAAATAATACCCTTTTTATTTTATGTTTTCTAAAATTTAGGTTTAGGATACAAATTCTATTTGTTTAACATGAAAGACAAACAATTACAATTTCCATTCACGATAAAATAGGATTAACTATTAACCGCGGCTATAAAACGTGACATAACTTTTCCCTAGAGGCGCCATTTCCTGACGTTATAGACGGTAAGGAAGACGCTTCATCGTGGATCGGACATGTTTATACAGAGCCTATAGCCCGCCCTTAAATCTTCGTTACATCTCTTCCCTGAATACCCAAGGCATAGTGCCCTTACTTAAATTTATTGTTCCACCTTGATTAAATCCGGATCCGATATTTCATCCATGGAACAATTTATAGCCGTCTTCAACATTCTTTTCAATACAGCTCTAATAAATCTGTCCATGGTGTAATAGAGGTGAGATTAAACTTCAAATGCCAGTACATACCGTTTTATATTTTTTCATGCCCAAGATTTTTTTATTTTGTTAGTTATTTGCTTGACAGTTTAACAGTTTAATTCCCATATAACTCCACAGTTTATAGTTCCCATAGTAGTGGTGAAATAATTCTTCATAGATATATGTGTGGTATATATGGTCACACAAATTAAAAAAAAAAAAAAAATGTTTTCTTCCTTTGTTAGCTACTAAGAAGGAGAGATCCACGGGTGGACTGTTTTGCTTAACATGTATGATCAAATGTTTTCTAAAATTTATAAGTACAATATATTGCAATTAGGTTTTTTTTTGTTTTTTTAATGGAAAATTAATTTTCCTGTATCAAGCCATTTATATATATTATATTTTATTTATTATATATATATATACATACATATACATTTTTTTTCCTTACATGGTATCTTCACATAAGTACCGTTTATTATAACATCATGTTCCATACCTTAATGGTATACTACATGAATGATAATATGATTATATTAATCTACAAATGATATTAGTATTAGTTTTAACAATTTTTACAAAATAATATTACAAAAAAAAAAAATAAAAAAAAAAAATAAAGTAAATGTAATAAATTCAAAATTACATTTTAGTCAAAAGAAGAGAACTACCTATTCTGCCTATTTTAAGTCAGTGATTCGAAGTCAAAGTTTTTAATGAATTTAAGTAAGTCTGTCTTGAATATAGAAAGCAAATTTTGTTCCGTCTCTGGCCAGTTTTCGTTTTAAGTGTTATATTTTTAATATAATTAAATATTTGTCTGTCAAATACTTTGCAGACATCAAGTAAATGTATAAAATTTTGAATGTATCCGTCTTCGTCACATAAGTCTGTTTGTATTATGTTATATCGTTTGAGATAATGTTTTGCGTTTCCGTGTTGTGTGATTAGTTGTGTTAGCTTATAATTATTACAGTGTACAGATGCATAGTTGTGTAATGTTATATTTGATATAAATATATGTAAACTTGGAGACTTGGTGAAGGTCACCCACATCTGGTCCCATCGAGCAACATCAGATGTCATGTCCCTCCTGATATAGGATAGAGGTGCTTTATCGTAGGAAGGCAACATCTTACTGGAAGCAGCTTCTTTGGCGAGTTTATCTGCCTGTTCGTTACCCTCGATCTCGGCGTGCGCCTTTACCTACTTTAAAGTTTTAAAGTTTTCCCAATCTGTTTAAGATGTAATACGTTTTGCCTAATTTGTTCGGTCAACTGGTCATGTATGTGTGCATTGTTAACAGTGTCATGACCTATATACATATATACAACATATACATATACATATATAGAAGATTTTAGTAAAGTCAATATGCAGCTTGCCACCTCAACAAAAATCCCACGAGCGCTATTTTAATATGTACAACTATATTTCTTTTTGGCGTCTCTTCCAAACAGAAATGTATTTATTCTGTAATGTAAAGCCATCAGAAACATTGTACATAAAATCCCCTAAAACCGTTGACTAATTTTCGCCTATGTTTCACTTTACAATAACGAACCAATAAACCGAAACAAGTGTAATTTATTGACTGACTATTATATGTTTCTTTTTTTTTCCCGATGATTAAATATAATAATAAATATACTTTATAATATAGGATAAACGATTTCTTGCTAAGTGCAATTTCAATTATAATGAACTAATAATCTCACAGCTACTACCTCTAAATCGGTCAATAGGTGCTTTTTAAACATTAATGTCACCGCATTCAAATTTCAGAAGCGCGAAATATGGTCGGGTCAGTAAGCCTATTATATTAGATACACTGCACATACAAATTTAAAATTTATACATCAAAAATAAATTATAACATCCGACAAAAAATATAATTCGAGAGTTAAATAACAGTAAATACAAAATAAATATAGTAATACTTAAAGAAAAGAGTAACCTTGTTTTAATTTAACACATAGAATCAGTCTTGCTCGGATGATATGCAACTATTTGTAGTTATATATTATGTTTCTTTTCACTGTGTCGGAAATTGTCGTATTATAGTATAATGCGTTTGCCCATGTTAAGTTAGAAATTGTGTCACTTTGTAGGCAGTACTAAGAATATTTTTGGTTTGTGGTAATAAGGAGACCAAATGTCTGAATGAAGGCTTGACGACTTCAACGAAACAACCTAGTGATGATTTCATTTGACAATTATGTCCTTCCTGATGTCTTATTTAATGTATGATGTAGGGAATATATTATATGATAGCGGAATGTCACTCTAAACTGCTAACTTCAGGAAGATGCCCTCTTTTAATGATTTTCGTTTCGTGTGTTTGTGTGTGTGCATGTATATATATATATATATATATATATATATATATATACACATATATTCTATTACATTCTATATAAAAGAAGTTCCAATATTCCCTGGACCGAAAAGATGATATTCTATTATAAATTCCATGATCCTATCACCCCACTAGTTCCTATCGGGGCTTCCCGATCTATTCCCGATAATGTTCAGGGGGCTTGAAAAGAAAATGACCGAGCTGGATAATGCTGACAGTTATTAGGGTGCTCAATGGATATGTGACTCGTAAGGGATTTTTATGTAGATTTAATCAATTGTATATATATATATTTGTCATATGTAAACTAGCTGTGTGAAACACCACGAATCATTTAATGCATTTTTGCTAATGCGAGTTTGTAGAATTTTAAAAATTATTTTGGAGTTATAGCCGATTTGGACATCTTATCAAGAACTGAAACAAAATTTAATGTTTTTAATAAAGAATTTAATGTAGATCATGGAATATTTATCATTTGAGAAGAAAATAAAGGATAAAACAGTCTTATTTTTAAGTAAGTTTAAATTGCCATGTGAAATTTAAATGATTTTATTCGTCCGACATGGAGTGGTATGGTCTAGTGGATAAAGAGTGTTTTTTAGGTGTCTGGTTTGAATAACACTCACAGCAGAATATCATTTTTTCTCTTATTCAAGCCAGGGGAAGAGGAGGAGGGGATGAATAATGGTGTATGGAGATCCACTTAGGGCACACTCAGCCCCTTTAAAGTGGGTACCCAAAAATGGGGAAAAACCTGCCGACAGAGAGTGGTCTCGGCCGAATCGCTTTGTTGTACGGCCGTTGGCCTAGAAATAGTACAGATATCTATGTTAGGGTCCACAATCAAGGTATAACAAAAATTTACTATATTATATATAATAAATTTTCAAAAATTAATTATCCCTTTTTTTCAGCTTCCACCATTAAACATCAGACAGCAAAATATGATTCCGATTTTATTTTCCAGTCATTTTCTTGTCCTACACCGCTGGGATATAGATTGATCATTATATTTTAATATATTTAAAGTTTTAGTTAATTTTTATCTGGAAGCTTAGACCCGAAGAATTCATTTAATAAATGAATAATTACTTATATACTTAAACTCTAAGTACGCTGAGTTGAAGTGGCTCCCCCCTTCCACACGCAGACAGTAATTCCTTGCGTCATTTCTCTACCAAATTATAAAATCTCAGCATCCTTTCTATCACCATAGTCTCCACCAATTTAAATTCTTATTCCACTTGATTGAAACAAGATCCCGCCATTCCGATCTTTATATCCTATCATACAAAACTAAAGCCTTCGTTATCTATCCTTTCTTGCCCTTTACACTGCATTCTGGAATTCCATTCGTTCTTATATACGTAATGCTTCTTACTTATCCACATTCAAACATCCCCAGGTATCCAACAGATACATACATCGGATTTAGATAAAATTAGAGACGATATCATCTGAGCATCAATAATGTCTTTCGGATTACTTTCAGGGTAAAGCAATAATAGTAGCATTTTCAAACGGTTCTATTCTCAGATACATCCAAAGGAAATTATCATTTATCCTATACAAAATCGTTTTTAAACTTTCAAGATGGTTTTGTTTGTCATTCTCATTTCCAATTGCTCGAAAGTCTATATTTGTAGACTATTACCGTGTAATTCTTAGGTTACACTAACTAAAATTGTATCGCCACGGTTGTTAAGTTGCAGTCTTTATTATTCTGTATATATTTCTTCCTTCATTATTAGGTGGTAAACAGCATTTGCGAATATCCAAAACATTTATCTTCTTATTTTTTCTCTCATCCGCCTTTAATACATTTTTATTTGTATGTTTTAAATGTGTTGCCAAGCCATATAGGTATAAAGGGTAATGAGCTAGCTGACAGTGTTGCTAAAAGAGCTATTACCGACGGCCAATTGATCAACACCACCCAGCCTAGTGAAGTGATCTCTTTAATAAAGGAAAAGACATAGCAGGTATGGCAACAGATCTGGACGGCAACGAGGGACAATAAGCTCAGAATAGTAGAGCCCTATGTTCGCAGGGCAAAGTCGAACATACAGCTGACGCGAAAGGAAGAAGTCGTTTTGGCTCGTTTAAGGATTGGGCATACTCGTCTCGGCCATCAATATTTAATGGAAAAAAAGCCCGCGCCTCAGTGTATTTCGTGTGGAGTAGCTCTTACAGTCATTCATATAATCACTGAATGCTATGCATATGAGAATGAACGACAAAATCATTTATCAGGAAATGGATATGAGGAAATATTACAGACAGAAGAGCAAATTAAGAAGTTGATATTATTTTTGAAATCAACAAAAATATTTCGATAAATTTAAATTGCAACTTTTAATTAGCAATACATAAACGGAAATTGTAAAATAGGGTGCAAATGACCCTTGTGGTTGAAAAACCCTAACAAATAAATAAAATGTGTAACTAAACATCTGAGGCGTAGATCTATACCACGTGAATGATATATAAATAAATGTTTGTTTAAACAAACCTGAAGGTTCGATGCTAATATCACAAATCGCGCTTCCTACACAATTTCAATAAATAAAATTATTTACTTAAGAAATTACCAACAACGGGGTAAATAACGGAATCAAGTTTATCGATCGGAGAGACGTGGGTGTATTTATATTATAGTTTTAAATTATTGCTTCCCTTCGTCGAAAACCGATGACCTCCTGCCCTACCGTATCCTTTAATAATACGCCACTCATACCTGTTGAACAAATCCGATACCTAGGACTCCATCTTGACAAACGTCTTACATGGAACCCTCACACGAGACTAAAACGACAGGAAACTGCCTGTAGATACTGATTACTACAACACTTACTAGACGAACGTTCCAAACTTCCAATTCACTACAAAAAGCTCATTTATATCACTGTCATCAGACCCATCTGGACATATGGAATCGACCTTTGGGGCTCTACTAAGCCATCTAATTCCTCCCGCATCCAATCCTTACAATCCAAAATCCTTCGCAAAATCCTTAATGCTCCTTATTTCGTCACAAATAAAATCATCCATAACGACGTTAATATCCCATTTCTGGCAGACCATTCTCGTACCAGATATACCACTTTTAATTCCAAACTCCCAACTCATATAAACCCTCTTGTCTGCAACCTATCAACCTCACATATTCCTGAAAACCCTCCGAGGCGATTGAAAAGAAGATGACCTCGGGATCTACTTACTTAAATAAACATCGAAGTACTACTGCTGGATAGTTTCTTCACAAGCCTTATACGCCTTTTATTATAATTCATCACTTTTACTTATTGTATTTATGTAATATACAGTTGTAAAATTCAATAAAATATAAATAAATAAAAAATTATTGCTTGATCCCTGACAGTAAATTTTATCTACTTGGAGATTAGTATTTTTATATAAATGCTTAAGGAGTTTCAAGAAGCAATACTTCTGAAAAATGCTACAACTATATGAAATTATTACACAAGAAAATGTGAATATGAAGTGAAAAAGTTAATGGTTGAAAGATAAAATTATAAATGATATTTAGTTCGACCTTAATTATTGGGATGAAAAAGTTAATTGAGAGTGTGGTCATAAAAGAAGATTAAAAGTTTCAGCCTAATTTATAGGTCTTCATAAGGACGACAAGGCAACAACGAATAAAATCTTTGTTTTTTTTTTGTTTTTCTTTACTAAAAAAAAAAAAAAATTATTGCCTATAATACCTTGTTTTCTTAGCTATAATGAAGGTCTGAAATATAGACCGAAACGTTGGAACAAAGTAAAATAAGTTTATATTATTAGTGTGTTTTTCCTGATGACTGCGCCATCAAACAACTTTACAATCATATACTCTCAACTGTTAATAATAATTCCATCATTCTCAATTATTATCGTTCCGAATTAAATAATACATAATACATTGTTATTTTCGTTTTATGTTTAGCTTGCTGAATTGAGTGATCAAAGAAAAAAGCAAAAAAATCTTAATTTTCTTATACGAGATTAGTTAAGCTAGTTGTGTAGCTGTAGCCCGATTAATCTGAGGGTATACATTCGGCTTAGACTAATTCTCGGACGGAATTAGGTCGACTGAAGGTTTGGAGACTGAATATACTAAATTGGAGCATTCATCCCTCCCTCCTTCACCAAATAGGTTTAATTTCCTCCCCTGTGATATAGCGGGCAATGGGAACCTCGGCTTTGTGTTCTCTGCTAATGAAATCCATGCTTCATCTCTGGTCTTAGCCAGGGCAGTGACGAACTACAGAGGACGGCTCTTGCAGCCGGTATCGCGAATTAGGCCCGTCTCAGCGGAGGTCATGGTGGAAGTTGGGTATAGTTTAGAGAGATGGGATTAATGCTGACTCCTAAGCCATCTGTGTGATTAGGACTTGTTGCTGAAAGCACCTTGTAGTTAGCTAATACTTCTCTTCGCTCTAAAATGAACTGCAGCTCCCATAAGCCATGAAGGTTATATAGTCCAGTATTTGTTGAGATCTGTTCTTACTGACCATCGACCGCGCAATGGTGTGATAAGACCGAGATCTTCCTCTGTCGCCAACACCACCCTCCCCACGCTCCAAGAGAATCTTAATACTCCAGGGTCGTGCTTGGACTGAAATAACAGAATAAACAATTATTCTGCCACTTCCGGGATTCACAGTAGACTAATACTTTAGTTTAATTGCGTTAAGTTGGTTATCCGGTTGTTTGTTTATTTAACGTCACTTTATACGTCAACGTCAACGTAGGAATCGTCCCTATGGCTAATCGGACGATTCCTACAGAGGGAGTCCTAAATTTTGCCAATCCATGTTTTATTAGGATAGGCATCTTTAACGATTACCTGACATCGCACAGGCTCGGGACAACCTTTTCGCCTCCCCTTCGAAGGACGGCATAACTAAGAATCTCTTTATCCATTCAAAATCCTAGTACCACCTGCGGGTTTGAACCCGTGACCTTTGGCATAGGAGTCTGTTATGCTAGCCATCCAGCTACAGGTGATAAGCTTTATTTGTTCAGCATACTGGAGCAAATTCGTGAATATTGCTAATTTTGAATAATAGGGCTGGTATGAAAGTGAGAGAACTGTAATGTAAACTATGGTAAAATATCAAGAATGACAAGGATGGACTACATTTTCAAGCTATATGCGCTTTTTGCGAAAAAGCACAAAGGAGGATGAGAAATATGATTTAAAACAAATTTATTTTGTTAGAAGAAGATTAATGAAATATTATAGAGTGAAAAAAAAAAAAAATCTAGCCCGGACAACACACGACTTTCACTTATTTTTAAAATCAATGAAAGAATTTTCAAATACAGTTAGACAAAAAAAAAAAAAAGAATTAATTAAATTGAATTTCTATAGAAACATGTGTTTTATTAAAGAATCTATTCTATTATTATCTAAAACAACCTCTTAGTTTTATCGGCTTTTTATCACTCTCTATTAACTTTTAAAAGCTTATGTATGATATTATTTTTTCTAAAATCTTTAGTTTTCCAACGGTATATCATACATGTATATTACTGTCCTTATGTTCAAAAACGAAAAATTGCATTAATTTTTTTTTTTTCCTTTTCTCCTTTAGTTGGGTATCGAATTCATTTAATTTATATATTTACCTGTTTTTCATCAGTGGTAACAAGATAATATAGTTATTCTTATAGAATCAACAAAATACAACAAAGTAGTTTAGAGAAAGAAAATTTAAAATATCGGCATTTAAGCCCTACCAGGCCATTTTAATCCGAATGAAACCTACATGGTATTAAAGTATATTAAATTTTATATCGATATAGCGAGTTTAATCAAAATCGTTGGAACCGTTTTCGAGAAAATCGAAAAAAGGGGCCAAATGCATGGTATAAAGTGGCTCTTCTAGAAAGCTCATTTTGATGAAAAAGGTTTTGTAACGTTCGGGCGTATAGTTGATTTAAATATGAAATTTCAGTTTCATAGGCCTTATCGTTTCCGCCCGGGAGTTACCACACACACACACACAGACCTTTTTGCGGGACTTGGTTATTTGGACTCAGGGGACCCTAAAGTGTGTATTTCCGTTGAAAACTAGAATTTGAAAATTTTCACGATTGCAATACTTTCCCTTACTATATATAGTAAGTGAAAGTAATAGTAATGAAAATATGGTAGACAAGGATATACAATTTTATCAGAGAAATTAATTTGATTGTTCTGACGTTTGATACCGCCATTCCGACCTGTACCTTCACACCTATAGAACTAAATCTTTTGATTACTTCTTTTATAAATACGCTCTGCAGCCCTCTGGAATTCCCTACGTACTCATATTAGCCATGTTTTTTTCCTTCTCTCATTCAAATCCTATCTTTTCCAACATCTTTTGGCATCCCAATTTGAGGAACAACAAATGTTAATCTGCAACTGACTTATCTAATTTCAATGCAAGATATAATTATCTATTTTACCCTAACCATAGCGCTGTGGAATAATTAGTTGTTTTTTAAAAATAATTTCCCCAATCCTAGTAGCCTTTAGGAGATTTATTTATTTTTTTTCCTTTCTTTCTTTATTTTTTAAATTTTTATTATCTATATTTGTTGTACACAAATAGGTCTTATTTGTTTTTCTTTTTTCCACATTTGTAAATATATATTATTTTTATAGTTTTCTTGGCTATAAATAAATATTAGTATGCAATGTACAATTTTGCTATTCTTAAGGGACATAGTCCCAGAGCTTTTATTATTATTATTATTAATTAACATTTTTTTGTAGCTTACTGCTAGAATCGATAATTAAAATGACATGTAGCAGTAAGCAAAAAATAAAAAAATAATAGATAACGGATATAAAAGTCTTGATAATGGGAAAAACACCTAAAAATGTCAAAGTGAAGAGTTGTATAGGTGGTTATCTGAATAAAGATATTATGGAAGTAATTCATGCTTGATGTAATAGTAAATGGAGTGCTGCCAATGGGCAGTTTCTCTTCATGTGTTTTATCTAACAGCTAATTTACTAGATGTAATAACCAATACAGTTGTAAATATCAATAAATAAATAATAATAAAATCTAATAGTTAAAAGTTTAATTTTAGATTATTTAATATGATTCACATGTTTTCATCGAAAGTCAATGTAATTCTTTTTTCTACTCTAACATAATTTAAAAGTTATCAATTTTTTTAAATCAAATTCGTGTGTTTCATGAAATCACTAAATAATAATGGTGAGTGTAGTAAAATAATAATGTAATTCAAACATTTTATATTGTTTCCTTTTTGGAAAATGTTTTCATCCATATGAACATTCTTGGTTTGAGTTGGTATTAGGAATATTGAACTGTATATGGAATATTGATCGTATTGTACATTGAAGGAGGGCTGTAGAAACGGGCGTAGAAGAGAGATGAACTAACTAGGATATTGTTGAACAATACTCTCCTGGTCCCAAGAGCTCGTTACAGCGGGACCTCTCATTAAGGTGTAATGGCGGGGTTATGAGTGCCCGGGATCATGCTCTATGTGCTCTGTCTCTCCAAGGCTTGATATATTGGTCATTTTCACTGTCAACTTTAAATTACTGCTCTTTAATTATTCGCCTACATTTGTCAGAAACATGGGAAATAGGCCTGGCTAGGCTTTAATATTTGCTTGTTTCACATTATATTACATACAAAAAAGTTAGTTAAAAATATTCCTGAGTTATAATAAAATAATATAAAATTTGACATGAAACATATTGCCACATTATTATCTGTTATGACAGTGGTAGGTACTATATAGGTAATACCACCTACTAAACTTTCAAAATATTTAGGTATTTCTGGATCCGGCATTTATTCCTTAATAGGTTGGTTTAGCTATTATAATGAGGCATGTAGGATAATGATTAATCAATATATGAAAAAAAATAATCAAAGGTAAGTCTCTTTTCCTTAATTAATTTGGACATAGCTAAAATCTTCTAGCTGTATATTTCACTGCAATTTTTAAAATCACTTTCTTCACTATTTACTGAATAAAATAAATCTGGTGCGGGCAACACATGACTTACTTTTACTTACCTCCATTTTTAAAATCAATGAAAGAATTTTCAAATACAGTTAGAGATAAAAATACGTGAAACTATTAGAGAACGAAAAGGTCACGGGTTCGAACCCGCAGGTGATCCTAGGATTTTTAATGGGGGTAAAATTTCTTAGTTATGCCGTCCTTCGGACGGGACGTTAAAAGGTGGTCCCGAGCCTGTGCGATGTCGGCTACTCGTTAAAGATCCCTATCCTAATAAAACTTGGATAGGCAAAATTTAGGACACCCACTGTAGCATCGTCCGATTAGCCATAGTAGCATAAAGTGACGTTAAATAAATAAACACTATTAGAGAACGAATTAAACAGAATTTCTATAGAAAAATGTGTTTTATTAAAAAATCTATTATATTATTATCTAAAATAATCAGTTAGTTTTATCTTCTTTTAATCACTCTCTTTTAACTTTTAAAAGCTTGTGTATAAGATAATATTTTTTCTAAAATCTTTAGCTTTCCAACGGTATATCATAAATGTATATTACTGTCCTTGTGTTCAAAAACAAAAAATTGCATTAAATTTTTTTTTTCTGTTTTCTCCTTTAGCTGTTTTCCAAATTCGCACAAATTACATATTTAGCTGTTATTTATTAATGCTAACAAGATAATATGGTTATTTGTATAGAATCTACAAAATTAAAGGTACTTTAGAGAAAGCAAATTTAAAATATCGGCATTTAAGCCCTGTCAGACCATCTTCATTAGAATGAAACCTACATGATATTAAAGCCCATTAAATTTTACATCAATATAGCGAGTTTAATCAAAATCGTCGCAACCGTTTTTGAGAAAATCGAAAAAAGGTGCAAAATGCATGGTATAAAGTGGCTCTTTTGGTAAGCTTATTTTGATGAAAAAGGTTTGTAACGTCTCGAGCGTATATTTGTCTTAAATATAAAATCAGTTTCTTAGGACTTATCGTTTCCGTCCGGGAGTTACCATACACACAGACCTTTGCGGGACTGGTTTATTTGGACTCAGGGGACCCTAACATGTGTATTTCCGATTGAAAACTGGAATTCGAAAATTTTTACGATCGCAATACTTCCCCTTACTATATACAGTAAGTGAAAGTAAAAATAATCAAGTAAATTGGTCCATTAATAAATAATTGACAAATTTTTGCGTTTCATGTAAAATTGTCTAAACTGGATCCTTTTGGAATTCAACGTCTCAATTAGTAAGACGCACCAAGGAAAGAAGGATTTTATAAAATTTGTTTTTGGGTTCTAGGTGTCATGAAATGTAAAACATAAAACTAATGGGCTGATATCAACGTCCTTGTTTAATGATTATCCAAATATTAGGAGAAAACCTTCAAATGTATATTTATCTAATGTTTTTAATTTTTTTTTTTTTTTCTTCCATGTCTTAAAATGTTTTACCTATTTTAGTCTCACTTGTCTGTTTGGCGTGTATTAAGAGATGGTTTTAGAAACTTTTTCAACAAAATATCCTTTTAAGGCTGAGCAATGTTTTCAAGGAATTGAAACCGATTATCTGTTATATTATTGGTAGTTCCGATGTTAGATCCTTAACAAAGTTGATTCTGGATATCTAATAACATTTGGTATTGTAGCGCCTTCTCTTTAATTGAGAGAGTATCCAATTCGAATTATTTTCACTACAACAAAAAAAAATATTGTCATATTTTTTAAATCAGTAAGAAGAGAAGTTCTATTAATTCAAAAGAATAGCGTGCCTTTAATATGCTTATGAATATCATTAAAAAAAAGAAAAAAAAAAGTAAATTAGCAGCTTGTTGTAGAAATTAGAATAATCCTCTTTATATCATTGCTTTACATATGTTGTTGTTAACGGTTGAGCCAGCCTCTTCAGTAGTTTTTATTTTATTTTAAAGGTTTTGAATAAATATGTAACAGTTGTTGAAATAATAAAATTACATATTATTTTAAAAGAAGTTGTAAAAAAAAAAAAAAAAAGAAGTAGGTTACAGTATTGTTCAATATTTTCAAATCGAATTTTTGTTAAAAATGTGTTACAAAGATTTATACAGAAAAATATTTACTAAAGGTTTAGCCATTGTTTTATCAGTTTTACTAACTTTATTTTCCTTTCAATTTAAATACGAAACCGAATGAACAAACAACATCGTTTGTCGGGACGAAAAATAAGAGAAATATAAACAATAACCATTCATCTCCTATCTAAAATATTCTGTTTTTTTTAAGCTGTTTTAAATTATAAATAAAAGATATTTTAATTATTAAACATTTTAATTAATAGGATATTAATTAGTATCTGTCATTAAGAGAGTTTGAGCTATGCCCGAAGATGGAAATTTCTGCCCTACTTTCAACTAATACCTGCAGGAGAGACTTCATTAGCTATGCTTTGTGTCTTGTAGCATGCTGCTTGTCTCTGTTTGCATGAAATTAATAATTAAGGGACGTTTACAGAGGATTTACTCCTAATAGTTTGTTTAAGGTGTGCGAAATAAATTTCATTTTCATAAGCGTTATGTTTCTTACACTGTTTTAGAGTTTATATTTTTGATAAAAATTTAAACATTATACAAAAAAAAAAACATATCATAGTCCAAATATTTAATTAATAAAAATAGGAACGATATAAAATTAACAAGAAAACAACTAAAGAATTCTAATTTATTAAAACATTTTATGAAACTGTAAGGTAGAGTAAAAACAATAGAGGAAATGAATCGTCCGATTTTTTTTTTTTTCATGTTTTAGTCTCATTGCACATTATGTTTTAACCATTGGGCTGCCTGGTTCTGTGCCAGAATAGTTTTAGGGAAAACTATTTTTGGTAGGTATTATTTGCCATAATTTTTGGTTGAAAATTTAAACTTTTCTGTTTTTTATTGTAAGATATACTTTGTTGCCAATCCCAATAGAAATTAATGTATTTTCGTATCTTACGACGTTTACAACTAAGTATCTGTAGAAAGTACTTTTAATGATATTACTATACATTTTACAACTCTTTTAACTTTCACATATCTTATTTTATGATAGTGTTTTTTTTCCTTAAAAAAGGCTTACCTATCATGCATATTTTTTCAAATATAATGTTACATCGCTTCATCAGCAGTGTCGTCTGTTTTCAATCACTTATTAAAAAATTATATATTTGAAATTAATTTTTATTTTATTTTTATAAAAGTCATATATGGGCCATTCTCTACTAAACGTACAAACGCTGTCCAAATGATTTTCCTCGTACTGAAACTAGTTATTTTCCAACTTTATTTTTTTTTTAACTAGTTATTTTCTGGTAGACATTTTTCTGCTCTACTTGGTGCACATTCATAGTTTCAAATCAATGAATTATTCGTGTATGAAAATTTTGAATAAATATCCGAAAAATCAATGGCTCACCCTGTTCAAATCAGACTTTGCCTACTTCAACGTAGCACCCAGTCAAGTTGCTGGAAAGATTTTACTGGTTTGGTCCACTGCGTTCATACATACACTCTATAGTTTCAGAATACAGAATTGCAGGTTTAGAAAACTATTATATCCGTTTCATATAAATAAAACTGAAATGTCCAAGGTATTTTGCGTCATTGGGGCACCCCAAACGGTTTTTGGCGCCGTGATCTCCCTTCAAGCCATAAAAAGGCGGGAAAAGGCTCGCAAAAGCCGTTATGCCTTCGGCAAGCCGACCAAGAGGTTACAACCGCCTTCTGTATCTTTCACGGCGGCAGGGAGGGAAGACGTACGCTAGTGAGTGAGAGTATTTTTTTGGCCGTCATTTGTCGCACCCACTCTACCTCTGCTAGTTATTTTTAATTGATTAATTTTCTATTTTTCCGTAATAAGGTTCAGCTTACTGAGAAGATTGATGTTCTTCTTTGTTTTGGAGAGAAAACTTTTTGGAAAACCTTTGATTCGTCGTTGACGCACCCGTCATTAGCGCACCCCACAGAAGGTGCGCCAATCATGTCACGGTTTTTTTTTTTTTTTTCCTTTGACCCTACTGCTCTGGTGTGAAGAAATATTCTGGTTCACATTTTATCGTACTCAATCGGGCGCTGATCGTATATAGAAGCGAATTTTTAATAATATTTAACAGATGAAAGAGGCGAGGTCTGTCTTAACCCTTTTAGACGTTCAAAAACCTTCGGGAGATCATTCCAAAAATCATTGTCTCTCCACTAGATCGTCAATATCGTCTGATTTCGGGAATAATTATTATTTTAATTAATTACTTAATTAATAATGATAGTAATTATTTTGATAATTACACCGAATCAAGCTCTTCTTAGTGCTACATCAGATCAGATTTCATATATAGGGACACAAAAAACAAGAATGGACTGAAAATTCAACAATTTTCAAGAGAGACGCACCCGATTGTACGTTTTGCTGAGAATGGCCCATATTATTTTTTTCTATTTAATCAGTTTAACTGTTTTTAATATATTCAATGTATGTTAAAAAAATAATTTTTAAAAGTATGCTAAGGTAAACAGAGTTGAGTGGTCTAGTGGATAGTCCAGGTCCCTGGCTGGAGCCACGTTGTGGCAGAATAATTTATTCAGTTATTTCAGCCCTGAAGCGACGCTAGGTTATGTAGACTCTCCTGGGGTACACCCTTCCTCTATGATGTAGGTACCCAAAAAAAGGAAACCTGGCGGATGTACGTGATCTATATATTAGGTATTCCTAATATTAATCCCTTGCACGGCCGTTGACCTTGAAATAGATATCTATAAGTAGGATATCTATCACAGGTATCTATAAGGGAGCTAGAGGTAAGGTTTTTTTTTTTTTTCTTTTTCACAGTCAAAAATGATTATTAATAACTATGAGGTTTTAAACACATTTTCGTGAGACTTGGCTACGGTGTGTGCTCATTCAAGCAATTCTCATAAATACATTATCCGTGATAACGTTTAAATTTTACAGTTTGATCATAGGAAAATATCTAATATTTAAGACTTCAACATACCCCGGTTCGTAGGGGGCTAGATTCAATTACTTGGGACCGATTATTGTCTAATTTAAGGAACTACCAATTTTATTTGTCGAAATGTTGATTCCTGAGAAGCTAGAAGCAGATAATGTCTGAAAACAAATTTTCGACACTAGCATGGGATTTTCTCTCTGGCTCCTTAACATCGCATTTCCAGGCACATGCTCATGGAATATTTTCTTGTTTTGAGGTCCTTAATTCATATCTTAAGTCTCGCCCTATACTTATGAGACACCATATATATTGAAGGGGCATCGCTTATAGTGAGTCCAGTTAGTAAATATAATACACAGGGTATTAGAGTAGATTAAAAGTTGAATAAGTCGAATAGTATAAGAACATATTTGCAATTGATATGTAAACATTGTGATCTTCCTGGCTAAGTACCCATAATGATTTAATAAGACATAATGACGTAATGGAATAAAAGCCTCCGGCTAACGATTCTAAAAGTACCATGCCGTAAATATTTGTACAGAGCCATGCTGCTCAAATATTTGCTTTATTTGTAAATATGATACTTAATACAAATTAATATATCATCAAATAATCTTGATTGCGCTTAGCACCTGACTATTACAAGTTTTTAAATCGCATCTGCTAATTTTTTTAGCCTACTGCTTTTCTAGGACATCGGCAGCTCTAAAAACGGAACTTTTTTATGTATTTTAAACTGTACTGTACAGAGCAATCAAAGTTCCTTTCCAATGTTGTCGTGTTTACCAATCCACTGTCGTATCAGGTGGTATGCAAGAGTAGATTATTGAAATAATTAAGATATTTATATTAAAGTAACTATTGATAAAACATTACACATATTTGCATCTGGCATAACTTGTAAATTCAACTCACTGCTTCAGTTGCTAAACATTGAAAGACATACACCAAGTGTGACCTCGACTTGAGGTTTTGTAGGCACTGGGGGAGATAAGACAGGTAATAGCTGTGTATTTCTTTTATATTTTGGTGACATTAATATTTATTTTATTAATATTAAAATTAACTTATAATGTATTCTGACTCCCTTAATTATTCTCAATAGCTAACAGAGCTACTGAAACTTTGCGCTCCTTAATTTTTTGATATTATTCCCTCTATGATATAGTTGATTAGCATGATTTTATTATATATAATAATTAATAGCAAAAAGGAAGAATGGTTTTAAATATCAAATAAATATCAGAGCGAAGAATTTTTGAATAAATGTCAAACGGTATTTAAGCTAATCACAATATCTTATTAGTTATCAACAAACATTAGAATCATGTTTAGTTAATTAGCTGTATAATGTGAACTTGCGTCTAGGACTTGAGATAAGTCCAGACAAGAACTCACTCCGCAAGTTCATCAGTATTTAAAACGGCTTAGTCAAAGGACTTTTCTTCTTAAGGCAATTAGACATTCCCTTTCGGAGTTGCTCTGCCTCCCCACCTCTTTGATGTACACATTTACTGTTGCCAGCTGCAGTTTAATTCGTTGAAATCGTCCTCGCTACTGTCAGTCTGTGTCGATTGTAAGCCCCTTTATCTAAATCACTTTCTTCTGCTCCGTCAGTTTTCTTCTCGGCGGCAATTCTTTTGGTTCGGGTTGTCAATGATGGACTACACTTACAGCTACCTCAATTGACTATCTTTTGTTAAATTAAATTTAGGGATTTTTCTTTTTTTTGAGAATAAGACTAAAGAATACATCTATAAAAAATAAATACAATAAAGGAATAGCTTGATAAGTTTTTAATACATTAATTTAAATTTTCCAACAGCTATGCGATTCTTCATGATTTGTAGAGTAAAAAAAAAAAAAAAAAAAATATATATATATATATATATTTTTTTTTAGTGATTTTATAAATACATTTTAAAATAACCTCTCAAAGCTATCCGATAAGATACAGATCTTATTAGTCTATTCATTGAAGATATATAATAAATTGCTGTTTTTTTTTAATGTAAAACTTCACAAGAAAAAATTGGTTTGGTGTGATTTCTAAAAAATCAACAAAGTTAATAATGGATTCGGGAACAAATAAAAATAAAGATTACACACACGAAATAACAATCATCTCCTGGTATGAGGTTACAATAGATTGGCTATTGAATCATGAAATAAAATAACAGAATAATGATATAAGGATAGTAAAAAAATAAATGCTTTGAATAAATATAAAATGAACAAAAATATAAAGATGTTTGAATAAGTGACAAATTCATTTCACATAACATCTTTGTCCCCACTAGCTGTTTGTAACCTCATTCCTTCGCACACAAGATATTTACATAGGAATGTAATCGTCAGAGTATACATACACACACACACACACACACACATATATATATATATATATATATATATATATATATATATATATGTATATATATATATATATATATATATATATATATATATATATATACTATATGTATAAACATCCTTTTTCACACAAAGAACACCCGTCACAACTGTTTATTTACAAAAAATCAGTTCCATACTTACCCAAAATAAAATAACTATTTATTCATTTAACGTCACTTTTATGCTGCTTTGGGTAATCAGACAACGCTTCAGTGGGAGTCCTAAATTGCATATCACAAATGAGATGTTACAGCGAGTTTTTCATAAAAATCGGACTACTATATCTCAAAAAAAAATCTCTAATGAATTTGATTAAATTTTGCTATATCGATGTAAAATTGAGCAAAAGAATATTAATATAGATGTATAAGATACTGTTGGATAGCTAAAGGTTTGAGAAACAATATTAACTAACACACGGAGAATTGTAAAAGTTAATGGAGAGTGATGAAACTGACTGATTGTTGTAGATAAAAATATAATAGATTATTTAATAAAAACATGTTTCTATTGAAATTCAATTAAATTAATTCTTTAACAATTTATTTTTATCTCTAAATATAATTAAAAATACATAAGGAGGTTAGTGAAAGTCGTGTGTTGCGGGCATAAGATTTTTTTTTTTTTAAATTAGTATAATAATATGCCGAAAAAATTAGAAAATAATACACATAAATAATATTGAATTATCAATAGTTTTCAACAAAAATATACGCTTGTAAATTTATAAATAACGGTTCAATGACTTATCTTTTAAGACGCTAATAAAGAAATAAAAAGAAAAAAAGTGGGACCACAATGATGCCCCTCACTGCTGATTGGAGAAGTCGATGCAAAAGAACTTTATTGGGACAACCAAAGAAAGTGGGACAAATCACCTAATAAGCTAAAAGAAATTTTAACAGAATATCACGCCATGGAAAACTCTTTTTCGAAATTGACCTACTGATACTTGATGAGGAAGATGGTTGGGGGTGCGGTCATAACTTAAAAACACACATTTAAAATAAGTGTTATTTTAATTATGTGCCGACGTTTCGGCCTACAATGTGGGCCTTCATCAGGGGTGACGACGTGAAGGCGTTGCCTACAGGAGTGACTCGGCACATAATTAAAATAACACTTATTTTAAATGTGTGTTTTTAATTTATGACCGCACCCCCAACCATCTTCCTCATCTAATTTCTCTACGGTCAACAAAACTCCATCATTACTGATACTTGAGAGTAAGGTAAGTATTTGATTCTAGCCATCATTTACTCTTTCCACCCTGCTATAGTTGTAGCTTGTATAGTTTATAATAATAATAATAATAATAATATCTAGTATCTTAAAATATTTTCGATGTTCATTAAGCTCTATGCATGGCAGGTTTGCGTGTGGTGAGTGTGGACTCTTCAACCTTGAACTAGTTCTTCACATAAAAATAAGATGGACGGACTAGTCATGAGAATATTATTACCACCAATGTAAAACATTCAACACGTATGACACACAGAAACACCTTGAAGCAATATAAAAAATATCATTGAATCGGAAAGTAAAACAATCTAGATGAAAAAAATAGATATAGTATCCACTACCAACTGAAACGATTGCTGAAAAATAATCAACAAACACACACTATTACAACCTATGAAGGATTTAGGACGAGGGCCTAGTATATTGGAGGTCATTTGACCAAAATAATCTTTGACCGCCATGTTTTCCTCTGAATTTTCGGGTACTAAATTTTTATAGGTTGTTCATGTAAAAGGCTAAAACATTATTCTATCACACCTGAAATCGAAACCGAATAGTTAGGAGTTACTTTATTAAAAAACTTCGAAATTTTAATTTAATGGTTGTATCTACTATAAGAAAGTCAACTGTGGTTCTGTATCAACTGTATCAAGTTGTAATGGTTGAAGAATCTGTTAATTACCCGCTTGGATCGATGCAGTGTTAAATAGGTCATTCCCTTATTCCATACTAATTCTGAGATAATTTGTTTATTTATTTGACCTCACCTTATGCTACCATAGCTGGTCGGACGATGCTATAGTGGATGTCCTAAATTTTGCCTATCCAAGTTTAATTAGTATAGAGATCTTTAATTTAAGAGTAAGATCTTACATCACACATGCTCGTCCTATAATAACTAAGAATTTTTGACTCCTATTTAAAAAATCTAGGACCACCTGCAGGTTTGAACTTAAAGACCTAGGGCTTAGAAGGCTGTTAAGATAGCCAATATGCTAATACAGGTAATACTTTTTTGAGATTATAGTTTTCTAAAAAAGTAATAATTAACAACTAGGATAAAAATGAGTTATGTTTTGGCCGACTGCTTACTCGAGCAGCAATATTCTCAAAAACTGCATAAATTAGTATATCTTATTTATCAGCTCCTTAGTGACAAACTTCCCTCAGTATTCTCAATACATTGCAAACGATACTGAAAAATAATCTCTTATTTAGTCGAAACGGAGAGAACGTGTAATAATTCAAGTATACGAGGATAATATAACAGGAATAGAATATTCAGAGAAAATGAACAATAGCAGATTTGATCTTTTTATTTCTAACCTACATATTTATTTTTCAATTACAGATACTTGGAACCCTCATACAAGACTGAAACGACGAGAAACTCCTAATCGTTTTCGGCTACTCCATCACTACTTGACAAACGTTCTAATCATCCACTTAACTACAAAATGCTCATCGACATGACTGTCATACGGCATAAATGGACTGACGGAATAAAGCTTTGGGGCTCCACTAAACCATCAAACTCTTCCCGTATCCAATCCTTACAATCCACAATCTTTCGCAAATTCTTTAACTCTCCTTACTTTGTCACGAATAAAATCATCCACAAAGACCTTAATGATCCATATGTTGCTGATTTGGCCTTTACCAGGTATCACTACTTCCATGAAAAACTCCACTCCCACTCTAACCCACTAGTTTCAATCCTTGCTTCCACTTCAATTCCTGACAATCCGCTGAGGCGTCCGAAAAGAAGATGGCCTCGAGACCTTCTTTAGATTTACCACTAGAGTGTTCCCAGTGGGCAGTTTCTCTTCATGTTTTTTTATTATTAGCAAATTTACTTGTTTTATAACAATATACAGTTGTAAATTTCAATCAAATAAATTAAATAAAAAATAAAGAAATTACAGATACTATTGTAATGTAAATTTATTACATAAGAAATACCGCAACCCACACGATAGCCGAGTTTTCTAGACTTTAAATCAATATAAGGCCTTCTATCTTTGGTTATTTTTATAATGAATTAAAATTAATCTAGTAAGTAAACGAAACTAAAATTATTTTATGAATATTCAAAAAGATCATAATTTTGAATACTTGATAATGACAAACAACACATGTCCACTACACTTCATGGGCAGTCCCAATAGATAGCCAAAATATTCCTGACTTAAAATAGAAAAAGGTGGTGCCGTCACATAATTTTTAGATTCGTGACTATTGATAGAGATAGTGCTATAGATAGACATCGAGTATCCTTAGTGCAATCGACCTACGCCCGTCTTGACGGCATTTCCTAATGGTGTTAAAGATGGCTCTTAAAATACAACTAGCTTTACCGTAGTAATTGTAACATAATTAAAGATGTCTGTGAATATTGTTTCGTAACGCATCATCGATTTTAATCGACTCTATTCGACGCTTTCTTCGTTTACATCCGGGTGAAGAGTTCACGAACAAAGCAAAAATACATAAACTTATTCAAAGCAAATCAAATGAAAGTTTATAATAAATTAATATATGTGAGCCGCGTTAAGAATTGAAACAATTGAAGAATAAATAAATTTTATAATAAGACGCAATGTTGCAGAATAATAAAATCATAACAAAAGCATATTGAAAGAAAGAAAGAAAAGTAAATTTTATTCTGGGACCTTCTATAGCCTAAGAATAACGGATAAGTACAAAAACTGAGTATTGTGTCTGGCATAAAAATAAAAACACTAAAAAAACAAACTTAAGGTTATACTTACTTACATTATTTATAAAAGTAGTAAATACGTTCACTTAAACGACTTACAACTAATAAGTCATTGTTAGTATATATAGCATAATAATGTAAGTCATTATTTATAAAGTAGTAAATACAACGACAATAGTACATTCATGTATGTCTATATAATACTAAACACATGTGCATGCAGAAATACTATAATTATACCTCACAATAATATCATAAAATCATAGAAAGAGAAAAAAAAAAAGTTAACATATTTGTAGTGTTCCTCATTTTAGAGTGAAACATGACTATTTATTCTTATTTCGTATACAATTATTCGGTAGATTTATTACTGAGGAGATGATAGGCAAATTTGTTTTTAAATGAGGTTAAAGAAATTGCTTTGCGTATAGAGGTAGGTAGAGAATTGAGACGTTGATTTCCAAAAGGTACTATATCCATTCTAGGAAATTTTACAGGAAGCGCGAAAATCTCTCATTACTATATTATTAAACCAGCTAATTTGGGTTTAATGCCTTAGAATTTAGAATTATTTTTTTAATGTAATAATAACATCATATTAAAGTTATAAAATGAATTTTTTTAGAATGATTTGGAACGATAATAAATGCGTAATTAGTACTTTTAGAAAATGGTCGCATTTCTAAATCGCGTTTTTTAAGGACTTGAGAATTCATTAGGTAACATTAAATAGAATATTTAGATAAAACTAAATGATGAGAATACAAATATGACAACAAATCTATTTCGTAAAAAATGTCCTTTAGTACCTTTTGGAAATCAACGTCTCAATTCCAAAGTGAAGTGGCTAGCAAGCTAAAGGATCTTTTAAACGATGATGTTCGATGAGAAGGAAAATAGAGGTTAGCGGGCTGGGATCTTGTGTTGTTTTACTTCATCTAATGTTCTTTGTAGTGAATACAATATTTTCGACCTCAGTGAGCCTACTTCAACGTATTAATAAATTCAGAACTTTTAATTATCATTGACACCCATTCAATTCTCTATTTTATAGGACTCATTTCTGGTAAATATATTATGTATGTTGGGTAAATTTTGTTAAACTGCATCAATAAAACGTACCGACTATTCAACTAATGCAATTGTCTAAACAACTGAGGCTATCTTGTTCATTAATAAAAATTACCTTCATAACAGACTTCGGAAATTAATAAAAATATTAACTTGAAGTTGTAAATGTAACCACTACTGTGCTGTGTTTCCAAACTATCAGGAGTTATTAAAAATTTCAGATTGGCAGTATGCACTACAATCCCGGTATTATTTTTGATCGAAACTGGGAGGTACAAGATTGGTTGACATTGTGCAAATTAATGTTGAACCAGAGATACAGGTCTCGTCGTGTGTATCTTGTAAACATTAGGCTTCAATTATCTGTTGCAGTTATGTGATTTCAAGTCTATGATTTGTTATATTCCACTTTCATGTAACAGACAGAACATTGTCTTAGATGGGGTTATTAATTTTAAGGATTATTTTCCTTAATTTAAGGACTTTTATCTTGTTTTATTTGTTCAAGAACAATGTCAATACATATTTATTTAAAAAGAAGTAAAAAAAAAATTAAATTATTAAATGCACAGAAACAATATTATGTATATAGTATAACGTATAATATAACATGATCTATATACTAGCGATAAAAAAACCGGCGCACCTAGATTTTTGCAAATATCTTTTTGTTAAACTAAAATTAAATTCAAAATTTTTTCTTAACATAATATATAATATATGATTTTAAAAGACACAAGGAAAATTAAGAAAAATTACATAATAAAAAGAAAAAAAAAATTAATAGTAAATAAGGACAGCTGTTTTGACCAGCTAAGTGATGATTACAAGAAAAAAGCTCTCCGAACATTTTGAAAATTTACATAGTTTTAATAGTGACATAAATAGAAAAAGCATGGAAGAAGGTCCAATTAGTGTTAGTGAAGATTATAGAATGAAGAATTCTTGGGCAGAACAGACTATCAATGAAAACCAGGCACGTAAGAATCAAAACTTATTACCTAGATATTATGTACTTAGTATTCAAGAAACCGGCAAAAATTTTAATAATATTAGTCCTATATATGTCAACAAATGCATAACAACCCAAACGAAAGACATAATTATTAGAAAACTTGGAAATTCAGGTAACCTATTAATTGAATGCCTCACAAACCAAGCTGCAGCAACAGTGAGACAAATGAAGAGCGTCGGTAGCTACCCGTTGACGGTCGAACCTCACCGTTCATTAAATTATTGCAAGGGAATATTTTTCAGTTCAGATTTAGATTATGTCACAGACGCTGAACTTTTAGAAGATCTACAGGACCAACATGTCTGTGGAATTAAACGCATTCAGTTAAAAAAATCATTTCGAACCTTATTCCAATTGACATTTTCAATCCCAACACTGCCGACCAAAATAAAAATAGGTTATCTCTCTATTCCAATTCAAGCATACATACCAATTCCTTATCGCTGCTTCAACTGTCAGACGTATCAGTACCACAAAGAATGTAATTTAGAACCCATCTGTGGTAAATGTGCAAAACCCAAGCATGAAAACACTTGTACCGAAACTAGATGTTATGCCTGTGACGGTAACCATCCTGTATGGGATAAAACTTGTCCGGTGTATCAAACAGAATTTCAAATAAGAAAAAATATGGTAACTCAGAAAATTTCGTACGGAGAAGCAAAACGTAAGATTCTAACTACAAATCAAAGGTCTTATGCTAAAATATCTAGTAACAGCGCAACATCGAAAATGATTTGTTATGCAGACTATTAACCTCAATCGAAAAACTAGAAAAACGCCTGTGTGCCACCGAAGCAAATCTGAAAACTACTCCAGTCAACCATTATTTAAAACCTAATTCAGTTGAAGTTTCAACCTCACAGGATCAAGAAAAGTTTCAGCTGAACTCCTTGACTGACCAACAAGACATAGCTGTTCAAAAGGATAATGCAGAAGACAAGCCGGACAATTGTACTGGCTCTGGCGAAACTACTGACAAATTCGAAGCATTTCATGAAAATTCAGATGTAAATGGTTGCCGAAGTAAAACACAGGTAAATGATATTTCAAATAATATTACTAATATCAGTTCAAATTCATCCCCATGCTCATTCACCAAACAATCAGTTATAGCACTAGTACATGACACCGACAAGACAGCACAATCTGTGACAAGTAAATCAGGTAACAACTCTATTAAACCAAAACGTAAAACGCATAACAGGCGATGGAAATAGTAAAGACCTTTAAATTCCCTATCTTTTTATTTTATGTCAACAAAATTTAACCTTTATTACTGTTATCCATCATATCATATGTTTTCATTCATAACAACTAAATATGGTTTTAACAATTCAGCTATTTATGATCATTTCCATTATACATGTTTTTTTTTTTGTTTTTTTCTATATACTATACATGTATGTCGGTTAAAGTGTATGTTTCTGTGTGTATTGATCCATTCTATTTATTATTATTATTTTGATTTTTTTTCATAAGACTAAAATTAACTTAAATGTTTTCATTTTTTTTTTCCTATTTCGCTTTACATGAAATTCATGCAATGGAATATTAATAGTTTCCCTCAACATAGAGCTGACTTGCAAATAATATTATCTGAACATGATATATCAGTTATATGTCTTCAGGAAACAAAGCTCTCTTCTAAACATAAACTCTCTATCCCTGGGTATCTCGCATATCGAAGGGATTATGAATTCGGAAAAATATCCTGTGGCGGGGTAGCCATTTGTGTTAGAGACAACCTCTATTGCGAGGAAGTGAAATGCTCTACCGCCCTTCAGGCTGTAGCTGTCTCTATCCATTGCCCCTCCAGGATAACATTATGTTCTCTGCATCTTCCGCCGGGAGAAATAATAGATCAAAATGAATTAAATAATTTAATTTGTCAATTACCGAACCCAAAAATTATTTTCGCCGATGCTAATGCTCGAAATACATGTTGGGGCTCTGATGCGACAAATCATAGAGGCCACCAAATACTAAAAATTCTAGATGAGCACGATCTCATTGTTCTTAATGACGACTCTCCTACATACATGTGCCCCAGGTATGGTTCATTTAGCCATATAGATATTACTGCATGCTCGCCTTCTATTTTGACCAAGCTTGAATGGAAAACCCTAAATGACTTCCATTCAAGTGACCACACTCCCATAGTTACCTCCCTTCTTTCCACGCGTATCACCGACAAAATACGGTGTACAGCTAAGCTTTGGCAAACGAAGAATGCAGACTGGGATAAATTTCAGACTGCTTTCATTGAACTATCTCAGAATATTAAAGAAATTAATTTAGACGTTGATGGCTTTAATGACCTGGTCATGAAAGCAGCTGAAAAATCCATTCCAAAGGTAAAATTTCGTAATGACAGAAAAATCCCTATTCCTTGGTGGGACAACGACTGCGAAAAAGCTATTAGGTGTCGAAAACGTGCATTTAGGAAATTTATAAAATGTCCTAATGATACGAATTTACTACAATACAAACAGTCGAAAGCGCGCACCAAACGATTAATTGTGGAAAAAAAGAAATTATCATGGCGCACATTTTTAGAATCTTTAAACCATAACACTCCAGCTAGTGAGGTATGGTCTAAAATTAATATGCTAAATCACAAACGATTTTCTACTATAACGGGAATAAGAACGGAATATGGTATTGTAACAGACCACCAAAAAATTGCTGACCTATTAGCTCAAACGTTTTTTAAAATCTCTGATGACACTCATTACGACCTAAATTTCACTAAACATAAATTGAAAATTGAATCCGTACCAATATTGATAAATCAAACAACCCATCCTTTAAATACTCCAATAACGTATATTGAGTTAGATAATGCCTTAAATAAATCTAAATCCCGATCTCCTGGTCCAGATAATATTCCTTACGATTTTCTAAAAAAATTGCCATCATCGGGTAAATCTAAGTTATTAACCCTTATGAATGATATTTATAAAAGCGGTACATACCCCGATGTTTGGAGAAATGCAATTATCATTCCAATTCTCAAAGGAAATAAAGACAAAAACACGTCCTCAAGTTACCGGCCAATAGCATTAACTAGTTGCGTAGGCAAACTCATGGAGAGAATTCTCAATAATAGATTAAATTGGTTCATAGAAAAAAATAACCTTATTTCGGACAGGCAATGTGGATTCAAGAAGCTTCATAGTACAATTCACAATATACTAAAACTTCAACAAGCTAGCTGTCTCCGATTCCTTTTTATCTAACTCATTAACAATAGCTATATCTATTGACATCGAGAAAGCTTTTGATACAGTTTGGAAGCGACTAATAATTGAGAAATTACTGGCTTGGGGAATTCAAGGACACTTTACACAATTTATCATTAATTTTTTATCTTATCGTCAATTTCAAGTGCGAATAGGAACATCCCTTTCTCAAAAAAAATACCAAATCAACGGTGTACCGCAAGGATGCGTGTTAAGTCCAACTCTTTTTAAAATGGCCATTGACGGAATTACTAACTATATCTCTAAATTAGCTATAGCTCTGTTATTCGTAGATGACATCTTAATATACCTTACTTCTAACTCTATCAAATTAGCAACTGACCATTTGCAATCTATAATGAATGACTTGGAAATTTGGCAACGCAAGACAGGTTTTGTAATTTCAGCTGAAAAAACAAAATTAATAGTATTTAGCAGAAAAAGGAATGTACCAGTGCCAAAAATAAAATTAAATAACAGAGAAATAACAAACGTAACATCCATTAAATTTTTGGGAATGATATTTGATCACAAGCTGACCTGGATTCCTCACATTAAATATCTTTTTAATAAATGCTTGAAGGCTCTAAATTTCCTTAAAGTTCTTAATAGCACTAAATGGGGAGCTGATAGGACAACGTTATTTCTGTTTTATAGAGCATACGTCAGATCCCTACTAGACTATGGTTGTATCGCCTATTCCTCTGCCTCACCTACAATACTAAGACTATTAGATCGGATTCATCACGCTGGTATCCGTATAGCTACTGGCGCGTTCAGAACAAGCCCAACTGATAGCCTATGCGCCGAAGCTGGCGAACCGCCCTTAGAATACTGGCGATATATTTTTATATTAAAACAAGCCGTAAATATGAAAGCATTACCCGAAACAGAATGCTCAAGCATAGCAGACGAAAACTCATTATTCCACAAATATCTAGCCAAGAAAAAATTTCCAAAACCTTTTGATGTACGCCTAAAAATTCTATTACTCGAAAATAATTTTGTAATTCCGCGAATTTTCCAGCAATCCTTCTTAAAAATTCCACCTTGGCACATTCCCTCGATTGATATTAATTATAAATTCCGTCATTATTCGAGAGAAAGTAGCACCATAAAAAAATACTTTTATGAATTCTTAGAAAGATATACAGGACATACTATTGTTTTTACTGATGGGTCGAAAAGCGCCGAAAATGGGTCGAAAATAGTGTTGGATCCGCAGCAATAGTTGATGATTTCTCGGTTCAAACTAGCCTTCCTCCTGAATGTTGTTCCTTTACAGCTGAGCTAACTGCGATATACCTGGGACTTAGGGAAGCTTATTTCAGAGAGGGTAAAACTGACATTGTTCTCTTCACTGACTCATTGAGCTCTGTACTTTTCCTGAAGAACGTGTATACAACACATCCCATCGGTATTCTCATTCTGCAATACTGATTTTTATTTTATCATGAATAATTTATGCTTAGTATTTTGATTTTTTCTTCCAGTTGTATTTTTATTGTAATTAAATTATGTTTATCACTCAATTAATTAACCTTCTCCATATTCCTACCTACCTTCTCAATCTATATAACTATGAACTGTTATTGGTAATATATTTGAAATAGCAATATTTTACGTCGGCAAACATCACCTATGTTGTGGATTGCCTGTATCAATAAAATAAATAAATAATAGTAAATAAAACGAAATATCATAAAAATAAAAATTGTCGTCTTTACATTTTTAAACTTTAATTAAACCAAAAAAATACGTCCTCAATACCGGGCATTCCCTCCTCTGGCTCTGATGACTGCTTAAATCCTCCTAGGCATACTTTGAATGTGGATAGCTACCCGTTCCGGGGGTATGGCTTCCCACTCTTCCACTATTACTATCCTGAGGTCCTGTAGGGCCTATCCGCGTCTTTTGAAGATTTCTACCTACCCTCGTAAAAAAAAAATAAATAAAAATAAAGCTGTTCTATAGGATTCAGGTCTGGGCTTCGAGCTGGCCACCGCTGAGTACGAATGCTGACCTCATTCAGGTAGCCTGCCACGACATTTGCTGTGTGTGGCCGGGCATTATCATGCATTAGGCGAAAATTATAGCCAATTAAAGGATTAAAAGGCATCACATATTCCTCTAGAACGTCCGTAATGTACGAAATTGCATTGAGTGACGATCTGTTGAACACGTGGAGGTCCGTCCTCGCTTGTGATGTGATACCTCCCCACATCATAACAGACCCCACCTGCGTAACTCACCGTATCAGCGATGTTGCACTGACTGTACCTCTCTCCCCGTCTCCATACTCTTTCTTGGCATGGAGAAGAAGGGAAGAGGTTGCGATATAAAGGGGATATTAAGAACATTATGAATGATTTTATTTTTGATTAAATACGGAGCATTTATGATTTTGGAGAGAATGGAATGAATGCGAGAGGAATTTAATGGTTTAGTAGAGCCTCGAAGCTTGATTTCATACGCCCAGATGGGTCTGATAATGGTAACAGAAATGAACTTTTTGTAATAGAGAGGGAGTTTAGAAGGTTTGTCGTTTAACAGTTTGAAATATTGTAGTAATCGGTATCTACGAGAAGCTTCTTCTTGTCGTTTGAATCTCGAATGTGGATTGAAGGTTTTGATCGTAACTAATATCAAATTTATATGTATTTAGGGAGTTTTAAACGGGAAAAAACAACTTATGTTTCTGAGCAGCTTCGCCCCCTCTCTCCAACCATTTTCTACCAAAGAAAATCCTAGTTACGCCCATAATAAATAGATAGGGGATTTGGTTTTTTGAAGTCCATCGAATTTATTCTTACAATATAATTCATAACTAGACAATATTTTGTATACCTCCATTTATTAATTAATAAAGTAAAAAAGTAAGAATAATTAAATAATTTATATATAATGTATAAATTTTATAATATTAAATACTTGCATAAGATATGTAGGTTCATTAATTGATGACCGAATTGGATTCGTAAATCTGTCGATATGTTAATTAATTTTATTCTATTCAACTTATTAAAAGGGTTTTATTATTATAAATATATAAAATAGTAAATAAAGGGATTGCAAATGTTATAATCCCTCAAAATCTTTTGTTTCACAAGAAGCTTATTATTTTTGTTTACGCTCGTTATATTTTCCTTTGTGTTATTTCGTATTCATTTAATGAGGGCTGTGTTTTACCCCTACATCCTTAAGAGGATCTTATTCTAATATTTCCTGGAATATGTGTTTCTTTTAGGGACGGGTCTCTTCTTATTAGAATTTTAACTCTATTCTTAGATGTTTACGCATAAACAAATATGTATTATACTAATACTCATAAACTTGTTTTAAATTTTTTAATAATCTTTTAGTAAAACTTTAGAATTCTTGTCTTATTTTGAACAGAGTTTAAGTATCCAAAGGTAACTAACGATATCATTATAATTATTAGTCGTCAAGCTCCCATGTGGAAGACGCTAAATAAAGATGGTTCATTTTTAGGACATATTTTTTTTTTTTAATTTCCCTATCAGTTTTACATTCTTTGCGGCAATTCAGCTCTTCTTTTTTCGCCCCAGTTTTTCCTGTTCTCATGGTCTTTCTGTTTGGTTTAACCTCCCATTCATCAACTTTTTTCTAAAATTGTTTCTCGTTTGTTCTTTGGTAATTTTGGCTAGTTCCAAGTCTTTTTTAACATTTTGAATCGATTCTCCTTTATTATACATATTTTACCATTCTCTTTGTTAGACTTTAATCTGGAAGCCTCATTATGTAGCCATATAATTTAGAGCGTCTTTTCTTTAGATGTGTTCTAAAAATTTCATAAATGCTCATATATTCCTCTATTTTGATGTTTTCTCTAATCGATATCAGTTTTCGGTACCAGAATTTTCCTAATTATTTTCCTTTCTTGCTTCTTCAGATTTTCCGTGCCTGTCTTCCTGTTCAGAGTCAAGGTATCGCTGTCATATAAAATATTGTTGGTTTAATTACTGCAGTCCAACGTCTAATTTCTTTATTAAGAGTTTATAATTTACATTTTGGAGATTATATTTATAAAAACTCTATAATAAAATGTATTTTTTATTATTAAGTTGTTTTTTTTAACTAACTATATTATACAGTATTCTTTGATTGATGAAATAATGATGAATTAAAAATAAAATAAAAGCATGCCTTCAATGTTATATATTATAATGTTAATAGCAAGGTGTCTCAACTAATATAGTGTATTATAGTGGTGTTTCTTTAATGTTAAGTATTACTTTTGAGGTTAAAGACATTCAACTAAATTTTCTATGTTTTTGTTTATTTTATTACTTTTTTATTTTTGTTTTCAGTAAAATAAATGAATAATATTATTAACTTAACTTATTCACACTTAAATTTAGTTCAAGTTTTAAGATCTTTACATATTTACATTTATTTTTCGGAAATACACGTTTTAGGGTTACCTGAGTCTAAATAACATAGTCTCGCAAAAAGGTCTGTGTGTGTGTGGTAACTCCCGGGCGAAAAAGAAAAAAGTCCTATGAAACTGAAATTTCATATTTAAGACAACTAAACGCCCGAGACGTGACAAAACTTTTTCATCCAAATCAGCTGACCGGAAGATCTACTTTAACCATGCATTTTGCACCTTTTTACGATTTTTTTCAAAACGGCTCTAACGATTTTGATTAAACTCACTGTATCGATGTAAAATTTAATGGGCTTTAATATAATGTAGGTTTCATTCTGATTGAAATATTATGACTGGGCTTAAATGCCAATAATTTAAATATTCTTCCTCTAAAGTACCTTCAATTCTGTTGATTCTATAAAAATAACAATATGATCTTGTTAGCATTGATAATCAACAGCTAAATATGCAAGTTGAGCGGATTTGATAAATAAATGAAGGAGAAAACTGAAAAAATATTTTTGTAATCCAATTTTTTGTTTTTGAACATAAGAACAGTAATATATACGTATAATACACCGCTGGAAGGCTAAAGATTTTAGAAAAAATATTATCTTATACCCAAGCTTGTAAAAGTAAATGAAGAGTGATAAAACGCCGATAAAACTAACTGATTATTTTAGATAATAATATAATGTTGTTGTTTTTTAATAAAACACATGTTTCTATAGAAATTTAATTTAATTAATTCTTTAATGTTTTCACTCATTTTCATCTCAAACTGTATTTTAAAATTCTTTAACGGCGGTAAGTGAAAGTCGTGTGTTGCCCGCACCAGATTTTTTTAAAAAATTATTATTATCGCTTCCATCCGAACCATATGATCCTTTATTTTATTTAAAGTTAACAATTAAATACTTTTGTATCTTTAAATTTTATATTTCTGTTTTGAAAAATTACCCTCAGTGTTTTCAATCTCCACGTTTTTGGATTCCCTTGAACAAGGAAGTTACTTAAGTTTCAATACTAGCGAAAACTGAACATGTAATACGTGAAAATTAATTATTTTATATCAGAAATTGAAGAGTAAGACCCTTAAAACCTTCTTCACTCCAAAGCTGATTTTTTTTTTAATCGACTAGCAGTTATTTTCAGTCCTCCTCTTTCTCTCGCATCTCAATTTTAGTCAAATGTTCTTCAAAGTGAATTCCTCGCAAGGCTCCAATTACAGAGGTCCAGAGTTGGATGAATTGCTAACCTAAATCAATATTTGTTAGACTGTCCCATTTAGTGTTCACCTCCGATGTTGGTCCCTGTAGCGATAAGGAATTTATGGACTCGATAATTTCCATTTTGGGTGGTTCCAAATGTCCTGCTAACATTCGAAAATTAACAATAGGTTTAATAGATTAACATGATTTGTAGTTGTACTCTATTTCATGTTTTCGTATCGCTATGGAGCAAGGAATTTTAAATTCATTAATAATCTTTTGCATTCTTGTTTTCTACTAAATGGTTAATAATTTTTTTTTTTCAAAATTCAGGAACTATTTGTAATAATCCTCTTCTCCTTTATTTCTACGATCCATACAAAGTATTGGGATCAGTTCGTATAGAGATTAGTTTCGTTTTTGAATGAACGGCCATTCAAGAAGGTGATCTGGCCAAGATTACTCTCAGATTACTCTACCAGGTTTTTCCGGTTTTTTAAAAGCATTTTTTATAACCAAAAGCATTTATACTAGACAGTGCTACTATTTCCTATTATTGTATTTTCATTCAAATAATTGAAATAAAATTTTCTGGTTCCTGAACACCTTACTTTTTTTATCTATCATCAATAATAACCGCGCTATGAGGGAACCACATCTCTTGTGAGTTGTAGCTTGACCATATAGAAAATTTTTTTTGGTCATAGCGTTGTCTTAATTTCGAATATCTTTTCGATTGTTCTCTATCTTCAATAATAACCTGTTTAGGGTAGAATTACATCTATTATAATTATTATTTGAATATAGAGATCAACTTTTTATTTTATTTTTTTATTTATTTATTTTTTATTTATCGCGCTTTACTGATTCTAAAACTATATACATTTTTTTCACTATCTATGTTTTTCAAAAACAACCGAGCTATGGACGTATTTATGGGTATAATTTCAATTTTTTTCTTTATTTATAATTTGCGTTTTTTTTAGTTTGTTTGACATCACTTTATGGTACTGTGGCTAATTGGACGATGCTACTATGGTGGTCCTAAATTTTGCCTATCCAGGTTTAATTAGGATAGGGATCTTTAACGAGTACCTGACATCGCACAGGCTCGGTACCACCTAAACCACTAAACCGAGACCTCCTAATCCACCAGTTAAAAAACACTAATAAATTTATTCTCTTTCTTCAAAAATAACTGAGTAATTGAATTAAACCACTTTTAATCTTTCAAAAATAACCAGGTGATATCAACGCCTAGGTGTTTGGATCATCGTTGCAGGGACTAGTATTTTGGTGGAAACTTTAAACCGTAAAAGTAGTTTCAGAGAAATGCCGAGGAGGATGGAATTTTTTTTTGTTATTCGGATTCTACGCATCTTGAAACGTAAGCCCTCAAATTTTGAGGAAGGGAGATAATCTGTATATATATATATATATATTGGTCGATTAAAATGGTTTATTATTGAAAATAATTAACCAAAAACATTGTTACTTTCTTCTTCTATCAATATTATACATTATATTTATCTTTTTATAATTTAGTTTGCTTTTCCGAATTACTATTAGAAGTTACTTCTTGATTTATAAGTATTATTCTTTTTGTGTTTGTTATATCTACCGTCTTTTTGTCTTGTTTTTTACTCTAAGACACTAAAATTTTGTTTTAATTTTACTGTAATATGATTCTAAGTGGACTTGTCCGAGAATAAATAAATAATTTATCATTATTAGATATTTAATATTTCAGAGGCTTTATGTGGCATTCGGGATTTTTACATTTTGAATTTTATATTACAATTTTCCGCGAGAACAACTGCGCATAAGGGATCACTCCTGCAAGTAATGGACTGCCACAAGGAGATTGTCATCAGGGAAATTGAAACGGTGTGGTCTAAGGGTTGGGTTTCAGAGGTGACTCGTGTGGGGCCCTTTGGCCCGAGAGCATTATTACGGTTGGTTATTAGCTGTCTTACTGTGGCAGGGGGATCTACTACCTCTGATTTCACTTTGGCGATTCTGGATATATTAGGAAATGAAAATCTGGCAATTTAATACAAACAAAAATTTGGTAGGTTGGTTGGGCAGCTTCAATTTTCAGTTATCCTCTGCTTAAAATAAATTTTAAATGTTATCTTCGTCCTCCTCCCCATCCTTAAAAAATACATTAGGTTCCAATGGTAACATTTATCCCAGATTAAAAAAATATAGAAATTATGATCTCACAAGTGTAGGGTACCTAAACATATTAATGGAAAGTAAAGCAATTTCGTTACACTTTAATAATAAGAATTAAATTCCAATGAATTATTATGTGATCTTTCATGCTAGAAAGGTCATATCCTCACCTGATTTTAAAGGATAAATGCAGAATTTTGGAAATTTTAGCCAGCTGTTTTATATTAATATTTTGTATTTGTAATTAAAGTAAAAATATAACTGTATAATATACCGATGGAATGCTTAGAGGTTAACAAAAAATATTCTTTTCTCTTCGTTTATAATTTTTTAGGAAGCTTTATTCAATATTTCATGTTTAAATAAGCAATCAATAACTTTTTTTTTTTTCTTTGATATATATCACATTGTTTTTCAAAGTTTTGGGGTTTTGTCCGCATTCTCGAGACTTTTATTGTCACTTTGTAAACACACACACCCATTTTTTTTCGATTACTTATATTTCTGCTATTCGTCCTAATGATGTATATTGGCTCACTGTTCCTTTTAATTGTAATTTTAAACTTTATAATATAGTTAAAATTATAAATAAAAGAAACAGTGAACCAATAGGCACCATTATTACGAATAGCAGTAAGCTATTTAATGGAGAAAAAAAATGGGTGTGTGTATAAAGTAATAATAAAGTCTTGAGAATAGGGACAAAACACCGAAACGTTGAAAAAAAAATGTGATAGATATTGAAAAAAAGGAAATTATTGATTGCTTATTTAAATATGAAATACTGAATGAAGCTTCCTAAAAAATTATAAAATAATAATTTTTTTAAACCTCTTAGCTTTCCATAGGATTATTATATAGTTATATGTTTACTGTCATTACAAAAGCAATATATTTTTTATATAACAACTGGATGAACTTTTCAAAATTCTGCCTTTATCTTTTTAAATAAGGCGATGATATGACCTGCAGGGCATTAATGATCACTTAATAATCCATTCAAATTGTATTATTAATTTTTTTAATGTAACGAAATGACTTTATTTTCCATTAATATATTTAAACTTCAAATATACAGAGGGATGTAAGAGTTAATAAATTTATATTTTCAAGTATAAGATTGATTTTAATGCAATTGTCTATATTAAAAAGAAATTGAAGAACGGTTGACTGTATGTAAAAATTAAGTAGGGGTTAGTTGGAAGTGCAGTAATATAAACAATTTATTGTGCCAACGTTTCGCCCCTTTTAGGTTATCTTCAGAATTATAAAAATCCAAAAAATAATTACCAGCGGTTTAAAACAATATATAATGATAAATATTTTACAAAGTAATTAGTAGTATAAAGAGAAATTAAGTAAAGTAAGCAATGAGAGAGAAAAAGACAAATATGATATGTAATTAAAAATTAACTAATAATTAAAAACAAATAATAAGAGGAAAATTATTAACATTAATATTTTAATATTAATAAATTTATAAAATTAATATAATAAAATAAATAGAATAAGATGGAAAAAAATAATTTTACATGCTTATGACATACAAAAATATCGACATCTACATAAAATGGTAAATATGTATATTATTTAAATAGATAAAAATTCTTCTGGATTGCAAGATTAAAATGATAGAATCTTGAACGTAAAAATTGTTATACAAAGCTCCGCAAAACGATCTGTTTCCGTCCGTTCGTGTGTGGTATGTCTAGTTCTAAAACGGTAAATTGTATAAAACTGAAATTTCATTTTTTAGAAGTTTATATGCCTGTGAAATTACAGCAACTATTTCATTTAAACCGGCCAACCAGAAGACCCATTTTATACCATACATTTTGTAAATTTTTACGACATTCTAGAAAACGGCTTTAAATAATTTTAATTAAACTTCTCATATAGATGTAAAATTTAAAGGGATTCGTTTGTTTATTCGTTTAACGTCACTTTATGCTATTATGGCTAATCGGACGATGCTATAGTGGGAGTCCTAAATTTTGCCTATCTAGGTTTTATTAGGATAGGGATCTTTGCCGAGTACATGACATCGCACAGGCTCGGGACCACCTTTTAATGTCCCCTCCGAAGGACGGCATAACTAAGGATTTTTTATTCCCATTAATAAATCCTAGGGCCATCCGCAGGTTTGAACCCGCGACCTTTGGCATAGAAAGCTGTTATGCTAGCAACTACGCTATGGGTGATTTAACATCATGTTTTCATTCCGATCCACAAGACAAAGGGTGGATTTTATAATTTTCGTCCTCTAGAGACCTTTAATATTGTAGATTTAAAAGAACCAACCATATCATCTTATTAACACTAATAAAAAAAAGAAAAACCCAAATAGACAACATAAATGAATTTGACTACCAACTAGAGGAGAAAAGAGAAAAAGTATTTTTTTAGGTAATACAGATTTATAATCTACAGTTGAAAAGCTAAAGATTTTAGAAAAAACTGGCTACCTTATGTTCAAAGCGGTGTGAGGTAATTAATAAAGAGTGATAATAGAGCATACATAAACTTTGGTGATTGTTGTACTCAACAATTTTATGTTGTTATATTATTTAATCTAAAACATATGTTTCCAACGAAACTGAAAGTAATCCTTCAACAATTTTTGTGCACTAACTTTATTCAAAAGTATTACAATTTATTTTAACAACGGAGGTAAGTGAAAGTCTCGTTTTGCTCGCATCAGATTTTTATTTTTTACTTTCACTTGATTATATATGAAACACATGGTGAGAGAAAGTAAAGTGATTGTGAAATTTCCGAATTTGAGTTTTCACCGGAAATAGTCAAAACAATCTTGAGTGGGCATCAGAGTACTTTCAATTAAGGGCCCTAAACCTTAAGTGAAAATCGTGTATTGCTCAAAATTTTTTTGAATGAAAGCGTCTTCAATGAATATTTTTCAATCCGTCTTAATTAATTAATTAATAATATTTACAATATAACTTGTAACAATAAAGTATGACTTGCGTTATTATCCTCCCTTGGGTAGAAGTGCTTCACAGTCTTAAAAGCCCTATTGTTCGGGGTGCTGAGATATAAAGAATTTCCTGAACTACTCAGAGGGGGTATTCTTTTTATTCAAGTATTTTATTTAAATTATTATTGACTTGTTAAGTTTCAGATTTTAGACGAAGTATTCACATTTACTAGTAATTAATTACTAATTGTAATAATAGCAATACTCCGCATTTATCGACCATAGCTAAGCTTTCCTTCTAAACCAATGAAAGAATGGACAATCTTTCACAGGATATTTAAAATGCTCTTATTTTAAAATAATAATAATAGGCTTACCGAACCCGAAGGTTGGATACCGATACCACCAATCTTCGCTTACACAGGTTCGTCCAATTTTAAAATATATGAAAACATATACATAAAAAGTATACGATTAACTTTTTTGAATGAACATTTCCAATTGCAATACGGTATTTAATTTGAAGATTTTAGAAAAGTTAATAGGCAATAAAATAAATCGCACGAGTTAATATAAAGTTGTTGTAAGCCCATGAACATATGAATATATGTTATTGGTTAAGAGGGAGGTTATAATAGCTAAATGTACAGGATCGTAAAGTTGTATTCTTCCATTTAGTACGCAAGATTTTAGAAACAATATTACGTACCGAAATGCAACTAAACTGTTAACATAAATGGTAAGTTTTTTATAAATCTATAAGCTAAAATTGTAATTATTTATTTCAAATTTGATAGTATTTCATGAAAACTGATGTTTCATTGTAAACTAAATGGTACTCCTATGGAAACTTAATTTACCTTATAAAATGCAATTTAAACAGTTCATTTAAAATATAAAATAGTAATAAACCGAAAAAAATAGTACCGTTCTGTTGTTTTTTAATACATACATAGTAATCAAGTTTTTATTATATATTATATGGAAAATTTAATTTTCCGTTATCTGTGCTTCATTTTATTTATTTACTTGGTATTCCGCATCTACCCTTTCGGGTCATTAGTGGGTCTTGATTCACTAGGTTTATATTGAGTTCAACAGACTAATGTCTCTAAAAAACTCAAAAAGTCTTAAAACTGTGTCTTCATCATTTCTTAGTGCTTCTTTTAAGGCTGGAGGTATTTTGTGTCTTGTTCTGGTGTCAGTGTATAGTTTGCATGATGTTACAATGTGTTTTCTGGTCAGTGCTGTGCTGCATGTGTCACAGAATGGCGGATCCATGCCTCTCATTAAGTATCCTTGAGTAAAGGCTGTATATCCTATCCTCAATCTTGCTAACATTACTTCTTCCTTTCTACTTTTCCTGTATGAGGCGGTCCAAGGAGATACTTCCTGTTATCTCTTTCTGCTAAGTAGTGGAAGTAGTCCATTTAGTTTGCCACTTGTTAATGATGACCATCTTGCGTTGCCTCTTCTACTCTTCTGCTGATGTGATGTTTACACTTTTTGTCCCAGGCTCATTCAGCCTCGCCCTGTTTGCTGCTCTATCGGTGACTTCGTTTCCTACATAGCGGTATTGTGCTTCATTTTAAGATAGCAAACAAGCAAATATAACTAATTTTTACTTTCACTTACTATATATAGTAAGGGGAAGTATTGCGATCTTGAAAATTTTCGAATTCCAGTTTTCAACGGAAATACACGTTTTAGATTCCAAATAACCAAGTCCCGAAAACAGGTCTGTGTGTGGTAACTCCCGGGCGGAAACGGTAAATTCTTTGAAACTGAAATTTCATATTTGAGACAAATATACGTCCGAGACGTTACAAAACCTTTTTCATCAAAACGAGCTTACCAGAAGAGCCACTTTATACCATGCATTTTGCACCTTTTTTCGATTTTCTCAAAAACGGTTCAGACGATTTTGATTAAACTCGCTATATCGATGTAAAATTTAATAGGAATAAACGTCATGTGAGTTCCATTCTCATTAAATTGTCTGACAGGGTTTAAATGCCGATATTTTAAAGTACCTTTAATTTTGTAGATTCTATAAAAATAATTATATTATCTTGATACCACTGATGAAAAACAGGTAAATATATAAATTGAATGAATTCGATACCCAACTAAAGGAGAAAACAGAAAACATATTTTTTTAATGCAATTTTTCGTTTTTAAACATAAGAGCAGTAATATACGATGTATGATATACCGTTGGAAAGCTAAAGATTTTAGAAAAAAATATTATCTCATACACAAGCTTTTAAAAGTTGATAGGGAGTGATGAAATGAACATAAAACTAACTGATTATTTTAGATAATAATATAACAGATTTTTTTAATAAAACACATGTTTCTATATAAATTCAATTTAATTAATTCTTTAATAGTTTCACGTATTTTTATCTCTAACTGTATTTGAAAATGCTTTCATTGATTTTTAAAATGGAGGTAAGTGAAAGTCGTGTGTCGTGCCCGCACCAGATTTTTTTTTATGTTTTCCATTTCTGCCAATAATTAAATATAATAATGAATATACATTATAAAATAAACACGTTTCTTGCTAACTGTATCTTTATTTTGGATAAACTAAAGCGATAAACTCTAATTCGGTCGGATAAGGAGATTTTTAAAGATGGCACTTCATTCAAATTGCACCCGCGTCAAGCAGGAGTGGGTTCAGTAGTTTATAAATATAATGATAATAATATCAAGTATTATTGTAACTGAAAGGGTAAAGATTCTCTAACTTGTTGTCAGAGACGTAGAAAGCAGGAGACATTAAGAAGGAGACTCGGTGACAGTATGACAGTGAAGGAAGGACAGCCATGATGAATGGGCTCTTACCAGTCATCAGTTACATAATTTTCAGAACCTCTCTAACTTCCTTCAAAATAGTATATTTCTAGTGTTATATGTTATTTGTTATAGTTATCATTAAGTTACAAAAACATATAACGTTTATTTATTTATAGTGGATATAATTGATAGACCATTAAGAATTACTAAAAGTAATTAGTCCGGGTGGCGGTCGGTGAATGAAACAATTGAGTAGTTTCAATAGTTTAGTTTTTGCAAACGTTTCGACCCCCATTGTCATCATCAGGGCTAAAAAGATACAAAAGAGATGCATTTAAAATAAGATTAAATATACTACTTTAAAAACTATTGCACTAGAGAATGTCAATATTATATAATAAAAGGAACTAGATGTGTAAAGAAATCAATTAATTAATGACAAAGGTATAATAATGAGAGGGCTATACAGAGCAGATAATGACTAAAGATAATGTGCATATAAAATTAAATTGGAGGTTAAATGAGTCCGAAAATTGACATAATATTCATCTTGGAATTTAAACTTTAATATCGTGTTCTCAACATTACGCTCTAATCAACTTCGGTTGTTATTATTGCGAAACAATCTTTATATTATTAAAGAGAGTCTATGTGTTATTTTCGATTCTATATAATTATTAAGAATGGCACTTATCTCACTCAGATATTTATATCGATGATGATGTGTCTAAATGCATTTATATGACGACTTGCTTTCAGGAACTTTATGAAAAAATAAAAACGCAAATTTTTAACAGATGTGTAAAAAAAAATAATCTTTTGCGCGCGGCTAAGGACTTTTACATACCTCCGTCGTTATTAGAAATTTAATACTGGATTTCGAAATTATTTAGGATCCTTATTTATTTCATGTATAGGTAAGGGAAAATATAATTCAGTTGATAGCATCGCGGGGACTTAAATGGGCGCGTAAAATTGTTGGGCTCGGTGAGGAACGGATTCCGAGAAAGTTGGTATTCGCTGAACCGAGTTGTAGGCGTCCGAAAGGTAGGCCGAAGCGTAGATGGGAGGATTGCATTAAGGCTGATCTTGGGAGCTTGGGCTTGACCGGCGAACATTGGACGAGTCTGTGCAGGCGAAGTTTGGTGGTATCGGCATCGAACCTTCGGGTTCGGTAAGCCTATTATTATTATTATTACAGGTAAGGGAAACTGAAATAATTATGATTTTACTGCAAATATATCAATCAATAATTAAAAAATGGTGCATTATTCTGTTTTGGTAACGATTAATTATATGTTATTATTTATATAAACAATTTGTTATTGAATTTTAATTTTTTAAAAATTTCAAAATTTGTAAATGTACTTTCTTTGCACTTCTATGTATATTTCTGTCTGCAACACCCATAAAGCAAAATATTATATACTTTTAGAACGGCTTTGATTTGAAAAACATAAAAGCTACCTTTGATCTTGAAACATTGAGGTGCGAATGAATTTGACTATAGCAATATTTTAACTGCTCCTGAATTTTTAAATTAAAACTACATCCTAAAAACTAGTCTTTTTCAGAATGGTCTGGACTTTAAAAGCCCCTGACCTAGTCCTATATTCTCAGATGACACAGGCTCTACTAACATGGTGGAAATCGATTTCTCTAGTCTCTTTACTTTTTTTTTTTTTTTTTTTAATTATTAGTTTTTCCTGATTTATTGACTATCTTGAATTACTAACGATTTATCTAATCCAATATGCAAATTAAAAAAAAACATTTTTTTTTTTCAGAATGTAATCAACAATAAGGTACAGAGTATTTTTCATGGTAACATCACATTAATTTAAATATTTTGTTCCATATTCTATCAATAAACAACTAAATGCAATAGGTTGTTTTTTTCACCGAGGTCTCTGCTGCACCCGGTGACCAGGATTGTCAACGGAAAATTTTGCTAAATAAATTAACATATTAAAAGCTCCTAGGGTAAACAGAAAAAAAAAATTAGGGTGTTTTGATGAAAACCTGATTAGAAAAAAAAACTGAACCTTAGAAGGTATTATTATACAAAAGACCTCCAAGCATCTCAAAATGAGGGCATATAACACCATCATCAAACCAGTACTGATATAAGGCAGTGAAACATGGGCATTAACAGGTGCCTTAAAAAAAAAAAAATGAAATATTCGAAAGGAAAACCTTACGAATTATAACGAGACCTAAACAGGATCATGACCTAGGGCTGTGGAGACGTAAGACTGACGCAGAAATGATAGATGAAACGAAGCATTGGATCTCACATGACATGTAGACAAAGAGGTTACGATGGGCAGGACATGTGGTAAGGAGTGATCCATCCGGTCCCCTCTTTAAAACTATGCATGCGATGGTGGTCGGAACTAGGCCATGGGAAAAACGAGAATGAGATGGGGCGATCATATCAATAAGGATGCGTTGGAGTTCCACTCAGTAAACTGGAGGTCCGTTGTTTAAGATAGGCAGAGATGGAATAGGCTAATTGCGGCGGTTAAAGATCTCCGAAGTCTGTAAAAGCCAACAGAAAAAACATAAACACATACATAAATATATATATTTATATACTGGAAGCTTCACAAGAGAAGCTTCCTATATTTTTCATAGACACCCTTCAAAAGGATACTATTAAACAAATCATAAAATTGAAATTATTACTGGCTCTAGGATTTTTTATAAGTGAGTATATAATCCAAGGTTATGCCGCCCTTACAAGGGGGCGTGAAATGGTAGTCCCCAAGCCTGTGCTATTTTATTCACCCATTAAAAATCCATATCCTAGTTAAACCTGAATAGGTATAATTTTAGGACTTCCACTGTAGTAACGATCGTCCGATTTGGCACAGTAGTATGAAGTGATGTTAAATACATAAACAATAAAATCAATAAATTTATTTTTCTAAAACACTCTTTGTATCCCTACGAAAATTGAAAAACTCTGCAAATAGAAATTCTTAATGCAATATCTTGAGCACGAGACTTCCACATCATAACCAAGCAGACAAACAAATAAAACCTTTTAAATCAATAGAAAAAATCTGGATGGAGTTTTACTTTAACCGATGAAGATTTCAAAAAACGTTTTTCGTCTCCATCCCCATCCAGGAGATTGGTACAATTTATTGACAATATTTGTTTGCTGGTTTGTTAATGGGTTCTCATTTGGTGTTAACACTTACAGATTAAGAAGCAATAGTGAGAAACACTAATCTTAAATGGAAAAAGTTTTGTGTTAGTCTTTTGCTCAATTTTTATTAAAAGGTAGTGCCAACTTTTGTTGTAAGATTTATAACGATATTTTGCAGACCGAGTCCGTTTGGGATGTGTAGTTAAGTTTTGATTTTATTAACTTATTCGTTTTTCTTTTTATTATCATGAGAAAAGAAAGTGGAATAATAATCTTTATTTTAAAATGTATCGTTTCTTCTGCTCGAGTTCGTGCCTTTCTTATATTAAATAAAAGTCTCTAGTACTTTATCTACAAGATGTAAGTCCTATGTGTTGTGTTTTGTTTGTCTCCGGCATCAGAATGTTATATAATATTATTTCGTTGTCCTATTTAATGATGGTTGACCTTCTGAGGATTTTCCTACATCAATGTCAGAATTTGCAGGGAAAAAGTCGCCAAAATTTGATAATATGATGAGTAAAAAGTATATTCGCTCGTTAATTGTTAGAGATGATATGGCATTTAATGTCAAAATAATACATTATAAATCTGTAATATTGAAAATTTTTCCAAAGAGTAATGTAATAATAATGTATCTTACATCCTTTTTTTTTAACAATTTTTAGCTTAGAGAATAACTTTTACGAGAGCACCGTGCTGTTAGGGTCCGAAAGAAATACTATGGATTCCTCACTCAAGCAAATCTTAATGGAGCAATATTTTGATGAGTGGGGCCAATGCAATTGGTAGGGCGTAGTCCTGGTCCATGTTAAAACCAGCCCAAGCATCAATAGGTTTATGTTTGATAGGAAGATTCTTACTGGTTGATAAGAGTGGATCAATGCACTTAAGCTTGGCTTAAACTATGCATCACTTCGTGGAGTCTCATGGCCGAATGATAGGTGAATGATGCTGATGGACCCCTCTGTAGGAGGAGAGGTCCACAACATCATTTGTGGACATCTTAGCATTAAGTGCCACAGAAGAGGAAGCATTGATTGTAGATCAAAAATTAGATATGAAAAAAATGTTCGGGAAAAGGGCAACAAAAGGAACAAGAGAAAAAATTTATGAAGAATGCATTTTCCATCTGCAAGAGAAGTTTGGTAAGGAGTTCGGCGAAAGAGCATTAACTGGCAAAGTGCTTTGGTTCGGAAGTAGGGGGACCATCCCATTACCTGCTGGAGCTTTTATATAAAAATACGCACTCAAATGAATCAGTTCCAGAACATGGTGGAAGCTATAATCCTAGTTGGGACAAGGAATCTTGTACAGCTATACATTTTAAGGCTGGGCTGGAATCAAACTTCGATATAATTAATATGACTGTATGGTGTATATTTATTTGTCAGATTCGTTTCCCATTTATTGATTAACATCAGGATTGATTTAGTATGTTTTGTATTCATAGCAACTGATGAAATTTGAGCAGCCGATCCGATTGTGGATTTCTCTCTCTCTCTCTCTCTCTCTCTCCCTCTCTCTCTCTCTCTCTCTCTCTCTCTCTCCCTCTCATTCATAAGGAGTAATGAAATCGTTCTTTGCTAATTATGAGCCATGCTTCAAGTTTATGTTTATGAACTATAATAAAATATTCATTTGAATAATGTTTAGAACTCTTCCGTGTTTTATTTATGAAAAGTTATTTTCTGTTTTATAATTTAAATGTTATTAATTTTTTAATACCTTCTAGGAGTTTAGTGCTTATATTTAAAACTAAAATCTGAGCTACTATATATTTTATTTTTCCATAACAGTTTATAGCTGTTTATTAATTTATTTTATAATTGTGTTGCAATATGTTGCAATAAAAGACGGAGGGATTAATTATAGCTAACATACCATCTAATCTAGGACAAGGGTTCCCGAAGGTTTTAGCCTAAGGGCCACTCTGACTCCTCCACTAAGTCCTAAGGGCCTAGACCTAGCCAGCTCATCATACTGATATATTCATATAATTACAGCTAAAATATTCATCATAATTCACAGTGATGTTATTATTTTGTATGATTTAAATAACTTATAAAATTACAAATTTGTTAATATAAACTTTGCCGGCCAGTTCTGAGTAGCCAATATAGATGAGAGTCTTCTGATCAGGAAAAAAATATTCCTTGAAATTATTTATGTTTAGATCAATAGGTTACGGGTTGTAAATTTAGGTTCGTTACCTTCCTATTGCAACTTCTATAGTGTGATGGATACAATATGGATACAATATGTACAGTATGTACAACATAAAATAGAAAATAAATAAAATCATATATATAAATATATATATATAGTAAAATAATAATAAAAAAAAAAACAAATAACAACAACTTATAATTGAGATAAATACAAAGTTGGCAAATAAATAAACATCATACAAACAATCATAACAATATACAATTTGCTAAAGGCACCCTAGACTCGGCGCGCAAAGAAAAATCAGAATCCAAGAGATCCTAGCGCCTCTCTCTCAACCGCATTACTCGTGTGAGCCAGTAGAGGCTAAGTTAGGGGGGTCTGAATCAATGACAAAATATGTTAAAAATCAATTTCTTTCTGATATACGTGGGGACATATTTGAGACGCGTATTCCGCTAGGTAAGGAACTTTCGTCAATTTTTTTTCCGAGCCAAGAGAGCTAGAGAGTATAGAATGGGATAAAAAAAACTTCAAAAATGAAATTTGAATTAACCCTATCCTCATCATAAAAAAATAATCATGAAAAAATATCATGAAAAAATAAACAAAAAAAAATATGTAGCTAATCATGTATTTATCATTATTAATATATTGTGAATTTAGAAGATTTAGAGATATATTTTTGCTGACCTCCTTGGGGAAAGAACTGAGAATAGATGGACCTGAAGGAGTCCTCCGTGACGAGCCCCGAGGGGCAGTGGGCTTTGAAGCTGCGGTAGATCCTCTTAAGCTCGGCCCTCGAGAACCTGGTAGCCCGCACCAGCGCCTCCAGGGAGTCCGGCCGCGCTCTAGCCGACGGCCAGTCACCTTCTTCCCACTCCGAGTCTGCAAAAGAAATAATTTACTATATAGGTTATATGAGTTTTATTCATTTATTTTAATTATATTTACAAAGGAAACGCAAGAATCCTACCAAAAGAATCATTAAATCGTACCGCTTAAAGGAGGATGAAATGGCAGAATATTACCAAGAGGAAATAGCTAGAATGTCACTAGATTGTAACAGACCATGGGATAGCGACGACATAGAGGAGAGCTGGTCAGCTTTTAGAAAAATCGTCCTAGATGCATCGAAACTGGTCTGCGGAGAGAAAAGCATCGGGACCTATTTTAAGAGAACAGATTGGTGGAATGAGGACGTGAAAAAGGCTATTCAAGAAAAGAAGACAGCCTGGAAAAACTACCTCAGCCAAAAAACCCCAATTGCGTATCAGACATATAAAATTAGGAGAAGTGAAGCCAAAAGAATAGTAACTCAGGAGAAGAGAAGATCCTGGGAGGATTTGGGTCGGAAGCTGGAAGAAAATTCAAGAGAAAACCAAAAAGTCTTCTACCGAGTGCTCAAAGGAATGAGAAAAGACCGGCCAACTACCCTGAAAGGAATAAAAGATAAAAAAGGGAACATCCTATGGAAAGAGGAGTGCATCATGGAAAGATGGAGGGAATATTTTAAAGACCTGCTAGAGGGGAGAGAAGTTGAGGCGTGCCTAACCCGGAACGATGCAGAGGAAGTTTGGGATGAGGAAGATTACATCAGTGAAGAAGAACTCCAAGATGCAATCGAAAAGACAAGACTAGGCAAGGCAGCTGGACTCGATGAAATTACTCCAGAAATGATTAAGTACATGGGCAACAAGGGCCAAGAGATGTTCCTCCATCTTTTAAACATGGTTTGGAAAAAGAAGAAAATTCCTAGAGACTGGGAAGTAGCGGTGATTGTGCCCATCTACAAAAAGGGAGACAATAGGGAATGCAGCAACCATAGGGGAATATCCCTTCTCAGTGTGCCTGCAAAGATCTACTCCAGGATCCTAGAAACAAGAGTAAGGAAAATTATCGATTGCCAACTAGGAGAGGAACAATATGGCTTCAGGAATCAGAGAAGTACGCAGGATCTCATCTTCACGATGAGACAAATAACAGAAAAGACTGTTGAAAAGGATAAAGAGCTCTCTATCTGCTTCGTAGACCTCCAGAAAGCTTTTGACAGAGTGAAGAAAGAAGATATAGAGATGGCACTGTCAGAGCGGGGTGTAGACCGTGGAACAACCTTGGCGGTGATGAGTCTCTATAAAAAGATGAGGAATGTGGTCAGAACCAGAAACCACATTTCAAAAGAATTCGAGACGGCATTGGGAATAAGGCAAGGCTGTAGCCTGAGTCCGTTACTTTTCATTATTGTTCTGGACTTGGCACTAAGGAGAGCCAAGCCAATAATGAGGAAATTCCAGCTAGGGCACAGAAACCTCCACCCCACCAGATATTCCCTATTAGCCTTCGCTGACGACCTTATCCTGCTAGCTGACAATGATCGAGACCTCCAACATAACATAAATGTCCTACAAGAGGAATTATCTAAAATAAATATGAAGATTAATCCGGGGAAGACTAAATGCATGAGAATTGGAAAGAAACCCCGAAGGATAATGAGGATACTAAGGGCTGGAGGACAGAGATTAGAGCAGGTCGAGAATTTCAAATATCTGGGAGCTCATCTCAATGAGAATGGCTACATAGACGAAGAAGTGGCCCAGAGAATTGGAGCGGCAGGAAGGATGTTTTGTATGGTGAGGCGAGGTTTACTGGGGAGAAGAGAGGTATCAAAGCAGACCAAATTAGCCGTATATAAATCGACATTTCTTCCTATCCTATCGTACTCCTCCGAATCTTGGACTCTTACCTCAAAACATAGGAGCCAAATCCAGGCCATGGAAATGAGGTATCTCCGAAAAATAGAGAGAAAGACACGGAGAGATAGGATACGGAACGCCACTATACGGGCTAACCTCGACGTCAAACCGGCGGAGACCATTCTAGAGGAACACAAACTGAGGTGGTTTGGACATCTTCTTAGGATGGATCCGGAGAGAAGTGCCAGGAAGACGTATGAGACCCGCACAGAGGGAAAAAGGCCCAGAGGAAGACCCCGCATCTCCTGGGAGGACGGTGTAAAGGAAGCATGCAGGAAGCGTGGGATAGACTGGAGTAGGAGAGTGGATTTGGCACAGGATAGAGACATATGGTCCAGACTCTACAGGCAGGATCCTCACACCGAATATCGGTAGAAGAGGAAACGATTATGATGATGATGATGATGATATATTTTACAAATATATTAGACAAGAAAAACACATTAATTAAATAAAATTATTGATCACATGGGCTTCATAAAGGCGTGTGAAGAAACTAATACACTATTAACTAATACACTATTATCTATCTACTATCCCTACCGTTCAGGTGTGACCAGTTATTACACACAGCATGGCTGGTGAGAAATCTGACAAAATGCTGTTTTTTCTGTTCTTAACCATTGTTTAAATTTGAGATCAACTTGAAAACTTGTAGGCGTAATCTAACATAAACTAAATCTTTTTTTATAAACACTTAAATGATCACACATTAACTTCCTTTTGTCAATCAATTACTTTATTTCATAACCATTCATATCTATAAACGTTTCGGGGCTGTTTCCTCATTTTCAAGACTTATTTTTTTAAAAACACTTTTTCACATATAACCCATCACTTCACTTCATAGCTCACTGCTATTCGTCCTCATGGGTGTTCGTTGGCTTGCAGTAAGTAAACTATTGGAATAAAGTAATTGATTGACAAAAGGAAGGTAATGTGTGCTCATTTAGGTGTTTATATTAAGAAAAACTTCCAGAAAAATTAAAAAATAAAATAAACTAAATCTTTTTTTATAAACACTTAAATGAGCACACATTAACTTCCTTTTGTCAATCAATTACTTTATTTCATAACCATTCATATCTATAAACGTTTCGGGGCTGTTTCCTCATTTTCAAGACTTATTTTTTTAAAAACACTTTTTCACATATAACCCATCACTTCACTTCATAGCTCACTGCTATTCGTCCTCATGGGTGTTCGTTGGCTTGCAGTAAGTAAACTATTGGAATAAAGTAATTGATTGACAAAAGGAAGGTAATGTGTGCTCATTTAGGTGTTTATATTAAGAAAAACTTCCAGAAAAATAAAAAAAGAAAATAAACTAAATTTTTTTTTTTTTTTAAATAAAGAATAAAAGATTTTGCTCACGTTTTCGAAATGAAAATGTTTTTTAGAATTATTTAAAAAAAAAAAAAAAAAAACATCAACATTTGTTTTTCTTGAAATTTAGTTGATCTGTTCAGGAGAATTTTTTTTTTTTTTTTTTCACCATAGGGTACACTTCCGATAAAATTGAATAAAATATATATTACGGAGGACTCTGCGATGAAATAAAGTAGCAAAAGATTGGAGTTGTACCAAAACATCATAACATAAAAATGTTTTTTTTTTTAAAATCCAAAAATTTCACAAAAAGTAATTAGTTTGGAATTAAAGTATATCTACTTCCAGCTGAGTCTGCAACTAATGGGATATTCGGGTCTTGAATTATTTTATTAGTGACAACTTAAGGGGAATTTAGGATCTTTTGGAGGTTTTTGGATTGAAAGGATTGGATGCGGTAATTTTATGGCTTATTGGATCCCTATAGCTCAATCCCATATGTGGGTAGTTTTAAGCGTTTGTGTGGTAAGTGTCCTTTCAGTCGAGTGTGATGATTCATACATATTTATGTTTTTTATTAAAGTGCAAGCTAAATGGTTGTGCTTTTTTACAGGAGTTACCAGTATACATTACAAAGATTACATGCATCTATTATAACATGCTTGTAAGAAAAAACAATAATAAAATCTAATAAAAAAGATTTAATTTCATAATACGTGCAAAACTAGCCTTAAAACTCCTTTTTAATATTGTATTATATATGTAGTTGGCATACTAGTATAAAATTTAAATTATCAAGCTTCTTTCCAAATCATTCTTTTAGCGATTTTATTAAGGTAGCAATGTTAATAAATCATTATTTTCTTTTCGTTAGTGAAAGTTTTGATTTTAACAGTCGAGTGTTTGTATTGAGATAGCTATGCGATAATATTAAATATATTGGTCTTGTGTTATCATTGAAAACTTCAAAAGAAACGTGCAAATTCACTTAAAGGCTGTTTGATTTATTAGTTCACAGTAGAGGCTGATCCAGGCGGCATTTTATAGATAGAGAAAAAGAACTGTCGTTAGTATTTGGAATCGAGCAACACAAATTGAGCGTATAAAAAAGCGCTGAAAAATATGTATTAAAACCTTGTTTAACCTTAAAAATGTTTTCATTTAAAACAATATTGCTCCTGAACAGTTAGTCTTAGCGACAAATGTTATTTACGGAAATAAATTTTCAATTTCATCTATAAATATACTAGTAAAACAGCCTCATGTTATTTAAAAAAAAAATATATATATATATATATATATATATATATATATATATATATATATATATATAATAATAAATTTATAGAAGAAGGTAGGTAATGTTTTTGTCTATAAAATTTTTCTCATATTTCCAGAAATGAATGAATAATTTTGTGTTAATTTTTTTTATTACATGAATTATGTCTTTTGGCTGTAGGTCTGTAAATTCCATTGTGGGACGTCTTTAACACCCTACGTTTCACACCCTCTTTATGAGTTCGTGATGCTCGAAACGGAAATATAGTTGCAATATTCGTGTCAGAAAGTAAATAAAGAATATTTTTTGTTATATAACATTTGTTGCTAGAACCACCCACCCGTTTACGATCTATATTGGTTTGAATGAAAAAAGGTCAAGTTTTGCTACATCATTAATTATTGAATAGAACTTGTTTGAGTTACAGCTGGTCTAATATGCCCCAACAATTAATGAATGCAGCAAAAAGTGACATTTTTTTCATTCCAACCGATATAGCTCTTAAACGGATTGTTCTAGCAACAAATGTTAAATAACAAAAATATTCTCTATTTAATTTCTGACACGTATATTGTAACTATATTTTCGTTTCTAGTAACACCAACACATCAAGAGGGTGTGAAACTTAAGGTGTTAAAGACGTCCCACAATGAAATTTACAGACCCACAGCCAAAAGACATATTGAAATGAAATGAAATGAAAAGTAATTTTATTCTGGGAAGATTATCCCTCTAAGAATAACAAGAAAAGTACAATATACATGTTAATTGTCTGGTCGTTTAAGACTTCAGTTTAACAATAAAAGACAGGTTCTGTGACAATGAATAGTTATCATCTATAGCTTTTAAATATTACATATGTTGAGAAGATTGATACTTTAGGAGATGGAGAAATAGTTGGTGTTTAAAAGTGGGTACTGATAAGGCTTTACAAATGGATACAGGCAAGGAATCCCAAAATAGGGTAGCACGAATAACAATGGTTTTTTTTTAAGGAGACGGATCTGTGAGAAGGTATATACAAGTTGGGATCTAGTGTTTAATGAATTGACAAAGGAACAAGTGGTAAGCATATCAAGAATATAAGGAGGTTTTTCATGCAATAATTCACAATAATTCAATAATTCATGCAATAAAAAAAAATTAAAATAAAATAAATACAAAAATTATTCATTCATTCCTCGAAATATGAGAAACATTTTATAGAGAAAAACATTACCTATCTTATATAAATTAAGATTTATTATTATTATTTTTTTTTTATTATATATATATATATATATTATATATATATATATATATATATATATATATATATATATATATTTTTTTTTTTTTTTTTTAGATAATATGAAGCTGTTTACTCGTATAGTTATAGTGAGTCCTAATAGTTTCCTAAATTACCCAATAGCCTATGCACCACACCGTGATTGGAGGTGAATGTTTAATGTTCCCCCTGGCCTCCGCCATAAGTACCCCCTTCCAGTTTGTTCATGTTTTACCGAAAACCTGTTTTGAGATGTATTCGCGGAAAGTGAGTTAAGTAAACGAAGCGGCGAGTTCTAAATGAATCCGTGGCCCATGCATATATCGCCGCTATGTAAAATAGCTCTGCTACGCCCAGTTTCCTATTTGCATAGTCACAGTTGGGCATTTCAATTACATGTTGGTCAGTTTCCTCATCTGTTGTTGACTATCGTCACAAACTCTATTTTCGTAAATGAGTATTCATCATTGATTAAGTTGCTACATGATTACAATGCACAGTTTAATTAATTAGCTATAATAAGACGATATCGCATGGTAATGACGTAGGAAAAGAAATTAATTCATTTCTTGTCTAAAACCCTATTAATTTCAATAATTGATTTATTCAGAAATGATAAGCACTCTGGGTCAATGACTATTACAACTATAAGAATTCATTCATTCCTTATCCACAGAAATAAATAGTTACAAAGGAGTATAAGTTGAAACTAAATAAGTAGAAACAATAATAAAAATAAAATGAAATAACAAATAATTTGTTCTTCATGCAACTTTACATCATCATGTATCTCTTTCTGCTGTTTTAGTCTACTTAATTATTCTCCTATTTCTCCAGCTTTTCTTTTCCTAAAGCCACCTCAAACTTGCCTTGCTGAACAGCTATTTCTACCTCCCTGTACTGCACCACAGCCAACATCTCCCAAACCAGTAGAATAGGACTGACTCATTTTGAAACCAGGAAATCTTAAATGTCTAAAATAAAGTTTAGTGCTGTTTTGAAAGGTATTATTCATTAGTAAACTATATTCTGGACTTGAAAGTCTTCCTGGTTTGAAAATGAGTTAGTCTTATTTTACTGGTTTGGGAGATCATGATAGTTGTGCAGGACAGGGAGGTGGAGATGGCGATTCAGTAATGTAAACTGGAGGTAGCTTTGGCAAAAGATAATCTGGATTAAAAGACAAATATTTTTAAAAAAACATAAGAACAAACATATAAGTGTTAAAATAAAATAAATAAAAAAGAAGAATAATGATAGTTTTTGAAATAAGTTGATGATACAAACATACAATACATAGATGAAAATTTTCCAATAGAAAAATTAACAGCCATCTACGCCCTCCAACAAAAATAAAATAAATTATAATAACAATAAAAACAGTGTACCATTCTTGTTGAAAAATAATCTACAATCCTCCTGTATCACAAATACAATTAATTTACGACTACCAAAATATTAAAATAAATCATTGCTAAACCATCAGAAAAAATAATTAATTAAAAAATGTATAAAACTATGTTTCCTAAAAATAAGTTTTAATTTAAAAATGGAGCAATATCTTTGAAAAATCCGAAACAATGAACTAATAAATCATTTTACAAATTTATATTAAGAAAAAAAAGTCTTCTTTTGATAATAATTTAAAAATAAAGAGACTGAAATAAAAAAAATGCTAGCTGGTGTATGTGAGTTTTGGAAGGAAGACTTTGAATGAGGTTAATGTTGAAGTATGATGATACGATATTATTATTACATCCAAAAAAGACCATTTTACTGCAAACCTTTAGATTTTACTATTGTCATTATGCATAAGTTTGTCGTGTAAATAGATTATTATTAAAATTTACAATAATAAATAAATAAAATGAATCTGAAACTGATTGATAAAGGTAGATGAATCATATTATAACTTTTAATTGTGTTTTCAAATAATATTCAGTAAAAAAAGAAATAGTAAGGGAGATAATTTTTTAATATATATAATATGTAACTAATATAAAATTGAGCTTCGTATTGGAGTGATCGTAAGTGCTATTTATTCGAACTACTACAGTTTTTTTTTTTTTCATTTTCACCGTATTATGTATTATTCTTATGTTTGATACGATAGTTATTGTCCACGTAAGACAAAGACCTATTGTAGAGTATCAATGACTTGAATTTTTTGTTTTCGATTTTGCAAACTATTTATCTAAGATTATTTAATTGGCCTGTAGAGAATATTGAATTAAGAGAGAATTAATTGTTTAGAATGTTGGAAAAAAAAACAAGACAGCTGAGCTGGAAAAACTTTAGGTTATTTGTATCATTGGTTCATTAGCTGTGTCTATGAAAAAGAAGACATGGGTAAACATTATATTTTGAGGAAAACACTAGCTAGTTTATTGGAAAGAAAAAAAATAAAAGGAAATTTATATGTATATCAAAATAGATTAGTTAGCATTCAAGAATAAGGCATAAAGGGAAAAGTCGAAACAAAAATTTACTCTCAGCGAAACTTGATGGCCCACACTGGCTTCAACATCAGGGAAATTGGCTAAACTGTTTACTTCTTTTTCTAGAAATTTACTGTAATGGTATCAAACTAAACAGGTGAACTGCTGAACTGTAGAGCTATATTTATAAAATTCTAAGATTAGTTTTAGTTTTGTTAGTTTTATTTTTAAAATTAATTTCTGACTACTCCAAGGAATGTACAAATTAATTTTATATACGTTTGATAAATTTCATATTGTAGTGATTTTTTTTTATAAGATTTATGATTATTCTAGTAATATTTGATATTCTTCTTGATTCCATTAGTGGGAACGTGAAAGTAATATTGTTGCCTAAGAGATAATTCTGAAATATACTTAAGTGCTAAGGAATAAGCTCACAACTACCATATCTATTAATGAAAAGGTAAAAGATCATATTAAAATTTTACATGATTAAAATCTTTATTGAAAATAATACAAAGAATAAATGAGAATCTTTTACTATTTTATCAGGGTAAATATGTAATTTATAAATCGGAAATTTTTAAAAATAATATCTACTATATTTAATTTTTTAATGATTTGAGATATTTTAGTTATGATTTAAGTTTAGTTGATATACTTTTTTTCTTTTTTTATCATTTTTCAGAATTATTTGAAATTTTAGAAAGTTTGTTTATTTTTTAAATATTTTTTATAATTAATATGAGGACCAATGAATTAGAAATATACTCGTTTTTTTTTTGTTTTTTTTTAATTTTCAATATGTCATTTTTCTAAAATTCTATAATTTTTTATTTGACCTTTTTTTTTTATTTTTTCAGTGGCGCGGCAGGCCGTGCAGGCGTTTCTCGATGCAATTTGTAGGGTAGGGTCAACACTCCTTACGCCTAATTTTGTGAGTGGCCACCATTTGGCTGACGGGTCTCACATACCCGAGGGAGAGGCTATGAGTGAATCCCCATTTAATTACATCCTTATAAAAGACCCGCCGGGACTGGGATTCGAACTCACTTCCCATGAACTTTAACATGAGAGACTTGTGCGCTAGCCACTCAGCCACGGGCTCCCCTATTTGACCTTAGTGTTTTAAAATTTGAATTTTCAAACCTATTCGCGTTATCAGTAGATGTAATCAATATTAGTTGAGTATTAGGAAAAAATTGTAGACACAATTGAGGCGTTGATTTCCAAAATGTACTATATCCATTCTGGAGAATTTTACAGGAAGCGCGAAAATCTCTCATTACTATATTATTAAACCAGCTAATTTGATTTTTTTCGCATTAAAATCTAGGATTATTTCTTTACTATATTAATAAAACCATATTAAAGTTATGAAATGAAATGTTCTGTTATGATTTAGAATGAAACTAAATGTGTAATAAGTATCTTAAGAAATTAATAGTATTTCTAAATCACGTTATTAAAGGACATGAGTGTTCATTAGATACAATCAAATTTAAGATTTAGATAAAACTATATGAGCAGAATATAAATATGTAAAAAAATCAATTTCGTAAAAAATGTCCTTTAGTACCTTTTGGAAATCAACGTCTCAATTGACAATGCATTTTCAGAATTAGTTATTTTATTCGGTTCTGAAAATTTATCACGTGTGATTTTTTATGGTATGATGATATGTTACGCCGATTCATAATCTGCTCTTCTGAGACAAAGGTGTATTTTAATTTCAACTAGTTTTAATATTATTCTTTTTATTTCTACTTTCCTTATTTTGGAGTATAAAACATGGTGTTATTAACTAGAAACTATAACAATTTTTTTAATTGACCAAATCAAAATATAGGTGTTTTCAGCTGTTATCAAGTTATGATTAATAATTAAGTACTTATATTTAAAAAAAAATAAACAACTGAATGATCTAAAACATACAAAATCAAAGGCAGGTAAGAATTGTAATTAAAAAACAAAACAATTAATGTCATTCAACACAAGACCTTGTTTACGTTTCAAATGTATTTTTAATTATAAGGTTCTAAAAAAAATGTTTTAATACCATTGCAGTATTTTATATAAATAATTTTTATTTGATCGCTATTTTATATTGATTATGGGAGTGGCAGGCTAGCAGGAAAAGCAGTGCTTAAATTAACAATTCTGGTTTAAAACCTTTTCTTTTCTACAATATAAGAAAATAAATGAGTTTTAAAAGATTAGAAACCGTGTAATACATTAATGGGCCAAATACATCCATACACAAAAAGGTAATATGAATTAGAACTCTCACAAATGTCGGGTTTCAACTGTAAGTTTCGTCTTTTCGATTTATTTCAATACAGTGAAAAAAAAATTAATTTGCTAAGTGATTTAATTTTTGATAAAATTGCTTGAATTTCTCGGACTTATTTTTTTATTATTAGTAAAATTAGCTTCAAGGAAAGTAATCACATGGGTGATGACTAAATTTTATTTGGTATATCAATTTAAACGAATCAAAAGAAATTGACATCATAAGTTGCATTAATTCCTGGTAGAACTCTTCCCAACGAAGGCATCCTACAAAGATTGCCTTTATCCTGATTGATTGAAAAGAAGGTAAATTTATCTGTCGAATTCGGATCGAGGGGACAGGAAAGAAATACTTTAATGCCAGGGGAAATGGGTTCTGTCCCAAAGCCTTTTGGTTTTTTATTTTTTAAAGTATCGGACCTTTATCAAAATGGAATTCCCTTTCGTTTTGAGAATTAGAAGACGCCTTGGAATTCACCAATTTACATTACTTTTTTTTATGTGATCTAGAATAGAGCCAGTTTGTGAATCTGAGTGGGAAAAGAAAATTGTTTTATTTTATTAGAGCCAGGAAACCAATTTAGTTACAAATTCGTGGCGCCCATGTCTTTGAAATATAAAATAAATTTCAATGTGTCCTCAGTCTTTTAACCAACAATCTGGTTACATTCGTAGATTTTTACTTTCACTTACCTATATATGAAATATATATAGTAAGGGAAAGTATTGCGATCGTAAAAATTTTCAAAATCCAGTTTTCGATGGAAATACACGTTTTAGGGTCGTCTGAATCCAAATGACAAAGTTCCGCAAAAAGGTGTGTGTGTGTGTGTGTGTGGAATATAGATGTATAATATACTGTTGGAAAGCTAAAGATGTAAGAAAAAATATTATATTATACACAAGCCTGTAAAAGTTAATGGATGGAGATGAAAAGCCGATAAACTAACTGATTATTTTAGATAATAATATAACAGATTATTTAATAAAGAACCTGTTTCTATTAAAATCCAATGTAAATAATTCTTTAACAATTTATTTGCGTTTCTAAATTTGTGTAAAAACTCTTAAATAGATTTAAATAACGGAGATAAGTGAAAGTCGTGTGTTGCGCGCACCAGATGTTTTATTTGTATTTGTTTGTTTGTTTATTCAATGTCACTTTATGCAGATGTGGCTAATCAAACGATTTTTTATTTTTTTATATTTACCCTCTGACTTTATTTACAATAAATACACATTTCCATACTTAATCTATGTATATACAATACACTAGTCTAAAGATTTTATAACTAATATATACATTTTACGGCTTAGACCTCGTTTTGCCCGAAGGCATTCTAAGGTTTACTAATCTAACGATTATACATTGGGAGTTAATTTAGCCTATCCAGGTTTAATAAGGGTGTGAATCTTTAACGACCTAACATTGTACAGGCTCGGGATAACCATTTGACGTTCCTTCCGAAGGACGGCATAACCAAGGATTTTTCACTTTTGTTAAAAATTCCTAGTGCCACCCGCTATTTCGTTTTTATTTATAGTTGAACCTGCGACATTGGGCATGAAAGGCTGCAATACTAGCCACTATACCTATGGTTCCCCTGTTTATTTTATTTATTTATTTTAAATTTTGGTGTTTTATAATTTTCTTCGAAAGAATACAAGTTTTATAGAACTAATGCCACTGAACCATCTCATGTATAAAAAATTGAAAATATATTGGTTACGTTATCTGTATGTAATATTTCTCAATTATATTTATAGGTTTTGCCTAAATTTCCAATAACTCTGAATTAAGAATATATTATTTATTTTTTTACATAATATAATTTTAATGACACTGAAGTATTTTCCATGGAAGAACAAATTAAAATTAAAGCTAGGGTTTTTTATTTTCTATTATATTTTCGTGATAAAAAACCATTTACCAATGATAGTGTTCTGTCATGTCTCAGAAAAATAAATCCCCAATTAATAATGACATGCTTTATTATTACTTTAACATACCTATATTCGCAAATTATCATTCCCATCTATTCCTGACAACCCTCCGAGGCGATTGAAAAAAGACGATGGCCTCGAGACCTACTGTAATTAAATTCACAACTTACCTATATATGAAATATGTAGTAAGGGAAAGTAATGCGTAAATTAACATTTTAGGGTCTCCTGAGTCCAAATGACCAAGTCCCGCAAAAACGTGTGGGTGTGTGTGGTAACTCCCACGCGTAAACGAAAAGTCCTATGAAACTGAAATTTCATATTTAAGACAACTATACGCTTGCGATGTTACAAAATCCTTTTCATCAAAATCAGCTAACCAGAACAGCCACTTTATACTATGCATTTTGCACTTTTATATGATTTTCTTAAAAACGGCTTTAACGATTTTCACTATACTAAAAAAATCGATGTAAAATTGAACGGGCTTTAATATCATGTAGATATCATTCTGGTTAATATAGTCTGACAGGGCTTAAAGGCCGATATTTAAAAATTTCTTTCTCTAAAGTACCTTTAATTTTGTAGATTCGAAAATATTTACCATATCATCTGATTAGCATTGTTGAAAAACAGGTACATTTATAAGTTGAACGAATTCTATACCCAACTAAACGAGAAAACTCCAAAAATATTTGTTTAATCCAATTTTTCGTTTTTGAACATAAGAACAGTAATATACGTGAATAATATACCGTTATAATGCTTTTAGAATAAATTATTTTAGAAATAGAAAATATTGTCTTAAACATACGATTGTAAAAGTTAACGGAGAATAATGAAAAACCGATAAAACAAACTAATTGTCGTAGATAATAATATCATAGTTTATTTAATAAAACACAAGTTTCTAATAAAATCAAATTTAAATCATTCTCTAACAATTTATTTTCGTTCATGAATTTGTTTAAAAATTCTTGAATTGATATAAATATTGGAGGTAAGTGAAAGTCGTGTGTTGCGCGCACCAGATTTTTTTGGGGGTTTTTGGACATTATGCGCCTTTTTATAGTTGAATTTGTATTTATTTAATGGCCGAATAACGTTAAAGCGTTCAGAACTTGAGCATCAGAGATGTTTCAGAGCTCAGTAGAAATAGAATGCTGTGTCATTTTATTGCAGCTGTGAAGGGTGTCCATAAAATGGAAGTCTGGGATCCTGGGATTGTTTTTGTTTTATCAGCGACGTAAATCTATTTTATCTTTTCAGCCTTTAACAGATTAAGTAATTGTATAGTTGGATTATTAACTTACTTCATTCGTACAGTTTTGCTTATGGGATGTAAGAAAATTCGATAAGATTTCTTAAAAACTATGTTCTTCACTCCTAAAAAAGGAATCTTAATCTGAACAGTTTTTACGGAACCTTAATAAACTTACTGTTTTGACAAGATTATTTATATTTTTAGGGTTATTACCAAGCATAAAACTTAATTATTTAATATTTAATTTTTTTAATTATTCTGCTTTGAAATAGGGTAATTTTGACACTAAAATTATTGTTCAACCTTCACTAGAACTAGATATATCAAATCAAATGTTTTTTTGCGAGCAATGCTTCAATGCCTAGTTTTACCTAAAAAAAAATTCATCAAGTTCGGTCAGACACAGTTGGGATCCTCTTCTTGTTAGTAAAACAAAAAGTACGATATTTGAATAAGGTCTTTATTTGTTTCCGAGGTAAACTAGAGAAGAGGTAATATTCTATATATTTTGTGTAACTATTTACTTTGACAGCCGAATTTACTATACTTAGTACCAGTGTGTAATTTTTTTAAGTGGAGTTTTTTTAATTAAATAGAATTTATTACTATATTTTTTTTATTGTTCTTTACATCATAATAACTGATTATAATTAAATATCATTTTAAAAATATCTATATTTTTAAATCTTAATTTTTTAATTATAAATTTTGATTACTTTTGCTCAGAGATATGCAACATTGTAACTGTCGATAAAAAAATTTATGTTTATATTTTCATGAACAATAAAGTTATTTATTATATGAAGAGTCGTGAGCTTGGATCGAACCTTGGAAAATATTTGTCTATCTTTATTCCTTGGTATTGTAGGGATATCTTTTTTGTAACTCTGATCTGATTCATTTTTCTCATTCGTTGTTTTCTCCTCATATTTCACCTAGATTTTTCGATGGCTCAATTTGTTCCTTTATCTCTAGCATTATTCATTTATATAACACAACAAATCATTGGAGTCATGATTTGAATAAAAATCTTGTATGTCAGTATAAGTAAAATGTCACAGTTTTTATGCTTTTTTTTATTTATTTATTTTTTTAGTTATTAACAGAACTCAGAAAAAGTTATCTGACAACTTTTTCCTAGTGAGACCCCTACAAATTAGAGAAATAAGATGATCTTATAATTATAATCACATATTTTTCAGGATATTGTGTATAAAAATTATGTAGAAACCAGACAATGAGCAGGAATTCAATATTCTGCTATAGAAATCAGTTGTTCTCCCAGTCCTCATATACGGATCAGGAAGTTGGCCAACCTGCCACCATGCAAGGTTGTATCTGCGGAAATGATATTCCAGCGGAAAATATGGGAAAAACCTGGTGAGATCGCATAGTGAATGAAAAGTAACCGATGCAACAATTGGTCCGAAATAGTTTAACTGTCTATAACGAAGAGGAGTTTATTGTTCAACTTGAAATACCTCAAAGGTATACGGCCTGTACTGTTGCACTATTTTTTTTTGCAGCATTGTTTTTCTTTGTTACTTGAGTTGGTTGGTTGGTTATTTAAAATTTTAATGGCACAAAACATCGCGGTCATCAGTGCTAAATATATTCATTTTATAGAAGACTAATTTAAGATAAAAGGTATTAGTTGGAATATTAAAAGATATATTCATTAAAAGATATTATAATATATGTAAAAAAAAGAATAATAAAAAGTAAGTAAATAAAAAAAAAACTAAATAAAATAAGCAATAATAAAAAATATTAATACATTAATAAATAAAGTAATACATATAATATTTAAAGAAGTAATTAAAAATTAAGTAAAAAATAAAAAAAAGTAAATATAATAAATAAATATATTAAGATTAATTTTAAATTTTAGTTTTGTTTTTTTTTATTTTAAATTTGAATTCATTATTAAAATCAATTAAGTCAAGATGGAAACAATAGTAGTTCAAATCTGCTTGTAAAAATCCATTTGAGAGAGAAGACACATTAATTCATCAATCCTTTTCTGATTGTTTCCCAAAGCATCTGTGACGTTGCTTGGTAATCTATTTTCGTTCAGCTGCCTGGTGTAGATGGAACATTCTTCAAAAATATGAGCTATGGTCAAGATTCCCCTACAATGCTTGCATCTTGGGGGCAATTCTTTTGATATTATGTGTCCATGCGTTAGCCGTGTGTGTCCGATTCTAAGGCGGGCCAGGACCACCTCTTCTCTACGGTCGGTGCGACTTGCGAGGTTTTCCAAGGTTTTACCTCTTTCTTAATAGCTTTGAGCTTACTTGGATAGCTGTTATTCCAAGTTTCTTCCCATTTCTTAAATACATTTTCTATTAGTGGACGTGCTAGCTCTGATTGTGTCAGTAGTGCCCTACCTCTGTTACTTGAGTGTTAAACAATAAAGAATATATGAAAAAAAAGAGAGGTGGTTTATGCACGAAAATAACTAATTTTACAATTCCAAGGATATGTCTGACTTTAATATTTTGAGGACTGTTTTAATTTTTTTTTTTTTTTTTAATTCTAAATTAAAGTCGCCATTCTCTTTGAAAGTATTCTTAATAATTGACATATCTTGTAACTAGGGCACTTTTATTTGAAAATTAATTGTAGTAATAGTATTTAGAACTTTTATTGTTGTTACTGAGTAGTTCTTGGAAGGAATTACGAAAGATTCCCTCTGTTTCCTCCCCTCAAAGTTCATCATTTTCAAAGATTACAATCGGCAACCAAATTTGGTGGCAGTAGCCAAACTATCTGCGGTGTAAATCGAAATTTAAGGGAGAGGACATGTGTCTGGTGGGGATAACAAAGACAGCGGCTGGATCCCGGCCAACATCTGGCTATAACGAATGAGCCCTCTCGGTTCGGGGTAAAGAATTGATGTTGGCTCCAGGGCTTAATAGGCCAAGCTTCCGCCTATCATATCTCACGCAATTTTCTCGTTTTTTCTAACCCATTCCTGAGTCAAATCCATATTCTAAAACAAATTTGTTTAGCTGATATTCGGGTTTAACTTATATCGGGTAGGGGAGAGATGTTTTTCTTTTCCTTGTATTGGATGTTCTAAACAGTTGCCTTCGAAATGGCTCAGTATACATGGTTTCCCAATATAATAAGTCCTTCCTGAGGAATGTCCGAAAAATGAATAGCTCTCGAAGACTAGCTATCTCAACTTTTTTTTTTTCATTTAAACATATTTATTGATATTTACAACTGTATAAAAATGCATGAAATGTGATGGACATATGGTAAACTGATGTGAAATACATGTAAAGACACCACCCCTTTGCAGCACTCTAAAAATATTCTAAACTATTGGGTTGATGCAAAATTAATGCAGGTTTCCTCTATTGCAATATCTTAATTCCAATTGTGTAAACAAAGCTAATCCTAACATTGATCATTATTATACCAAAACAAACCTTATCTAATACCCTCTCTTTCACCATGAATTTGTTTAGTAAAATCGTTTTGTTCAGTGTGTTCAAAGGTCTTGAATCGAAAATGTCAAAGTGCGATTTTCGTCAAATTTATTTTTACAAATTTAAATTAGGGCGCAGCGCTGCGCAAACGGCTCGTAATATTAATGAAGTGTGGGGTCAGGGGGCTATTAATGAGTGCACGGTGCAGCGTTGGTTCCAGAAGTTTCGCAGAGGAGATTTCGACCTCGAAGACAAGGAAGGTCGGGGCCGTCATCTTGCTCTGGACAACGACCAGCTGAGGTCAAAAGTGGAAGAAGACCCAACCAAAACCACACGAGAAATGGCGGCGGAACTCGGAACTCAAAAATTGCAACGTCTTTGCCCAGCATTGATGAATCGGAAGGGGCCGATCCTGCTCCACGATAACGCCAGACCACACGTTGCACAACCAACGCTTCGACGACTGCACGAGTTGGGCTACGAAGTTCTCCAACATCCGCCTTATTCACCTGACCTCTCTCCTACAGACTTCCACTTTTTCAGGCATCTGGACAACTTTTTGAGGGAGAAAAATTTTCAAAACCAGGACGACATTGAAAATTCTTTTCGTGATTTCATTGAGTCCAGGGATTCGGATTTTTTTTCTGGTGGAATAAGAAAGCTTGTTGAACGTTGGCAAAAGTGCATTGATTCAGATGGAAATTATTTTGATTAAATATATATGGTTAAAGTAAAGATATGGCGTATTTACAATACCTACTAAAAACCTGCATTAATTTTGCATCAACCCAATAGAAAGTCTCGGGCCATCTTCTTTTGAGGCGCCTCGGAGGGTGATCAGGAATTGAAGAGGAAGACTGAATGGAAACCAGTGGATTAGAGTGGAAATGAAGTTTTTCATGGAATGAATGATACCTGGTTCGGGATAAATCAGTAGCATATGGAGCATTAAGGTCTTTATGGATACGTTTATTCGGTGACAAAATATGGAGAATTGAGGATTTTGGATTGTAAGGATTGGATACGAGTAGAAATCGATGGTTTAGTAGAGCCCCATAGCTCTACTCCGTAAGTCCAGATTGGTCTTATAATAGTCTTGTCGATAAGCCTTTTGTAGTTAAGAGTAAGATTTGACCGTTTGTCCAGTAAGTGTTGAAGTAGCCTAAAACGGCAAGCAGTTTCTTGTCGTTTTAGTCTTGTATGAGGATTCAAAGTTAGGCGTTTGTCAAGATGGTGTCCTAGGAATCGGATCTGTTCTACAGGAACTGGGCTCATCAAATAGGCTCATCTCAACTTAAAAATGTTTACAGTAGAACTATAATTATCAGGTTTAATGCATGGGCAGAAGTAAAGTGTACGGTTGAGGAAAACTGGAGAATTATAGCTTTAAAAAATATTAATGAGGGTTAAAGGAAAACCATACTTTTAAAATTGTAATTTACAACTGTAATAAAAAATAAAATAAAAGTAAATACAAAAAAAATAAAATAAAAAACTTGTACTACCAAAAAACCTGAAGGGGTTTTTGCTCACACCATGTGTTAATTATTACAGTTTTTAGGCCAACAGCCGTGCAATGAGGCGATTAGACCGAACTCACACTCAGCCGCCAGATTTCCCCATTTTCGGGTACCTCCTTTATAGAGGCTGGGTTTGTCCTTGGACGGTTTCCATACCTCAGTGCCGTCACACAACTATTTAATAACTACCTATTGAGTAAATAAATCCCTAAGCCACCTTTTGAATCAACTCAAGGATTTATCAGGAATGTTATGTGGAAGGAAGGTTACGGACAAGTGGGTTTGTGTGGACAGGGGGTTCGGAATGAAATGAGCTATATCTATTTCGAGCTAAGTCTGCGACAAATGAGATGTTAATTATAATGGATGATTTTATTGTTGACAAGACACGGAGAATCCGGTATTTTATGTTGTAAGGATTAAATACGGGAGAAATTACATGGTTTAGTAGATCCTAAAAACTACATGACGCATATCCAAAAAGGTCTGACAAAATTAACTTTTTGTAATGTACTGGAAGTTTTGAACCGTTGTTAAGTAAGAGTTGTAGTAATCGGTATCTACTAGCAGTTTTTTGTCGTTTCAGTCTTGTGTGAAGATTCCATGTCAGGGCGCTTGTCAAAGTGGAATCCTAGATATTTGATTTTTTCGACAGGAATAAGCGGGGTTTTCCTGAAAGGACACAGTGGGACAGGAAACAGAAATAACAAGATTATATAAAGTTGTGTTTTCTTAAAGTTAAGTTACTTTAAGCGGGTGAGGGCGGGGGATAAATGCCGAGATAAAAATCTCCCCGCCCCCAGGACCTAGACGCGAACTCCTAATTATTTTCTTTAATTTTTTTGTGATCTGTATTAGCTAGGCAAACCCCCTTCAAAGCAACGCACACCAACCCCGCCCCTTATAATTATTATTAGTTAAAAAACGAATTTTTTTTTTGTAAATCTTACTAATTACCCTATGACGGGGTCATAACATAGATTGTAGTGTTTTTACTATTCCGTAATGTTTCTATGCCAACGGTTATGTAAGTAGTTTGTCAGACCGAGATTGGATAAGAAAATATTCCTTTTTTTTGCGGAGTGACTCATGGCTATTATTAACAAAACAAATTATTATCCTGCTACAACCGGACTAAAAAATTCAAAATCTGGTGATTAGCCCAGCTCTATATTAAATATAAAAATGAGAGAGATAATTAAAGATCATAAATGTGAAGAATGAAATAAAATAATAGCAAAAGAAAAAATCTTTTCTGTTCAGAGGGCAATAATATAAATTAGAGGAAAATAATATAAAATAAAAAAATTACAAATTCAGAAATTCCTGATTAGTACTCTACATATTTAAAAATATACAGCATAAGTTTGTTTGTTTATTTGAAGTCACTTTTATGCTACTGCAGCTGATCGGACGATGCTACAGTAGGAGTCCTAAATTTCGCTGTTCAGGTTTACTCAGAATAGAGATTTTAAAACGTTCACGCCGGCGTGACAGACCAATGGGTAGACCTGATTGTTCCTTGGGGCGGGATGACCCACCGGTGGGTCACGCTTAACTACGTGGGTGATCAACAGGTGAGTCACTTGTTTTTAAAAAAATAAGTTTATTTGATTTGTTCTCAACATTACTTGTTGTTGAAATTAACAAGTATAAGGATTTATTTATTAAATATTTTATAACTTTCAAAAACCCCTTCAAAGTACCTTATCAGTTAATTTCATTTTATCATCTTATTTAAGAATTTTATTTAGCTGTGCGTGATTTATTTTTATGTTTTAAATTCCATAATATGATATTAGTGTAATAATAATAATGAATTTTTTTAATATTTCCATAATTACTTCTTTATGTATTATGATGTCAAAAATGTTGCAATCTCGCATTTAGCGCGATCGACGCCTCGAACTATTGTGATATTGCATTTAACACGTTTGAACTAGGAACAGTGTCGCCCGCCCTACGAAGCGTAATGAGCTAACACGTCCCGACCTCACGCGAAAAATCGTAGATATTCGCCCAGCGGTGAACGTGTTAAACGAGTACTGACATCGCATAGACTCGGGATCATCTTTTTACGTCCCTCCGAAGGACAGCATGCCTTTTAACTAACACGGGGAAATTTTGTAACTATTGTTCCTTTTATTTAATTAATATCCTAGATGGAGATTTGTCTTAACTTGAAAGAAAGTAATCATTATTTTAATTTTTTTTTTCATCTCTCGAGATTTGACGTATAACTAGAAAGAATGTTCTGGGATTGAAGAAGAATGTTCTTCTGTTGCCATTATTTATGAGCCACCCCGTAGCCCCATCAAAAGGGGCAATCTGTATTTGTCAGGAAGTAGAGGCGAAACAAATTGAACAGTTTTGTGGCAAAGCTTCGGCCACTCCGGTACAGCCCTAACTGAAAAAACCTGTCGGAATCCTGAGTTGATTCTGAATTATGATAGGGGGTCAGGTATGGATCTTTTGGCCATCTTTTTTCTCTTTAGCATGGTCAGTGTTAACTGGTTTGAATAATTTTGACGTTAAAGATGACGCTGTAGAACTTTTCAATTTCATATTTAAAGGAATAATAATATTTAACATATAAAAATATTGAAAATCATTGATTTTTGTTGGATCATGAAGTAACCAATTTCATTTTTCTGTAACAATCGACAATGTTTACAAAACATAAAACATGATGAGAATATAGATGGATAACAGGAATTAAAGCGGGTTTTTATTTACAGAAACAGTAAAAGAAAAAAGATTAAAATCGTTCGCTGTAAGGCTTATTTTCATGTAAAGTTTTTTTTAATCAGAGTATTATTTATTTTTTTTTAAAAACTTATCCGACAAATAAAATTCAATTTCATCATTGAATTTTCATTATTCTTGATTAGCAAAGGATATTTCGTGTGACAATACGCTGTTTATGAATTATTGGAAAATAATACTTCATACAGTGAAGACGAAAAAATAAGCAATTATGGCTACAGCACATACTGACAGTAAAAATGAAACAGCAGTGTCAAATTCCACACCTATCCTCAACGAATTAGAATAAAGGGATATGGTGCGCCATTGCCTGTCCAATAAGATTTATGGAAAACCCCGTATGTAGCCACATTGGACGAAGTACAGAACATCCTCATTCCCTTGTAGCGTTTTATGTACTTCCTGGCACCCTTTCTCTTCCAAGTTCTCCGATCTCAACACCCATCGTACATTTTCGGATATATTTTCATTTAAATCCTCCACCCGGATCGCATACAGCTAGGACCAGCCCATCATTACTAAATATGTATTGATAAAAATAGCATTTTAATTTCCCCTATATATTATTATGCGTTTAGGACTTGTGTAACCCTAACGATTTCAATAGATTATCTTGAAGTCAATAAATGTCCATATATATTTAATTTATCGTAGTTATTTAAAAATTCCAGAAATTTCTTTCTCTCGTCCTTATAAGTTGGGCACTCCAGAATTATGTTCTACAGAGTCTCATTCTTGAACACAGAGGATGTAAGGGCCCCTATGCGGTGCAGGTACACATTGCACACACCTTTGTTTGATCTGAGTCGGGAGAAATGTTGACGATGTCTTTAGATAGGTTCATCTCATAAAACCACGGCTTGTCTACGTTCGATTTATAAGATATACCTGTAACGGACTCTCCCTAATGTTCTGATCACTTCTTTAGTAAATATTTTTTAATCATATGGAAATAGTCGGATGTCTGTAATAAGATTCAGAGTATCGGTTGTTTTTCCTAAACGGTCGTCTACCTCATCATTTTCGGAGATTCTTACAAGCGCCTTGATCCAAATAAATATTATTTGTTTTATTTCGCTTATTGCTAAGATGTGCTCCTCTTGCACATTGGCTAAAATGTTATTTTTAGATATATTACTATTATTTATAATTGATAATAATGAGCTCAAACTATCAGTTAATACTAAAAATGTTTTTTTTATCTGAACTATTTATAAAGCTTAAGAGCTTGTAAGATTGCATGCAATTCGGCGTTACAAACAGATGTCTTATGAGGTAGTTTATGCTGTTTATAATATTTATACCTGGGGATATAAACTACGAGCCAGTATTATCTATTGTTTTAAGCCGTATGTATATTTGTATACAAATATGTTGGTGTCAGTTTTCTGATATGAAATATTTTATGTTTAAATTTATGACTATTGGAGGTAACGAATTAAGTTTAAGTTTATAACTATATTAAAAGTTTGGTACATCATTTGATATTCAAGGATACCAGTATACAGTAGTGGTAGTTTAACTCTGGAAAATAGATTTTCGACTAAATGTTGATAATTTATGAAACTATTGTAAATATTAGGGGCGTATTTTTTCTTTTTCAATAAGCTTTAGTTGAGATGAGAACACTTAAGGATACGATTTTACTATAACAGTGCTCATTCCTAGTTTTTACCAAAAAAAAAACATTTTATTCGTTAGGAATTGCCTTCTGAATTCAAATAGGTTTCTTCAGCCTCGCTATCTTTCAATGTTAAAAGTCACACAAGCAGTATGAAAATTTGTAATATTACACCATTTATTCTATATATTTCTCGTGCCCTTGTCCAAACTGAGGAAGTTGTCGGGTTTGAAATGCCGTGGATGAGAGTAGTTTGGGACAAGTGGACAGTAGCTTAGGAACAAACAAGGTACTTTATAGCCCTTAACAACACAACATAATGGTTTCATAGAGAACTTTGGAGGGTTTGGATTAGGGCTAAGGAGCGGAGGCAGCCAACGCCTTAGGCAAACTGTATTAGCTCTTCTAATGGCTCTTGCTTCTTGACGAAGAGCCATCATCCTAAGCACCCTAGGAGGGCCATCAGTCATCATTCAATTGTAATAGTTTCGTTTTCGTATTTCATTAGTTAAGTTTTCATGATCTCACATATATCAAAACTTTTTCTGTTTTTATATTTTTAATTTAACTTACCAATATATAAAGTATATAGTAAGGAAAGGTGAAAATTTTCGAATTCCATTTTTCAACGGAAATACGCATTTTAGGTCCTAATAACCAAGTCCCGCAAAAAGGTCTGTGTATTTGTGTGTGTGGTAAGTCTGGCACCAAAACCAAAAGTCATACGAAGCTACAATTTCATATTTTAGACAACTATACGCCCGAGACGTTATAGCAACTTTTTCTTTATAATCAGCCTAGCGGATGATCTACTTTATACAATGCACTTTGCACCTTTTTACAATTTTCTAAGAAAACGTCTCAAACGATTTTGATTAAACTCGCTATATTGATGTAAAATTTAATGAGATTTAATGCAATATAGGTTATATTTTTATTGAAACGGTCTAACAGGACTTAAATGCCGATATTTTATATTTTCTTCCTTGATTAAATATTGCTAAATAATATATATATATATATATATATATATATATATATATATATATATATATAATATATATGTATAATATAACATATATATGACAATGATAAATAACGAGTAAATATGCAATTTGAGCTAATTTGATAAGGAACTAAAGGAGTAAAGTGCAGACATATTTTTTAATACAATTTTTGTGTTTTTGAACTCAAGAATAGTATGATACCTAGATGTATAATATACCGTTGGATACCTAACGATTTTAGAAAACATATTATCTAATATACGGAATTTTAAAGGTTAATGGAGAGTGATGAAAAGCCGATACAACTAACGATTGTCGTAGATAATAATATAATAGTATATTTCTGTAGCAGTCGTGAATAATCGGTTAAGTCAAAATCTTTCATCTTACAGGTGGGCGACATAAAGTTTTGCGTAATACCAAAATAGTTATTTATTACAGCTCTCTTTCCACCTGAAATTTCTTCAACGAAGAAATTTATTTAACCAATTTGACACCACGTAGGAGACGGTCTGAGGGAGCGATACGTGAAGTTAACTCATTTTTTATATAACTCGAGTTATTTAGTTTAAAACGACCGCCACAGGTTTAATAAAACACATGTTTATATTGAAACTAAATGTAATTAATTCTTTAACATTTTAATTACATCTCTAAATGTTTTTTAAAATTCTCGGATTGATTGTATTATCGGTGGTAAGTGTAAGTCGTGTGTTGCGAGCACCAGATTTTTATAACAAGTATTACACTGCAAAGGCGATGTTTGGCGAAGTACAATATTGTTAGTTTTGAAATATTGGCAATAGCAGTTCTGATTTGATGATAGCTTAATTTAAAAAAAAAAAAACGGATTTTTTTTTATTCCTTATTCCGGTTGTATGTTTATTTATTTATTTTTCGGTATATTACAAAGGTTCATTATCAAAAATAATAAACCAAAATATAAATAATTATTAAATAATATAATAAATATATAATTCTTATATCCACATGCATAACCTCTATTAAATAATAAAATATAATTCTTATGTTATTAAAAAAAAAAAAAAAATCATTAAAATTGAATTAGTCAAGATTCTTTGGAAATTGAATGGACATCAAGTAATAGGATGGACAAGATTTGAAAGTCGGGAGGGTATTAGAGTTATGGATATCAGAAGAAATAGAGTTCCGTACGGATTATGAATCAGGATAGTGATGGATATTCAGGTAATCCGAGAAATGAGGTTATTCCAGGATAAATGTTAATAAAAAAGGAATTTTAATTGAAAATTCTAATAGTAGGTATTGAGGGAGGAAAGAATTTAGAAGGTTCTGGGGACCAATGATTTTTTCCAGCATCATTGCTTACAGCCCATGTATTGATAATATATCAACCTACTATAAAAATCGATTGATACTATAAAAATCAATGTCCTGTTGAAGCCTCTAGTATCTCGGAAGAATGAAACGAAAGGTAGATTGTACCATCATAAAAATCTGAATAGAAGAATCCATTTATCTTGGGGGATCATTGTAAATATTAATTTTTATATTTTATTTCTATATAGCTATTTAAAAGTTGGTAAGAAAGAAAAAGAAGCTCAAGTAAAAAAAAAAAAGAAATCATATATATTCTCTACGAAAAGGGTCATATGTAGAAATCTGAATAGATCGACCAGACGGAGGCATCAGGATTCCCATAGGAGCATATGTCACTGTCGTCTGAGGTGGGTCGTTATGGTAAGGGCTTCACGGGGTGTGAGGTGTTGACAGCCTGCTCCGATTGGCTGATATGTTAGCTTAGGGCATTCCGGGAGCAGGTATAAGCATATTAATAAGTAGAAAAAACAATATCGAATTGGAAAATGTAAATCATTTATTGATATTTACAACTGCTACTAAAATCACAATAGTAAACAGGCTAAAAGATAATGACATGAACAAGATTGTAGAGAAGCTATCCATAGGCAGCATTCTAAAAAATATTCTAAACTAGAAGGTCTCTATTGGCATCTTCTTTTCAGACGCCTCGGAGGGTTATCGGTATTGAATAGGAAAGAAAGGATAGAAATAATGGTTAGAGTGGGAATGAAGTGTGTCATGAAGGAAAGTATCTGGTTCAGGCAAGTCAGTAACATACGGAACGTTAAGGTCTTCATTTATAGATGAGTTTGTTTGTGAAAGTAGGTACATTGAGGAATTTTATGAAGGATTCGGACTTGTAAGTATTGGATTCGAAAGGAATTCGATGGTTTATGTCCAGCCTCATAATGTTATTGTTAATTTCGAATGTTCACAGCACACTATTATTATACAATCCCTAAATTCAGAGAACAGGTAAGCGTCAAGCTGTTTAGTCCACCCTGATAATTTAGTAATTATTTATGATAGGAAAAAAATATAAGCTGTTCTGAAATCAGGAAATTGTATAAGATTTATTTGAAAAAAAAAATCTAATGAGAAGAAAAGTGAAAAAGTAAAGAAGTCTAGTATAAATGCTTTTGGTTTGTGTTTTTCTATCATAAGCCTTTGTAAATGATAAAAAAACAAAACTACCCACTCCTTAACATTTGAGCGCTAAAACGTTTCAAGATACGTAGAACCGAAATAATAAATTAAAAAAAAAAAGTTTTTTCACCGTACGAATTAACAAATACTTAAATTGAGCTCCCTATAAAACAAAATTAATCATTGAAATCGGTCAAGAAATAGCAGACATATAGCGTTAAGATTATCAAAATTAGGAGTAGTGATGGGCCATTTTCTTTTGATTATTTGTTCCTTTTCATATTAGTTTTTGCTAATAAACACCAATATAAGCAATTATATCCTGTTATAGTTATTTGGAAATAATAAACCATCATGTAATTTATTGAAATTTACAACTGTATTGTTGAATTTATCAATTGAATTCAAGAAAAGTATAAAACAATTACAGGATAAACTTAAAAAGAAACTACATAGACGTTCAAAAATATTCTAAACGATAAGATCGCGGAGCATCTTCTTTTCATATGCCTCAGAGGATTATCAGGATTCGAAGAGGAAGCAAGGATAGGAACTAATAGGTAGACTGAAAATAGAGTTTTTCATGAAAGGAATGGTACCAATTCGAGCCTAACCAATAGCATATGTAAAATAAATTAAATATGGTCATTATGGATGAGTGTATTCGTAACAACATGATCGTAAGGATTGGAGAGTTAAAACAGTCGCGAAGTTTAATTATTTTAGACCATATTGACCTAATAATAGACTTATAAATGAACCTTTTGTGTTAGGGGGAAGGTTTGAGCATTTGTCAAGTAAGTATTTAAGTATAGTCTAAAACGACGAGTAGAATTTGATTAAATGTAGTCTTTAATCGAAAATGTATGAAATCAAAAGTATTAATGCAACAGATCATATTGGGAAAAGTTTGGAGATTGTACCGATTATTTTTAATTAATTAAAAGTTTGGAGATTATTTTTAATTATGGCTATCATCATTTTCGTAAATATAGACATGTTAGCACTGAAAACATTAAATGCTCAAAAAAATCATCATAGAACTAGATTGGCCATTTTTAAATCCTACATTAACTACAGAAAAGTGGACGGAGAAACTTTAAATGGAATAAATGAAAGGCAAAAATATTTAGATTGATAAGGCAATGATTGATCACTCTGGATTTCCATGAATGAATAATCTTTGATTTACCAAACAAAAAATTGATGAGTTTTCGATTATTGATAGTGTCATTGCAGCCTGATTGATTTGGGACAAAACACAACACAATTAATATAAATATATATATATATATATATATATATATATATATATATATATATATATATAACACATACACATATATGTTATATACATGATAGCTATATATATATATATACATATATACATATATGTATATATATAGCTATCATGTATATAACATATATGTGTATGTGTTAATGTTATTCAATAGTCCAATCACTGTTATACATTTTAGCTAATAATCTAAGTTAGTCTTCAAAACGTTTCTTTTAGAATTCCTTAATTAAATTGAACTACAAATGTTATTTTAAAATAAAATGTAAGTAAACTCCAGAGAAAACTCATATCCAACTAATTTATGGTTTGATGCATTTTTTTTTTTAAGTAAGAGCAATTTTTTTTTTTATAAATATTACAACTTGTCGCAATGGGGATAGTAATAATTTTTTTTTTATACCACTTTGATAGAATATTTACAAAATTAAAAGTAAAGTCAAATTACAAAAAACAGATATTTTCATTTTAATATTCTGCATAACTGCCTAAATCGTCGTTTAAATTCTTGTCGTTTGAGTCAAGTATGCAGGTTCCAAATGAGTCTTTTGTCTAGAAGGAAACCAAGATACTGGACTGTGTCCAGAAACTGGAAGGCAGCATTGCCTCTGAAAGGTAAACGAAACATGCTTAAATTTAGATTTGCCAGTTGTTAAACCAACCTTCCGTTAGAGAGATGTGCCTGTGTAGATTTAAGGAAGCAGTTGATGAGGAATTGATTGAGGAAGGATCTAAATGAGAAGATGGATGTCTCATCAGCAAACGTTGCAATAAATTTATTTGATTGAATAGGAATTCTAGGCGGCCCAGAGGAACACCAGCTTCAATCGGATAATAATTGGAATATCCTGCAACACAGCGAACCCAGTGAGAGCGGTTTGAGGGATAGGATCGGAGGTCTAGGTATAAGGGTTGGGGCAAATGGGTTTTGAGCTTAAACATCAATCCCGGGCCCCAAACGTAGTCAGAAGCTTCACAAGCTATTAAATTAGTTATGTTCTCTATTATGACCTTTTCATTCTATTCTAAATGACCTTAAAATTATGGAATAAACAAAACTGCCCCCACACTACTTGTCATTTTTAAATGGAAGGGGATACTGAGTTCTCAAGCATATGATAATTGGTTTAGTCCGAAGCATAGTGAAGCGAATATTGTCCAATGCTGCGGATTACGTGTTTGGATACAGTGGGCTCAGCATAATTATTTAGTGTGGTCTTTGGATGTAGTGAGACTCTAGGGTAGTGGGACACTCCTTGGGCACACCGAGCAACTAAATGAGTACCCATAAATTATGGGAAAAAACCTGAGTACTGAGCATTGTCTCAATCTTACCACCCTCTTATACACCCGTCAGCCAAGAACCAGTACTAAATACACATTCATATATACTGACTCGGAGAAATACCCTCTATCGATTGCAGTTTTTTTTTGTTTTGTTTTTCCATAAATGGATGGCATGCATCATATAGCCATTTCAATTTTCAGAGGTTCAGATTTAAAAAAAAATAAATAAATAAAAATAAATAAATAAATATATATATATATATATATATATATATATATATATATGTCATATGTTAATAATGAAATGACTGCTTTGGCGAGACTTCGCATCGCACATAGCAGTCTCACAAATGTCCATCTCATCCTAAGGCAGTCCGAACCAATGTGTGAAGTGTGTAAAGTACCTCTCTCAATAAAACATATTATTGAGTAATGCCCCAAATTCCTGGTACTTATGAGAATAAATTGAATCTATCAAGATCGCTGTGTAAGATAGCTTGAAGAACTCTAGTGAAACAATTAATATACTGCTAAGGTTCATCAAAGAATATAATCTGCTCCAAGAATTAAAAAAAAGAATTGAAGAGAATTGAATTGAAAAAAAATTGAAGAATTGAAGAGAAAAAAAAAATCAAAAAGAAAAAAAAATATAAATATAAAAATATATATATAATATATATATATATATATATATATATATATATATATATATATATATAATAATATATATTATGAAAAAATAGAATACATTAATTTTTAAACAATATATAAATAAAAAATTGTATGTTTTATTATTCTGAACTTGTTAATAAATTTTTTTTTGTTAATGTAAATATATTCGATGCTAATAACCAAGAGGTTGAGCGCCTATTCCAATACCCTAACCCTAACCCTAACCCTAACGATGAAATGAAAGGCCCTTTTCTTCTAATTCACATATGATTATAATGATTTTGGATAAAATGTATTAATATTACGATTGTTTCGTAAACATTAATATAAACAAAAATGGAATTCGGACATAAAATGATATTGGAAGACTACATAAAATGTACTTAGCAATATTATTGTGATATATTACATCATAATAATAGGGCTAAATAACTAAATTACGGTATTTGGATTTACGAAGAGACCACGGGGTATTGACAGGGAGAAGAAAGTTAACAACGAGGAATAAACTTAACTCTTACGACTTATGAAGGGTCTTGGGCTCGTTACGTATAGAGATTCGTAGTGTTTCTAGCTCAAGGCCCCTGCAATGAGATAATTAGTCCGAGATCACACCAGCCTGGATTCGAACTCAGGACCCAGAAGGTAGTAACCTAGTGTAATGAAAATTTAAATTATTAATTTATAGGATAATTTTTATTGTTCTGTTATTGAGGTTGGTAATGCCTTTGAACCCTTTCATTCACTATTAATTAATTTATTAAAATGTTATAACTCATATATTATTTTTTAACGCACCAGTGAATTAATTATTATCAGAACAAAGCTATTTATAAGATTATAAATTAACAATTTTTTTCTTATATTTATTACTAAATGGTTCAGTAAAGTTCAGACTCCAGTTTATGATCTGACCTCAGCGGCACGTGCGAGTTCACGTTTCCATGGAAACTGTCCTCTTTCTCAAGTCGCCTTCTAAGCTGTAACTCAAGAATTCCCTTGATGTTTATCCACATCCTCCATCTCCCCTATCTTTCCTTATGTGTTTATATAAAATATTTTTCCTTATATAAACACCCACACATGCGAAGGATAAGTGTGAATGAATTAGAATATGCAATTTATTTTTTCACATTATAAGCAGTTATATGGATATTATATACTCTTTATTTTACAGAATCATATCACATTATTAATTACCCAGTTGTTTATGAATCATTTGCACAACTTACATCTTATTTATTAACAATAATTGTTTTTAAAAATTTACAAATAGCAGGATTGTAGGCTATTTAAACACGTCTCTATTTAATAAATTGTTTAAATATTTTGAATGAATCACTTGTATGAAGGTAAAAACTTATCAATCTTCTTCCAAAAGAAAATGTATGTTAAACTCTATTCGCTACTTAGAAATAATGTCAAAGCTCGTATAATTTTATTAGAGTTTATACCCCGGCCAGAAAGAGGCCCAAATGGTCAGTAACATCGTCAAAGAGTGGTGTGAAGGCAGTATCATTGAGTGCACCGTTGAATGGTGGTTCAAAGAATTCCCAGAGAGCAAAGAAGGTCTTGGAAGGACTGCCTCTTTTGGTGGAAGAAAACCAGAGAACAATTGTTCGAGAACTTGCAGAGAAACTCCTTGCAAGCAAATCGACTGCCGATTTCCCCACTCAATAAACAACCGCTAAAGAAATCAGTGTTATTAAATTTGTTCCTCACTTCTTTGCGTAAACCACAACGGTCCTTTCTGTCTCAAATTGTTACTTATGATTAAAACTGTATGTTTTATGACAATAGCCATTTCATGATAAAGTCCTGAATAGCATCACATGTTACAAAGCTCCCAACGCATAACACATAAGTGATGGTGACGGACACTTTGGCCATTTTTTACAAAAAAAAAAATATAATAATCTATTAGCAATAGGCAATAGGTTTTCTGAAAATTTTATTCAGGGTATAGAAAAACTGCCAATACATTGAAAAATGATAGTGGCTATTATTATTAATAAAAACATGTATTAAAAAGCTCATTACAAAGAAAAATGATGATATTTATGATGGAGAAGATGGTTGGGGGTGCTGTCATTACGAAAGAACATCAATGAGGATATCTTGTTAGATTTTTAATCTCTATTAGTTGTACTAAAAACAAGAATATAATATAACAATTGCAAAAACAAATAATGCAACAGTTCAAGCCTTTCGGATCTTTACAGCTATCCATCTAGGCCCAAGGTTACGGGTATAGGTGTAGAATATACATGAAACAATTATATTGAACCTAATAAGATGGAGAAGAAAGATGACTGTTTCGTATGATGAACAATTTTAAAGTAACACACTATTGAACCAACAATCAAGTTTTTAAGTAACATACATTTTACTAATATTCATAGTATATGCAGTTGCAAAATTCAATAAAATTTATATATGTTTAAAAAGTAGCATATCATTAAACTCGCAATCAACAATTTTACAAGTAACATTGATTTGACTAGTACATATCGTATATAAAGTTGTAAAAATCAATTTTTTCTTTAATTAATATAATATTTAACTGAGAATAAATAATTTTAAAGTAATTACAATCGTATTTGAGGGGGCTAAGATATAAAACCGGATGGGATAAGGATAGGAGCAGAAAGAGAAATTAATAAGAGTGATAAGAGAAGTGAGAACAAAAACTTCTAAAAATAATAAAAACGTCGGCACACAAGTATTTATATTTTTTTCTATTTGTGCGTTATTTCGTATTGCCTGTACTCCTAATCAACTTCTCCATCATCCATATTCTAATTACTCCATGATTATACCTTCTTCTTCTTTTGCTTCCTCTCTTGTGCCATTATATATGGATCAATCCATTTGAAATTGTCCAATTATAATTAATTTTGCCACTCGACATGTTCAATTTTCTTGATTTTTTGACCAATCATTCTCTATATTTTCGTGAATAAAAAAAAATGTTGGGCCAATTCTTTTAGTGTTGCAACCGATTAAAGTCAGCTCAAAAACATGTGATGGAAAAATCTTTATAATTCCTGTACTAGTTTAGATATCAAATAAAAACAAAAATTAACAATAAGATAAGGACATGCTTTGTGTTTTTGTTCCTACAACTCTTTACCTAAATATTAATGAAAGTTGCTTAAAAAATTCTTGAAAATTAATTGAAAACGAGATTTTTAACAAAGTAAAAGTGTATAAAGGAAAAGAGACTCGCAGTTAATTGTTTTTTCTTATATAGCTTAGTTATAGTCCTACTTGCTGTAAAAATTTCGATCTTGAGAACGTAGTCGTTTTTTGTATCTGAATTTTCAAAATTGTCAAAAATTTATTTTTTCAATCATTCATGGAAATATCTCAAAAAGGACTGAGTGAGAAATCATAAAACTAATACAGATTACCTCTCTGCACGATGTGTTTAAGTGATATAAATTAGGTCTTTGAGACTAACCTGGTTCCGGAATTATAAAAATCTCCTTACAGTTAAAATAACGTATTCCTAAAAAAATACTAACTCGAGTAATTTTGCATATTGCATAAGAACCAAACAAAAACTAGATTGATAGTAAGAGTATTTTATATATTTTTGGACCTTACAACACATTATCTAAGTGGTAAAAAAAAAGGTATAAAAAATCATGAAAAATTACATCAACTGAAACCTTTGGTGTGCTATGACAAGGGAGCTTAGAAAGTATTTTCACGCTTAATAATTTTTCCTCATATAGCCTTATCATTGCACTACTTGCTTTAGGAATTTCGATCGTGTAAGCTTTATCCCTTTTTCAATATAAATTTTCAAAGAAGGATTAATTTTTAGCTTAATAATATTTGTAGTAAAAAATCTTAAAAAGGACTGAGTGAAAAATGATGAAACTCAAACAGATTATACATATATATGATCAGTACTATTGGATAAAATTTAGTCAACTGGTAATAGTGTTATTTATTAATTCTTTTTTTCTTATAGTTGGTTGATGAAATGAGGGCCACTCTGGCAAGGCATGTAATATTTAATATAAACATATTACTATTCATTACACTATTCAATAGAAACAATGAGCCAATGAACACCCATAAGGACAAATAGCAGTGTGCTATGAAATAAAATGATGGGATATATGAAAAAGCATTTATATAATGAAAAAAATAAGTCTTGAAAACGGGGAAACAGCCCCGAAACGTCGACAGATATGAAAAGCTTATGAAACAAAGTAATTAAGTGACAAATGGAAGTCAATGTGTGCTCTTTTAAGTGTTTATATTAAGAAAAACTTCCAAAAAAATTAAAAAAGAAAAGAAAGTAATATTTGATGTATTATATTCCAAAAACAAACTGGGTTAAATGGATTGACACATATGAGTTTAATGTTCTTCGTTTTTCGTTTTTATTATATATTCGAATACATTATTATTTGCACAATAATACTATGCATTTAAGCTAAATTATACATACATCAATTGTATATGCATTGCATTATATTCGGTGGACTGCGTGGACAATAGACCCAAAGTGCATTGATGCATGGCCCCAAACGGGACCTGATGCAGACAGCGTCCACTGACAGAGACAACTTCAGCTCAAATGGTCTTCAATTTAAACTGATAATGGCATGTTTGGCTTTGTGTATAAACAGGATATTGTCCCTTATCATCATATTATTTGGTTTTGGCGTTTCATATTTATACAGTTCTCTTTGGTAAATACAATTACATTAAACAATAGTTGCATTTGCTTCAGTATATAATTCTACATTAGCAGGCAAAATAAACTAATTACGAAAATGACATAGCAAAATAAATGTGAAAGAGGTATCCTAAGTAAACAAATGAATGTCATAAGTAAAAAAGAAAGTTATACTTGTGAGTTAATGTTGAACGTTCCCCAAATATACAACATTTAAACCCATTCGTACAAGAAAGTATCTCCTAAAGTTAATCTATATAGATCATTAAAAATTACAGCTAATGTTTATCTTAGATAGATTTCTAAAAGTCCAGATTATTCTGCATTCGAATTGTAGAAATAATTCCAGATTGATTTCGTAAGTTGATATTTTACTACAAAAATTAAACTTTTAGAGTAAAATATGAGCACTGATAAAGTATTTTAAAAATAAAATAAAACATGCCTAAAGTAATTGTATATATATAAACAGTTATATTGATTCTAAAAAAGAAACATTCAGTTCATGCAGTTTTGATATAAATGTAGTGCAAAGTTTTATTCGTAAATTTAAAGTTTCATAAACACATTTTTAACTAAAGCAATTGATAAAGCTGTCTATGCTAGAATATTACATTTTTTCTCTAAGTGCTAATAAAATCTAAGGAAAATCATTTATAAGTACCGAAAACATTTTAAATATTTTAAAAAATCACTTTCGATGAAAAACTATTCAAACATGTATTTATATATTACTTGTATAAATGTAGAAAATGTTTTTATTTATGTTTACTTTTATGTTATGTACAATATGATTATTCTTAACTAACATACGTTTAAATAATGGGTATATAGTAATTTTCTTGATAAAAAGATTAATTAGAAAACTCATGGTTTATTTTATTTTTGAAATTGTTTTTCTATATTTTTTAAAAATTTTACATGCATTGCGTTTTCACCTATATTTAACTTAACAACCCTGTATAATTCAAACATTCCACATAGATATATAAATGTTATCCTAGCTGCCATCTAAATAATAACATCTAAGCATGCATACAAATATATAATATATATATATATATATATATAATATTATATTATTATTAGATGTATTTATTTGAGTTGTTTTCACCTTTATTTTAAATCAAATTGAAAATCTAGATAAGTTTTTTTTTTTTCTTTTTCAATCCTTTTAGGGTAAAAAGACACTTATAAACCTTAAAAAATTAGAAAATTGATTCAAAATTCAGTTTAGATTGGCTTATTTCAGTTTATTGTGCTGTAACTTTATGATATCTATATTTTTTTTTTTTTTTTGCCTCTACAATAAATGGTCATTGGCAACTTAAGGCTTATTATAATCTGTAATAGAAGTTGATTTATTTTAAACAATGAAACAATTTTACTATATTATTTTCATTATTTTGTAACATATATCTTTTAGGGTTCCCGGAAATTTTATTTTTTGCCTTATTTGTTTGAGTTAAGGGACAATACGAGTATATTAATATATGTTTGTATATTAATATTTGTAATATATAATGTATATGGTACTCGTATATCAATATATATTTGACTGTTTGTTGTTACAATATTTATTTAATTATTATTTTCATTTCTAGATTTTTATGAATTTAAATATAGATATTTTAAAAATGAGTCCAAAATTTATTTTTGTTTTTTTCCTTATTTCTGGTTATGACCTTACAAGTTAAAAACATTTATACCTCCATGATATGCAGCCAATAAGACTCTCTGCTACTCTAAAAAAATAATTCTCTCCTATTCATTTAAATAATAATTTAAATATTTGTAATATTTTATCTTCCACAAATATTTGCCCTACTGAACAAACATTACATAGCCGAAATTGAACTGTCGGAGTCTATGCACGATGTTGCCCTAATTCATAGAAGCTTTAGCTACTAACAACTAAGAAGAGAATAAAAAATAAATAGAAATTTCAAGCCTTAAAAAAAAAAAAAATTGTAAATTACTAATAAATATTAAAAAATAAATTTGGCTAATGATGGAGTGAAGCAATGCAGTGGTGACAAGTTGAATACTACCTAGTGAGAATGTGACCCCAGTCCAGGCAGACTTGATGTAGGTGTAGATCCGGCCCAGGAGCGGGGCCTTCCGCTCAGCCTTCGGCCCCTCGCCATCTCCCATCACCTCCCATCTGAAACAGCATGTCTTCATAGTCCGATATTCTAGATCTCTATGCTCTTTGAAGGAAACAGTCTCGCGAAACATCAGCCAGAATGTGAAGTGGTATTATTATTGCACAGAATACATTTACATTGAAAATTGTATTTTAAAAAATCTTGTGAGCGCAATACCTCCGTTGTTAAAATCAATTTAAGTATTTTTAAATACATGTAGAGGTAAAAACAAATTGTTAAAGAATTGATTAAATTAAATTTCAATAGAAACTAATTTGTGTTATATTAAATGATCTATTATATTTTTATCTACAACAATCAGTTAGTGTTTGGGGTAATCAACACCAACTCAATATTAAGATGATCACACTAGGGTCGCTCTGCTTCTTTGACAGACCGCTAGGTGACAGCACGGTCAACAATAATTTCTCTTTTCAGGAACCAGTAACAGTTAGTTTTATCAGCTTATCATCACTCTCCATTACCCTTTACAATTCCGTGTATCAGATAATATTTTTCTCTAAAATCTTTAGCTATCCAATGGTATATTATACATCTATATTACTATTCTTGAGTTCAAAAACACAAATATTGCATAAAGAAATATGTTTGCACTTTTCTCCCTAAGTTGTAGGAGAAACGTAGAATAAAAAAAAAAATTAAAACAGTTCTTAAAATATGAAAATCGGGCATATCCTTTGAAATAGTAAAATTAGTCCTTTTCGGGCGTAAACTTTGATATTTAGCCGCCCTTTATCAGTTCCTATTAAGATGATACGGTTAATCTTTTGGAATGTACAAAATGAAAGGTAGTTAAGAGGAAGAAAATTTAAAATATTGACATTTAAGTCCTGTCAGACTATTTTAATCGGATTGAAATCTACATTATATTAAAGCCCATTAAATTTTACATTTAATTTGGAGCTATTTTAGATTGAATGAATAAAGTTATAAATAAATAAATTTTGTTGGTAGATTATTTTATTCATTACTTACTACACTTTATCGAGCCGATAGTCCGCCCCGAAAACTCCCCCACTAGGAAAAGCAATTGATTTCAGATAGCCATATAATATATTGTTTTTTCCAGTAAGGTGAAAATACTAAAGCCACATTTTTTTTCCACTTCGTTTATTTTTATTTTATTTTTAATGTGTTTAGAATAACACAATCCACTTACAAATTCCACTTGAAGAGAAAAGCTCTTACGGTGAAGCCGGAAGGTACGAGCTCCATGAGGTTCGAGTCCCGTGCTACGGACGTCAAGTGCTCACTGCAAACAGACATTCACCATCGACCCATCTAGATCAATCAAACTCGTACAAAGTCATCAGGCAGTTGGCTACTACTCTACAAAAACAGTTCAGTTCCGATCGCTCAGAAGTTTTCGTATATTTAGAGTTTAGGAGGCGATTCATAACTCTTTTATAGAGTAGCCGTTTCCGTGCTCGATGGAGATCAAAAATACGTTCTCATTCTAAATTAAGTTTTACGTAACTTATCTTTAAAACTTTTTATTTAATTGAGTAAAATTTAATATGCGTCTATTTCTTAAACATTACTTAAATACTACCACCGATTGTTGTTTGGGCAGGAGGGATTGATTAAGTCTGGGAATTTTAAGTGTACTGTCATTAAAGCCTTTTTAGGATGTGATTGGTGGATTTCTTGAGTTAAAAACAAATTTTAATGACTTTTTATTTAATTTATTATTGACCATATTTAAAAAAAAAAAAGATATCTACATAACTGATATATTGCTGTCAGGTAATCAGACTTTTATGTAACATTGTTGTTTGTTCAGATATTGAATTTCAAATTTGTATACAATTTTTGTATTTATTATTTCGTCAAGTTAAATACAGATGAAGAAAACTACCGAAACGTAGACTCCAAATAATTACTCGTGTATAGGAATAAACATAAACATAGACATTAATTAATCTTCCCAATAATTAATTTTATCCTCTCAATAAAGTATTTCCCTAATCATGAACACTGTATTATCTCATAACAGGCAATTATTTATAGAAAAATAAAAACTTAAAAAGGATATTTTATTTAGTTAAAAACTTGAAAACCTCATTTTCATAAATATTATGTCATAAACCCTTTTCCGACCAGATATTTACTAGATATAATTTTGATCTTTAATCCTTCTGTATTTGGCTCACTTATTTTTTTTGAAGATGTCTTTATTTTTCAGGAAATATTTCAAGGATACTTAGTATTATCCTAACGAGGATGTAAATACTTAGCAATAAAGGTTTTACATTTTTTTTAAAACTTAATTTGTTATTATTTACTTATATTTTGAAAATAAGCACAGAATATTTTTAAAGTGTTCAAAGAAATGTCGAAAATGAAAATTGTCTATTTTAAACCTTGAAATAAATGCGATTTTGGAAATCAACATAGCGATTAAAAAGCGAACTTATAATCAATATTAAAAATTCTATTTTTTTAAAATAATTATAATTGCTGAATCTAGAAGTTTTATGGTGTAGTGAGAAAATAAGGGTTGTTTTTGGTCGTTTCAAATCATCTCAAGATTCTTTAACTAAGACAAATTTAATTGAGCCAATAAGTTAAAGAAAAAAAAAACTGAGTTTTCAAGGCGGTCACGATTTTTATAAATTAGAAAATGTCCATTGTTTTTATGATATCTGTAAAAAGCTAATAAGTAATATTTCATCTGATTCAGGGCATCTTAAGAAAAGAAACGGACAAGATTGTATAAGAGTAGACTAAAAGGCAGCAAATCTCATATCCCTTGTCCAAAAACGACTGATAAACTAGAGTTTCGTCACTAGAAAATATTTTAGTATCTTTAATTGGTCAAGCGTTGACTAGCCTTTTGTCTTCTAAGTTATTAGGTATTTATAACGTTACATTGAGGTTTTTTGTTTTTTTACTCCAAACTCATATATGTAATTCTTTTTTTTTGGGATACTCTAAGATGTGTTTTACAGAATTTTTAAAGCATAGAATTTCTGCTTAAAAAAAATTGTTGAAACTTAAGGTCTAGTTTTTATGACGTTCAAAACTTCCATTATATTACAAAAGACTCATTAACATCCATTTTATCAGACCTATTTGGACATATGAAATCGTGTTTTGGGGCTCTACTAAACCATTTAATTCTTCCCGCATCAACTCCTCCATAATGACCTTAATATCCCTTTTGTTGCAGGCATAGCTCGTGATAGATACTCCTCTTTTCATTCTAAACTCCCTGCCAATACAAAGCCACTTGTCCGTAATTTATCTTCCGACTGAAAAGAAGGTGGCCTTGGGACCTACTGCCTTAAAATAGTTGGTGAAGTGCTACCACTGGGTAGTTCTTTCTCAAGACATTTTCATGACTTTTTTTTTCATTCCTCATATTCCTTATGTTCTTCAATACAGTTGTAAATTACTATAAATAAAAAAAGGTTATTATGATGTTTTAGAAATTTAAACTTTTATTTTTGAGCAATATATTTGACTTATTAGGGAGCCCGTGGCTAGCGCGCCAGCCTACCGAGTTCGAATCCCAGTCCCAAGAAGACTTTTTCAAGCATACAATTAAATGGGAATACATTCACAACCTAATCCCAGGTAAGTGGGACCATCAGCCAATTTGAATAGATGGCTATTCAAAAAAAAATAGGCGTAGGGAGTGATGACCCTACCTATAAAATGTCATCGAGTATAGTGGAAACTTAAGAAACCTTGCGTTACTTAAAAAACCTTGCCAAGGGCCTCCAAGACCTGTCGCGCCAATCGAAAAATAAAATTGACTTAATGCTTTGTTAAAAAAAAATTCTATCCTTAATTTTTGTGTTAAATATTAATTGTATCTTTGAATTTAATTATTTTTCAGCTAAAACTAAGTAAAGTATACAGTTGTATTTAATGCCGTCGGAAGAATAATCGAATACGGTTTGGAATGCCTATATTATACAATCAGTTAGCTAATGATTCGGTCAATAACATGCATATGTACTGATAATGTTCCAGTGATGATAGTACAAACACTGATTCAAGGCCCGCTGCAGTTAATATATGCTCAATAGATATGGGCACGAGAACTGATTTACAAATTCCCTATTCCGTTTATATTTCAACTGAACTGAATATTACCTATGATTTACATGAATGGAATAAGTGGCATATTTTACGAATTTTAATTTTAAAGCCATTATGAGAACCTTTTCTCCTAAAACGACTCTGTAAAATCAACAGTTAATTAGAGACCAAGATATTAATTTAGGTTTCAGGATTAGCAAGTCAAATGGGCCTACCCGAGTTGCACGGTTCATTTGTCCACTGACCCCGACACGCCAAACAATTGGATGTTGTCCTCCATCTGTCTAATGGGCAACGATTGCTCATTGCAGTTAACCTAGCACAGAAGTTTCGAACACTTATTTACTCTCCTTCATCGCACGGTGTTTAATTATAATTTTTTGGGATTGATTTTCTAAAATTTTAATTTCTTTCATCTGTGACAACGTTTTGATAAAGTTATTTGCCGTCTGCTTATGCAATAAGAAAATATGCTAAACAAAAAACAAAGAATATGAAGATTAAATAGATTATAAAATAAATGAATATTAGTGTTGTAATATACATCTGGGAGGATTATAAGGGTTTGTGGCAGTGTATATGTTTTGAGTCAGCACTGTTGAATTTAGGGTTAGTCTATCATAAGAATTTTAGGAACGATTTGAGGCAATTACGATTGGACTGTCGAGTCATTATGTAGAACCGCATTATATACATAAATATTTTTGTTGTTCCCCATCACTTATGGAATTGAGTCCATATTAGTTTTATTTGTACATTATGAATAGTTACCCTAGGAGCTGCAGACCCTACTAGGGCAGGCCCAGACTCTATAAAGTGGGTACTCAAAAATGGGGAAAAACCTGGCTGCTAGTTGCACGGCCGTTGACCTAGATAATGTACGGATCTCGATATGTATTGAGCCCAAGACCCTTCACGAGTTGTAGAGGTACATTTTTTTTTTTTTTTTTTGTATATAGTTAAATCATTTTGATTTATTATTTTCAAAAGTAAACCTTTGAGATCGAACAAAAAAAATTACCCCCACCCATTTAAAATTTGAACGTTTCAAGATACGTAGAACCCAAATAACGAATAAAAAAAAAACTGTTTTTCCGCCGTCCAAAGTATTTTTTCGAAACTACTGGACCAATTTTTTTTTTTAATTCACTACAAAAATACTAGGAGTGCAAGAATAATATTAACACCTAGTCGTTGTATCAGCTTGTTATTTTTGAAATGGCGGCGGATTAAAAGTGATTTAACTCAATAACTCAGATATTTTTTATAGAGAAAAAATGTATTAATGTTTTTTAACAAAAAAAAAAAAAATAAAAAAAAAAGCGAAAAATTAATAAGGTGTAGATTCTTTAAGGGGAAGGTCAAATTTTGTGAATAAAATTGGAGGCTGATTTATATTTTACCACTCTTTTATTAAAAATAAATGCACGACGTTTCGGCTAAAATGCCATATTCAGGTGCAAAGAAACTAGATGGATTGTGACGATATTTTGTACTTTCAGATAGATTAGTTCCTTTGCACCTGAAGATGGTATTTTAGCCGAAAAGCCGTACATTTATTTTTAATAAAAGGGTGGTGAAGTATAAATCAGCCTCCAATTTTATTCGCGAATTATAAAAAAGAGAAAAAAGGAAAAAAAAAATTGAAATTTTACACGCTAATACGCCCATAACTCAGTTATTATTGGAGATTAAAAAAAAAAAAAGTAGATAGTTTTAGAATAAGTGAAGTGCGATAAACAGAAATATCGAAAAGATTATCAGCTATACTCTAATATAGTTATTTGAAAATAATAAACCATTGTGTAATAATTTGTAGCGTTTTCAATGATAATTTTGAACGTCTGTCTAGTAATCTCCATATCTTTAATTCAGTTCTTTTGTTTTTCGCTTGATGTAGCCTACTCATGTTAGTCATTTCTCTAAATAATGGCCAGAATAAGGAACTGTGTCGGAATCTATTATAGGAATAATATTGAAGAAGACCTGGAGGCAAGAGTCGTGTTTTGCAGTGAATGTTACAAAATATAACTAACTTGTATAATTGGATAATATATTTCTGCTGTAAAATCGGATTTCTTTTTTTTATACAAATCATTTGAAATTAAAAAGGCATTTTATATTTTAGAGAAAAAATTAAGAACTGGAAACATGAGATGGCTTTATATTAGGATTCTCCTACTGTAAAATATTCAATTTTTTACATTCTATATTCCACGCAAGAAGAGAGCCAGCCAAATAACACCCCACCGGAGATGGCAGGTAAACAGATTTCCTTTCAACCTTATAGAGCTTTTATATATTTTTTTTTAGGTTGGCACATCATTATTTATATTCTTGAATTCTATTAGCGACTTAGTTTTTGCACTTTTTTTTTTCGAGGCGGTAGTTTCAATTTTAAATTTCCTTCGAGCTTCCTTTGATAGAAATTATTGAAATATTTGTTATATAGCTATAACTTTATATTTTTATTTGAATGGAAAATTAAATATTTAATAAATATCCCTGACCAATCATTCTATTTAGTTCCGTTAGGCACAACAGTTAATCAAAGTATTCTGTTAAAAAAAAGAAAAGGTGTGTTTAATATAAAATATATTTTTTTGATTTTTACAATTCCATATAAAATAAATACAACAAGTATAATAGTCTTGTAAAGAAGGTAGTTTGTAGTAGCACTTCAATGATTATTTTAGGTAACTCGTATATATTTTTTCATAAGCAGGTCTAAAGGCCACCTTTTTTTTCAGTCGCCTCGAAGTTTTCTTGGGAATTGAAATAGACGACAGGTTATGGACAAGCGGGTTTGAGTGGACTGATAGTTTAGAATTTAAGGATATATCTATCGCGGTCTAAGTCTTCAACAAGTTAGGTATTTAGATCTCTATGGATTAGTTTATAAGTTACAGTGTAACAAGCATTGAAGATTTTTTTTAGGATTTTGGGTTGCAAGGATTGGAAGCGGGATTAGTTTGATGGTTTTGTGGTACCCCATTGCTCAACGCTATAGGCCCAAATAGATCTAATAATGGTTTATATAAATGAGTTTTTTTTTAATAGTAAATAGGAAGTTTTGATCGTCTGTTGTAGTAAATATTGTAGTAATAGTTATCTAGGGTGAATATTAAATCGCTGGAAGCATTGCGAAATGATTTTTCGGTAGCCCAACATTTGTTTTCCTCTTTATATAAATAGTGTCTGAGAATTAATATGGTCGAGCAGACTAAGACAATAACGTAGATGAGCATAGAAGAACGCAATAAGTACTGGGTTAGGTGACTGCACATCGAGAAAACGACGCAGCCTATTCATTATTCCATCAATGGATTCTATTTCTCACTCCGGTAGAAGAGCCCGTCAGCCAAGTGGACGCTAACCACTCCAACGCTAGCAGTAATGAACCTAACCTATCTTAATCTGGAACCGTGTTGTGTTCATAAATTTCGTATTATTTTTTTAAAATGCACATAATAACCAGTAAGTCTTCAACAAGTTAGGTATTTAGATCTCTATGGATTAGTTTATAAGTTACAGTGTAACAAGCATTGAAGATTTTTTTTAGGATTTTGGGTTGCAAGGATTGGAAGCGGGATTAGTTTGATGGTTTTGTGGTACCCCATTGCTCAACGCTATAGGCCCAAATAGATCTAATAATGGTTATATAAATGAGTTTTTTTTTTAATAGTAAATAGGAAGTTTTGATCGTCTGTTGTAGTAAATATTGTAGTAATAGTTATCTAGGGTGAATATTAAATCGCTGGAAGCATTGCGAAATGATTTTTCGGTAGCCCAACATTTGTTTTCCTCTTTATATAAATAGTGTCTGAGAATTAATATGGTCGAGCAGACTAAGACAATAACGTAGATGAGCATAGAAGAACGCAATAAGTACTGGGTTAGGTGACTGCACATCGAGAAAACGACGCAGCCTATTCATTATTCCATCAATGGATTCTATTTCTCACTCCGGTAGAAGAGCCCGTCAGCCAAGTGGACGCTAACCACTCCAACGCTAGCAGTAATGAACCTAACCTATCTTAATCTGGAACCGTGTTGTGTTCATAAATTTCGTATTATTTTTTTAAAATGCACATAATAACCAGTCACAAAGAAAGTAAAAACTTTTTTTTTAAATCTCTTTATTCAGCTGATACTAAAGGGTAGTTTCAATAAAAGCCAATAAAGTTTTATATTTTGATGAATAAAAATCTTTTAACAATAAGGCGATCATCCATTTAATCACACTAATCTGTGACAAAACAAATAATTTACTAAGTTAATTTTTTAAACATCATATTCTTCATGCTTCGCGAAGGATGTTCTGTCAGCATATTAAGAAATCATTGACAAATTGCATAAATTATTGTTGAGAATTTACAAAAATCTATTACTATAAAAATAAATAATTTTGTAAACCCATAGGTATTCAGAAATCCCTATTTAATTAGAATTTATTGGGTTATAATATCGAATTTAATGGTCGACTGATCTACCCGAGACAAAAGATCAATTGAAGGGGAATTAATAATATTGAAACCCTCATATCTTTAGTGTGGTCGGTCTTAAGATATTAATATAATAATATATAATTTTTATTGCAATATCGTCATGAGATGGATATGTTTATTATTTTATTTTAATAATGGCTTTACAAAATGTCAATTATGAGTTCTATATATGTTAAGTTATTCCACATATAGTAAAAATACTTAATAATTTATGAGCATGAACTAATTTGAAATTCAAGACAGAATTATTTCAGAATAAGTTCATTTTTAAACTTCATGAATAATTTAGATCTAGAAAATGCAATATTTGTTTGTTTGTTTATTCACTAAACGTCACTTTATGCTGTTGTGGCTAATCGGACGATGCCAAAGTGGGAGTCCTAAATTTTGCCTATCCAGGTACTATCAGGATAATGATATTTAACGAGTACCAGGCATCGCACCGGTTTGAGACCACCTTTTTACGTCCCCTCAGAAGGACGGCGTAAATAAGGATACCTGTGGGTTTGAACCTGTGACCTTTGGCATAGAAGGCTGTTATGCTAGCTACCCTGCTACAGGTAATCCCCAAAGGCAATATTTTATGCATACATTTTTAAAACCGTAAAATAATACCAAATTCTTATGTATGATTTATTAATTAATAAAGTTTCGTGGTAAAACAACTATACTACTACACTCCATAAAGTTTGGGTTCATTACTTTCCGAGATTTGTATTAGATAGGAGGTGATTCACCCGAGATCACGCTTATTCGCCAGGTTTCTTCCCCATTTTGGGGTACGCTTTATAGAGGATGGGTGTACCCCAGGGTTCGCTCTACAGCTGATATAACCGAATAGAGAATTCTGCCAAAGCCGGGGTTCGAACCCTCAACTAGTGGAACAGTTGACTATTCCTCTATCCTTTAGACTACGCCGCGCCCTTAAGTTCCGTATGACTTATATCAAAAATGAATTAACTTTTTATTATGCATTCATTTGTATTAAATTGACATTTCTTTATTCTCAAACATTGAGAGCCACAAAGCTATTAATTGTTTGTCAAAGAAACACAAATAATCCTTTAAAATATCTAAAAACATCATTTTGTTCTTTTGACTTTTTAGGTGAGGAAAATTAAATTTTAAATTAAATTAAATTCTACTATAAAATAGGTTAACGTTTATTCGACAATATTCGGAAATTGTAGAATGTTCTTGTAAGTCACTTTTTAATTTCTCTTTCATTATTCTGTAGATTAAACTATTTAAATTGTATAACGTGGATTCCATTCTAATTTAAGAAGTCACAATGATTATTTCCTGTATTCGAAAATAGAAGTGGTTAGGAGTTGAATGGAAATAGATTAGCGAACATGATATGCAATCTTGAAAAGGATTAATATGGAGTGTTTATTATTTTTTTTAACGCTAAAAATATAGCTGATGATGAATTATTTTTTTACCAGTTTTATTATTATTGTGTTTAAGAACAATATTCAAATGAAGCTGCTACTTGATGTTTCATTATATAACAAATACTGACACATATAGAATACATATAGCTATCCAGGAAATAGCGCATTATAATTTTCGTAAACAGTCGTGTTGAAAATACGTGTATATTTGAGAATGGTGAGATACATGTTTAAAATCAATAGAGACTTTATAAATAAATCATGAGCAAAATTCTCTTGCAATTATATATTTTTTAATTTAATTTTAACTCAGAATTTTTTAGGAATGGAGTTATAAACGTCTCTGATCCTCTTTCTAAGTTACGCCAATGTTTTAAAAGTTAAAACAATTAGTGCTTAGGTTTAAGAGCGTATCTTTAAATTTTTACAGAATGAAAACCATTAAAAAGGACAATTTTACTAATGTACGTTAAATTAAAGGATTTCAGAGAATTGTTTATTACTTTGTTAATAATTAAAACACAACTATTTTAAATAATTTTTTTTTTTATAGTTTCCAATGAAATGCCCTTTCAGTGAACTTTAAATATAACAACTTATATTAGCTTATAACAATGTTTTTGTTCCATGTTAAGATTTTTAAAAATACCTCTATATCATACATATTTAGGAAAGATTTTTGATACCTGGATTACAGAAAAAAATTTCCATCTAAAGAAAAACTTAAGTGCAATGTATTGTTTTAATAAGCCTTCACGATGAATGCTCTGATGAAACGGAAGATAGGGGCGACATGAGGGTATAGAGACCCTTATAGGGTAGACTCAGCTTCTATAAAGTGGTTACCAAAAATTGTGGAAAACCTGACGACGGAGTGTGATCAGGACATGGACGGTCGTTGGTTAAGAAACAGTACGAATATCTATATATACAGAATACAAGACCTTTTATGGGTTGTAGAGGTACGTTAGGTTAGTTATCTGTTAGATACAATAGTTGACGATAATTCTAACCAAATAAAATATAAATAATCCTCTAAAACCAAATTTAAATAAACCAATCCTTGTTTTGTCTTATCCGTAAATGCCTAATGGGTATCACTTTGAGACTCGAGACTTGAGACTGGAATTAATTTTACAGGGACGGTGTGCCCGGAATAAGTTATTCCATCGCCCGATGTTTGTGTCGAACTGAAACCACCATCAATTATACTCGGCGAAACAGTAAAAGCTGATTATAAGATCTAGGAATAATAAATGATCTAATGCAGTAGTGAATAACAATGAAATGGTAATGTGACTCATCTGTATTTCCCACTTTAGCACGGTAATGAGAGGCGTGGGGGTATACAGAGGAGTCGCAATTAACTTAACAATCTCAATATTGTTAATTAATTGAAATGCTTCAAATTATTTCACGACGGTTTATTATATCTAAATGTTTACACACAATTCAAAATTATTAGGTGTAATTATTCACACCGAAGTTCGAAGCTCTGTAGGCATTTCGCTTATAATGAAGTGAAAGTGGTTGACTAGGCGTATATTTGGGAGAAGATGGTTTATGGTGCAGTCCATTAGAACACACAATTAAGTATAAACTTAATTTATTGGTGCCGACGTTTCGGCCGGATTTATAGGCCTTCATAAATTATAGATCTGAGCAAGCGTCACAACAATCCAACAATTTTTGTGACGCTCGCTCAATCGCCTGAAGAAGGCCTATAATTTAGGCCGAAACGTCGGCACCATAAATTATTTTTTACTTAATTGTGTTTTCTATTAACTGCACCCTAAACTAACTTCTCTCACATTTCACTTATACTTAAAATGAAGACTAGATATGTTCAGCACAATAAATAGTTTGATAAATCAAAGAAATGAGGAAAAGCGAAATAACCAACTAAAAAGTTGTAGAGAATAATAATTTAGGAATCATGACAAATAAAAAATTAAAATGGATAAACTGATAAACGGATCTATATATAGAAAGAAATATTTATACGATTTTAATGATTTTTTTTAGGGTTTTACATGATCGCAATGGGACTGGTTTTTACTACCCAAGTGTATTTATGTATAGTTTTACCTGTATTCATTTTTTTATCTGGGTAATGACCTTTTTTTAATTCCTATAAGCGTTTCACAAATGATTTTTTTTTAGACTATTGTAATACTTATGTTATTTTCAATCAACAACAAATGTACTTATACAATAGTATTCTCTGTACGCATGTAATTGTACCTGTGATTATTATTAGTATTGTTTAATGACTGTATCTTATTATTAGTATTATTATTGCTACAGAAATTGTAGGCTGCGATTTCTCTGTTAGTTTATTCTGTTCATTTCACTTTTCTTTTTTATTGCATGTTATATGTAATAATTTCGAGTTAAATGCAACTTTTTTGTTTTCCTTTTGTTAATTGTATGAAATATAATATGTAAAGTAGCTTATAACTTCGATTTGAAGCAAACTCTCTTGTGGAGCGGATTTCCTCATGGACAAATAAATAAACAATAATAATAAGTATGTAAATTAAAATATTTATTACGAGATACTTGACGTACAGGATATATTTAGTTAGCTTAGAGGTTAAAACATTTTTATTATTTTGTTCAATGTTTTTATCTATATCTTATAAAAAACAGGGTGAGCGACGTAGTCCATTTGGCAGAGTACTAGTCTACTCTTCTCCAGGTCCTGTTTTCGAACCTTGGCTGAAGCAGTAATTATTTATTTTGTTATTTCAGCCGAGGAGCAACCCTGGAATATGAAGACTCTCCTGGGGCATACCCAGCCTCTATAAAGTGGGTACCAGGGTCAGCTGGCGGTTGAGAATGATCTATGCCTAATCACCTCCTTGCATGGCCGTTAGCTGTGAAACAGTAAGAATCTCTATAAGTACTGGACCCAAGACCCTTCAGGAATTATGGTGGAACATGATTTTTTTTTCCGTAAACAAACAAAATATAATAAAAATATCCTTAACACACGATATTTTAAAATCCAGCAGCCGGTGTTAAGATCAAGTTTAACATCGTATGTGATGTTAGTGTCAAATCTAAATGAAAAAAAAAAAGATTTATATTTATTATTCACTTTTTTTAAAAAGATTATTCATATCCTCAAATGTTAAACCTTATATTTAAGTGTGCAAGAAAGGTTCCTCATTTAAAAAGTAAACGAAAATTGATAGTTTTTTTTTAAATTCGTCTTATATAATCCCATACAGTGATGTAGTTTTGAGATTACTGACTGACTTTTTAATTTTTATCTAATGTTATATGTGATTTATTAATTATAATTTTCATTTATCATCAAAGCCTTAAAAGCAATTTTACTTATTTCCCAACGTATGTTGGACAGTTAATGATGTCCTAAGACAATAGATTATTCTTTCATATACGTACAACGTTTTTAGATTTTCATTTGATTTAACATACGAGCCCCTGGAGACGAACCGTTCCAATCCATTGAATGGAGACCCGGAGAAGCACTCGAGATCTGCTGGAGAATGCCTATTTGGAATGGCTCTCCAGCTGGTCCCTCTCAAGCTGCCTGTTGCAGGCCTTCCACTTCTTCTGAGGAGCACTCAGGAGGACATGCTTTCGAGTGTCCTGGACGTTTTACCTGTATGCACCATACTTCCCTACCTTCGAGCAGGACGACGTTTGTTGTAGGTAATATTTAAGTGAATAGTATTTTTTTTTCGTTTATTTGAAGTTATCGTTGAGTATAGTATAGCTTTAGCACAAGTACCCAGCTACCAGTCGGTCGGTAATCTGCCTGTTATAAAAACGGTTTTCGGGAAACTGGCTAAATGTACAAAGGCGCTAAAGCAGTATTTATGAAGTTTCAAATATTATGTATAGAGACAGCCAACCAACAGGCAAATTTTCCAATGACAGGTGGTCATATTACAGACATAGTACTTACCTTATAATATTATAAAGATACTGATATACAAAAACAATAGAAAAATATAATAAAATAAAGTAACTGAATAAAGAAAAATGAAACAATTAATCCATACATAAACAAAAGCAAAATATTGGATAAAATCATTAGTTCATAAATAACTCACAACAAAATGTAATATAAAGTACTATAACTGAATAAACAAAAAAACGAAAAAAAAAAAAAATGACTTCATACATTTTTTTTTAACTCAATGAAATTTTTGTAGGATAGGGTCATCTTTCCCTACGTCTTTTTTTTGTGAGTGGCAGATGGGTCTCATATCTGTGAGTGAGCCCCCGTTAATTGAATGCTTTAAAAAGTCCCTCCGGTACTGAGATTCAATTTCACAACCTTTTGATTCAGAGACTTAGAGAAACATACATAAATATAACACATAATAATAACAACTTACAAATATAATAAAAATAATAATCAAAAGATTAAAATAAAAGCAAAAGACTACATAAAACAAAGAAGAAAAAAAAATGCTACTGCTCAGAAATTATTAGATCTACATAATCAAATCTTCAATCACATTTTTCATGTGCTCAAACTCACAATAAAATTCAGTTGTCTTTTATTTTTTTCCAATTATCGACATTTTCCTTGCTGGCGATGCAAATTGGGCTATACAAATCATTATTTAACCTATTGCCATGTCTGTCGAGTTTAAAATTTAGTCTAGTTGGAATTCAGTATCATCAATAATACATTGAGCCAATTTAAGCAAATTTAAAATTGTAGACATTTCTCATCATCCGTGTATTTTAAGAATTAAAATTTTGTTTAGGAAATGTCCTAAGAATCAGTTTTGCTATCGTTGTATAGCGCTTTATTTAAGCATTACTAATTAAGTATTACTAATTATTGAATATTCAACAGTTGACCGTGAAATGACTATAAAGATAGAGATAATTCGGATGGCGTTAAAAAAAAGAAAATAAAAGAGATAAGAAAATAGTGAAAACTATTACGGGTCTTCTTCATCAGGCCTAAAGAAATAAGGTACATTGTAGGTGTTAGTAGAAAAGAACATTAAAAAATAATTAAGAATGAATAAAATTGAAAACATAAAAACAGAAGCTAAAAGTAATAAAAACTAAAAACTAAATAATTAATTTATCAACATGGTTTAATAGAGGAGCGAGAGATTAATATAGATAATAAAAGTATGTAGGGGAACATGAAGTTAACCAAAAGCCAGATGCTAAACTGAATAATAAAATAGAAAATGAAATTTAAATATGAAGTAGTGAACTGAAAACTTCTTAAACTATTTTTATAATATTTTAAAGTTTACTAAACTAATATTTACATTTCATTTTCTATTTTATTATTCTGTTTGGCATCTGGTTTTTGCTTCGCTTCATTTTAACTTACCAACATTTTTAAACATATTAAAATTTTATTTCTCTATTTACTCACATAGGGGAAACGGCATGGTCTACTGTGCTCTGGGTCCTGGGTTCGAAATTAATATAATAATATATATTCTGTTATTTCAGCCGTGAGGCGATCCTGGGGTATGGACACCCCCTCTGGGCCACACCCAGCATTTATAAAGTAGGTACTCGAAAATGTGGAAAAACCTGACAATTGAGCGTGATCTCGGCCGAATCACCTCATTGCACGGCCTTGGCCTAGAAACAGTACAAATCTCTATATGTACTAGAGCCCAAGACCCTTCATGGGTTGTAGGGGTACAGGTTTTTACCTATATAGATTATTTCTTAATTCTTGTAATTAATTTCATTTTTGTTCCTACGTTTCTAATTTTACTCATTTTTCAAATATATTAATGTTCTTTTCTACTAGTTTCAAAAACCAACACAGCATCGTGTTTTTACCTTCAACGTGGGTCAAAACGTAGGTAGTTAATAGTTTTTTTTTTTTTTACATTTTTCCGCACGAACCACCTCTTCTTCATATTTTGAATTATTTATACCTGAAATAGGAAAAATCAGTTACTACCCAATACAACCGAGAAATGCACTTGGGATACCTTTTAATTAGAATTCCGACTAAATGGGAAAAAAAAAAACCGTTATGGTTTGAATAACAATTCGCAGTCTAATTAATTTCTGCGCCATTTCAATTGAAAAAAATTTCTTTCTTCATTAATTACAGCCAGCCCTCTTTTTCAGACTCTTTTACTTGGATAGTTTATTTATTTATTCTATTCTCTGAAAATCAGCACATTTCAGAAGAAATACTTTACATAAAATTATTAATTCAATTTAAAAATTTTAATTGTTGTAAAAATCCAGAGAATGTATTTTTCAGATTAAAATTATTGTGTTGATCGAAATTATGTTTGAGACCTGTCAGGTTTATTTGCTTTCTGTTATTCATAGCAGTATGATATTATTAATATTAGAAGTTTTTGTAAGAATGTTTTATAAATATACAACGAAGTTACATGACTTCTCATAATTTGAAGCATTTGTGAATAAGATACACTATACAATGAAACAGAAAATCGAAGGATTGTAAATATTGTTTATAGATAGCTGTTTACATTTCGTCTTGTTAATGTTTCTTAAAACAAAATGGGTATGATTAGTAAATAGTTTTCTTTCTTTATTTATTTATTTATTATTTACGTTTTTATATGTATGCTGCTTTCAAACCCGCAGGTGGTCCTAGGATTTTTTAATAGGAGTAAAAAATCCTTGGTTACGCCGTTCTTCGGAGGGGACGTTAAAAGATGGTCTCCAGTCTGTGCGATGTCAGGTACTCGTTAAAGATCTCTATCCTAATAAAACCTAGATAGGCAAAATTGGGAGTCCTAACTCCCACTGTAGCATCGTCCGATTAGCCATAGTAGTATAAAATGACGTTAAATAAATTTAAAAAAAAATAATATATGCTGCTTTTTTTCGCAATACATTTTTTTTTATCTCAATGCTTCTTATTTTGTCACGAATAAACTCATCCATAAGGAACGTAATGTTGCTGACTTGGGCACAACCACGTACAAATCCTTTCATGATAAATTCCAATCTTACTAATCTAGAAGGTCCTGTGGCCATCTTCTTTTTAGACGCCTCAGTAATCAGTACATGCTCCTCCGAGACATCTGAAAAGAAGATGGCCCCGGGACCTTCTAGTTTAGCAAAATTTTAGGAAAGCTGCAATATGTAGTATCTCTACATGTGAATCTTAATTTAGTTTGAAATTGATCACATTTACTAAATGTATTTTATAAATTTATCTGTATTTTATAAAGTATCAATAAATTTATATTTAACTTTTTTTATTATTACTTTAAATAGCGGATTTCTTTTAATATTCTTTTATATAAACTATGAAAATTTTAACAATAAAGATGTTAACATAATAAGCGTTTTATCGCAAGTTGGTACGCAAAGTAATAAATCCGTCAGTTAATATTGAATACAGCACTGGTTTTCGGTTAAATAACTGTAATCTGGAAAACCAGATCATAATTATGTGCATCATTATTATAAAGCACATGTAAAACAGTTTTCCAAGATAGACATAAATGAAAAAAATCTGGTTCAGGTAGTCAAAAGTCTTATAAAAAATAATTGAGACGTTCATTTCCAAAAGGTACTAAAGGACATTTTTTACGAAATTGATATTTCGACATATTTGTATTCTCATCATTTAGTTTTATCTGAATTCTTAATTTGATTTTATCTAATAAACTCTCAAGTCCCTAAAAAATGAGAATCAGAAATGTGCAGTCATTTTTGAAGCTACTAATTACGCATTTAGTTTCGTTCAAAATCATACTAAAATATTTCATTCCATAACTTTAATATACTTTGGGATCATCTGTGGTATGATAGCTAGTATAACAGCTTTCGATACCCTAGGAGTTTTTACTGGGAATAAAATATTCATAGTTATGCCGTCCATCGTAGGGGACATAATTGGTGGTCCCGAGTCTGTGCTATATCAGATACTCGTTAAAGATTCCTATCCTAATTAAGCCTAAGCAGGCGAAACCTATGAATTTCACTTAAGTGACGTTAAATAAATAAATAAACAAACTTTAATATAGTTTTATTAGTATAGTAAAAAAAAATTTAAGATTTGAGTGATAAAAGAATGAAATAAGATGGTTTAATAATGTAGTAATGGGAGATATTTGCACTTCTTGTAAAATTTCTTAGAATGGATATATTGTAGAATCTTTTCGTAATCAACGTCTTATTCATCTTAAGGCAACACCTTTCGCTATGAAAGACTAGAGGAACAAATTTCAAAAATGGAATATTTACAGAAAACAAAAAAAAATAAAAGCTTACTTTACTTGTCTATTTTTTATTATTTTATTTTTCTTAAACCACGAGTAGGAGTTGGTAACTTTATTCTGAACAACTGTATTTACAAAAGAATAATTTCCTTGGAATAATTCCTTTAGAATTAGATTTAGTCTGTGGAAAATATAAAACTATTTTTTAAAAGACAAGTGCTGCAGTAACAATCGAAAGCAATAACTAAGTTTAGGAAAGGCGGTGCTCGAGTGTATATATCTCCAATCTAGCCCCCTCCTCCTCCCTTCCCCAGTGTATACAAATTGTAAAAAGAGCCCTAGGGCCTGAAAGCACTATTACATAGTTCACTACCCTCTACATCCCCCGGAAATAAAATGTTTACCGTACTTGGAACACTGCCTCGGCTTCTGTCAGGACAGAGTTAGAATTTGGAATGTCTATAAAAATGTTCGTTGGAAGGTTGTATTGTCTGCAGAAATTATATGATGTTATTACAATTTTTTTTATAAGGGAATCTATACTTATAAAAGCAAGTTACATTCTTTCACGATGTGGTCGTTGCAGTAATTTAACGATTCTGAAGCTGAAATTTTTGCTGTATTTTCTTACCCCTTTAGCTGTGCGATAAGACTTTGAGTAAATTTGTCCTTTAAGTGTTTGAAAAAAATTAATAAGTAAATTAGTTTTTCGAATATCAATAAAGCTATACGCCTACTTGAAAATTATAAGTACTCATTTGATTTCAAAGGATAATATCATATAACTACTGCTAGTTTCAAAACGCTATATCTCAGGTAGTTATTAAACAATTTCAATGATTCTTTTTTCATTTTGCCAAAAAAACACTAAATTGTTTGGTATTTATTTGAAGATTAATTTGTACAAATTAGGAGAAACGGATTTTTTTTGGTTAAAAAATACTAATGATTTTATTTTCTATCTTTAGAAATAAGCGTATATATAAGCAAGATTTCAATTTTTTCCTTTCTTTTTTTTTATCGCGCTTTACTGATTCTAAAACTCTCTGCACTTTTATCTATCGTCAAAATAAGAGTTATGAGCGTATTTATGTGTAAAATTGAAATTTTTTCCCTTTTATATAATTATTTATTTTTTATTAATTTTTTTTTTTATTGATGATTAGAAATTTTTGTTTCTTTATCTTAAAAAATAACTGAGTTATTGTATAAAATCACGTTTAATCGGCTGTAATTTTAAAAATAACCATGTTAGGACCATCATCGTGTTAGGACGACGGAAAAACGGATTTTTTTTTATTTCTTATTCGGATTCAACTCGTCTTGAAACGTAATCCCTAACATTTTGAGGGTGAGGGTAATTTTTTTTTTTTAGTCGATGAAAAAGGTCCATAATTGAAAATGATAAACCAAAATAAGTGGGGAAACGAATAAAAAACCACAAGCCAGTTTACATGTTAACTTCAAGGAAACTGGGTGTAGCTGAAAAATATGTGTGAGTGGAAAGTTTTAACTGTTTGGAGGAACTAGTGACAACAAATAATGAAATGGTGGACGTATTGAAAGCAAGGATGACCGCTAGGAATAGAAGCTGCTTCGCAGTGCGAAGGATTTTAAATTATAGAGCCCTGTCTCACAAAATTAGTGAAACCAGTTCTTACGTATAGTTCAGAAACTTGGATAATTTCCAAGACATGAAACGGAGACTACTTGTATTGAAATAAAAAGTCCTTTGCCGGATTTATAGCCCTGGGTGCGAAGACGGTCATTGGAGAATACGTAGCAATGAAGAGACGCGTCGAATTTCCGCAAAACCGGATTTTCAATTCATCGTAAGAGGGCACCAGATGGCTGGCGCACGTAAGTCCAGTGGAAGACCACCTCTTAGGTTGCAGGACGAAGATTAATATAAGTTTTAATATAAATTAATATAAGTCTGCTTGCCTGGGATAGGAGAGAATTGGGAAGAGTTGCAAGACCGTAGCGAAACATAAATAAAACATAAATTACTTCTACCTTTTAACAGTTAACGAATCAATCAGGTATTGTGGTCTATCGACATTACTATGCCGCAAATCATACAGTACAACTACTACTATGATACTACAAAAATTTAAAAAAAAAAATTAAAAAAATACGAAATTTAATAAAAACATTTAGAATGAAACTCAAAGTAAAATTAGATAACTAGAATGATCCAGGACGAAAAAATGTTTATCTTAAGAGAGTGGAAGAAAATGAAATAAAGACCTATCGTGCCAAATAAATGAAAATAGTAAAACAAATTAAGCTAAAAATATAATAACACAAATAATTATAAATAAGAACGATTTTACAGCATTGCAATAACAAACGTGGAAAACATATTAAATATTTAAGATAATGAGTAATGGTATGCGTTTATTTAAGGATACCATTCACATCAATATAGTGGAGTAGAGAAATGACTAGAAAAGTTTAGCTGAAAAAGTTAAGGATAGTCAAATGCGCTTTATATGGTAATAAATAAAAAAATAACAATATTCAGACTGTATTTAGATTTTTATTTTTTTAATGATAAGACGTACGAACCTGATGAACGTATTATTATATAGGACCATTCTCCTTCACCTCCTTGCACGGTCTTTGGCCGTGAAACACTACGAATATGTGTAATTACTTAAATCGAGACCCTTCATGTTGGTTGTTAAGGTAAAGGTTTATTTATTTATTATTTTTGTTGTTGTTCTAACCTTCCACTCTGCCCTAATTGTCTGCAACGCCTCATTTGCATCTATTTCTGAAAATAAAGTTACCTTGAAACCTTCTAACATTCTTAAAACGCTTCATATTTACTCGATGTATTTTTTTTTATTTTTTTATTACACAGTTGTAATTATCATGTGAAAAACGATTCACTGTTTTATTACTGTATACCTTTAAAAAAACTAATGCGTCACTATGATTTTTTAATTATTTTTATTATAAAAAACGAATAATGTAATTTGGGCAATAAATATTACTTTTTGGGTTTATCGAAATGTTTAATCAGGCGTTTTGATATAAAATCTTCATTAGTGTAGGGACTGTGTGATGTAGGTTATGTTTAACATTGCTCTCGCGGTTCCACCAAATATTGGGTTAAGTAATTTGGGGTAACAACCACAGGGTACCCTTGAGATCTTGATCTGCTACTGTAACCGCCCTGGTAATAGGATAGACCCAATCAATCTCCTTTATTGCTTGTCTTGGCTAATCAGTTTCAAGTCGAACATCGATGTTTGTTCATTGGCGGAACACAGTAAGGTTCAAGGAGTATAACTTTTGAAATATTATACATGATGTGTCAAAAATATTGACGAATGTTTTAATTGAGAAAAAAAAAAGTATGAAAAGTCACAACAAAGGTGCTCTAAAAATGAGGCTGAATGATGATATCTCCTGTTCATTATACATGAAACATATTAGATAGCAAAAAAGTTAATATCAAAATCAAATTTGTATTGAGGATGTATAGTCGACTGTAGAAACTATTATAGGTGGAATAGTCAGGAATCAGTCATTTTTTGAAAAGTTTTTAATTTTGCCAACGTTTCGGCTCAAGCATGTGAGCTATCATCAGGGCATTACTGAGCCATGTCCAAGCATAAACTCAATTATAGTAGTTTATGCTTGACATGGCTCAGTAATGCCCTGATGATGGCTCACAAGCTTGAGCCGAAACGTTGGCAAAATTAAAAACTTTTCAAAAAATGACTGATTCCTGACTATTCGACCTATAAAAGTCAAATTTGCTTCACGCATCCATAAGTCTAAGGACAGTTTTAGTTTACAACTTTTTAGCCCTATCAAATTATACTTATATCAAAAAAGCTCGTTTATGAAAACTTATAGCCGTACGAAACTGAAATTTGTATATTTAAGACAGCTATAAACCCGATATGTTACAGCAAGTTTTTCATCAATATCAGCTTACCAGAAGAGCCACTTTATACCATGCATTTGGAACATTTTTACGATTTTCTTAAATACGGCTCTATGGATTTTGATTAAACCCGCTATATGGATGTAAAATTTAATAGTCTTTAATATCATATTGGTTTCATTCTGATTGCAATAATTACACAGGGCTTAAATGCCGATATTTTGTTCCTATAAAGTTCCTTAGTTTCGAAGTATGAAGTTTCGAAAAAAAAAATAATCATATGTTCTTGTTAGCATTATTAAAATTGGGTGAATATATATTTACATATATGAGTTGTATTCGATATCCAACTAAAGGAAAAAAAAAATTTGTTAATGTAATTTTTGTTTTTTTGAAGATGAGTACAGTAACGTTGGAAAGCTAAAGCTTTTTAGGAAACTTAGTATCTTATACGAACATTTTTAGAAGTTACAGCTACCTGATTGTGATCCCGAGCCTGTGCAATGTCAGGTACTCATTTAAGATCCCTATCCTAATTTAAACTGCATAGGCAAAATTTAGGACTCCCACTGTAGCATCGTACGATTAGCCACAGTAGCATAAAGTGACGTTAAATGAATAAACAAACTAACTGATTGTTGTAGATGATAATATAATAGGTTATTTAATAAAACAAATGTTTCTATCGAAACTCAATTTAATTAATTCTTTAACCTCTTTTTTAACTCTAACTGTTAATTAATTAAAAATCCTTAAATTGATTTAAACAACGAAGTTATGTGATGCACGCACCAGACTATTTCAAAATATTGTCAGGTATATTGTGAAAACGAAGTTTTGAGTAGTAAGTTATTTATTTTATTTTTTATTACACCACAGCTTTACCCAACAAAGGCCGTCGTACATCTCTTTGCAGTCAAATTGATAGTGTACTGTCTTAATAAATTATTCTCATTTGAATAGACTTTCTTATGTTATCCATGACAGGACCTTTTCTTATGTGAAGGTGTTGAGCTGCCGTTTCTTCCCCATGGCATAAGGGACATTATATTGGACTATCAAGTTCTATGGAGATGTTTTTGAAAGTAGTCGTGCCCAGTGAGCATTCTAAAATAGGCAACCACTTGCTATCGAGGCAACCACAGTCGCATAAAACCATCATTTAAACGGGACTCACATGTCCCTCCTTAAGCTGATTTTCAATTCTGATCCCTAAGAGTGTAATATTGTTTTTGCTACTATATGCTTGTACGTCACATGAGTAGTAAGTGCTAATTGTTATTTAGTATTCTACATCTTTCATTTTTTCGGAACAGCTATTGCCAAGTCTAACAGCTACTGGGAAATTTCAAAATGGGTTATACTACTAAAAATAACAAATTTATTCCAACTTTTGTTCTAGACGGCTCATTATTTAAATTACCCATCTTTTTAACAGTCATAAAATATTCTGGAATAATTAATATGGAAATCAGTCGGAAAGAAATATGTCCTTGAGTGATGGTTGTTATAGTCAAATGACTTAAAGTCTGAATATTCATGGAGTTCATCGATATTCAACTGACTTGGGGGAAAAGAATACTTTTATCTGAAAAGTCCCTCTTTATAAAATTAATATTTTACTTCTTGGCATCTAATAGGCATACATATATATATAATATATATATATATATTATTTTGTTGCTCTATCGATGGCGCTTGATATGCAGCTGGTTCCCTACTGGATTATCCAGTAATTTGCAATATTCAATGCACCTGCATAATATTATTCACAGTCACTTAAGACGAATTTCCTATTCCAGCTAATGTTTTGTCACAGATTGCCAAGAAACACTGACAACAAAGAAAATTAGATTATCTAACATCCATTTTCATTGCATTCAGAAGGAAAATTAACATAACCACTTTAGGTACGATTTTTATTTTCACTAACTATATATAGTAAGTGAAAGTATTGCGATCGTAAAAATTTTCGAATTCCATTTTCCAACAGAAATACACCTTTTAAGGTCCCCTGAGTCAAATAACCAGCCCAAAAAGGTCTGTGTGTGTCCGTGTCCGTGTGTGGTAACTATCGGGCGGAAAAGAAAAGTCCTATGAAACTGAAATTTCATATTTAAGTAAAATATACGCCCGAGACGTTACAAAACCTTTTTCATCAGAATGAGCTTACCAGAAGATCCACTTTATACATGCCATTTCTCACTTTATTTTGATTTTCTCCAAAACGGTTCCGACAATTTTGATTAAACTCGCTATATCGATTTAAAATTTAATGGACTTTAATAATATGTAGGTTTCATTCTGATTAAAAAGTCTGACAGGGCTTAAATGCCGATATTTTAAATTTTCTTCCTCTAATGTACCTTTAATGTTGTAGATTCTATAAAAATAACCATACTGTCTTGTTAGCACTAATAAATAACAGCTAAATATGTAAGTTGTGCGAATTTGAAAAACAACTAAAGGAGGAAACTGAAAACAATTTTGTTAAAGCAATTTTTGTTTTTGAACATACGAACAATAATACACAAGTATGATATACCGTTGGAAAGCTAAAGATTTTAGAATAAATATTTTATTATACACAAGCTTTTAAAAGTTAATAGAGAGTGGGGAAAAAGCTGATAAAACTAACTGATTATTGTAGATAATAATATAATAGATTTTTTTAATAAAACACATGTTTCTATAGAGATTCCATTTAATTAATTCATTAATGGTTTCACTCATTTTAATCTCTTACTGTACTAGAAAATTCTTTAATCGATTTTAAAAACGGAGGTAAGTGAAAGTCGTGTGTTGCCCGCACCAGATTTTTTCCTTCACGCTGATAACAATATTGCACAACATTGTTGCATACTATTTCGGACGTCAAGTTCAAATACTTAGTAAACGAAACGAGGTTTCTGCCTCAATAAAATGGAAAATTATCAGTGAATTTGTGATACAGAAGTGAAAGGATTAAGATGGATTAAATGTTCTTGGTTAATCATAGATCATAAGGGAATAATAAATTTATACAACAATAATTCTATTGTTTAAACGTCTCATATTTTTAATTTTACAGTTTTCTTTTCAAATAGATTAAATCTTGTCAAAAAATGTCTTTCTTTGAACTCTGAATGTAGGTAATTATGCAAGTTTATATTATTATATAAGTCATTCTAAGCTAACTGCAAGAAAAAAAATCATTAAATTAACAAGTACGGTATGTCCCACTCGAGTTACTCGTTTACTCCAGTGTCCAAAAGTTTTAAATCCTATTGTCATAAAAAGTTAAGTTAAAATGTTTTTGAAGGATTTTAAATAATCAAATTACCATTTATTTATTTATATCCCATCCTACAAAAGGTAAATCGCATCCCGGTAACTACCATTCCTACCATTATGCCAATATACACTTGTTTCTTGTCCTCATTTAAATTTCTCCTTTTTCTAACACTCATTATCCCAACACAGACGCTCATTGAATACAATTTTAAAATCATATTTTTTATTGGAAGTAATCAACCATTATAATGACCGAACCTCTTCCTTTGACTTTCACATGCTTATATATGGAATTTATATAGCAAAGAAAAGTATTGTAATCGTGAAAAAATTCGAATTATAGTTTTTAAGGTGAATACTCGTTACAGGGTCAGATGAGTCCAAATAACCAAGTCCTGCAAAAAAAATTGTGTGTGTGTGATCACCACGAAAACGAAAAGTCGTATGAAACTGAAATTTAATATTTAAGACAATCATACCCCTAAGATGCTTTACCAACGTTTCCACCGCATCGGCTTCCCGAAAGTTGAAGATTTTCTTAAAATAAATATCTAAAGTTTTTGATTAAATTCGCTATATGATGTAAAACTACGTAAATTCATCCAGATAGTAGTAACTGTCTGACAGGGCTTAAATGTCGATATTTTAAATTTTCTTCTTTTAAAGTCTCTTTAATTTTATATATTCAAATAAAGTAACCACATGATCTTGTTAGTAATGATAAAAAACGGGCATATATATACTCGTATATATATTATTGAACGAATTTGGGATAGGACAAAAATATTTTTTTGTGTAATTTTTGTTTTTGAACAGTTTAAAAGTAATAGAGATGTAAAATGTACCGTTGAAAGCTTATTATTGTAGAAGGAATATAATAGGGGTACTCACTACGTTTGCATGCATGCTATTTGTGTTATTTTGCTAAACCCGTCGAGTTTCTACAGTTATTTCCTGTATAAAATTGATCGGTTTAGCACAATAGCACAAATAGCTGCTATAGCAAACATAGTGAGTACCTCTAATGTTATAAAAATAGTTGTGAAAGGTAATGGAGAGTGTTGAAAAGTAGATAAGACTAAGTAGTTATGGATAATGATAAATTAGATTGTTTAATAAACCATATGTTTTTATTAAAATAATGTAATTAATCTTTTTACCCCCTATTGTGTCTTAAAATATTTAAATTAATTTTAGCAAATGATGTAAGGGAAGTTTTGTTTTGTGCGCACCAATTTTTTTTAGTTCAAAACAACTAAAATAAAAAATACTAATTTTTTTTTCTCTTATTACAGATATCTTCTCTATTATTTGTAACATTTATGTTATCCTTAAGGGTTTTCTTGAGTCCCAGAATAAATTTATTCTACTCTTTATATAATAGAACAATGATTGAAGTAGGTTAATGAAGCGATAAAGTGTTGAAAGCAAGTCGTCATTTAATATGGAAAAAAATAAACTAATTATCCTAGACAATAAAATTATATTTTATTAACTAAAATTTAAAAAAAATATACTTCTATAATTATTTTAGAAAAAGAATAAAATTCTTTATAGCTTGCTAAAAGGCTTATTCTCAAATGAAAAATAATGAGGGTAATAACCCGCATCTGTCAACAAGGTGTGTGTGCTAAATGTGCTTGCTAAATAAATTATATGCTTTAAAGGGCTTCTAAGGCGAATCAGAAATTTCGGAATTTAATAGTTCCCCTAGAGTCACAAAATATTCTCTATGCTCCTAATCTGTTTAATATTTTGGACAGTTGTACGACTTTTTTTTTGTCAATAAATTACTTAAAAATTTATTTACAGATTCCTTCTTGTTATGACTTGTTTTTAAGTAAAGGGGCTTAGAGTGAAATGCATACAGAGAAATTCACATTGGTTCTAATTTAATTTAACCAAATAAAATTTATCGAAGATAAAGAATCAACAATGGAGCTTGGATATTGCAATAGATTAGGACCATGGTGAAAGTCAAACTTTTTTAAAAATTACTTTTATGGTTATAAAACATTTGCCACACAAAAACTAATATTTTATATAAAATAGATATAATAATGTTTAAAAACATTTTTTTTTCAAATGGATTGCACAATTCACTGCAAAAATATGAAAATTTCGCTATGTTGTAACCAAATATCGGGCATAATAAAAATGTGCTTTGATACTAAGCTCTGGATTTTGTTAGATATTACTGAGTAGCCCACTTTAGCGAACGAGCTAGGCAGAATTTAAAACTATTTTTTATCCCTTTCATAATATCTCAACAATAACATCTTATTTTTAGTTATTCAGAATGGTATTAGGAGTACAGTAATTTTTAAATTAGATAAATACAACAATTATTAAGCAATACTAATTTTAAAAGATTCTAATTTTAAAAAAAATCTATTTAATTCATTTAACAATTATGAAATCAACTTTGATTATATGATTGTCTACAGTTAATGCAAAGAGTTCCTAAGCAAAGCCCAGTATGCTGCATCGATCTAAAAGTCAATTGTATAAAAGAAAGAAAAAAAAAAAAAGAAAAGAGACAGTGCTCGATAAAATGTACCAACCCTAAAAACTATATATTTTTTTTAAAAACTCTTAGAACTATAATACTTAAGATGAAGGCGCAAGGAATAATAAAATCGTATTTATCATTATTACAATTTTTCTATGAGTACACTTTTTTTCAAGACCTCATCAACTTGAAATGTATACCAATAAAAATATATCTGACATAAAAGTATTTAAATTTTATTTCGGAATTCTAAAATGTAAAACTGTACTTTTATTACTTAAAGTAATTGTTCATCTTAATATTCATCTTATAAATTATACTTTATAAGATACGGGGTAATTCATAACTCTTCTGTAATTTGCATTTAGAATGATAAAAAAATTTCAATTTAATTTTATTGAGGTTTTCAGTTGTTTTTTTTTTATTGCAATTTCATTAGGTATTTTAGTCACCATTATTGTGATAACCAAAATGTTAAGGATTTAATTATAATTAAGGATTTGAAATTATAATTTTTAACGTTAAGAATATTGCTATAGGAAAGAATTGGTATTGGAACTGTGTTATAGCAACCCAATTAAGTTGGGCAGCATCATTTTGTTTATTTATACTCTTTCCGATGAGGCCCAAGAAAGCCAGAATGAAAAATTTAAATATTACTTATTGAATGTAAATATAAATATAATAAAAATATAAATATATACTATATTTTATATTTATTTTTATATTTTATTTTATATATACTATATACCATATTTGACCACAATAGGTAAACATCTCGTCTAGCTACAAAATAAGACGTTTTCAATATTATGATGATATCCTCGGACCCTTAGATACGTTTTTCAAGACCAAAACTAAAAGTTAAGAGCCTTCTGTTTAGTGATTACCGAAAAAAGTTTGTTGAAATGAGTGTAACTGAAAACTTTAAATATTTTTTTAGTGTAAAGTGAACTTTATTTTATTGTTTTAATTTTGAATGTTTCAATATTATATGGAAAAACAAAAAAAAACAGAACATTAATATTATTATACAATAATTAATATATGATGTTATTGTTTGAGATATAGAAAAGAAATACATTGAACAGTGAATACTCAGGCAGTAGGTACATAGATATTTTAAAACAACCACTTGAGTATTCACTGCTCAATTTATTCTTTTCTATATCTCTAACAATAACATCATATATTAATTAATGTATAATAATATTAATGTTCTGTTTTTTTTGTTTTTTCCATCGTTAAGGCATGATTATGAGAACAATAAATTCTCGAAACGTCGCATAGATAAAATTGTTTATTCATTGACTGAAACCTGAGAACAACAGAAACTTAAGATTATCAACAGTCGAGAACTGATCAAACAATCTAAATATTATTCACTAAAAAAACTAAAAATAAATGTGGGGTGGGTCCATAAAAAAATACCCATTCATTTATATCTATCAATATAGGTTCGCCAAGAACTTGTGGGTAAGATCCCCCATGTATTTATGGGCTAAGATGGACTACCATCACATCTGATTTATTGTAATATGGGGCTGAGGCACGTTGCGGGATTTTTGTAGGTCAAATTGACTCTATTTTGAGACCAATTAAAGTGTTCGGTGACCCAGAAATATAGTTTGATCCAAAGGATACGTTTATTTTTTTTTCAAATTTCTTAAAACTGAAATTGCGCAATCCTTGGGGTTTTTCCGAATTACTAAGGTTTTGGGCCACTATGCGGCGTCCACTTATTTAAAAATACATATATGTTATTTTTCTCCCAATCAGAGTTATCGAGTTCAGCAGTTGGTTTGAGCGCTGTACATTAGATTATTATTAAATAAGTTCCCCGCGACGATGTCCTTAATCAAACTTACAATTGGAGTTTGAGATGCAGAGATCTCAGTGGCAGAAGGAGCTTGTAATTTGCATCCCAATCCAACTGCAAGCCAAGCCCTTTTTAGAGTGGCTATTAATAAACTTAATTAAATTCAATTGGTTTCTCGAACTGGGTCTTGCTACCCTTCGCCAATCTCCAGCCTAGGTGGAAATATTAATTGCCTAAAGGAATTTCAAATTCCTACTACTTTTTCCTGCCATTTTATTTCATTTAGTCTTAAAAAAAAAGTCTATAAATTTGATTAAGCATTAAATTCTTTCAATCACTTTTTATTCTAATAACTTTTCACAGCAAATACTCGATGTTTTGAAATTTTGTAGATTTTTATATTATTTTGACCCAATAGATTATCCATTTTTTCATTTAGATGTAAAGGATTCTGCACCATATGGTTAATGCTGCGATTTTGGTTTCATAATTTGGTTATATTCTTGTCCATTAATTAAATTAACCATATTGTCATTTTTCATATATGGAGAATTAAAATCAATCCTAATAAATCCCATCAAATTACCTTTACCCTTTGTCGTAAACCAATGACTACCTGTTCCACTGTATCCTTTAGCAACATTCCACTAAACGATGTTGAACAGATCCGTTACCATGGACTCCATTTAGACTAGCGCCTTACTTAGAATCCTCACATTAGACTGAAACGACAAGAAACTGCCTAGATACCGCTTACTACAACACTGACTCGAAAAACGATCATAACTGTCTATTTACTTCAAAAGACTCATTTACATAACCATTATCTAACCTATTTGGACCTATGATATTGAGCTATGGGGTCTACTAAACTATCAAACTCCTCCCGTATCTAATCCAAAATCCTACGAAAAACCTCAACGCTCCTTACTTTGTAACTAATAAACTCATCCATAGAGACCTAAATAACCCACTGGTTACAGCCTTAGCCCGCGATAGATACACCTTTAATTCCAAACTACCTGCCCACTCAAACACGCTTGTCGGTAACCTCTCAACTACATCTATTCCCAGTAAGCCTACGAGGCGCCTGGAAAGACGATGGCCTCGAGACCTGCTTATAAAATAAACTTTGAAGTGCTACCACTGGGTAGCTTCTTAACGTGTCTATACATAATTATTAATGTATCATCTATTTTACTTATTTTATTTGTAATTACAGTTGTAAAAAAACAATAAAAAATGATTTAAAAACAAAATTAACCGTATAATTCTTCCAGTCACGTTTTATTCTTTTGACAAATTATATACTCGAGGGTTTTCCCCCATTTCAAGATTTCTATATTATTTTGAATCAATAGATTGTCCATTTTTTCCTTTAGATGTGAAGATTTCTTGATTATGGTTAATGCTGCTATCCATATTATAATACGGCTCATTCTATTTTTTTTTTTTACTTTAGGAAGTTATATTATTATTCATAAATTTAATTAAGCATTAAATTCTTCAAGTCGCTTTTTGTTATTTTAACGACTTTTTACAATATAGATATAATCTGTGTTTTTCATAAAAATAAATTATTTTTTTGAAGTTTCGAAAATTGTTAAAATTAATTGGCGTATGTTATTTTTTCCCTATATCGATGTTAATGACCGTACATAGAAGCAATTAATCTGAGATTGAAATGTTAAGTAATTGAATGATTGAATTCTCTAATTGCTCATTGTCTATAGTTATAGTCGGTTTACAATATTCAATTAAGTCTGCCCTCCTCGGGGTATAGTTGAGTAATCAAACTGTTTGACCCTCCAACCTCCTATCAGAATTCATTACCAAATAATGATCATTTATTAGGAAAGTTTAATAACTATTTCAACAATTGTCTAACTTTAAATTTATATATATATATATATATATATATATATATATATATATATATATATAAGGTTATATTTAGAAATTTAAAATAATCATAGACATCTATCATATGAGTAAAAAATCAGGATTTTTGAAAAAAATAATAATTCACGTGAATACTACATAAATCAATAGACCAACATGAAAACCTCATCCCTTAGCCATTTTCATTTTAATTTTATCTATTTTCGAGTGATCAAATAAGCATCGTAATCAACTCTTAATCCGAGACAATTGAGGAAATTTATTATAAAACTTCGTCAATTTTCAAGCCAATTATTTCTTAAATAAACGGTTTTCCATCGATCTATTAACAGTGAAAATAGAAGAAAAACATTCTTGTTAAGACGTCGCTATGTGCTGATTATTCTTCATGACCAGTATTTAGATATTTTCGACTATAAATTAATTTTTAAAATTTGATAATTTCATCTTTTCACCCTTATAATTTTTTAAGTATCCATATATATATGTATGCCTATGATTATTTTAAATTTCAAAATATAACCTTATATATATATATATATATATATATATATATATATATATATATACATATATACTATGAATAAGTTATATTAGGATGTAAAATTTATTTCCTAAGGTAACTATTAATAACTTAAAACAAATAAAATGTATTATAGATATTATAATATAATACAATTACAATTAATATATAACTATATCTGTTCCTGACTGAAGTTTAATTAATATAAATAAAAATAATGAAAAATCGTTTATATCCAACTATAAACTTTATGACGTTAGGTCATCTGAGAATAGTGGCTAGCACCTTTTATACCTTTTATGCCTAAGGTAGTTGGTTTCAACCAGGCCATAGGATTTTTTTAGGTAGTAAATAATCCTTGCTTATATCTTTCCTTGGATGCGACGTAAAATGAGCCATTCCGTGGAGATGTCTGGAAATTATTAAAGATCTCAATCCGAATTAAACCTGACAGACAAGATTTAGGACCCCCACTGCATAATCGTACGACTAGCCACAGAAGATTAAAAGTGACTTTAAATTAATAGAAAAACTTTACACCGTTAATATTAAAACAAATATCTGAAAAGTTATTTTTCAAATATCTCTAATTCCAGGCATTAGTGCTATAAGACTAACTTTCCAACTACCCACACGAATTCCTGTAACTAAAAATATATAATTTTTCATCATATTCACCATATTATTTCTTCAATTTTCAGTTTATTCGAGGGATAAAGAATCCGTCAGAATGGAAGTGGATTCCCTGATGAGAGCCAACAGTTGTTGGATATCGATGGTTTTGAAGTCAACGCGATAAGTTTATTTTCATGTCAGGGCCCAGTCGTTTTGATCCTTTCAAATTTTCATTGATTGTTCTATATTGGGAAGAGCCTGGATTTGCCAATACCACTTCAGTTTTTGGATTTATAAACATATTATACTTAGATCGTGAATAAAATCAATCAAATAGAAGTTGTTTAGTAGGTGAAAAATGTATAATTATCGAAATGGTTGGTTTGGAAGTTTTTCTCTTGAATATTTCTGTCACAAATTCACTAGTTTCGATTATGATAACTTTTAGGTGTTGTTAGTGTCGTAACATGACATATGGAGCACCGTAGATCAACGTTTACTGAAGTAAATCTCTATATTTGGAATGTTTTATTTAACCTATATTTTTAACTTTATAAACAAGAATCAGGCCTCAATGAGTATAACTTTATAGCAGGCGGAGTTGTCAAACAAATTCGCACAAGAAGTTATCATTTAGATGTGAATTTTCTTTCATCATGTTTAATTTAAAGCTTAGTATATTATAATTTATTAAACAAAAAGAAATGATGAACTTTCACAGATATATACCCCCATAACGTAAGTTTAATTACTACTTCAATAGTTTTGTAACGTTAAAGTTATGTATAAGGTTATATTTTAAAATTTAAATTAATCATAGACATCTATCTTATTAGTAAAATATGACAAATTAAAAAAATCTACTAAGTTATTTTTGAAGAATGAGAAAAATATGTAATGAGTTTTACAATCAGTAAACCACAATAAATAAAGTTAAAAAAAAGAAAATACACACACACACACATATATATTTCGTCAAGTTTGAAATTATGAGAGATGTGATTCCCATGCACATGGTTATTATAAAAAGTAGAGGAAAACGAAGAAAAAGAAAATATTTTCGAGACGAAGACACCGTGATGAACTAAGAAAAGAAAATAGTATATATGCTTTGTTATAATATTGTCCGTAATGAGCCTTTGTAATAGACCAATAAAAATCATCCTATTCACTTCTCAAAATTGAAGGTCTTACGTTACAAGCAGAATCCGAATGAAAAAAAAAATAGTCTGTTCACCGCACGAATTAGTGTATGCCAAAAGAAAAATCATAAATTCTCTAGTCAGTTCTATACGATAAAGATACAAATTCTTTACAAAACCACACACACACACACACACATATATATATATATATATATATATAACTTAAGTTCAACGGAGAAAATTATAATAAAAAAAAGGAAATTAGGGAGGAGAAACAACACTTACGCTTGCTGGATAACAACTGATTTATTTGTCCTTTTAATCCTCTATTTATACTTTATCACATGTTTACATTTACAGGAAATAGGATTAAGCTCTATATTGGTAGTTATCTTATCTTAACTCCCCCCTGCCAGTTTACGAACACTCCTCGTAAACTCTACAAGGGGAAAAACAGAAAATAAAAATAAATAAAAAATACAAAAATATCAAAACAAAAGTACATACCCGACAACACTGCGAACTTACAAACTAGAAACCTTACCAAATAGTAAACTTACAAACTAGATTAAACCGAAAACAAGAAACGAAAAACAAAAAGCTTCGAAAACCAAAACAAAACACTCACTCGAGATTCTGAAAAACTAACAGAAAAGAAAGAAGAAAAAAAAAAAAAAAAAAAAAAAAAAAAAAACACTCGGAAGAAAACTCAACAAAAGAATCCAATACTCAGAAAACAGACATCAAACTCCCTTGGGAGTGGCCACAGAAACAGAGGATACCTAGGCGCGATCGACTGCAGAAGGGTCTTCCCTCGCAGGGAGCTTCAACTGTTCGATATGAACCGTCCGCCTCTTCCGGGGATCCGCTAAACACTGAATGGTGACAACATTATGTTCGCGAATAACCACCACCCGAAACGGACCCTCATACCGAGCAACTTCCTTACTCCGATTCGAACCGATCCTTCGATACACGATAGAACCGATGCGAAGATCCTCCATCCGATCGCGAACGCGAAGGTTGTCCGTGGCCACACGGCGACTCTTCTCCGCCACCAACTTCCCGCGCACCTTCCCCAAACCTTGACGAGAGCCGCGCGGTTATTCACCAGCACGTCGGATAAAGCTCCCTCCGCCGCTGTGTCCCCGTAATCCCTGCGCCGATTTCGCAGACCAAAAAGGATTTCAAATGGCGAAAATCCCGTCGCCGCATGGACCGAGTGTTTATACGCCGCCACGGCCCGAGGCATTGCTACATGGGGTTCCAATCCTTGATCCACCTGATACACCCGAAGATGGTCTCCAAGCGTACTGTGCAGCCGCTCAATGCCGCCTCGACTCTTGGGGTGCCCCGGGGTATTAATATGCCACGCGACATCTAGGGCCTTCATTGCCTCCCTCACCTGACTGTTGTCAAACTCCCGGCCCCCGTCCGAGGATATCCGATCAGGTACTCCATAAAACTGAAACCATGTCCGGAGGGCTCCTAAAACGGCTTCTGAGGAACGGTCCGGCACGAGAGAAGCCATGGCAACCTTGCTAAAAAGGTCTAACACTGTAACCCATTTGTAGCCCCGCCACGTAAACGTATCCACCTGTAAATCGCACAACGGCGCATCAGAGGTGGGCGTAACCTCCTGTAACCCCCGCGGCGGATGGCGGTCATATTTCGTGACCTGGCAAACCTCGCAGGCCCCGACAACCTCCGCGATGGTCCGGCGCATCCCCCACCAAAAGTACCGACGCCGCAATGCCTGCAGGGTCTCGGGTTCCCCCCGATGATTGGTCTTTCCCTGGTGGTATGCCAGGGTGACCTCCCGCTGCCGTTCCGGGTTCGAAACCGTCTCGACCGACAACGTACAACGCACGAGAGTTCGATCAATCCCGATCTGCTCGCGAGTCCAGAGCCGCTTGATTTTGTCCCAAATCGTCGCGTTCCCGACATACAGGAAGTACGTCTTTCCCGGCTTAGATGCGTCCTGGAGCGCCCTACAAATTTGTTCATCACGTACGCCAGGGCTCGACCAGATTGTAGTAATGCGTGACTTGCCTTATCTCGTGTATTCCAACTTTAATAGGCCTGATGTCCGAGTCTTCCACACAATCTGTCGCCTCTTGTCATTAATGATCTCCTCCCGCTCCTCCATGTCCGCCCCACGCTCATCTGACGGGCTAGCTTGCTCATCAGATACCTCTGCACTGCCATACTCCGGGGTACCGCGCCCTCCTTCGCCCTCAGGTGTCCACTCGCGAAGGAACTGTCGAACACCCCCGGACGGCCCACCCTCCTCTTCCTCGATCGCGTTAACCACCAGCGCTCGCGACAGCCAGTCCGCCACAACGTTATCGCGGCCAGGTTTATATACAACCTCCATGTTATATTGGCTGAGGAACTCCTTCCACCGGGTTACGCGCGCCGAGGATTCCTTGAGGGTACCGACCCATTGGAGGGGCCTATGGTCCGTGTGTACCTTAAACCTCCGCCCAAACACGTAAGGACGAAAATGCTCTACCGCCCATACGATCCCCAAGAGTTCCCGCTCCAACGCACTGTATCTGCTTTCTGCCTCAGTGAGACGCCTACTTGCATACGCTACGGGACGCTCCCCTTCTGGTCCGTCCTGGGAAAGTACGGCCCCCAGCGCATACTCACTTGCGTCGGTGGTCACTGAAAAAGGCCGGGTAAAGTCTGGGAATGCCAAGACAGGTTCCTCCTGCAACCGCGCCATGCACTGACGGATGTTTTCCTCCATGGCGGGTGTCACTACAACGGTCTGACCCTTCTTGAGGAGGTTATTGAGAGGAACTAGATACCGCGCCATATCCGGCACGAATCGCCTGTAATAATTAAGCGTACCTAACAGCCGTCGAATCCCCTTAACGTCCCGTGGGATCGCCATGTTCCGGATTGCCGCCACCTTCTGGACATCCGGTTTCACACCCTCCTGGGATATCGTGTGGCCTAAAAAATTTATTTCCGACCTACCCAACAGCGACTTTTCTCCCGATAGTTTGAGTCCGAATTGCCTGATACGATCAAAAACGCTGCGCAGGTGAGTGACGTGTTCTTCCTCGGACCTACTAAAGATCAAGAGATCGTCCATGTAGACCTGGCAGACCGCCTCATCGATCCCTCGAAGAAACTCGTCCATCAGCCGCTGGAATGTGATGGGCGCGTTTTTCAAACCGAACGGCATTCGCGTGAACTCATAATGCCCGCGCTCGAATGAAAAGGCCGTCTTATGCCTATCTCTTGGGTGCATTTGAATTTGATGGTATCCGGCCTTCAGATCTAAAGTGCTAAACACCGTAGCCCCACTCAGACGGTCCAGGATGTCCTCGAACCGGGGTATGGGATATTTCTCGTCTACTGTGTTTTCATTCAGTTTCCGGAAGTCCACAACCACCCTATATTTTTCCGGTCTCCCGTCGCCCGCGCTCTTTTTCTTCACCGCCCATAGAGGGCTGTTATAAGGGGACGTACTATCGACGATTATTCCCTGACGCTTAAGTTCATCTAATTCCTCCCGTATGTGGCGACGTAACGCTTGCGGATATCGGCGTTCCTTGACGTATGTCACTCGCTCCTGTTTCAACGGGATTTCATGGGTTGTTTTCCCAGTGACTCCCAATATACCCCCCTCCTGGAAGAAAATATCTTTATATTCACGGAAAAGGGTTTTCCTCCAATCTTCTGCCTGGTTTATTGCGCCTAATTGGCCTAACCCGTCCCTCTGCGCCCATTTTCCCCTATACGACTTTTTCCCTATCCGTATCGCCCATTCGCTGCTCTTACTCCTTATCCTGGTTCCCAATTTCCCTAATAAATCGCATTCGATTATCCCTCCATATTCCCGCGGCATACTCTCAACCACGTGAACCACTAATTTATCTTTCTCCAGTCCCCAACGACTGAGTTCAATTTCTATTTCTCCTTCCACCCTACACGGGCCGCCCAGAGTAATGAGTCTACATTGGCAAACCTTCGGTATCCTCTTTTCTTTACATAGGCCCTCAATCATTTTCCCTGACATCACTGTGTGGGAGCTACCTGTGTCCACTAAACACCACGCTCCCCGCGCGACCCTTATTATAGGCAACCTACCGCACAACCCTCTAATATTATTCACCACTGCGCGGTTGCCTCTCTCCCCACACTCACCTCATTCATCATGACGTCTTCTGCTCCCAGCTGCTCCTCGATGCCCTTCGCTCCTCCTCACGCTCCCAGCTGCTCCTCGACGCCCTTCACTCCTCCTCACGCTCCTTACGTCTTCCTCTCTGCTGTCTCCTGGTTCGCTCCTGTCCTCATCCGTCTCTGATGAGTCCGAAGAACGCGCTGAATCCGATGTGGTTCTGGTATTCCTCCACACCCTTTGAGCATTGACTTCCATGGGCTCTCCTCTGCCCGTGTCTCTGTTTCTACTCATGTACGGACACTGTCGAGCGATGTGTCCCTCTGTTCCGCACTCAAAACATCGAGTACGTGGACATTGAGCTACGAGATGGCCAATCTTTCCGCATCCGTGGCACTTTCGGTCTTCCTTGCGAAAGCCCTTCCTCTCCCTTCCTTGTCTCCTGTCTCTAGGGGTACCTCTCTCTCTCCCGTAAGACTCCGGCATCTTCCTCCTCCAATTTTCTGGCCTATTCCTATGGGGTTCAGTCCTCCTGTAGGGCACCTTTGTCCACTCCATTTCGACTTCCCCGTACCTGGACTCCTCCTCTCTCGCGCTCGCATCCACCATCTCCTGAGCGCATTCGACGAATGTCCTATCCCGGGGGAGGCCTTCTTTCTTTCCCGTCTCTCTGGCCAATTGGACTTTCAAAATAGTCGAGAGAAAACCCATCCTACCTTCCACCTCTTCTGTGCAGTGCGCTTCTCTCAACTTCTCCGTTATCCGATTATATCGAGCCAGTAATATCCCAGCATACTGACCGCTCGTCTGGTGTGGTCGCTTTGTCTCGCGGAACATCTGGAATATATCCTCTTCCGGAGCCCACCTGCCTCCTCCAAATGCCTTCTTCAGCCGATCCTTAATAACGACCCACGGCGTGTCTTCATCAGCCTGTATTAGATTTAAAATCTGCCTACGGACTCGGCACACCAGGGCTGCCCGAAGCGATACGGCATCTTGTGAGTCCATCAGTCGTTCCTCTAATTTCGCTTCTATGCTAGCCATGATTCTGTCTCCTCCCTTTAGAAAATGGTTAAGATCACCAACCTCGCCGTCGAATCGTTCGAGTTCCGAGATGGCCTTTCTTATGTCTTGTGCTGTTGCCGTCCAAACTTTGACCCACTCCAGCGTGGTTGCGTGAGCCCCTGCCAGTGTTTCCGCCGGTAGAGGGGGCATCTCTGGGGGTACCACCTGCTGTGCCGCCTGAGGTAACACCACGTCTTCTGGTAGTGTGAGAACTGCCGGTCTCAAAAAACCTTCGGCCATGTTTTCCAAATTTTACAAAACGACGGAAAAAGAGAGAAAAAAAAATTAAAACAGAGAAACGCCAAAAATAATTTCAAAAAAAAAACTTTTCTTTCAGTACTCAAAATACTGCAAATAAAGTCCCGGGTTTCGGCACCACTTAAGTTCAACGGAGAAAATTATAATAAAAAAAAGGAAATTAGGGAGGAGAAACAACACTTACGCTTGCTGGATAACAACTGATTTATTTGTCCTTTTAATCCTCTATTTATACTTTATCACATGTTTACATTTACAGGAAATAGGATTAAGCTCTATATTGGTAGTTATCTTATCTTAACTTATATATATATATAAAATTATCGCATTTCATATTAGTTTATTGCCTGTTAACAGCAATATAAATTGTTATACGATAATATAGTTATTTAGTATTTTTTACCAATAGTGTAATATTTTTCAGAAAAAAAATAAGTATAATTTTCTAAATTTTTTCTTCTTGAACTTTGCATTCATTTTTATTTAACACCATTTAATTGCTTGGATTTACATTCATGTTGTGTGTAACCTCATTGTATTTTTTTTTTTTTTTTTTATGATTACCAATCTTACAAATTTAACAAAAGGCTAAAATTATTGTTCTCTTATTTATTTTATTTAGTGGATTATATAAATTATTACAATGCGAATAATAATTGGGTATGCTACCATTTTGCATAAAATTTAAGCCGTCTCGTATCAAATTGCGTTTGCGGACACAAAAAGAGTTGTTGAGTTAGCCCCGAATTGAACCACCCTAGAGTCTTGAGGTGAAATTCCTTACTAAGGAGAACATCCCTACATATCCTTTTCTTTTCTAGCTTGGTTCAGCAATCGAATAATTTTTGTTATTGCATTAATTAACAGTTGTAAAAATTTTCTAACTAGACTCCAGAATTTCATTTCTTTCTGAGAACTTTTACTATGTTTACATTTCAATAATCTCCAATATGAATTATTAAATAAAAATATTTTTCAAGAAATTTAATTAAAAAATTAAAGAAAATGTTTAAATCTTTGCTGGTCCATGTTATTACAGACATTATAAAACCATCACATTTGTTTGACATTAGATAAAAAAAATACTAGAATTGAGATGTCTATCACCTTTTTTTTTTTTTTTTTTTTTTGATTCAGTGAAAAGTTGTTTATGAAATTAAAATGAGACTTGCTTACATTGATTTTAGGTGTACAAATTACCAATAATTTGCTAAATATTAGACTTTACAATGTAAAATATGACTACTAAGAAAATGAAAAAAACAAATTAACGTCCTGTTTCATCATCAATAAACCGAACCTCAATTTTTATTTTAAATATTTTATTGATATTTACAACTGTACATACAATATATAAAACAAGTAAATGGGCTAATTTACACTTATGGGCGTTTACACTTATGTGTAATGACATTTACACTTATGTCTTGTGAAGAAACTACCCAGTGGTAGCACTTCAATCCTCAATTAATGTGTGATTTGTAACCGAAGAACAATATTTAAAAAGGTTATTTTTATGAACATATTTGCTTTAGTGTTATATTAACGTGACTATCATTAAGATTATTTGGAATATTTCTGATTATGGTATTAAGAATCCTGATTATGGTATTAAGAATCCTGTGAACTACGGTTTCTGCAATGGAATGTAAATGGGATTAAAGTAAGGAAACCTGACCTCGAAATCCTCCTTCGTAATAGCCAAAGTGACGTTGTCTGTATACAGGAGACGCACTTGAAAACCTCAGAAATATTCAAGATAGCTGGGTACAGCGTAATGAGGAAAGATTTTACTACTGGACTGATAGCCTGCGGTGGTGTTTGCATTTTAATAAAAAATGATATTCCTTTCCTCCCGGTCCAAATCAACAGTAATCTCCAGGCAGTTGCCATCAGAATTCTGGCATGCCCATTGGCACTGACAGTCTGCTCCATTTACCTCCCTCCAGGAACTCACGTCACGATACAGCAGCTCGAACAGTTATGCCAACAGCTTCCATCGCCACTTCTTCTTCTAGGGGACTTTAATGCTCATAATCAAGCCTGGGGCAGTAAACTAAATGACATTCGATCTGAAACAATAATACAGATTATGGACACCCTTAGCCTTAACTTGCTTAATAACGGTAACCCCACTTATCAGTGTCCCCGATCTGGAGCCCAATCATGTATAGACTTGAGTCTATGTACTCCTAGCCTTCAGACTACTCTGTCATGGGAAGTACTTAATGACCCTCACGGCAGCGATCATTTCCCCGTATATATTCACACAGCTAGTAGAGTAGCCAACGTGGCGCGCCCAGGGTGCTGGCTGGTGAAGAAGGCTGATTGGTCGCTGTTCCAGGAGTCAGCTAAAATCTCTCAACTTGATGTGAACCTCGACGGGTGTGGAGCTTATAAACAATTCGAGGCTGCATTACTTCGGGCCGCGGAAGTTGCCATCCCTTATCGAGAACCGAGCATGATCTCAATGCAGCCAGTCCCTTGGTGGACTGAGGAGTGCCGCTTGGCGGTACGCAAGAGAAAACAGGCCTTAAGGAAACTGTCTCACAAGCCCTCTCCACTCAACCTGGAAGCCTACAGAAATGCAAGGATTCATGCGCGTTACGTTATAAAAATGCAGAAAAAACGTGCCTGGATAAAATTTCTTGATAACATCAGTTCCAATACCCCTCTAGAACTGTTTTGGAACACGGTTAAGAAACTAAACGGTCGGTTAATACCTGGACCCCCTAAGTTGCTTCAAATCAACCAAGAGGTCGTGTCAGACCCTCAGAGGATAGCTGATGCACTTGGACAGCACTTCTACGATGTATCGGCCTCACAAAATTACCCCCTACACTTCCAGCGGCTCAAGAACGACCGTGAAACAACTCCGTGCAACATATCTATTCCCTCCAGACGCAGCACAAGTACGGCTCTCAACCACCCCTTTTCGGAAGCTGAATTCCAGGTAGCACTAGCCTCGTGCAAAGAAGCATCCCCAGGGCCAGATGGCATTCACGCTAGTATGGTAACCAGCCTCTCAGCTAAGGACAAAATTGCACTCCTTCATATTTTCAATAAGCTCTTTCTAGGAGAGCAATTTCCACTATCATGGAAAGATGCTATCCTGATCCCGATTCACAAGAAAAATAAACCCCCCGATATTGCTTCTAGTTACAGACCCATCTCTTTGACCAGCATTCCATGTAAAATTTACGAAAGGCTAATAGCCAATCGATTGCAGTGGTACCTAGAAACCGAAAATATGCTACCAGCCTGGCAGAGTGGATTCCGTAAAGGACGAAGCACTCAAGACAATCTTGTATTCCTCTCCTCAGAAATACTTACAGCATTTGGAGAGCGCGAACGAGTGTTAGCTGTATTGCTCGATGTTGAAAAAGCCTTCGATCGAGTTTGGAGATGGCTCATCATCTCCTCTCTACAGAAGTGTGGTATTCATGGTCCTATTCTTTCCTTTATTCGGCATTACCTGCGAGACCGGTCGTTCAGAGTGCGTTGCGGAAATACAATGTCATCTCGTTTTGTTCAAGAGAATGGTGTTCCCCAAGGAGGTGTCCTTAGTCCTATTCTATTTTGTTTAGCTTTCAATGGCGTCCTAGGTAATATTCACCCACCAGTCCAGGCACTGCTATTTGCGGATGACCTATTGCTTTGTGTTCGAGGCAAACAAATTACTGAACTCACCAAATCGATGCAGTCTGCGCTCCATACTGTGGAGAACTGGTGTTCAAACAACGGTTTTAAAATTTCCTCAGCCAAATCTACAGCAATCATCTTCGCAAAACGGGCAGCAAACATCTCTCAACCTTTATCTCTTTTAATAGACGGGCAAAGGATAAATGTAGTAGAAAAGGTCAAGTACCTGGGGGTTACGTTTGACAGTCGCCTATCCTGGGGCCCGCACATCCGTGAGGTCAAAGCCTCTTGTATACGAGCACTCAACTTACTTCGGATGGTCACAAACACGGCTTGGGGGGGAGACCGTATGGCTATGCTAAGATTATTTAGAGTGGTTCTACGGAATAGGGTAGAATACGGAGCATGTGCATACGGATCTGCCGATCCGACTCGTCTAAATGCGCTTAGAGTGATCGTTACTACGGGGCTGAGGACAGCCATCGGCGCGTTTCGTTCTAGCCCCATTATCAGTCTCTTCGGCGAAGCCGGGGAGTTGCCATCCCATTATCGCCGACAACAAATGGAGGTTAAATACTTCCTTAAAGTTCTCGCAAACCCTCATCACCCACTAAAACCTCAATTTCTTCTTTCTTTGCGAGAACGGCCGCTGATGCCTACTCTTCCCTCTCGGGTCCACGACGCGATTCTGCCTTTCCGCCAGAGTTTAGAGCAGCTATACCCCATCGGGCCGTCCCCTATACCTCCCTGGTCCGTCCCTTCTATCCATTGTCAACTGTCTCTCACACGACTTCCAAAACTCACGACTCCACCAAAAGTATACCAGCAAGAATTTTTAGAGCTTATCCAAAGGTACCATAATGTTAATGTTTATTACACAGACGGCTCTAGGGGAGAACTAGGCGCTGGAGCTGCAGTTGTGAGTGAGGCCCAAGTTAACATGTTTGCCCTCCCTTCTATATCGAGTAGCTATACCGCCGAAGTAACTGCCATCCTCCAGTCCCTCCTTCTTCGCCAGCAATCTTCCTCTCAAGTAATCATATGCACCCATTCCCTCTCCACTCTCTCCTCTATCCGTAACATATATTCCTCTGACTATCTCATCCAAAGAATTCATACCACACTTGCATCCTTTCCCTCCCGGGTCAACATTGTTTTCTTCTGGGTTCCAGGACATTGTGGGATCTTGGGGAACGATCGGGCTGATTTAGCGGCACGTCACGCGGTTTCCGAGGGTCTTGAACTTCAAGGTGTGAGCCTGCCTGACCTTGTCACTTCAATTCGATCTAGCATATTGGGTTGCTGGCAGCGGGAGTGGGCGGCCCTCGAGAACAATAAGCTTCGCCTTATTCGGCCCCGCGTTGGCCCTTGGGGGTCTTCCTGCCGGCCGTCTCGACGCGAAGAGGTTGTGCTCGCGCGACTTCGTATAGGACACTCTAGGTTGACCCACGGTTATCTCATGGCCCGTGGACATCCGCCTCTCTGTCGATCATGTCAGGTTCCTCTCTCAATACTCCACATCCTCACAGAATGCCGACAATATACCGCTTCACGTATTCTTTTCAACCTCCCCACCGATCTGTCGCTTCTTCTCTCTGATTCCTCTCCTCATATAACTAACATCATTCGCTTCCTAAAGTCAAACCATCTTTACTCTCAGATCTAAACTATACTCTCACTCTACTCCTATAATCATGTAACCTGTGTCTAACGGTGTAAAGGCGAACATGACCCTGGTGGTTGTCGCCTCGAAAAAAAAAAAAAAAAAAAATAAGAATCCTGTTTCTAATATAACTATATTTTTTTTAAATTCAGAATATGTTCTTAATACCTATTTTGAAAATTAGTAGGAGTAACATAGACCCAGTGCTAAATTTGCAGGAAATGGGAACATACAAAATGTGCGCCAGGTGCTGCCTAACTTTTGTTTGTGTAAATGCAACAGTGGCAACGACAATTAAGTTTCCAAGATATTATTACTATTTTTTTTTATAATAATAGGAATATTGATTGTTATATAAATATTCAGGTATTATTTAGAACTGAATCTAATCCTAATGTTTTTTGTTTTTTTTATTAAATTTATTTATAGTAATTTACAACTGTACTAAAGTATACAATAAGTAAATATGTAGAATGAAAATAAAGTAATGAAAATGTCTTGAGAAAAATTTACCCAGTGGTAGCACTTCACTAACTATTTTAAGACAGTAGGTACCGAGGCCACCTTCTTTTCAGTCGCCTTGGAGGGTTATCAGGGATATCAGAGGAAGATAAATTACGGACAAGTGGGTTTGTATGGGCAGGGAGTTTAGAATGGAAAGAGGAGTATCTATCATGTCTGCAACGAATGGGATGTTTAGGTCATTATGGAGGAGTTGATTTGTGATAAAATAAGGAGCATTCTGGATTTTGCGAAGGATTTTGGATTGTAAGGACTGGATGCGGGAAAATTAGATGGTTTCGTAGAGCACCAAAGCTCGATTCCATATGTCCATATAGGTCTGATAAGTGTGATGTAGATGAGACTTTCGTAATATACTGGGAGTTTTGAACGTTTGTCTAGTAAGTGTTGTAGTAATTGATATCTTCGAGCAGTTTCTTGTCGTTTCAGTCTTGTGTGAGGATAATCCTGCTGTTAAGCTTAAGATTGCAACTTATCTTTGTTAATTCTTATTTCAGTTTATAATTAAACAAATCCGGGGAAACAAACGACATTCACTTTCCTCAGCTGTTTAAATCAATTAAAGATCTATTAAATAAACCTAATGTTAAAAAAATGTTTATGTTAATGAAAATAAAATGATAATTCACTTTTGTTGGAAACATATGATTTAGATTAAATTATTTAACAATATTAAATTGTTTAATAGGTCTGTGCCCTATTCGTCACATTAAATTACCTTTTACAACTTTCCATGTCACATAATATTTTTTTCTAAAATCGTTAGCTTTCCAACAGTATATTATATATCTATGTTACTGTTTAAAATACTAAATATTTCATAAAAAAATATTTTGTTTTTGCCCTTTTTTTTCCTTCAGTTCGATTTCAAATTCATTCAATTTGTATATTTAGCCACTTTTAATTAATCTCTAAAAGAACATATAGTCAATTTATTTTTTAAACTACAGAATAAAATGTACTTTAGAGGAAGAAAGTTTGAAATATCTCCAATTAAGCCATGACAGACTATCGCAATCAGAATAAAACCTACATGATATTAAAACCCATTAAATTTTACATCGATATAGTAAGTTTAATCAAAATAGCTTCAGCCGTTTTTGAGAAAATCGTAAAATAGGTGCAAAATGCAAGTTATACAGTAGCTCTTCTGGTTAGCCGATTTTGATGAAAAAATACCTGTAACATCTTGGGCTTCTAGTTGTTTGAAATACGAAATTCCAGTTTCGTAAGACTTTAGTTTTCGTGGTAAACTTATCATAAACGGGCACACACAAAGACTTTTTTGCGCGATTTGGTTATTTTGACTCATTGGACGGGTAAATAATCTGAAACGGTTGTTTACATAAATTCGAAAATATTTCATATATAAGTAAGTGAAAGTAAAATGTCAAGAAAATACTTTCTTCTATATATGTATATATAATATATATATATATATATATATATATATATATATATATATATATAAACAAGTCTAGGTCCATATAAAATAATAATTTAGGGGGGAGACAGGATAACAAAATAACGTGTAACAAATTCAAAACCAACTTTTGCCAAGATACCAATGAGATATGACCATGTTATTTTAGTCTTTAAGTTAAAAGTAAATGTTAACTCTTTACTCAAGATATCTAGCTTTCCAACGGTCTTTTCTCATTTATTTAATTATGAAATTAATTTAAAATGCATATTTAGCCGTTTTTAGAATTAATAATGATGCGATAAGTCTATTTTTTTAAGCCTACAAAATTAAAAGTATTTTAAAGGAAGAAAAAAAAATGTATCGGTGTTCAAGCTATGTCAGACTTTGATCATACTGAAACCTACGCGATAATTTATTTTACATAAAAATCGTTGTTTTGAGAGACCTCTTTGCGCGATTTGGTTATTTTGACTCATTGGACGGCTAAAATAATCTGAAACGGTTGTTTACAGGAATTCGAAAATATTTCATATATAAGTAAGTGAAAGTAAAATGTCAAGAAAATACTTTAATTAATTTTTACTATTGTCCGTGAACCACTATTTCTGTCATAGGAAGTCCGTAAATCCTCTAAAGAATGTCTCTTTGTGTGGTACCTCTCCGTACTTTCCGAAAGGACGGACATGGAAAAAAAAATATAAAAAAAGAGAGGGGGACTCTCCTTTTATCCGAGTCGACAAAAGAGCACAAACGATAGATATATTTAGTGGAAAAGGAAAAGATAAAAGTGAAGAGCCGTCAGAGTAGGGCATGTGTTGGAGGTGTTTAAATTGGCGGGTTGGACAGTGACAGATTGAGCATGTAGGGCACATCTATTTCGCCCTCGCCTCAATCACCTGTACTAATCATAATGGAGAGCTGGGCCCAAGTCATTTTTCATTTGATATAATTATAAAAGCCCCTCTGAAGCTAAACCCATTAAACAATTCCCTCTGCCCTTTATACATTTTGAATAAAGGAAAATATATGTCTTTTATTTTTATCTCAAATGTAAAACTCATTAAAAAAAAAAAAAAAATCTGATACCCACAACACATAACTTTTATTTACCTTGTTACTAAAGTCAATTAAAAAAGTTATAAATAAAAATAGAGTTTATACAGTTTAACACGTTCACGCCGGGGTGACGTTTCGTCTTTTCCTGTTCCGTGGGGCGGGGTGACCCACCGGTGGGACACACTTGTATGTTCCGTGAGCGGGGAGTCACGCTTAACTATCTCGTGGGGAGACGTGCATCACAGGTGGAGTCACTTGTTTTCAGAAAATAAGTTTATTTCATTTTTCTCAATATTAAATGTTGTAGAAATTATCAAGCATAAGTGGATATAATTAGTTGACCGTTGAGAATTACTGAAGGAATTAGTCCGGGTAGCGGTCATTAAATGAAACAAATGAATAGTTTCAACTAACAACAATAAATATCAAATAACAATAAAATAGTTGAAACTATTCTTTTGTTTCATTTAAAGACCGCTACCCGGACTAATTCCTTCAGTATCAAGCATAAGGTTTTTTTTTTTATTAAATATTTTATAACTTTCAACATGCTCCTTCAAAGGACCCTTATCGGTTGTTGTTGTTTGGGGTTTTGAGGCGTAAACCCCAGGGGTCATAAACGCCTGTAGTTCTCTTTAAGTATAAATAAATCAAAACTAATACACTAGGCGTATAATAATTAGATAAAATAGTAAAAAAAAAATTATTAAAAAAATAAATAATATAAAAATAAATTAAATTAAAATACTATATTTTATTAAATAGTAGGTGACTCTTGAGAAATCTGAATAGCGCCGAGATGTTGTTTTCATTATCGGAGAGTATGAAGGATATATTAGGTCTAAGCCCAAATTTGTTTAAACCTGTCCTATAAGAAGGACATTCTTCTAAAATGTGGCTGATAGACAGTATAGTGTTACAATGTTGGCACTTAGGAGGTGGCTGCCTGGTAATGAGATGAAGATGGGTCATGTTAGTGTGGCCAATCCTTAATCTGGCCGGGATAACTTCCTCTCTGCGGCTTGAGCGACATGATGAGGACCAAGGCCCCACTTTTGTTTTGACGACTTTCAGTTTGCTAGTAGGACTCTCGTCCCACATGGACTGCCATGCAGCCGATATTTCCTTTCGGAGCGGCTGAGACATATCTCGCGGTGTTGGAATAGCTACGCCTTGACCCGGAAGCGTGGGGCTCTTATCAGTCAATTTCATTTGAATACTCTTCTTAAAGAATTTTATTTAGCTGTGCGTGATTTATTTTCATAATTTTATCCCCATAATATGATATAAGAATATAATATATTATATAAGAATTATTTTTAATAAGAAATAATAATAAAAGAATTATTTTTAATAATAAATAATAATATAAGACTTATTTTTAATGTAATAAGAATCTTTTTTAAGTATTTCCATAATTACTCCTTCAAGTCATATGTGTATGTCAAAACTGTTTTCAGAACAATATCGCATTGGAGGTTGGAACTTGCAACAGAGTCGGCCCCTCCCCACGAAGCGTAAGTAGCTAACACCGTCACGGGAAAAAACGTAGATATTCGCCCCGGCGTGAACGTGTAATAGAATCACAATCTGATGCATGTAACATTTATGTTAAAGCATATTTACATTATTAATTCCAACAATCGTACTAAGTTATAATTGAAGATATTTTCAATACTTTATAAATTAAGTTTAAATACAATATGTATATTTTGAATAAACTTTATACACGTAATAATTACACAAGAACGTATAACTAATTACAAAATAAACTATAACTATATATATCTATATATACAAACAAGTCTAGGTCCATATAAAAAAATAATTTAGGGGGGAAACAGGATAACAAAATAACGTATAACAAATTCAAAACCAACTTTTGCCAAGACACCAATGAGATATGATTCCATATTATTTTGGCCTAAAGTTAAAAGTAAATGTTAACTCTTTACTCAAGATATTTAGCTTTCCAACGGTATATATTACGATTCTTGTGTTTGGAAAAAATACTAAAATATATTTATGTTCTTTTCTCATTTATTTGATTATCAAATTAATTTAATATGCATATTCAGCCGTTTTTAGAATTAATAATGAGACGATAAGTCTATTTTTCAAGCTTACAAAATTAAAGGTATTTTAAATGAAGAAACAAAAAAGTATCGGTATTTAAGCCATGTCAGACTTTGGTCATACTGAAACCCACGCGATATTAAATACCATTTATTTTACATAAAAATCGTTGTTTTAAGAAAACCTTAAAAAGGCGCAAAATGTAAGGTATAAAGTAAAACTTTCGGTAAGCCGAATAACATCTCTGGCGTATAGCGTATAGGCGTATAGAAAAAAATAGAAAACTTTGTGGTTCCCACTTTACCAAGTGGTATATACACCTACATACACCTAAATGTCAATAATCAAGTTTAAAAATGCTATTCATTTAAATATTTGTACTTAGTTTATATTTAAAAAGAACCTGAAAAATATTTATTTTATTTTTCCCCTTTAATCGAAAATCAAATCCCTCCATAAATTATTTCAATACGGATATATAAGTGGCTTCATAGGAAGTAATACAAACATCTGTTGTTTCAAACAGTTAAAAGCAGTTAAACTATCAAGATGAGGATGAATCCTGTGTTTTGATAAATACCACCAATTATAAATTAATTATCATGAAGTAAGCATGGTTGACTGTGTGAGCAACTGGGAGAAGATAGTTCAGGGTACAGGCAAAAGAACACACAATTAAAATATAAACTTAATAAACTGGTGCCTGCGTTTTGGCCTAAATTATAGGCCTTCTTCAAGACGTTGTTGGAAGGGAGCGTCACAAAAATCAAATTAATTAGGTGAGTATAGTCAAAATTATTTTTGATAAAATTATAAAAATGTCTAAGCTCGACAACTTAAGATCATTTGATTCTAATTCTGCATATCTATCTTAAACATGCAGTTTTAGTATTATTATTACGGTTAGATTTACCACGTACATACAAACTCGCATATACAGATCCTTTTGCGAGACTTATATTGTATTTTCTTTCAGAGCAAGAATCTCATGATACTTCTACCCTATATGTTCAGCAAAAGTAAATGAAGGTAAAAAACAATAGAAAACATCGTATTAATTACTTATTGTTGTTCTTCTGGTTGTTTAAAGAGCAAAAAATCCAATCTGGCTAATTGGAAACAGAGGTTATAAGAGCCGTTCTTGATAACCTTCTAAGCAAGTCGGCCAATAACCCAACTTGACATTTACTTAGTACCATAAGCCTGTTTAGGACTAAAAAGATATAAGAAATTTATGATGTTGATAAAGCAAGACGCTTAAGTCCATACTTGTAGTTTATGGACTCCCCCAAAGCTGTAGTAAACTAACTATTAAACGTTTTATATCCAGTGAGCACAGAAAGATCTCGGAAAATGACTAATCCAATTTTCGGTTCGTCTTTGATTAAAGCTAGGCGGTAAATTTTTTACAATTCAAACGACTTATAAAAATAATGAAAGCCATCTTAATAAGCTAAAAGTTTTGTATCTGTACATTTATTTCAGCTGCTGGTTAACATAAAACTTTAATGGGCACTGCCCCGAGTCCACAATATCGCATTTAGTCATCAAAAATGAGTCTGTGCAACATCATCACTTTTTTTTTTTCACAGGTTCACACTATCAATGCGTAGGGCATGTCCTAGAAAATTTTTGGATAGAGACTCGTCCAGTCTAAAACCTCTCTACTAATTATTAGATACTTACTTTCCCTTCTCTGAAATACTTATTATTAATTCGATTTTTTTTCCTTCTGTGTTTTTTAATTAGACATTAAGTTACTAATAAATCAGTCATAAGTCTTTCATTAACACAAAAAAAAAGGTGAGCTACATCGGCTCTATTGTTTAACTCTTTGAAATAATAATTTTGTAAACAACACAGTGATATGATATCAGAACACAATCTTAAAATGTAACATATTGATTATATTACAATTATAATTATTTATTATATACTATATTAAAGTGTGTAACTAAATTAATTATAAGTATTGTTTGTTTATTTATTTAACGTCACTTTATGCTACTATGGCTAATCGGACGATGCTACAGTGGGAGTCCTAAAATTTTGCCTATCCAGGTTTATTAGGATAGGATCTTTAACGAGTACCTGACATCGCACAGCTCGGGACACCTTTTTAACGTCCCCTTCGAAGGATCGGCTGTAAACTAAGGATTTTTACTCCAGAAAAAAATCTAGGACCACCTGCGGGTTGTAACCCGTGAATTTAGCATGGGAGGTGTTACGCCTTAGCCACCCAGCTACAAGTGATCCTATTATAAGTATTAAATTTCATGTTGTGAATCGGAGATATGAAAAAAAAAATCTGTGTTTCTTTTTATTATTTTAAATTTTTGTAACATTCAAAATAGTTTCTATATTTTGTATACTATAAACTAATAATTTTTATTGGCATACCCAATGTATAAAAAAGTTTTATAAATAAAAGAAAAGGTCTCCGGCCGAAGACGTTAAAGGTCAAAGTCAATCAATTTTTGAACGCGGAGACAAATTTTTTTGTTTTATGCAGTATTGTCTCCACCGCATACAAAACACGTTATATGGCAATAGGTTATTCAGTGCGGAATCGTTAAGCAAAAATACTGGTTTTTAATTTTTCACATGACTAGGACAATTTTGATTAATCGGTGAAAAATTCTTGAATCCCTTTAAATTTGTATAAAATTAGTCACTCATTTCGCTCAATAATTTTTATATTTAGACGTTTTTACTGGTTATTTTCCCCTTTTTTTTTTTTTCGTAAATTTAAAACAGTAAGATAAATTTGGTGCTACACCCTACCGAGGACTGTAGCACCGAGGAAGTACAAATGAATATACAAAAATTCCGACTAATATTTATAGTTGGCAGCCACTTTAAGCTGAAAATATGTGTTGGTCTTAGTAATGCGAAAGGAATCAGATAAATTCGATTGTAATAATAAATGATTTTCGCGTAAAATTTCTTAGAATTTATAAGAACATCAAAAAAAAATCATCGAGTATTCTGCAGAATGCCAAACTTATTGCACCTCGATTTTGGATTGATTTATTCTGATTATGATTGTGGCAGGCTCTGGTGTCAATTTACATAATGTCATTTTAAAACTTTTATTCTTTTTTACATTAATTTTATAACTTTTCTTAATATATTTTATTTAATTGAACAATATAAGAGCTTCTTAGTTACGTAATTCTTACTGATTTTTCAGTAGGACGTATGAACCTATACTAGTACCCTGGCTTATGTATTCATAGAATCTATTGGAGGACTATTTATTGGATATCTTGTCCAGAGACAGATCCTTGTTTTTCGCTGAGCCCTTGCTCAATAGGGCTCTCACGTAGGGCTTCCACTCTCAGGGCAGACAATAGTCCTTGCTTCCAGCTTCCCAAACTATCTGATCAAATCCATACCGTATCTCTATATACCTCCAGAAACAATTTTACTATGAAAAAAATTGTTTTATTATTCAATATACATGTTATTGATTACCATGACATAATTTTAAGTTTACAGAAATAGTTTAATTTACAGACATATTTTAAGTATGTATAATGAAATGGCTTATGTGGAAATTTTTCTAACATTCGAATACTACTTTTTAAATATTAGAGAGCAAAAATAGATATGCTGTTGCCAGCACATTACTTTTACTTATTTCGGCTGTTAAAATCAATTTAAGAAAAATTAAATCAACTAAAAGTTAAAAAAACTGAAAATTATATTAGATTTCGTTGAAAAGATATATGTTTTAGATAAAATAATAAAACAGCGTGAATAGTTACGTACACTAATCACTCGAGTTTTCGCACTATTATCTTAATGCATATACATTATCTTCCATATCTTTGTATTTAGGAAAAAACAAAATTTTCCCAACGGTATTTTATGCGTCTATATTACTAATGTTATGTTCGGAAAAAACAAAATACCCTAAACAGATATTTTGGCTTTTTTCTCCTTTAGTGGGTTATCGAATTCGTTTAACTTGTATATTTAATTGTTTTTTATCAATACTGATAAGAATGAATCCCAGTCAGACAGCTTCAATCAGAAAGAAACCTACATTATCAACAAAAAAATAAATAAAAATAATGAGTTGAAGTGGCTTAATTCAATTTCTTGCCGACAGTATTTCCTGGGAGTATTCCTATTCCGCACTTTTAAAACCCAAGTCCATCCTACGTTCTTGACCTACTCACCCTTGTTCTTGGTACATTCGTTTAACACAAGATCCCACCCACTAACCTCTATTTCCTCTCATCGAACATCATTCTTTAAAAAATCTTTTAGTTTTGCGTGCCACCTTCTTTGGAATTCCATACCTACCTCTAAGCAAAGTCCTTCCTTAACCTCATTTAAAACAAATTATTCCATCATCTCCTGAATAATCAGTCTTCGAATAATTGTATAAAAAATCAGATATAGTCTATTTCAAGTTAACTAAAACTTTTTTTTCTACGATTTTCAGATATTAGTCTGAGATTAATCATAGTATCTCTGTATGCACATGTTTTCAGTATTATATAGTCATACATGAATGTTCTATTGTCGTTGTATTTACTTCACTATAAATAATGCAAGTAGTAGTCATATGTCGTTCAAGCAACAGTATTTACTATGTTTATATATATAAGTATAACCTTAAGTTTGTTTTTGTAATGTTTTTATTTTTAAACCAGACTTAATACTCACTCTTGTACTTTTTTTGTTATTCTTAGAGGACAGAAGTCCCAGAATAAAATTTATTTTTCTTCTTCTTCTTCTTCTTCTTAAAATAATGTCAGGAGTGGATAACCCTTATCACATAGGGATATGAAAAATAGATAATAGCCGATTATCTGACCTATTAAATATACATATAAAATTCCATTAAAATCAATCATGCCGTTTCGGAGGAATACTGTAACTAACATTGTGAAACGAGAATTTTATATTTTAGAATATAAAAATATATTTCTTACAGATACTTGAGAATGGCTCAAGAGGCCGAAACGTTGTAAAATACGAAAATAAATCAATTTCTTTTGGGATTGGCAAAAATTATATCTTAGAAAAAATGTAATTATTATTATATTATAACTTCATATATATTATATATTGAAGGTATTAAATATATATGAAAATAATCTTAAACCTATATATATATATATATATATATATATATATATATATATATATATATTATATATATTTTTTTTTTAATTTTAAGAACACAACGGACATGGTTTTAGAAAAATAACTAAAATCAGATTTTCTAAGATAAATTTCTTTTTCTCTATCGCTAATGTAGAAATACATGAAGAGATTTTATCCCGTTTAAAAGCCCTCATTTAATTTAAGAATCGCTTAATGATATCGGAAAAATAAACACTTTCTCAGGCTGACTTGCCAAAAGCTAAGTGGTCTACAATCAATCAGTTAAAGCCTCCGAATATAAATATTGATGCTTTTCCGATAAAATGTTAGGAAGATAACGTTAAGCATTATCACTGTAATTAATATGTATTACCGGTCTTCTCAGATTTAAATTTTCATTTTAAAAAGTTGCCAAGAAAATAAGGTGTATTTATAACGGTTTATACATAATTATCATGCTTTAATTTCTTTTTTAATTACAGCTTCTCAGTTTAGTTTAATGTTTTGTATTAATATCAGTGTTATACATCCATTTACAAACGAGCATGGGGAATATAGCTTCGAATTAGTTATTGTTAATTTGTATTATTAACTATTTCATTAAATGATTATGACATTTTTAATTTAAATAACCATAAAATACATATGGAGTGGCGTAGTCTAGTGGATAGAGCAATAGTATACTGCTCTTTTGGTCCCAGGTTCGAACCACAGATGTGCTTGCTCCTGGGGCAAACCTAGCCTTAATAATCTGGGTACCCAAGATTAGGCGAAAAACCTTTGGGGCTGAGCGTGATTTCGGCTGGCTCACCTCATTGTACGGCTGTTTACTTAGATACAGTTTCTATATACGCTTTATACGAAATTATGCTCTATCAGTTTAAACCAGTAAAAGGAATATATTACCTTAATCCAGTAGATAATATCAAGCTGACAAGATTGGTTTCAGCATAAAGTGGATTTTTTATTATATGAATAAGTATATATATATTTATGCATTAAATAAAGACAGGACAGATTAAAGATATGTAAAAATATTTTATGAAAGTGTGAAAGCGAAATGTTGATAATCTATTAATTAAAAAAAAAATATGTTAGTAGGATCCTTGAAAAGGGCAAAAGGCTTAAACGTTAAAATGTTGTTTAATGAAATACATCACTTGTTTTATTTTAAACGAACGCAAAAAACAAAATATTTTGTTAATTATGATTATCTGTAAAATGATTATCAGATTTACGGAATTTATCGGTCGCATTAAATTATTCTGTATTGTTCACGTAGTCCTACCAAGGTCGCTACGAATTAAAGAAGACGGTAAATCATTACTCATATTTTTATTATACGATATACTTTTAGTTTTAATTAATATTTTAGTGTCTTACGTTATCTATTTACAGTACGTTGTTTTAGAGTCTGACAGTTGTGCGAGAATTTATAAATGAAACCATTTATGTTATTTATTTTATGTTATTATTAGTTTTTAATTCGTTCATTTAAAAACAATAGAACATTAAGTAAAGTTTTTCGCATATTATTCTTTTCTAATAGTTATTTAGTAAACTGAAAGTCTACATCAATTGACCACTTAATTTTTTTTAAACCGTTGTAATTTTCTGGTTAATAATAATTGTAGTTTTCAGAGTTATTATTAATACACACAAATATTTATGCATTAATATTAACGTAGGTGAATAGCAGTTAAGTATTTACAATATATAGGAATATTATAAATGGGAAAAGGTGCAGATATTTCGAAGAATCCTAAAATATTGGTCCTATCTTGGGAACGCAGACTTCTGTAAAGGTTGCCGACGAGAAAATATTCTGAGAGCTATTTTATTCCTATCAGGACTAAGCGGTTATATTGAGAATTAAATGGCTTTTAGGATCGCCAATATCCGAGGTAATTAGTGAGCCTTCGATCAAGGGTTTTTAGGAATTTTCAGAGAATAATGTAAATTGAAGTTTTTTTTTTTTTAATTATCTTAGACCGTTGTTTTTTGCACGAGTACCTTTATAAATTTTTAACCGTATTTTGTTATATGTATAGACCCACAAACATATAGTTTTTTTATATTTTCCAAACTTGAAGAAGTTCTGTTCTTGTTTTAAAAGTTAATTAAGCATTTAATTTTTCCAGTAACTTTTTATTCTTTGAAAACTTTTTACCTATATAGCTGAGGTTTCGTGGTTTTTCTTCATCTTGAAGACTGAAATAATAAATAAATTAGGTCAACATACAATTGTTGTCTAAATTCTATTACAATACCACATGTGACTGGGCCTTAGCCTGTTAGTGGATGAAATAACACGAAACCAAATAAATTAATTTAAAGTAATATAAGTCAATAACAGAAGCATAATTTAACTATATCTACATCTTAATTATTTATTAGTAGGTCGTATTTATTCATAATATTGTAGCGATTTGCTCAGAAAGATTCTATGGGCTTACTGTTTCGATTTGGTTTTAAATTTTCTGATTTTGTAAACTGTGGATTAATTTATCCTAATTTAAATCTAATGATGTTTTTTTAATAATTTAATGATGGTTTTTTTTTCCTACATGTTTTAATAAACCAACATTATTTATAATGTCTGTGTAATGCAATTTGGCTTCAAGCATCTCTCTGTTTATATTATTTTGTAAGCTATCTAATATATCTACATTTTCGAAATTGAATTGATGCTGCATTTTGATCATTTGGTCTGACAGGGCTACTGTATTAATATTTTTACATTTTAGTTTATTATTTTCAATAACGAATTTTTTTTTTGGACGAAAAAAAATGACTCCCCTTCAATATTTGAGGGCTTACGTTTCAAGATGCGTAGAACCCGAATAAAGAATTAAAAAATTCGTTTCTCCTAATAAATAAATACCAAAGATATTAAATTTTCAGAGATATAGTGTTTTGAAATTTGCAGTGGCTATATGCCATTTTTCTTTGAAGTATTTATTTCTTTTCATATTACTTGCCTATCTACAGCTTTATAAACAGTTATACTCTGATATAGTTACTTGGAAATATTAAACCATTGAGCAAATTTTTACAATTTAACTTTGAATATCACATTTTGTTTATCATATTTTTCTATATCTTTCGTTTTGCTGATAAATAATTCATAATATAAAACAAGGCTTTAAATTGGAATAATAACATAATTTGTACATTAGGTACAAACTAAAACATTTAAAAAAAACCGAAATAGTGAGCCAATAGCATCCTTCTAGTTGACACGTAGCAATTTGCTACAATATTATGAATAAATATTGAATTCAAATGGAGAGCCCGTTGCTGGTAGCTAGCTCGTTAGTCTCTTACACCTAAGGTTATGAGTTTGAATCCTACTTCTTCTTCACGGGACTTTTATAAGTAAATATTTCTATCCCTCGGGTGAGCCCCGCCAGCCTACTGGTGGCTACTAACAAGACTAGGCGGAGAGAGTGATGACCCTACCCTATAAAAATTTTATAAGAAATAATTCTCCCAAGAGATTACACCACTCGACCAGGGGCCTGCACGGCCTGTCGCGCCATCAGAAAAAAAATACATACAAATTAATCAGTAAAATGGAAATATATTCAGATTATGCTTCTATGATTTACATGTATCACTTTTGATTCATTCATTAAAAAACTTTATGTAGATCTAATCTATTTATGTGTTGTGTTTTTTTATTTCAGTCACAGAATGGGGGGAGAAACCTGAAACGTCTATAATGTATTTTTTTGGAATAATTCAAAATTCCTTCCTGAATTTTTTGTAAAAATAAACGTGAATGGAAAAATTAAATTTAACACATAAATGGATACATTTTTTCCTATTAATACACATATTTAATTAAATTTCATTCTTAATAATTTGATGCAGATTACAAAAATGATGCTTTTAATATTCTAATTGGCTTTACAGGAAAAAGAACTTATTCCCTCCATTTTCAATTGAAGTTAAGTGCACTAGTCTTACATAGAAATTACCTCATTTAAGATTACCTTTCTTCTGAATCCTTTGGGAAAGTAAATCGGACTTGCTCGGCTTGGCAGGGAAAGTTTTAATTCTTAGCCCATCTAATGTTACTTGGATGAAGTCAATTCCTACTTACAAAGAGTGCCTCAAGCACTTGCTCATAAATTGACTTATAGACTGTAAGTTTCTGCCATTACTAACTTCGCTATAACTCGGTATTGGATTCCTTTCGGACTTGTACTAAAGTAATTAAAAGCATGAGTTGTTTACAATCGGATTGTTTTTTCCCCCTCGTAATAAGGCACTTAATAAACTACTTTTAAGTCTCGAGGACTTTAAATTTTTATTTAGAGAAAATAAATAAAACAATTTAGCCATTAAAGTCATTACACTTTCGATTGTTTAAGAAGTATGACAATCATGACTAAGGGGTACTCCGTACCTTAGAATGCCAACGGGCAATACGAGGCCTAAGCCGTGGACTGTATATTTCATTATTACTGTATTACATAGAAGTTTATGTCTTTATTATTTTGTAAATAAAGTTGGAGGATAAAAGAAAAAAAAAAAAAAAAAGCCATTAAAGTATGAATTATGTTCATAAACAGCATTTTAATACAACGCGAATATCATTATTTTTTCTTCTTCATTTTCACCAACTTTTCTCCTGATACTTTCTCATCACCCCTGATTTCTTTTCTTCCTATCCTCCGACTAAGCCGTACACCTCCGTTTTTTTAAATGATTTTCCGCAAGAACCTTGGTCTCTTTAAATTGCGTATTAAGTCCCTAGTTAACTCTAGTCAGTCAGAGTTGTCAGTTACAAATACATCAGATATTCTCTCAACTGCTGTATGTATCCCCCTAAAATTTACGTGTTCAGTCTCTTTTGATCCATCTTATCATGTGCCCAGTGAATCTCGGTCTTTTGATTCTTATTTCGCTTTCCAGGTCTTTTGTATGTAGCTTTTCTGGTTCGATTATTATTTTTCTATTTATTTATTTTTATAAATATGGTGTGAATGGAATCTTTCATTATTGTTATCACTGTACTACATTTTTATCACTATCTCTATACTATATGAGTAATTTCGGTTTGCCTGTTTGAATTTGAATAACTTCAATTTTTTTTTTTTTAATATAAAAATAGGATTATACTTTTCTGCTATACGAAGTAATGCTCAGACTGTATGAATGAATAAACATAGAGATTTACTATGATGATTCCACAGGCTTGAGTCCAAAGGGTTGTTAAAATGTTTATATATCTTATATATCAACATTTATTTTATTTTTTTTTTTTTTTGGCGCTACAGACCTTTGAGACCCTCGGCCGAGCTGTATGGTTTCCACACCGCTATTTTCGATGATATTTTATAGGATAGGTTATCACTCCCTACGCGTTTTTTACTTCCACTTACCTATACATAAAATATATAGTCAGAGAAAGTATTGCGATCGTGAAAATTTTCCAATTCCAGTTTTTGACGGAAATACACGTTTTAGGGTCCCCTGAGTCCAAGTAACCAAGTCCCGAAAAAAAGTGTATGTGTGTGGTGTGTGTGTGTGTGTGTGTGTTGGCAAATCTTGCGCAAAAACGAAAAGTCGTAAGACAATTAAATATCATATTCAAGGCAACTATACGCCAGAGATGTACAGCAACTTTTTCATCAAAATCGGCTAACCAGAAGAGCCACTTTGTAACATGAATTTTGCACCTTTTCATGATTTTCTCAATAAAGCTCTAATGATTTTGATTAAACTCTCTATATCAATGTAAAATTTAATGGACTTTAATATCATGTAGGTTTCATTTTGATTGAAATAGTCTCATGGGCTTAAATGCCGATATTTTAAATTTCCTTTCTCTAAACTACCTTTAATTTTGTACATCCCAAAAGATTAACCTAATCATCTTAATGAAATTGATAAAGAGCGGCTAAATATACATTTGACGAATTAGATGACCAAATAAAGGATAAAAGAGAAAAACTATTTTTTTAAATGTTATTTTTGTTTTTTCATAACAATATACCGTCAAAAAGAGAATGATTTTAGAAAAAATATTATCTGATACACAAAGTTGTAAAAGGTAATATAACATGACGAATAGGGAATAAACTTATTACTAATTAAAAACTTAATGTGGTTATAATATTTAATATAAATCATCTGTTTCCACCGAAAATAATAAACTTTTTATTAAAATCAGCTTAGAATATTTTTCAAATTGAAATATATTTAATAGTTTTTAAATTTATTTTAACAGTCGAGGTAAGTGAAAGTCGTGTGTTGTCCGCACCCAACATTTTGTTGTCAACAGTTGGCTTATGGGTCTTACATATTCGGTGAGGAGGTTATGAGCGAATCCTCATTTAATTACACGCTTTCAAAAAGTCCTCCCGGACCTGAGATTCGAACTCACAACCTTTGGTAGTGGTTGAGCAGCGCACTAGCCACACATACACGGGCTTCTCCTTGAAGGTAATTAGGTATCATAAATATTAATGAAAACTAATCCATGACCAAGAATACAATTCAGTTCTGTTATAGCTGTGAATGGGTAGCAATAAAAATTTATATTGCAGCTATGATATTTCCGCTCATAAAGAGACCCGACTATTCAGTGACTATGGCTATACCTGGAAGTACCTGATGATAAAGGGAGGGAATGATCAAAGAGAAGTGCAATAAAGCCGCCCTGATGAAGGTGCTGGTACCTAGTGCCGATTTGCATCACAATGCGTCCTCAAACTGGATCTTATCCTGTTTTGGGCTTCTATTGCCCTCCAACTGATATAAGATTTCAACTACTTATTACGAGCTATATTATTCCTAGCTTTTGGTTTATGATGTCTCGTTTATTGATGGGCTGGTATCTACTTTTAGTTTAAGTGTTGGCTTTATTTCCGATTCAGTTACCGTCCGGAAATGAAAAATTCAATATCCTCCTTCAATCTATAGGTTATGACCCCATTAATCCAAAACGATGCTTAATAAAAACGATCCAGGCTGATTCTCTTATTCTCGTTAATTTTGAGTACTAATAGCAATAGTGAGTTTAGTTATAGCAGTAGATGGAGTCTGTATGTTCTCACCTGTTTATTATTTTATCCTTCAGCCCTATCTTCGTAACAGATTTTCCCCTGTCTGTTCAGGCTTAGAAATCTCTAAAAGGAGACTAGCTTTAGCAACAGTACTTCAGGGGTTAGTTTTCGCTCTACTACTTTACATGATATACACACACGACATGTCGATAAGCTCCGAAATTCTGACAGCAACGTATGTAGACGAAAGAACTATCCGGGGGCTGTTGGCCAGTTGAGTTAGCTCGATATGAACGCGCGTTGCCCAGCAACCGGGTATCTAAAAACATTTATTATGATAATTACTAGTTTTTGTCTCGGAGCCAAGGGCATTTTAGCGCGCCATTAATCTCCACCCTCTTTCCGTAGGGATGAAAGAATGTTACAACTATGTTAATAAAACATCTCAATCCACAAACTTCAAGACAAATCCCAACATATTACCATCACTCAAAAGGAATCTGCCCACCAACATATCCTGACAGCATTTAAATTACACAGACAATCACAACTAAATCATTCCACAGAAGAACTGATCATCCCACTAACCAAGGAACTGGGAGATAACGCATAACATGGATAGTAGAATAAGTGATATATGGGCTCAAAACTTTTTAATTTTTTTCTCAATTGTCTCTTCTTTTATTGTATTTAATTACACCTAATTGTTTTACTACTGCTTTGACCGCAATAAACAACAGCGATTAAGCAACATGTTTGCTTCAGTGAAGTTTAGATGTTAATTTGATAATTATTGCTCACAAGGGAGTGATAGGGTTCAACTGCAAATACAAACACATTTAGAATCACATATGGAGTAGTGGTTAGCATAAACGTTTTCTATGATCAAGGTCGCGGGTTCAAACTCTTTTTTTCCAAGGATTTTCCATAGGAGTAATCCTTAGTAATGGCATTCTTTGGATGTGACACGAAAAGATGGTCCCGAGCCTGAGCAATGTCAGTACTGTTGAAGACCCCAATTTAAGTAAACTGGATAGGAAAATTTAGGACTCCTCTGTAGCAATGTCCGATTAAGCACATTTGCATAAAGTGACATTAAACGAATAAACAAACTAACCAATTTTGGTTCCGCATTCACCATCATCATCACGGGCTCTACAATGGGTTCGGGTCGTTGCCTCTATTTTTCTCTGTCCTGGGTCAGGTCCGCCAAGCTCTAGTTCCTACCAGTTTATAGGTGTCTTCCTCGACCTCGTCCACCCATCTTAGTCGTGGACGCCCCCTTTTCCTCCTTCCATCCACGTACCCAAACAATAGTTTTTTTTATTTGCGAGTCACCATCCATTCTCGCAACATGTTCCGAGAAACCGCAGTCTTAATATTCTGATGAATTAAACCACGTCGGCTCTTGATATAGTTGGTTCAGTTCCGCATTGTGCCTGAGTCAGTATTCCTCCCAATCCTTCACCAGGCCAAACATCCTTCTTAAGATTTTTCTTTCAAAAACCAGCAGGCAATTGGCGTCGGCATGTGATAAGGGCCATGTGATAAGGCCATGTTTAGGAGGCGTATGGTAGTACCGGTTTTATATAAACAGATTTTTGTTTTTCTTGATAATAGATGGTCCATAATTGGCTTCTCAATGTTTTCGCTAGACAAAAATAGCATCTTTTAGCGGCGGTTATTCGTCTTTGTACCTCTGGGCTAGGTCTATTATCTGCACAAACTAAAGTTCCTAGGTACACAAACTGTTTAACACTTTCAAATGTGTGCTCTCCAAAGGTGATGGTAGGTGTTGGTGGCATCGAGGTTAGCAACCATGTATTTGGTCTTTGCTGGTTATTGTGAGACCCATATTCTGTCCTGCAGCTTCTATTGCATTATAATGAATAATTTTATAAACAATAAAGAGTGTTAAAATAGAGAAATGTATAAAAGCCCAAAATACAACAAAAAAAAACAACAAATGGTTGATGTTTTGTGTCATTATTTATGAACGAGTCATATCTCATTTTTTTTAAATTCTCACACAAAATATTATATCTTTTCCTAAAGAGTGGAATAAATGCATTAAGGGTGAGGACTAATAATATGGTAAATAATTCAAAGAAAGTTCAATGAGTATTACTTCAATGAGTACTTAAATGAACATTTTTGAAAGATATTTTCAATCTTTGATAAGTCTCAATGTTAGTAAAAATACAAGAGGTATTGATTGATTTTTGTGTCTGATATTTCAATAACCGCCAAAACTAGAGTAGAAGGCTGATAATTATTTTACGTTCGATTATAAATTTATAATAATATATCTAAGTAAAGTTCGAAAGTATATTTAACTTTTGTAATTTATATTCAAATACTCTTTTTAAATATATTTGAAGGGTTTATCTGATAATTTTTCTTTTATACGACGACGGAAAAACCGTCCACGCTTATTAATTTTTATGTCGGATATTTCAATAATCGCAAAAACTAAATTAGAATGCTGATAATTGTTTTCCGTTAGATTATAAATTAATAATAGAGTATCCAGAAAAGTTCGAAAGTATATTAAACTTTTGTAATTATTATTCAAATACTCTTTTCAATAAAAAAGATATATTTGAAGGGTTTATCTGAGAATTTTTCTTTTTTAAGTCGACTGAAATACCGTCGGTGCTTTTTCCGACTAATCCGGTTATAGGTAAAAATGAAGGGCCAAAAAAGAGTATTTTCCCTCTCTTGAAAAATTATACCGAAGATCCAGAAATAAAAATGAAATATTATTCTTCCACCTCTTTCAATAAGATAAAGAGAATTAAAAACTTTAATAGGCGATATCCTTGGAAGCAAATCGCCTGAGCAATTTATCACTGCGACACAGATCCTTCTCAAGCCTCAACCCGCCATTAAAATATCCTATATACTCTGATCCCGTCTCCGAAATATATTTTATATTTAACTGCCATTGTAACTGCCTCTTTGGCATTTTAGTTGAGGTCGGTCGAGACGCTTAGGGTTTTGATATATTGGGGCATGATCGTGATGTTTATAATTATGAAATCACAAGTATAGCATAAAATACATAAAATTATAACAAAAACAGACTTCCACACACTTCTAGCAACTTCACAGCAGAAAATTACTCAATTAGCTCAGCATTATACAAAATCCTACAGTGTGAAGAGCAAGAATTCGTAATATTTACGGACTCTTTATATTTCTTAATGGCTTTTACAAATATTTATTCCAATGATACAGTGATGAAGAAAGCCCAAGCCAATGCTTCGATACTAAAATGTATAAACAAAAGCGTGGTTCTTGTTTGAACACCATCGCATGTGGGGATAAAAGGCAACGAAAAAGCAGACCAAGCATCCAAAGAAGCAGCATTATCCTGTACGGAAATCACCCCGATATTTACAAAATCTGATATAAACGCTTATCTAAAAAAAACAGCGACAATGACATGGGCCGAGCTTTGGGAAAATACATAAGAGTTTAATAAGTTAAAAAGTATCAAATCCGATGTTCAACCGTGGAAGAGCTCCAACAGTGTCAACAGGCGAGAAGGAGTTGTCATGACTCGCTTAAGAATAGGGCACACGCTACTGACTCATGGATACCTTATAGAGAGAAGCACACCTCCGAGCTGTGAGAACTGCAACCAGCGCCTGACCATCTGCCACATCTTTGAGGACTGCCCACTCTACCACAACTATTTTCAGAAAGAAAATATTCAAAGAAACCTCATGAGGATACTGGGTGGCAACACTACAATGATTAGAAAAACAATTGAGTTTCTAAAAACATTTGATTTGTTTAAAAATATCTAATGAAATTTGTATGTATATAGAAAAGGGCGCTAAAGACCCCAGATGTTTTGTGCCCATAAATAAAATAACCTAACCTAACAAAATGTTTCTTTTATCAAATATTGATAAATAGAAAGCAATTGTAACAGATGTATAAAGAAAAAATCTGGTACGTGCAACACACGACTTTCACTTACCTCCATTGTGAAAATCAATTTAAGAATTTTAAAATACATTTAAAGATGAAAATGAATTGTTAAAAATTTAATTAAATTGAATTTCAATACAAGCACGTGTTTTATTAAATAATCTACAATATTTTTATCTACAACATTCAGTTAGTTTTGGCGGATTTTTATTACTCCCCATTAACTTTTACGATTTCGTGTATTAGATAATATTTTTCCTAAAATCTTTAGCTTTCCAGCTTTTATATTATATATCTATATTACTATTCTTGTCTTCAAAAACACAAAAATAGAAGAAAAAAATATGTTTGTTGTTTTCTCTTTTAGTGGTTTATCTAACTCGCTCAACATGCATATTTACCTGTTATTTGTCAATGCTAACAAGATAATGTGCCTTTTTCTTTTAAATAAAAAAAATTAAATGTACTTTAGAGGAAAAAACATCAAAATATCGTCACTTAAGCCCTGTGAGACTATTTTAATCAGAATAAACCTTAGATTACAGTAAAGCCCATTAAATTTTACATCTATATTGCGAGTTTTATCAAACACGTTTAAGCCGTTTCGGGAAAATCATTAAAATGACGATATGCATAGTATAAAGGGGTTCTTCTGGATAGCTGATTTCGATGAAAAAGTTTCTATAACATGTCGGTCGTATAGTTGTCTTAAATATGAAATTTCCGTTTCGTTCGACTTTTAGTTTATGAGCTTGGCTTAACACATACGGACACTCAGACACACACACACACACACACCAGACATTTTTGCGGTACTTGGTTGGTTGGACTCAGGGAACCCTAAAACGTGTATTTTCGGTGAAAACTTGAATTAAAAATTTTTCACGATCGCAATACTTTCCTTACTACATATATTTTATTTATAGGTAAGTGAAAGTAAAATAAGGCATTACCTTTAGCCCAAATTTCCTTGTCGCTTTAGATATACTTTTCCTAATATTTGTCTAAATCAGATTTTTCAAATATGTGGTTATTTAGGTGTAAGAGAGCGACTAATATGATAAGAAAGATGTATAAGTTTTTAATTACCAAATAAGTAAATAAAGGTATGATTCTGCTGGTCACAATAATAGAATAATTACTACAAAACATTACTACGAAGTCCATATATCTGCTAATAGCGGTCGGATATAAAACAAAAAAAAATCATAGATGTTTTCCCATTTAATTTATTTTTTATATTTATTTATGTCACTCATTGTACATTAAAACAATGTTCCTAATAAGGATAAAAACGTAACATCTTTTTCTCCGATCTTTTGCTAATATTCGAGTAATGTGAATCTGAACATGTATAACCAGAAAGATAGAGTGGAATTTGAAAATCATTAAATATAATAAACCAAAATTATCTTCTTTTTTTTTAATTTACTTTTTTTCATTTAACACGTTCACGCTGGCGAATGACACTGATGGCCCGCACTAGTCTGTCTTATTGGCGGCGCGCACCACAGGTGTTTATTTCCACATCCAGTCAAGTGTCATTCGATTTATACTTACTAGCAGAAATCTGAGATAAGAATATAAAAAACCGCACGAGTTACCCAAATTGCAAAAAAAAAAAAAAAAAAAAAAAAAACTTACTAGACTGTGAGCAAACGTAAAACTCACACAAAGGTCTGAACATTCGAAAATGTTATATGTTACCTAAATTCGCACAGAGCAGAAATTGAAAGTCGGCAATGGCCTGAACGTTTTAAACAATTTGTGTACTAAATTTACACTAAATTTTTCCTCTATCATTATTGATGGGCAAGCTATAACATCTCTGATCAATTAATCTGTATCTTAATGTATTCATGTTTTCTAATTTCTCAGTTTGCATTTACAACTAGTTGAGCAGAAGAGGAATAAATGAAAAAAATATTTCATTAGCCACCATTTTGAAACACGGAAGCTAATAGCATCGAAGGATTACCCTACAGTTAAGTATAAATAAAATTGTCCGCAATATCGGGTAGCAGACTTCAAAGAGTGCGAAAATCAGATTTATCTGATTTAATTTCGAACTAATGCATCATCGGCCATGTTTAGAGAACATTTTATTAGGATATTGTTACGTGCAAGGACGTACTTTCCTCTAGAATTTCCAAATTAATGAGGAATCGACCCGTGCTGTCTGCCTGAGCGATTAAAAAGTTGGCTAAGAAGTTTGAAGAGGCTTCGTCAACGACGACAGAGAAGGCTGGAAAATTATAGAAAGAGCCTACTCCAGGAAATATCGAGCGAGCAGGGGTTGCGATTGAATGAGGTCCGTGTCACTCAACTGTTTGGCCGAAATTGTAATCTGGGAAGGCGAGAGACTACTAATTATTAATTGAATATTCAATGATGGTTAAATACGTTCTTGAGATCATCGAGCTTTTAAATTTTTAACTATTAACAAAAAATAAGTAATTAAACGTAATAAACACGATAGTATCATATTATATACAATATATATATATATATATATATATATATATATATATATATATATATATATATACATATATACTAGCTGTAAACCGCGGCTTTGCTCGCGAATATTTTATTTTGTCTTTATAAATTTTCACAAATGCGTTTATGAGTAGCGACTATACAACGCATATAATGGAGCACTTGTTTGGGGATGTGGTAACAAAGAAACCACCAATAAAACACACTTATTTTATTTATTTTTCTTACTGGTGTGTTTTCTTGGTTGCTGCACCCTCAATAACTTCCTTACCATATAATCAAAACTGTCAACAACTACTCCTTTATTATAAGACGTATACATTTTCAAGAAATATAAATATTATATTTTTTACAATTATATTTATCAAAGTTGTTTTCAAGTGAAAATATTCCCACTCGTTGGATCAATGTGTATATATCAATCATATTTATGTTGCAAACGTAAATATACAACGATTACGTTACAGCTAAAATATATTTAGTAATTTTGGGTATGCCTACTTCTACTGGATCGCTATTGTATATTTAATAGAATGAAATGGCAACTTATTAGACTAAAGATAGAATTATGGTTGATGAAGAAAGTGATTTAAAAGCAACTTAATATTTTACTATAATTAATCTAAACCAACTATAAATATCTTGTTTCTATTATCGAGAGACATTGAAAAAATAGAACATTCTTTATCTTTGTTTGCATTTTGAATAATTCAATTTAATAAATAAAATAATTTAAATTAAAATTGCTACAAATTACGAAAGATGTTGATAGTAACTATGTTGAATGAGGTTATATGAAAGAAATACAGGTATATAGCAATGAACTACTCTGTTTATGATAAATAAAAGATTATTATTTCATGTCAGATATAAATTTTATTTCTCAATGTTACAACTGCATACCAGTACCAAGTAGCCACATCAAAATTATTCAATAACATTGTTTTATCTTTTAAAAATAACCGTTGTATATCATCATAACTCTTTTGCAACTTAGGTGGGTGTCTTCTACAATTGTAGGTGAAGCCTTTCTCCAGAAAAAAACGTGTTTTTTAGGATTCAGAAAAAAAACCTTTTATGTTTGTTGTTGTTTTTAACAAAAGATTAACACTTCGAATTATTTTTAAAAAAACTTATAATAATTGAATATGTTTCTACGGGAACCAACACACAAAACATGGATACGATGCTCAATATTCTTAAATATATTTCTTATAAATTGGAATGGTATCTTTGCTAATTAATTTAATTAAGATGATTTTGCTTCCAGATGGTTAGGAATAGGGATTGTCATTCAAATGAGTACTAATAATTTTTCTAGAAACGTATAGTAATATGTATTTTATTGTAACTGGAAAATATGGAGTGAATGTATATTTTATCCCATCCTCGTCGCCAACTAATATGTATTTTATTATAACTGGAAACTATGGAGTCAATGTATGTTTTATAAATAAGAACTTAGAAACTATCAACAAACACTTATATTTGAATTAATAATCACATATGTGAATATATGGGAAGGTTAGTGGGAACCAGTGTTACCACGGTTAAACAAATTTTGTTTTACGTATTAGAAAAATATATTTTTCAACTATTTAGAATAGTAATAAAAACTATCCTATCATTTAAGTTTGGCCAAATAACAGATACTTACGAAGTTTAATCAAAGTCGGTTCAGTAATTTCAGAGTTTATCCCTAACAAACATTGTGACACGAGATTTTGATATATATATATATATATATATATATATATATATATATATATATATATATATATGTGGTGTGTGTGTGTGTGTGTGTTGTGCGTGTTTTCGTGTGTATATATTATACAAAATTAAACTTATTTAAAAAATTTAAATAATATAACTGTCACTTCAAGTTTTAGATTCAGTAGAAAAGGTTATAGACTATATTTGCCATTATGTTTGTACAAGTCTGACCTGTCCTCAGTAATAAAAAACAGAAAATATCAAAATATTTTATATGCTCTGAATGGGCTTTGAAAGATCGTATCTGGGCCCAATATTTGTATATTCCAATAATATTGCATTTTGAATGCATAAATTATAATTAAGGAATCGAAAATAACTCATAAAATAACTAAAATAAAATATTTGTTATGGCGCAGTCAAGATAGGACTTGCATATTTCACCTTGGAAAATAAAAAGTCACGTTTTGTTATTTTATTTTTCTTGTTCTTGCTCTGTAGCTCTACGGTCTATGGGGGACAGTCTTTCGTTTGACGATAAGTCCGCTTTTAGATTTTCTTCTCAAACGTACTGAAAAATCTCTCTTGCCGCCTCAACTTCACTTTTAGCTTTATTTCAGCTCAATAAAATAAAATCAATAACTTAATATTGATATTTGAATTGTTGCAAATGTATTTTTTTTTTAATTTTTGTATTTATTATTTATAAATGTGTGGGCAAAATAGGGCTTATGAGTTAATGTTGTAAGTCGATCAGTATCTTGAATAGCAAAGGTCCCACTGCCTTGTGGAGCTCCTACGTGTACACGTTTTATACCAGAAAATGCGTCTCCTACTTTTACTGTAAAGTTTCTATCATTCAAACAATAGAGTAGTATTAAACAATAAATCGGAGAAAGAAGAGTTTTGAGTTTGGAAAACAATCCTTCATGCCACACCTTATCGAGTGTTGGACGCAATCGAGGAAGACACCTTTGCTATATTTTTTATATGAATATGAAAATATATTTTGTAGTCATTGAGAACAACTCTTATGTTTTATAGCAGTCTTATTTAAAGAAAATCGATTGTATGATAGTAATTAATATATTTAACAAATCAATAATATTCAATTCGAAAAAAATTAATCGATTACTCAACGATAAACCGAAATATCTATCGATAGCGTACGATATGTTAGACAGAAATTAACGCGTTTTTACTTACTAACTTAATTTTTACACTGATATTTTTTTCTTAATGAATGCTTTAATTCTTTTCATTTGGTTTAATGTTCTACCTTATCGAATGATGGATGAAATCGAGGAAGACACCTTTGTTATATTTTTTATATGAATATGAAAATATATTTTTTAGTCATTGAGAACAACTCTTATGTTTTATAGCAGACTGATTTAAAGAAAATCGATTGTATGATAGTAATTAATATATTTAACAAATCAATAATATTCAATTTGAAAAAAATAATCGATTACTCAACGATAAATCGAAATATCTATCGATAGCGTACGATATGTTAGAAAAAAATTAACGCGTTTTTACTTACTAACTTAATTTTTTACACTAATATTTTTTTCTTAATGAATGCTTAATTCTTTCATTTGGTTTAATGTTCTACGGAGAAACAGGCACGATTTTTCAGTTAGTTCTGGTAGCGGTATCTGAAGGCTGATACGATGGCCCAGAGCTCCCCTGATTGAGCGAACCTATTGGCGATTGTTGGCTCATCCCTCATTGTTATCTTGCTAATGATGAGATCCGTTATCTGAGGGACCGTTAGCGCAAAAACGGGCCCGTATTTTCCTTCCAGTGTTTTTTATTATCGAGGAGATAAATCGACTGCCAGGCCGACTTAGCAAGTCGAAGCACATTTGGAGATTAGCCGGGGGCGGATGGTCAATTTCTCGCGCCCGCTTTCATTACCGAACAGTCGCTGGTTATTATTCTTGTCGAGGGGAGGGACCTTGATTATTTTCTTAATTTATTGCGTTCTCTTTCGCAAATTTAGTCCTAATTGTAATATTCTAATGTCCTGTTATAATATACATTATACCCAATCTATAATAATCTGAAGGTTATAAATTTTTCGTAATATTTGTTTATAATATATACCCCCTACATGTATAAATATATCCTATTCATATTCTAAATGCAGTGCTTTTCCTTGATATTCGATAGGTATGATAAGCATTCACGCAAGCTTCAGTTTTTTTTTTTTTGTTTTTTTTATTATTTACAACTCTATTGGTTAATTCAACCAGTAAATTAAAATAAAAGTTAATAAGCATAAAACATACGTATGGAGAAACTACCCATTGGCAGTAATTCAGTATATAAAAACCAGGTCTCACGGGTATCTTCACTTCTGACGCCTCTTCGGGTTATCAGGAATCGGAAGAGGAAGCAAGGATTAAAACTTTTGATACTTGAAACTAGTGAGTTAGAGCGGGAATTTAGTTTGCCATGGAAGGAATTGCATCTTGATTTATCCACGTAAGCAGCATATAGCACATCGAGGTTTTTATGGGTGAGTTTATTCGTGACAGAGAATGAAGCATGGAGGATTTTGGATTGTATGGATTAGATACGAGAAGGATTCGATGGTTTAGTGGAGCTGCAAAACGCAACTCCGTTTATCCTGATTGACTTTATTATTGTTATATAAATGACATATGTCAATGTATTTTTTACATTTTTAAGTATTTAATAGGTCAAGTTTGTTTCTCTTATTTTTTAAATATATTCAATTAAGTCAAGTTAGTTTCCTATATTTTCTTATATATAAATGTTTGTGTAGTAAGCGTTGAAGTAGCAGAAAAAGACGAACATTTTACAAACTAACCCTTTATTTTCATCTTTTATGAGAATTCCAAGTATGTCGTTTGTCAGTATGGAGTCAGTTCAACAGGGACTTGCGGAGTGTCTTTGAAGGATACTGTAGAGCAGATACTCAGATCTTAACGACGAACGTTAAAGCTTATTTAATGGTGTTTATTATAGTTTTATTTTACTCACAATTTTCACATTATTTCTCGAATTATCTGGTGTGGATTTAAAGAGTTTAGGATGCAGTAATTTGGTCATTATTTACTAATAACACACAGGATTCATCAGCATACGTAGAAAGAAATGTTTTGGATTGGCTGCTATCAGCTGTATAGAATGTGTAAAGAATAACTCCATGGATTGATGGATTGGTTCTTTGCTTTCAAAAACAGCATCAGACTGAGTGGAAAGGGATGGATAGCATCTATTCTAACTCATTTTGAAGAATCGGTCAGTGAGGTGAAACTGGGTGATGGTTAAGTATGCTTGAACAGAAATTTTATTTATTTATTTATAGTAATTTACAACTGTACAAACGAATACAATAAGTAAATGAGTAGCAAGAAAATAAAAAGTCATGAGAAAGAACTACCCAGTGGTAGCACTTCACTAACTATTTTAGGACAGTAGGTCCCGAGGCCACTTTCTTTTCAGTCACCTTGGAGGGTTATCAGGGATATCTGAGGAAGATAAGTTACGGACAAGTGGTTTTGTATGGGCAGGGAGCTTAGAATGGAAAGAGGAGTATCTATCACGGGCTATGTCTGCAACAAATGGGATGTTTGGTCATTATGGAAGAATTGATTTGTAAAAAATAAGGAGCACTCAGGATTTTGCGCAGGATTTTTAATCGTAAGGACTGGATGTGGGAGGAATTAGATGGTTTCGTAGAGCCCCAAAGCTCGAGAACATAAATTTAAATTCCAATTTATTCCAAAAAAAAAAAAAAAGAAAAGAACATAAGTATGTTGGGATGATTTTTCCAACTACCGCTTTCTCCAAATCTAATAAAATGCGTGTCTCTACATACAGGATGAGTGCGGATAACTCAAATTTAATCCATCTTTCATGTAAAAGAATAAATGTATTACTAACAACAGCTAGACATAGTAGAATATTTTTCTTTTTGATGCTCAGACGAAAAAAGTCCGTATTATTGGCTTTTTAAACACGCATTTTTTTTTTATTTGATTCGTGTACACTCCACTAGGAAAGTTTACGTTTGTTATAATCTAAGTAATCAAAGAAATGAGGATCATCAATCATTTATAATAAGAACAGATCTTTAGAGTATTTGTACCAAACTAAGAATGGTAGATGGGCATAAAGAAGACCTTAAGCAAGATTCATTACAATCGCAAGAGCTTTTATATTCTATGAGATGCGTTATCGATTTAAGCGTTGAGAAGATTTTGTTGGTTTTGCATTTTCTGGGAGTTTATCCTGTGTTGTTTAATTTATTCTTTATCATCTTTACAACAAGAGGTGTATATAAGGCGTCAATACGAGCATTACAACATGAATCTTTTTGGTATTTACTGGTGAAAAATCTAAAAAATTCAGTACAGGTCAAAATTAAGCTGAAACCATACCAAAAGATATAATAGAAACATCATTAAATTGGAGTGTTTCGAATTTATTGTTTTTCGGAATGTGTATCTTGAATTATTACTGTTCATAAGTCAAAATAAACATTTCGCTTATAATTGTCTCTATATTTTATAGGATATGTTTCCTACCAAGCTTCAGCTCGACACATTACCATGTAGACTGAGGCAATGTAATATCCAATTTACACAGCAGTTAATTCTTTCAGCTCGGCTTTCATGGTCAGTAAATCTACATTATAAATGTAGTAAGAATATTTATTTAACGTCGGAGACAAGCATTCCTGACGCAGAGCTCAGTATCACTTCATCACCACAGGAGAGTGTGCTAGGGACGGTTACCTCTTCAAGTGGAATTCAAATTTGTATTCCTCTTGACTTGATTTCTCTGCTCATGGCCGATTTATCATTCCCTTCATAAATAAGGCATTGAATTCATTTCTCCAGGTCGCAACTTTTATCCAAGGGATTAATGTTTAATATAATTTAGCAATTTAATAATTATTAATATTAAAATCAATATTAGTCTTTTTTTTTAATAATTCATGTTTCTTTAATTTTAATAATATTAATAAAAAAAAGAAACAGTGTATATTTTTAAAACTATGGTGCGCACAACACACGACCTTTACTTACCTCCATGGTTAGAAGCCATTAGAACATTTAACTTTAAAAATTAAATTATAACGGTATAAATATAAAAAGCGATAAAAAATTCAAACGAAAATGGCCTATCACCTCGGCTAATTTCAAAATGTTATAACAATGCTATTTTGTTTTGTAGGAAATTTAAGTCTCAATCGAATAGCACACACAGGTTTAATTTTATATATAAAATTATATTATAGATAAAATTGTGTATTACTTTATTATTAACAAACGGATTTTTTTTTTATTTGTTAATCGGGTTACACTCATCTTGAAACGTATGCTCTCAAATTTTGAGGGGGCGTATTTATTTTTTCGGTCGATATCAAAGGTGTATTATAGAAAATAATAAACCAAAATACATTGATTTAATTGAGTGGTTGATGGAAACATTTATTTTAACAAATATAACATTTTATTTAGCGATAGAAATTAGTAGCTACATAAATCACTAAAGTGTCCGTCTCTATATCTCTCTCTACGTTCTACAAATATATTCAGTTGGTTATAAATTTCTTTTACGTTGAACATATACCCATTATTTATCAGTGATAACACCAAGACATTGTTTCTTAATTAATAAGGTTATATTGTATGAATGTAGTATTTATGTTATCTTTCACCATTATTATTAATGTCCAAATTGGGACTGATTGTAATACTACTTAATAAAAAGTTATTATTGAAACAAAAATTAATAAAAAGTATAATGTTACTTTGGAGAAAGACATTTTAAAATATTGGGAATTTAAGCTCAGTTGGACTATTTAAATGGAAACAAAAAAATCTGCATTATATTAAAATGGTTGCAACAGAAAAAACTAAAACGGTGAAAACTTCATAGTATAAAGATGTACTTATGTTATTTCGATTTTGAGGAAAAACCTACTTTGACATCCCAAGCATATTCTTTTCTTAAAATATTAAATCTCTTATTACTTTTGGTACTTCAACTAACCAACTTAAACTTCAACCATTCTCATATTTATTAGTCTTTTTGAGACCAACTAGAGGAAGTTAGTCTTTTCGAATTGGAAAGGTGCATTTTAGTTCAATATATTTTATATTCAGATGCAAATAAAAAAAATCTGGTGCGGACAACACACGACTTTCACTTACCTCCATTTTTAAAATCAATGAAAGAATTTTCAAATACAGTTAGAGATAAAAATACGTGAAATTATTAAGGAATTAATTAAATTAAATTTCTATAGAAACATGTGTTTGATTCAAAAATCAATTATATTATTATCTAAAATAATCAGTTATTTTTATGTTCATTTCATCACTCTCTATTAACTTTTAAAAGCTTGTGTATGAGATGATAATTTTTCTAAAATCTTTAGCTTTCCAACGGTATATCATACATGTATATTACTGCTCTTATGTTCAAAAACGAAAAATTGCATTAAAAAAATATTTTTTCTGTTTTCTCCTTTAGTTGGGTATCGAATTTATTCAATTTATATATTTACCAGTTTTTCATCAGCGTTAACAAGATAGTCTAGTTATTATTATTGAATCTACAAAATTAAAGGTACTTTAGGGGAAGAAAATTTAAAATATCGGCATTTAAGCCCTGTCAGACCATTTTTATCTAAATAAAACCTACATGATATTAAAGCCCATTAAATTTTACATCGATAGAGCGAGTTTAATCAAAATCGTCGGAACCGTTTTTGAGAAAATCGAAAAAAGGTGCAAAATGCATGGTATAAAGTGCCTCTTCTGGTAGGTTCATTTTGATGAAAAAAGTTTTGTCACGTCTCAGGCGTATAGTTGTCTTAAATATGAAATTTCAGTTTCATAGGACTTACCGTTTTCGCCCGGGAGTTACCACACACACACAGACACACACACACACACACACACACACACACACACACACACACACACACACAGACCTTTTTGCGGGACTTGGTTATTTGGACTCAGGGGACCCTAAAACGTGTATTTCCGTTGAAAACTGGAATTCGAAAATTTTCACGATCGCAATTACTATATATAGTAAGTGAAAGTAATAATTTATTTATACTTACAACATATTAACTCATTATATATTTATACGCCAAGGATATAGTAATAACATAGGTACATGCATAAAAAAATTGCAGCTCAATGCTGATAAAACCGAATCAATCCTCATTGGCTCCAAACCAACCTTGAATTTCCTTCCATATTACCCGTTCCTCTTCATCAATAGAGTCTCTAACGCTTTCCAAAAAAAAAAAAAAAAAAAAAAAACCTGTTAAAAACCACAGAGTCACCTTTAACCAAAGCCTAACGTGGAACAACCATGTATTTGCAATATCCGGAAAACCCTAAACAGCTCCGTAAATCCCTACCTTTTAAAACCGGTCACCTACTTCTTTCCTCAGTTATATTCCCTAACTTTGACTATGGTTGCCTGGTGTATGCAGTACTTATCGAAGAACGGGAAACAAAATTAAAATATTAGATGAGTTGCATTATTTGATTTATTTTTGGAGCCCGAAGGCTTGACCATATATTTGGCTATATTACCGAGTTGAAGTGGCTTTATCTTTCTTCTTTTTTATTTTATTTATTTTTGTTCATCCCTACCTCGCCTTTCAGGGCTATAGGGGTTTCTCGGGCCAGGGGTGAAGGCAGGGGATAAATGCTGAGATAAAAACCCCTCATCCCCAGCACCGAGACTCGAAATCGTTATTATTTGGTTTCAAATTTTGATCCTCTTTAATTTCTAAGCAAAGCGCGTATCCTTCTGTTCGAAGGCAATATTTCTTATGGTTCCTTACTATTCCAAACCTTAAAAAATAGAAAACCTTCCTATATAACTGAATTTCACACCCTCCGCTTTGACACCCATTCGATAAACACTACAACCCAATCAATCAATATTTACATCCCATCACATAGAACTGCGTCATTTCAAAAAACCTTCCTCGTTTGCTCCTCATGCTTTCGGAATTCACTGCTATCTCTATCCGTAAAACCACATCTCTCTTCTTTCAAATATCAGCTCTTTCCTACTCAACTCTCTCAATATTCCATTCTATTATAAAATGTAGGTATATATATATATATATATATATATATGTATACATAAGTACGTGCTCTAGGTATAAGTATGCAAAGATTATAGATATATTGAATTGTAAATACATTTTATTAAAAACTAACAACTTTATAAACAATTTTATTTTTACATGGCTTTTGTTCTAAGAAGGTCCCTTAGAGTTCTGCGCATGCGCATGTGTTTAGCAGTCATCTTTCAAATCGGCTCTTGAATTTCATGCTTTTTCAGTTTGAATTCTCTTCAGTGCAATCTTGAAAACATCACCAGACTACAGGATAACAACAGCAGTAAATATTGGAGCAAACAACAGTAAGTTTTGTTACAATTTACGGTGTAAAGTAAATGCTGGGTAACCTCTTCACATCAGCTGATTGCCAATAGCTCGGCAAGGCCGGGATTGGTTTTCTTTTCTTTTGTTATTGTTTTATTACCAACATCTAGTTATTTTCTTATTATCTTCTTCACATGAAATGCGATATTTTCACCAAGTGATGTCCTCCAAAGCATCAACTAAAAGATCTAGATGTAGTGGTTCAATCACGTCTCCCACAAAACAAAGACCCCGCCGTGATACTAATAAAAAATTAAATCAACAAGCAACCCCTTCAGGTTCTAATACAGAATCTGAACCACAGCCTGGCACATCGTCACAGGGGATGACTGACGAATCTCCGTTTTTCACCCCAAATCCTTTTCAAATCCTACATAATGAAAAAGAAAACATGGAATCTGCTCCTACACCCAGTGAACCACGGCCTCCACCGATATTTGTCAAAAATATTAAAAATTTCCAGTTGTTATGTGCGCAATTAAACAAGATTACCGAATCCACCAGCTACTACTGTATGAGTAGAATCAATGACACCAAAATATCACCGACCACCGCCGAGGCATATAGAAAAATTGTGAAATACCTAACTGAAACTAAAGCGGATTTTCACACTTATCAGCTACGGCAAGAGAGAGCTCTTAGAGTTGTGATCAGAAATCTACACCCTTCAACACCAGTTGACGCTATCAAAGAAGAACTCATGGAGATGGGTTACAAAGTGCGACAAGTCACTAATGTCATAAAAGATAGAGTTCAACTGCCTCTATTCTTCGCTGACTTGGAACCATTAGCAGGAGTAGAAAAAATTTATGATCTAAAAAGACTGTATTATACAAGTGTAAGAGTCGAAAAACCTTATACAAAGAGAGAAATTGTTCAGTGTTACAATTGTCAGGCGTATGGTCATACCAGAAGTTACTGTCACCACATACAACGCTGCGTGAAATGCGGTGAACAGCACAAGTCTGTGGAATGTACAAAACCGAAGTCAACACCCGCTGTATGTGCTCATTGCCTCAAGGACCACCCGGCCAACTACAAAGGATGCCAAATCTATAAGGAGCTAAGGACCAGGTATCAAAAACCCCAAGTACTGGATGAAACAACAAGACAGGCTAGAACTAGAAGAGAACCCTCAAAATTAATCGATGCCAATGTATCATTTGCCCACTTACTTGGAGGTGGGAACCAATGTACTGAAGCCGAGGCCCTGCCGGAACTACAAAATGTACCTCAATATCCTCAATCCATTCCACAAATACCTCTTCCTCAAAACGTAATCAGTCCTAAAAATCCTCATCCACAACAAATCTCTCATATTCCCCCTCCTTCAAATGCCACAGATCTTACCAGTTTGATGACATCCTTCATTTCCGAAATCAAATCCCTTGTCATGCCCCTAATAACAATCCTCACGAATCTTGTATCAAATCTTATTCCTAACTTAAAAAATCCATAAAGGACTTCACCTAACTCCTTATCTATTCTCCTATGGAATGCGAATGGTGTTAGAACTCACACTGACGAACTTACAGCCTTACTCCAAGACAAAAAAGTTGACGTTGCACTCATTACTGAAACTAGACTAACCACTAAACAGTACTTCAAAATACCTGAATACACAACATACCGGACAGACCATCCAGACGGCAAAGCCCATGCCGGTACTGCTGTCATTGTCAACCGATCCCTCTCCCATCACTTACACCCACTTCCCGCCCACGATTTCCTACAAGCCACCTCTATTATAATCAAGACCTTTTCCTTTCCGCTAGTCATCGCATCAGCATATTGCCCTCCTAAAAATTCTATTTCTATTACACAATTTGGTTCCTTTCTCAACTCATTGGGGAATCACTTTATTCTGGGTGCAGACTTAAACGCGAAGCACCAACAATGGGGTTGCAGAACCACAAATACTCGTGGACGGACATTGCAGTCTGCACTCAACTCCAGACGCCTTAATCTCCTACCTCCCGATTCCCCTACCTACTGGCCAACAGATCCTAACCGTAATCCAGACATCCTCGACTTCTTCATCCACAGCGGATTAGGCCCCCTGAACTATTCCGTAACTCGCCTTGATGAACTATCCTCTGATCATAGTCCATTAATCCTAAATGTATCCATGACTCCTATTCCGAAACCTTTCCCACCGTCATTCATCAGAGGCCCCATCAACTGGAACCTCTTCCGCGAAATCCTCACCAATGATATCGACCTCAGAGTAACTCTCAAAACCCCTTCTGACCTTGATGATGCCGTATATTCCTTTACAACCTTGATTCAACAAGCTGCCTGGACTGCCTCCTTTCCTAAACAATCCCAAATTATTCCTTACAAATGCCATTTACCACAACACCTGACAGACCTCATCAACACCAAACGCCGAGCCAGAGCATTATGGCAACGCACCCGCCACCCAGAAGATCGCCGCTCTTATAACTTTTATTGTAGAAAATTAAAGCGGGAGTTGGCGACCTTTCTTTACCAATCCTACAATTCCTACCTCTCCTCTCTCTCGACTCGTGACAATTCCCTGTGGAATGTCACGAAGAGAATCCTGAATACTCACACGATTTCCCATCCTCTCCTGCGCGGTGATAGTTCCTGGGCTGCTTCTGACAAGGATAAGGCCCAGGAATTTGCACAGCACCTTTCCAAAGTTTTCACTCCTCATCCTGAGTTGAATCCAAACCATACTTCAACAGTTGAACAGTTCCTTACTTCGCCAATACCACTCTCCTTACCTCCTAAAGCAGTTAATCCCTCTGAGGTCAAATATCTTCTTAAAAAGCTTCCTCTCCGTAAATCCCCTGGATATGATCTCCTCACGCCTCAGATCTTAAGACAACTTCCACAGAAAGCCATTACATTCCTTACATATCTTTATAACAGTATCCTACGCACTACCTATTTTCCTCTCTTATGGAAACATTCAACTATCATCCTTTTCCTGAAACCAGGCAAATCTTCCAACAGCACGTCATCTTACAGACCTATTAGCCTACTTCCGATCCTCTCAAAAATTTTCGAAAAGCTCCTACTAAAACGAATCCTAGATAAATTTAAAAATTTTCCTTCGCATCAGTTTGGATTTCGTTCTCAACATTCCACAGTTCAGCAAGGACTCCGAGTTGTGGATCACATTTCCTCTGCCCTTGAGTGCAAGGAGTATTGTTCGGGTGCCTTTCTGGACATAGCTCAAGCTTTTGACCGGGTGTGGCACCCGGGGATTGCTCTTTAAGCTCAAAACCCATTTACCTCAATCCTTATACCTAATCCTCCGATCCTATTTATCAAACCGCTCCTTCCGAGTTCGCTGTGGTTCCGAATTTTCCAAACATTATACTGTTGAGGCCGGTGTTCCTCAAGGCAGCGTCTTAGGATCCGTCCTCTACATCCTCTACACCGCCGATATCCCTACCGATCCCGATACCTTTCTGGCAACATTTGCTGACGACACAGCCATTTTATCATCCAATTCCGATCCTGAAGTAGCATCTCTAAATCTCCAAAGGCACCTTACCCTTGTCGAAGACTGGTGTAAGGCTTGGCGAATTAAGGTGAACGAAAGCAAATGTACACACGTCACCTTCACCCTTCGACGTAAATCCTGTCAAACAGTTAAATTCAATTCCATACCGCTTCCTTCCTCAGACACAGTCCGGTACCTTGGCTTTTTACTAGACAAAAGACTGACGTGGAACCCACATACGAGACTTAAAAGGATAGAACTCAACCGCAGATTCGGCCGGTTATACAAATTACTAAACAGAAAATCTCATCTTACAGTCGACAACAAATTACTAATATATAAGACAGTACTGAAACCTATATGGACCTACGGAACATCAAACGTATCCAATCCTTCCAATCCAAAGTCCTCCGAACAATAGTTAATGCTCCTTATTACGTTACCCACTGTACCCTACACCATGACCTTAATATTCCATTTATTTTAGATCTGGTACCATCCAAATTCTCCAAATTCCATCAGAACCTTCTTCATCATCCTAATCCTCTTGCTCAATCGCTTTCCAGCTTCACCCATCCCTACAATCCTCCTCGAAGATTGAAACGGCAGTGGCCCCGCGACGTTTTGTAAACATTTATCTGGAGTTCTGACACTGGTCAGATCCTCCACTCATGTACTGTATGTTTGTGGCTATTCCGCTCTGGCTCGGCCTCCACTGGCATACACCAGTGAAGCGCTGAGTGGGAGGCGCTGGGATCTCTTGGATTCCGCTTCTCCCCCCACTTGTGGGGGGAGCAGCCGAGTCTAGGGTTCCTTTGGCTGATTGTATATATTGTATATAGTTAAGTATGCTTGTATGATTTTTATTTATTTCCCAACTTGTATTTATCTCTACTACAGGTTGTTGTTTTGATTTGTTTCTTGTTGCTTTTTTTTTGTATATATTTGAATTTATTTATTTCCGATTTTATGTAAATTGACTTTATCATTATTGGCTGTATATATTGTATGAATGTGTACTACATCTCTATTACTACTGTTCATTATGCAACAAACTGTAATATTTCTCAATAAAAAAAAAAAAAAAAAAAAAAAAAGAAGGTCCCTTGGTCCTTGGTCCCGCAATTTGAAGAAACAATTTTTATTGAGTAATATTACAATCTGTCCTAATTAGGACCTGTTTAATCGTTATCAGGTACAACATTTATACTACATTTACACAATACATTTATAAAATAATAATACAATATACATACATAGAATAAAGAATCAATAAGAATATGTACAATAGTCACCCATACCTATATACAATCGTCAAGCATACAGCACGTGATTGGAAAATCTAGCCAATGCTAGAACTCCAATATAAATGTTTACAAGAGGTCTCGAGGCCACTGCCGTTTCAACGTTCTAGGGGGATGGTAAGGGTGTGTGGAGCTGGATAGGGATTGAGCTAGCGGATTAGGGTGATGGATAAGGTTCTGATGGAATTTAGAGAATTTTGATAGTATAAGGTCTAAAATAAATGGAATATTTAGGTCACATTGTGAGGTATTGTTGGTGACATAATAAGGAGCATTATTTATTGTTCGGAGGACTTTGGATTGAAAGGATTGATTGCGTTTGGTGTTGGAAAATTTGGCTGTCCCTCACAGTGTCTCTCACAAGTCCGTAAGGTCCAGATAAGTTTCAGTACTGTCTTGTACGTTAGCAGTTTGCTTTCCATACAGAGTTTAAAATTTATATTTATTAGTCTGTATAATTGGCCAAATCGTCAATTCACTTCTTGTCGTTTAAGTCTAGTATGGTTCACGCAATTAAGATTTTTTTTTTTAATTTCATTCATGTTAGTACATAATATATTTTAATTAAATTATTATTATATCGTGTATTTAAGAGTTTATTGAGCTCGGTTATTGTTAGTTCGCATCAACTCTAAGAACAGAGATATCATTACAAGAGGATACATTAACGATGAATTATGTTAAGTTACTACATTATGGAACAACTAAGGCGCCTGATCAGAATACTCCTGTAGGACATAAATCTTGAACGAAACATTTCAACCAGCTCGTTAGTCTCCTAATGGGGTTTATTAGTTTCGAATATCCTCGAACGAATTGTTCTGTTTGTGACTTGAGAAGCTAGAAACTCTAGTAACAACGACCGACTGGGCATGAATGCTCTATTTATTAAATTACTAATTACCCTTAACAATATGGCAAATATTTTTGTCTAATGAGGATTATACATCTTGGAGTCACCTGAGTTGTAGTGGTAATAATGACAATTTTCCATGACCATATTCTCGGGTTCAAACCCGGTAGATGGCCCGAGGACATTTCGATAGAATTAAAAAATAATTGGTTCTTCCATCCTTCGAAGGGGACGTGAAATTGTGGTCCCAAGCATGTGAGATGTCAGGTACCCGTTAAAGATTTATCCGTTTTAAACCCGAATGGCAATATTTAGCATTGTCCGAATAGTCACAGTAGTATATAAGCAAATAAGCATAGACATAATTATGTAAATTATTTAGTTATTATAATAAAATAAATGTAATATAACTCTCATGATGAAAATCGTGAGATCTTCTTTCGTAAAGTTATGAAAAATGTTTAATATAAAGTTAAATTCACGGTTAAAATATTACTAAAACAATCAACGATGTACCTCCAAAATATATTGTATCAGCGTCTATACAGTTTAGCGTTTGTCCAGAACGTCAGCGCAATATTTGTCCTGAACGTATGATAATAAAAGTTTATTTATTTTATTTTCGTACCTTAGGTTTTGGCCTCTAGGACCATTTTCAAGTATGTGTAAAAATATCAATTTCATAAAATCTTTTATTGTATTTGATACTTCATAGACATTCTTAATTACCCATCAGACAGAAACTTAACGTATACACTCATTTATTAAAACCAATATGGACTTAATGGATCTGCTAAAAAGACATACGAAAAATACAACCTTTCAATGGCAATTTTTAAGACTGGCAACGAACTCACCAGCATATGTTTCAAACGATACCCTTCATACTGATTTACGTATTCCAACGACATACAATCGACTTACAAACGATTTCACGACAAACTACATGGATACATAAACAAACTTGTGCAAAACATGGCTACAACTGGCTGACTCTGCCTGGTAGGGGTGCAGCGATCCTCACCGCACCCGAACTGGCCCGCCCCTTAACAGAAACGGTAAAAAGAAGGTGGCAATCCATGTGGGATGAAAGCCCATCCAGTAAACTTAAACTGATTAAGAAAAACGTGAACCCCTGGAAAACCTCAATCCGTAACTCTCGTCGAGAAGAAGTTGCTATTACCCGCCTCAGAATCGGACATAGCCGACTTACTCATGGTTATTTAATTACGAGAGAAGCCCCTCCTAAATGCTCGCACTGCAACACAATTTTATCAATCAGCCACGTATTTGAAGAATGCTCTTATTATCGTACAATATTACACCAGCTGGGTATACCGCCCAATATAAGAATGGCTCTGCGGGACGATGAGACCATAATAAATGCCGTAATTAAGTTTCTAGCAAGGGTCAAACTGTTAAATAGCCTCTGACTATCCAACACATCTATCGAAGACATACCCTCTTTATTATGTATCTGTTTAATTTATTATCCTATTAATGTCTAATTTCTGCTGTTATTATTTTATTTATATTTATTTTTTTTAATCTGTATCCTTTACTTATTTTTATTATTTATTTTTTCTTCTTATTCTTAATCTCACTTGAATTAAAAATAACCTCCTTGAAGAATCAATCATAATAACAAACCATCGGGCGTTGATGACCTAGATGTTCTATGCCCTAAAACAAAACAAAACAACAAACATGGCTACAACTGACATACCATCCATAACTCGGCGTAGCCTGAAAAGGAGTTGGATGAGGGACCTCCTGACCTGAAAATATAGTCCTTTTTAATGTCAGGAGGATGCACCACTAGGTGCTGTCTCCTTCATGCCTGTCCACGCCATGTTTCCTTAGATTTTAGCACATTTGCTGATTGTAATATTTTTAATAGGTGTAAATAAAATGTTAAAAAAATAAATAAAAACTGTTCTTATTATTTCTACATCTCTGTTATGTTCACATATATAGGTCCATGAAACTGAATGAAAGGGGCGGTGATGGACATCTTCTATGCCTGACGGAGTAGAGTCAATATGCAGATGAGCTTAGTCTTCTCTAAAAAGTAAACTTAAACATCCGGTAATAAATGAGTTAAATGGAGTATTCTGACCCATAACTCAAGGTGTGGACTACTCAATAAAGTAATAAAAATAAACAAATACCGAGTAATTAACTAAAGGTGCTAAACTAAGACAGCCATCACAAATAGAGACCTTACATGAAATCATTAAGAGCTTCTTAACGACCCTTGTTTTTATTTCAAGAGCGGCTCATCTCGCTAACGACTGCCATCAGTTAGGCTCAGCCCGGAGTTATCCGCCAAAAAATAAACGACCTCAATAAATAAACATGTAAGGGAATAATGTTCACTAAACGAGGCCCTTTGTCTCAGTTGGCACCCTGTGATGACCGCATCCATCTTCCCCTCCTTCCGCGACACCGGGGGTGGAGGGAATGCGGAAAAAATTGTCGCGATTCCCGAGAGGATCTCGATGATAGACTGCCATGGAGTTGCTCGTTCAAGGGGTGGATCTTTTCGAGTAATTTCCGGCTCTAGGAGAAGCTAAGAGATTTTCTGAATGAAAAGTTTGTCTACAGCAGTTGTCCGAGTATACCCTGAGTTATACTTTAAAGAACAGTACTTCCAAGTGATAACTCAAATTCAGTGGACTGTATAGATATTAAAAAAAAATTAAATAACGAAAGTAAACGATGAATCACAATCCATTTATTATACTAGAAATACATATAAAAACATAGTTAACCTAACAAAACTGTTATAAGAAATGATTAGAAACAAAATTAATCTAATTAAACATATTTAAGAAAATATTAGAAACAAATTTAACCTATTTTTTATGTAATTTCACTTTAACTTTAGTATGTAAATATTTTATGTATTACATCTCCGTATCGAGACAAATTGTAATATATCTGATTGAAAATTGGTTTAAGATATATATATTCACATCTGTATTTGACAAATATAACTAGGAAATGTGTACGTAGTACATTAAATGACACGATTTAAAATCACATCAGAGCGTTATCAGGAATATGTGAGGAAAAAAGGTTTACGGGTTTGTGTGGGCAGTACGAAATGAAATGAGGTATATCTATTTCGGGCCAGGTCTGCTACAAATTGGATATTAAGGTCATTATGGATAATTTGATTTTATGTCAGGATAAAGGGCACTCAGGATTTCGCGAATAAATTTGGATTGTAGTGCGGGAGACGTAATATGGTTGAATTCAAAAAGTTCAAATAGGTCTGATTATGGTGACATAAATGATTTTTTTTGTAATATAATGGATGTTTTGAACGTTTATCAAGTGAATAAATCTCCTGAAATATTTCTTCCGATTTAATTCAAAGTCTTTAAAAGGTTTGAGAAATGCAATTACTTCCATAAGTTACTAACTACACATTTGATTTAATGCTAAGTCTAACTAAATCATTTTGCTTCCATAGCTTTAAATCAAGTTATTAATATATATATTGAAAAAAATATAGATTTGTACGAAAGGAATCGAATAGATGATAGACATAAAGTTTATACAGTTTATTATCGATCGACTTTGTCACCTAAGTCCAGCGACGTCAGCCATCTGCGCTTTCCTAATTGAGTAAAGTTAGGGATAAGTTTGTTCCATAATCTCTAACGGTATAATTATATTATGAAAAAATTCTCTAAATTATGTTACAACCTGAACCTTGTATGTTATTATAGTTTTACTACAATAAATAAATATAAATAACTTGCAGCTTATAACATATATGAGGTATAAAAATGAGTAAAATATAACAAAATATTAAATTACAAAAAAAAAAAAAAAATGTTCCATTAGATTAACATCTAGAATTCCTAGACGCTCCCATGTTTCCAGTAGGTTTACCGAGTTGAAGAGGCTCTACCCTTCATTCCGTCGGCAATACCTCCTCTGTGTCATTTCCAATATTTCAAAACAAAAAAACCTTATATTCTTAATATGCTTACCACAGGTCCATTTTTCCATTCAGCAAAAGAGACAAAATATTTCAACTTATTTGTATACGTGTTTTACCATATTCCTCTTATTTTCCTTGATTATTTTTTTAGAATCTTCGTAAGAAATCAAAATTATATTTCGTTGACTTGTAGATAAATCTGTGCTATGTATCACTCAAATTAAATATTACAAAATGTTTTACTCGCTTCATTCAAGATAACAATTCAAATTCTTTATTAATCGATTATCATAAATAATGTTAATATTTTCAATAATTACGCTTGGAATCCCTCATATTAAACCGTTATTTCTCAGTAGATAAAGAATAGCAAGTGCTATCATGCAAACATTTGTGACCATACTTTTTTTTTTTATTAAACATATTTATTGATATTTACAACTGTATTATAAATAAATGAATTTATAATAACTAATAATGATAATAACTAAATTTTGACCTATAGTAATTAGATAAATTACACTTATAACACCTTTAAAAAACTAACGTATTTGATTTTAAATTAATTTTTTTTTTCCAGGAATGTTCTAAATGTTCCGTTTGCTAAATTGTTCGAAACAATTGTTGATGGGTTTGGCAAAAGACTTGAAGTTAAATACAACTTTATGCCAAAGGAAGGAAACTTCACGGTGTCTCTGGAATATAACTTTTTCAGCATGAGAGGGGAGAAGTTAACTTCACTTCCAAACATTTACTTCGGCTAAATTTCTCGTAAGAGATTCATCCATTTAAATATTATTCTTCGAGATGTTTATAGACATATCTACGGCATAAAATACACACTAACCTGAATAATCACGACCAAGAAAAATTTTGGATTAAGGATCGAGAAAATATTTTCGTCGAAAAAAACTTAATTAAATGTTCGTCTATATAATATATATATATATATATATATATATATATATATATATATATATATATATATATATATATATATATATATATATATAGCTTTTTTCAGTCAAATTCATAATTTTTTCAGTCAAATTCATAATTTTTTCAGTCAAATTCATAATTTTTTCAATCAAATTCATAATTTTTTCAGTCAATTTCATAATTTCTTGTACCCATTTTATACACGCAATTTAATGAGGTTATGCTACCAAGAACTTAACATTTTTATTAAATCTTGTTGTTGTTTATCCATTTCACGTCACTTTATGTTACTGTGCTTAATCCGAAAGTGCAGCGGGAGTCTTAAGTTTTGCCTATCCGGGTTTACTTAAGATAGGGATCTTTTACGAGTTCTACTTTTTAAATCTTTTAAGAGACACCAGTAGTACACAAATATAGGCGATCTGCTGGTTTTGGACTTGCGACCTTAAGCATAGAAGGCTGTTATGCTAGCCACTACTCCACAGGTGACCCTCAATACATTCAACAAGGTGTTTGAATCTGCCGGGTTTGAACCCGTGACCTTTGACATATTAATCTTTAACTCCTTGCTGAATGCATCCAGGGTCACTTGTGGAGTAGTGGCTAGCATAACAGCCTCTTTTAAAGGACGAAATAACCAAAGATTTTTACTCCCTAAAAGCAAATATAGGGCCATCTGCCAGGTATGAACTCGCTATCTAGTGGACAGAAGGATGTTATGCTAGCCACTGCACCACAGGTGACCCTTGATACATTCAACAAAGTGTTTGAATCTGCCCGGTTCCAACCCGTGACCTTGGACATATTAGTCCTAAACACCTTTTAGAATGCATAAAGGTTCACCTGTGGAGTAGTGGCTAGCCATAACAGCTCCCTATGCGGAAGGTCGCAAGTTCAAAACCAGCAGATGACCCTATATTTGCTTCTAGGGAGTAAAAAGCATTGGTTATTTCGTCCTTTAAGAGAGGCTGTTATGCCACTACTCCACAGGTGACCCTGGATACATTCAGCAAGGTTTTAAAGATTAATATACTCAAGGTCACGGGTTCAAACCCGGCAGATTCAAACACCTTGTTGAATGCATTGAGGGTCACCTGTGGAGTAGTGGCTAGCATAACAGCCTTCTATGCTTAACGTCGCAAGTCCAAAACCAGCAGATCGCCTTATATTTGTGTACTACTGGTGTCTCTTAAAAGATTTAAAACGTGGAACTCGTAAAAGATCCCTATCTTAAGTAAACCCGGATAGGCAAAACTTAAGACTCTCGCTGCACTTTTGGATTAAGCACAGTAACATAAAGTGACGTGAAATGGATAAACAACAACAAGATTTAATAAAAATGTTAAGTTCTTGGTAGTAAAACCTCATTAAATTGAGTGTATAAAATGGGTACAAGAAATTATGAAATTGACTGAAAAAATTATGAATTTGATTGAAAAAAATTATGAATTTGACTGAAAAAATTATGAATTTGACTGACAAAAATATGAATTTGACTGAAAAAATAATGAATTTGATTGAAAAAATTATGAATTTGACTGAATAAATTATGAATTTGACTGAAAAAAGCTATATATATATATATATATATATATATATATATATATATATATATATATATATTTGTTTTTGATGATTTAAACAACAACAACAATTTTTTTTTTGAAGATCAGTTTTTTTTTCGTAATATTCCCAACACATTTGCTTAATAATGGTTGTACTGCTTCTTAAAACCACGAAAAAAGGAAAAATTTAAATTTCTGAGAATTTTTTTTTCTCAGTGTTAAAGAAATTATCATTTAATTTATTTTACATGACATCAGAAACAATCTTGTAAAGATAAAATTTTATATCGGATTCAATTCTTACAATAAGATTTACAAGAGTCTGTTACTTCTTCAAGGGTATCCTGAGATATTTATATAGAAAGCACGTTTGAAATTTGGAATATATTTTGAGGCGAATGGAACTCATGATTTAAATAACTTTTAATAGAAATATACAATAAGTTACGCAAAATGAATTGGGATATTGCTAATTTTGTCTCATCTACTTTTCATATCATTTAGTATTCATTAGTTAAAATGTTTTATTCTATTGATCCAACTAATGCTAAGTATATCGGATTATTTAATTAAAATTAAACTATAAAGAATAAATTACAAACATCCCAATTTATTATAGGGTGCAGAGTAAATCATTGGTTAAAACGTAGATTAGGTTCAAACCAATAATTGTGGATATTTTTTCGTGTAGCTAAATTCATGTAGAGTAGTTTATAACATAAAAATGAGTTCCATATATTAACATAATTAGTTGAACTAAAAATATTAATTGATACATTAAAAAAAAAAAAAAAAAAAAAAAAAAAAATATATATATATATATATATATATATATATATATATATATATATATATATATATATGCAAATATAAATACGCTTTCTATTCTACAATCAGCTAAGTTTAGGGTATTAAGTGATCCTCGGGTGCAAACACATATTTTCTCATAAGATGTGTGGGTAGTTCACCCCAATTCGATAGTAAATCATCACCTTTACCTTAAATTATCAATACTTAATTACGCTTACAACACTTTATACCTTAACTACTTTTTTAAATAAACGGAGTTTGTATTTTAAAACAATTTTTGTAATCATCTGGAGATATTATTATATGGACGTAGCAAAGTTCAAGTATTTTTAGGATTTGATATCGTTGAAGAAAAAATATTTTTCAAATAAAATCTTATGAATACAAGTCTAGGACTTGAAGAAGCCAATAGATCGTAAGAATTACATATCTACTAACAATGAGATGTAATTAGGTGGTCTCATCAAAAGTAGCTATATTCATATTATTGGGTTGTGCCACATGAAATGTCCGCTTTCAAGGTAAAGGATTTTTATTAAAAATACGATATAAAAAAAAAGATAATTTTATTCGAAGTATTTACCTTCTTTTTCTACATATGTTTCCCAACGTGATACCAACTTTTTTAACCCCGAACTGAAAAACTCCGAAGTGAAACAAAATCTGACAACGCACTTTTCACTTGATCATCATTTTCAAAAAGTTTTCCTTTGACGAAGTTGTCTAAATTCCTGAACAGGTAGTAATCTGTTGGGGACAAGTCGGGAGAAAATGGTGGGTGCAGAAGAACTTCGTAGCCCAGTTCTTTCAATTTTTGCACTGTATATTTTGAAACATGGGGTATTGCTGCCACTCAGTGAGATCATGAGGTAGGTACCCATGTATCGAGCTTTTTTACTTTCCTAATACACTATAAATGTCTGGAAACGGTAGATGCACTTGCATTTAGTTGCACAGTTGTGCTGAGAGTCCTTTAACTGTTTGGTTGGGGTTTCCTTCTACTGTATGTTTGAGGACATCGTTGTCTATTACGAACGGAGGTCTTCCTCGGGGCAAGTTTTCCAAGTCGGTATCCCCAGCTGAAAACTTAGCAAACCAACGGCGAATGGTCCGTTCATTAGTACTCCCTTTCGCAAAAGCCCTGTTTAAACTCGTACAAAAATATTACTGGAAAATCGCGTGTTTCCATGTTCATATTTGGAGGTATACTAAAAAGAGGGTAATTGATTGGGAAGCAAATGTTTATAATACAAAGGTAGTATTATAAATATGTAAGCAAAACAACAGAGACCTGCAAAATCCTTTATGTATTTTAGAAACTATAAAAACGGACATTTCATGTGAAACAACCCAATAGTTACTTTCAAATTGTAGTGACAATGTATAAATTATTTAAAAATTTATTTTAATTTATATAAAATTGATGATTAATACAACCAAACAAAAAAAAATCATGAGATAATATAGAAATCGATCATTCTTTTATTGCTCGTTGCTTGATATTAAAAAAAAAAATGATAAAAAAATGTTCATTTAACTGCTTTCAATGCCAGACTAAACTAAAATCCCATTTCAAAACGGTTTATCCACCAACTGGAAGAGATCCTCAAGGCTCACAGGGGTTGCTTTTAATTACTTTTTTTAGTTCAGTGAATAAAAAGAATCTTTTTCAAAACTACCGAACATTAAGCATTTTAAACTGACATATTTTACTGAAAAATAAACTATTAAAAAGCTTCGGATGTACGAATATAATTATATTTGTAGAAACTATATTGTTTGGTTATTATTTTGCGTATCTTACTTTAGCATACGATTAGGATATACAAATTACGTAGCTTAACATATCTATACTTTAACAAGTTCCATTTTGCATTGAAAAAAAAAATTGGTAAGAAGAGAGTAGTGGAAATATTTTGTTATTTTATATATTGTGTGAATGAGATCTTATATCACTATTACTAATGTTCATGTATAAACAAATTTTAATATATCTCAATAAATAAATAATAAATTAAGGACTTCACGAGCTCTTTGTGTCTTCCAAGTCAAAATTTCCGGTTTTGAAATAAGCCAACTTAGGGATGGTGCTTTCTCATTGCCATACAAACTAACAATATTGTTAACCGTCTGTGCACCGAATTTTCCTTTTCGGAAATACAAAATCATTAAATGACGAATATTATTTTTTTCTCTTTCATTTCGAGCAAGCAAAATACCACTTACAGATAAGGAATCTCGCAAAGAAATGTATATGAACATCTTATCAATTTTTTTTTTTTAAATATGTAAACTTTGCCAATAAACTTTGCCATTTCGAAATACCTAGTAATCAAAAGTACTACATTTAAACGTAAGGATATTCATAAGTATACGTGGACTTCGCCGGATGGACAAACACGGAATCAAATCGATCATGTTTTAACACAAAACAGATGGCAAAGTAGCATAATTAACGTTAGATCGTATCGGGGTGCAGAATGCGGTTCTGATCATGAATTAGTGATCGCGAAACTTCGACAAAAACTAAATACAAAAAAGAGAACACCGAACTATATTCGGCCCGAGAATTTTGATTTAGTTAAATTGAACAACCTCGAAATTAGAAAACAATTCGCGATAGAAGTAAAAAATCGGTTCGAAGCTTTGGAATCTTCAGACGAGGAACATAAAGATGTAAACAAACTATGGGAAGGGATCAGGGATTATATTAAAGAGGTCGGTAATTTATGTCTTGGAAAAATCGAAAATAAAAAGAACAAACCTTGGTTCGACAGGGATTGTCAAAATATGTGCGAAAAAAGAAAAACCGCTAAACTGAATTCCTTAAATAATCCGAGCGATAATAATGTGGCTTATTTTCAGTTAGTAAAGAATGAAACTTCAAAACTCTTAAAAAATAAGAAAAGAGAGTATCTTAAAGGCAAAATAATAGAAATAGAAAAAACACAGAAACGAAAATAACGTAAGAGAGATGTACAAAGGTATAAACAAATCGCGTAAAAGATTTGAACCTCTATTGAATGCGGTTAAAGATGCAAATAACAATATAATTGCGGATCCTTTTGAGATATTAAATAAATTTAAACAACACTTTGACGGCATCTTAAATACGGAAAATAATAATCAATCTCCTCTCTCTGAATATCAGAGCGCTGAACCATGGATAGACGCACCGAGTAAAGAGGAAGTCGAAATGGCGATAGGAAAATTAAAACGTTATAAGGCCGCAGGAAATGATAATATCACGAGTGAATTAATCAAGGCGTGTGGAGAAGCGGGCGTTCCAAAATACATTTTTTAGTTAAAAAGATCTGGGAAACTGAAAAAATGCCCGAAGAATGGAAAGAATCAATACTTATTCCGATTCACAAAAAAGGAACGAGGTCGGATTGTAACAACTATCGTGGGATCTCTCTTCTCCCAGTATGCTATAAAATATTCTCGTCAATTCTAACTAGTCGAATCACGGAATACGCTGAGGAAATTATCGGAGATTACCAATGTGGTTTTAGGCGGAATCGCTCGACTATTGACCAAATATTTTCCTTACGTCAAATATTAGAGAAAAAATTGGAATACAACGGTGTAGTCCATCAACTTTATATCGATTTTAAAAAGGCTTATGATTCAATAGACCGTCAGAAGCTATATAACACCATGATTGAACAGGGAATACCTAGAAAGTTAGTAAACCTAGTAGAGATGTGTTTGTCGGAAACATTCCATAAAGTTAGAATCGGTCATAATTACTCCGAGAGATTTGAGGTGCGATCGGGTTTAAAACAGGGTGACTCCCTTTCACCTGTGTTATTTAATATAGCTTTAGAATATGTCATAGAAAAGGTGATGTGTACTGAGAAAGGCTTAAATATGGGTGACAAGATTCCGGTTTTGGGGTATGCCGATGATCTGGTACTGTTAGGTGAAGACATGGAAACCATACAACTAAATACAAGTGTGTTAATGAAAACCGGTAAAGAAATAGGACTCGAATTAAATACCGATAAGACGAAGTATATGATCAGTAGCAGAAACGGTGTCGATCTTGGTGATATTGATGTATCGGGTCATTCTTTTGAACACGTAGAGAAATTCAAGTATTTAGGTTCAATTATAACTAGAAAAAATGAAATCCAGGAAGAAATAAAGTCCCGGTTAAAGGTGGGAAATGCCTGTTATTATTCAGTTGCTAAGTTACTTAGTTCGCGGCTTTTATCTAAAAACTTAAAGATTAGAGATTAGGGAGAATTCTCCCACCATGCGCCCTGATGATGACCCACAAAGGGGGTCGAAACGTTGGCAAACAATAAAATAGTTGAAACTATTTAGTTGTTTCATTTAATGACCGCCACCCGGACTAATTCCTTCCAGCAATTATACTTTTATTTCATGATTGGTGCGAACCAGGTATACGAAGGCTATATAAGAGTTCACCCAGGCTCGATGTGGGCATCCCGACATTGAGGGTAAATCCAAGAGCAAAAAAATTTGCATAGCTATTCCTCTATAAATTAAGCTCTAAGCCCAGGACCCTTCATGTGTTCAAGTGATACAATCACTTTTTTGTATGATAATAGAAACAAAGTTATTTCAATGAAATCATATTTACATGTACGCTACACTGCATAGCTTGTTATATGATATCCAAGAGGGCTTCAATAATTTCTGAAGAGAGTACGGTAGGATAACCACCATATATACAACATTGTTTGCAGTGCTGTTCTAGGATAATTAACTTCAACAAGTTATGAGAGCTCATAAGCTTTTTGGTGTACTAATTAAAATATTGTATAACTAACTGGTTCATAACAGAAATTAAAAAGTGTATTGCGCCACGTCACGCCACAGAGGCATTAAACGTCAATGAGCAAATCATGTTTATTTCAGTTTTTTCCACTCATTCATCATTTTAATAAAAAATATGTTATTACACAGTGCAACCTATTTTGTATTCATTTGCTTATTTTATTTTATTTTTTTCTTATACTTTTGATATAAGTTTCATCTCTTGATTCCTATTAAGTTTTTATTTTATATTTATAATTCCGTTATTACAATCTTACATTTGTATTCCTTTTTTTACATATTTATTTATTTTTATTATTATGGTTTTTAATAATTTATATTTTCACTAATTTAATAAGTAAAATGTTTTAATATGTAAAGATGTGTAAAATGTAAAATTTAATATATAAAGATGTGAAGGCAATAATAACCATTAGCAGCTTTTTACCCTTGTGATTAAAACAACAACTAACTGGTTTAAAATTGTATTACTATACTAGCTGAACCATAGGATTTCGCTCGTAATACTTCATTTCGTGTTGAATTAAATTGACATATATGAGTTTATGTTAAGAGTCGATGTATGTACAACGAATAGTGTTAATATATATATCTTACTATTATTCTGTCAGATTTATAACAAATACCAGCAGAAGTATGCGTACTTAAAATTACTCAATATGGTTTAGCTTTCAAACATAACCGTTGTAATGCTTTAAGAATAGAAGTTAGTTCGGGGTGCAGTCATCGAAAAACTTATTTAAATAGAAAATCAATGTATTCTGCTGACGTTTCGGCCTAAATTTCAGGGCGATTGAATAGAGAACACATTGTTGTTTTCAATTACCCTCTTTTCCAATTGCCCTGATGAAGGTCGTTATTAAAATGAAACTATTTTTAATTGCTTAAAATCATAAGGGGGCGTAGTGGCTGAGTATTTTAGCGCGTGTTGCTTTGAACGCTACCATAGATGACCAAAAACCTATAAAATAAAAAATTACTAGTTCGCGTCTCAGTACTAGGTGAACTCTTATGTCCGCAGTTATACCCCGTCCTCACCCCCTGGGCAGAAAAAAAAAGGTTGCTTAAAATTATTTTTAAAATTTAACTTTCCATAAAAACTTCGACAAAAAATAATTATTATATGGTTTAATGTCTATATTCTGTATCATATATCTTTGCTAATGTTGGTCAGAGTAAACTGGTTTTGCTTTTATACGGTTAGACTTTTAATTATATTTTAAAAGTATACTTATAATTTTACAGGCAAAAAATGTTTTGAGTTGTTCAAAACCAAATTTTTATATAGATTTTAATACTTTTGTTTTTTTCAATCGCTCGGAGGACGGATTTAGACAAACTAGCTTTATTTATATCTAGACAGTAAGGGGAACTTCCATCAAAAATTTCAGCTTGATAGGCCTTGTCTTTTATGAGCTACTGCAATGACCAAAAAATGAGTAAATAGTAACTTTCTTTTATAGATATAGATTATTTATTTACTTAATCCTCTATGTTCAATAACTCATGGTTCAACTTTACTTTTTTATTTGACAGAATACATATTCGGCTGAAATGTAAACAGGTAATGGTGGAAAGAGGTAGGAGAAATAGGGAGACAGGGAACTGAGTAGGGATGATGCCATCACTTGCTGCGAGTGATTGATACCTGAACGGGGCTTACCTCGGATGAGGGATGGTCCACGCCCCTTCGTAAATCTTCGCTGCCAGATCTTGATGGAGTCTTTGCTGCTACACTCCTGGCAGCAGGTGGCTCTCGGCAAGAGTCCTCAAGTTATGCCTATCAGTTTAATTGTGGACTTCACCTACCATATTTCTGAATTCTAACAGGTTTCCTTAAAAACCGCTTGTGAATAATACATTTCCTCTCAATGGGCGATTTGTATAGAATCAATGATGAACATGTGAACCGGCATTGGAAAAAATAAAATAAAGAATTAATTTTTAAAATGTTAACTATTAAAAGGTTTTCAGTATTAGATGAAGTTAACTTATAAGGAAAATCTGTGTTTCCACTGATGAGTATTTTGCAAAGCAATAAGGAAAATGCGGCCATATTTTATACAAATCGGCTTAGCTAAACGAAATTGAAAATACTTCAAAACAGAATCATCAAATTATAGGATATTTTAGCCTGATAATCAAAAACGTCAACTTTTGTATAAGTATTCGTATTATATTTCTAGTTCAGCAACTTGCGTCACATTCAATTCCAGTACTAACAGAGTTACCTGTGGTGTAGTGGATATCATAACAGCCGTCTATGCCCAAGGCCACGGGTTCAAATCTGGCTAGTGGTCCAAGGAATTTTTAATGAAAATAAAAGACGCTTATTTATACCTTCCTTCTAAGGGAACGATAAAAGGTAGTCTAGAGCCTTTCAGGCACTCGTTAACGATTCCTATCCCAATTAAACCTGGATAGCCAAAATAAGAACAGTAGGAAAAGTAACGTTAAATGAATAAACAAAACCCAATTCTTCCAATCGCTAGTGATTTTCTTCTATGCTGTACTCCTCCCTCACGTCCTCTATCCATATTTTGCGAGATCTTCCTCACCTTCAATTTGTTGTAAATAAATAATTAATTCATAACTCAGTAAATTTACTTTATACTATATGATACTTTATACTTGATAATAAAAGGTTTAAATAATCTCTTGCCTAGCCCCTTCGAGCCTTCTCTAAGGGCTCGCTCAGTTAATTCAAGTTATAAACAAAACCTCCGAATGGTCTCTAATCAAATAAGTATAGGCTCAATACCAATCTGACAAAACCGTAATACAATTATGTAAAAAACATTCTGGACAAACATGCATAAAAAAAAAAATAAATAAAAAAAAAAAAAAATATATATATATATATATATATATATATATATATATATACAATTCAGGGCGTCATAGAGACTGCCGATAGAAGTGAAAACTTGTTTTTAATTTCTCGATTACTCCAATTTTGATACAGCCGCGGTGATTCGAGGAGCCCAGAAGCGGATCTCGACCGAGAGCCTAGTCATCGTGAAGTTCCGCTTTGGCTTCTTGAAAACCACGTGATAACACTATACTGAGCAGATCTGCACTAAATCAATGTTCAGTTGTGCCATCACCTGACACACACTTCCACTTTTTATTTATTATTATTTTATTGTATATATATATGAATTTATTTATTTTCGATTTTATGTAATTTGACTATTATTATTTTTTTTCTGTACATATTGTATGAAAGTAGTCTCATATCAATATTACTATTGTTCATTTTGTAACAAATTTTAATATATCTCATTAAATAAATAAAAAAAAAATAAAAAAAATTCTCGATTTGCGCTGGAATTTCGTTAGAAAGAAGAATACGTTCTTCAAATTAGATTATCTTGAGAATGCATGTTTTTTTTTATTATTGTTTCATTTAATTTTAATACATCATCACCCTGTGGAGATATATTGTAATCTGAATGTGACTGTAGACTGTATGAGTTGGTGATACAGATAGCAAATATATATATATATATATATATATATATATATATATTATTATTATTATTTTTTTTTTTTTTTTTTTTTTTTTTTTTTTTTTTTTTTTTTTTTTTTTTTTATGGACCGATCATTTGTATCAAAGAAATTCAGATATTTAGGAATAAACTTTATAGTTCTTTCACAGAGATAACCTCAGTTTCCTTTCCAAGTAAACGAAAAATATATGTTTTAATTAGTAATGAAATATAAATTCCGCTTGATTGAATTCTATATTATTAAAATGAATTTAATGTTCAAATGTCATATTTCTATGCTTAGATGATCAAGATATTCTTTTTGATTAAGCTTTACTGCGATGACAGCAAGATCATCATGATTATGCTTTGTATGTTTAAATGTTTTCATGCAAAGTAATGTTTTAATAATATTTAGAAATATCGATATTTTAGAGTCCAGAGAATTAAGATATTCATGATATTAAGTTTGTATGCAGTAAGAGATAATTTCTAAGACAACGTTTATCTACCATGTTTCTACTCCGTCATTTGAAAATGATTTTAATTAAATTAAATACCGAAATAACGATCTTTTAAATATCGATATTTTTGTGCCGTAATGGTAATGATAAAGTTCACGGAAATTGATATCGTTATCCCATCTCTAATAGGTATACACAGAGGGCATGCCCCGGTCTGGAGAATATTGGTAACATTACTATGGCTACAAAATTACGGAGCAAAGCTTTTATCCCTTCCGAAAATCCCATAACGCGTCTAAAAAAGTTTCCACTAAAAAAAAACAGAAGAGAAGACTGTTGGGTACTGTGCTTCTTCACGCCTGACATCTTATTATTTATTTTATTATTATAGCCCATTTGATGGTTGTCACATTACTGATGACAGATATGAATCAATAAATAAAGTAAAAAACATACATTCATTCTATTTTTTTACTATAATGATACGATTCTGATGCTCCGTGAACCTCTAAAGATAAAAAAAAGGGAATGATACTGCCAATTCCCTATCGCCGTTCCAAGATTTCCATTTTAGCTGCTGTATTAGATTTTATTATCCCCGATAAATCAGCTAACGGAAGCCAATACTTCAATAGGCCGGAGGGCTGGCTAGGTCTTTGATACATGGAGCCATCGCCGCTAGTTTGTCAGCATCTCCTTCTCTAATGATGTCATTTAATCTCCCCGAGGCCTTCAACCTCTTTAATGGGTTGGAATCCTATTAGTTCATTCTAATACGGAGAAACATAGAATTCGTCTGTTTCAAAGGCAAATATAAGAGGTTTAGAAACCATTGACCGATTTATGTCACAAGTGAGCTTTTTAATATGGTTGATAGTGTGGAGTTTAGCATAAAATAATAATAATGATAAGCAAACCAAAAATCGTCTATCATTATGTTTCATTGGTTCCTATATAGAATTATAAAATGACCGGTTTAGAAAAAAATTAGGTTTGCTTATAATAATTAAAAAAAAAAAACATTATAAAATGAAAATCAGCTATCAGCCACTCCTCCCTCCAAACACATTGAAATATTACTACAATTAGCAATGTTACTCAAATCAAAATATATATATATTTTAAATATTATTAATTCCTAATCAATATCCAATTTACATCAATAGGCCAATCTATTTATTTCATATCGACATTTATTATTAACAATTCATTAAACTAAAATTATAGAAAGGAACGAACTCAATACTTGTCCCATACTGGATTAGGGATATACAAATTTAATAAAATATTTTATTCAAATTTTTTCCTAAAAAATAAGATACCCACAACCTATATATTTTTAATTTTTGTGTGACATCAACATATTTTAGCTCTACAATAAGTTTTGTAACTGACCGTATCACTAATAGATTTGTTTATATATGTATATATATATATATATATATATATATATATATATATATATATTATATATATATATATATATATATATCTTTATGGCGAGTTAAAGTGGCTTTTCCCTCAAGCCCGTAGACACTATTTCCTCGAATCATTCCTTTACCAAACCATCAACTCTCAGCACCCTCCCTAGATGTACGATTTTCTGCAGTTCAAACCAACAATCCATTTACAAGAAACTAGATCACGACATTCCGACCTTTATATCCCTTCCCACAGAACTAAAACATAAGAACGTTCCTTTCTAATCCGCTCCAACAGTTTTTGGAATTCTCTTCCAACAAACATCCGTCGAGCAACCTCTCTCTCTCCACTTTCAAATACCTTTTGTTCTAGTATCTTCTCACTTCCCATAATGGCGCTAGCTGACAATAATAATTGTACTGTTAGAAGATAGTCAATACTTTTAGTTTTTTACAAGATTTTAAGTAAGTTGAAATAACTGTTATCATTATTTTTATTTATTTATTTTCTTTCTACTTATGTTAAATATATTTTCCTTTTTTCCTCAATAATTTTGTATCTTGGCCCGATGTGAATATTTTATTATGTTAAATTTCATGTTATCTTATAGGACTTAGTCCCAGAATAAAGTTTTTTTTTCTTCTTGTATATATATGTATGGATGCGATTCTTCTGAGTAGTAAAATAAAAAATGAAATCATAACTAAACATTTTCTCAGTTAAATTACTTGCATGTATGTTAGAAAAAAAATGATGTATTCAAACATTTTTTTTATTTTTTTAAGTTAGCTGATTAAGTGATTCTTTTACGAAGATGATGTTTAATTAAAGAGAAAGGGTTTTCACTTGGTTAAGTGAATCTCTTGCGGTAATTAAGTTGATGACCGACAGGTGGTCGTTGCCAGGGCTAGTGGGATTAGATTATAAAGTCAAATGAGTTCCTATTTTAATCTATTATTTCTGACATATATGTTCCCTATTCTAACGTATGCTAAGGGTTATCTATTCTGTACATCAGATTCAATTTATTTGTTGTGAGGTTTATTATACATTTAGCTGAGATGAAAATTGGAAGATTGTTGAAAAAATAAATAAAATAGAAGAAATTTATATTTCATCAATACATTGTGGCCCACACACGACTTTCAATTACCTTGACCGTTAAAATCAATTTAAAAACTATTAAATATACTTCAATTTGAAATATATTTTAATAAAACGTGTATTCATTTTCTGTGGAATTATATGATTTAGATTAAATAATATTAGTTAATTCCCTATTCGTCACTTTATATTACCTTTTACAACTTTGTGTATCAGATAATATTTTTTTCTAAAATCTCTTTCATTCCAACGCTATATTATACGTTTATATTACTATTTTTAATGTCGAAAAACACAAATTACATAAAAAAATAGTTTTTCACTTTTAACCTGTATTTGGTCATCAAATTCGTCCAACTTGTATATTTAGCCGTTTTAGGTCAATTTCATTAAGATGATATGGTTAATCTTTTGATTGTACTAAATTAAAGGTAGTTTAGAGGAAGATAATTTAAAATATAGGCATTTAAGCCCTGTCAGACTATTTCAATCAGAATAAAACCTACATGATATTAAAGCCCATTAAATTTTACATATATATAATAAGTTTAATCAAAATCGTTTGAGAAAATCGTAAAAAGGTGCCAAATGCATGGTATAAAGTGGCTCTTCTGGTTAGCCGATTTTGATGAAAAAGTTGCTGTTTTTTTTTTTCAGGATTGGTTTGCAAATACTTAAACAAATGAAAACTTATAAAATAATGATATTTATTACTGAACTTTATGAAAAATATCTATTATATTCAATTAAAGCAATATTTCTGATTAATATATTTATTTACTTCCACATTAATTATACAGATTTACGTTTTGGGGTTTTATCACCCCACCTTCAGAATAACGCATTAAAACTTAAAACAATAATATAACATCAAAATTTAGTTTATATCAAACTACATCATCTAAAAAAATACAATAATATAAAAACGTATATTTATATCCTAAATCTGATTTTAAAAAGATATGTAATTTTCATTTGATTACATACCTTCCATATTACATACATAGGTCATACTTATTATTAAAAATTCTTTTACTTGTATTCCACATTGCCATTCTTTATTCCAAGTATCACTTTATGATTTTTTATTATATTTATCTTTTATCCTTATGGATATTATTTTTTTCATTTTCACACATTCTTTAAAATAAATTATTGTTTTTAGTTTAATGCGTTATTCTGAAGATGAGGTGATAGAACCTCAAAACGTAAATATGTAGAATCAATTTGAAATTAAAACTATTTATGAGAAGAGATTGTTCTTATTGAATATAATAATATATATAATATAGTTATACTCATCGTAATAGTGATTTGAAGCTAAATATATAAAACAGTTATATATAGTTAGCTGTATAAACTAAAAACAGCCAAGAACCAAAGACTTGTTTTTCGCTTAGTTCGTACTAAAATAAGAGATCTTACGAGACAGGTATATCATAAAAATCTCACCAGGAATGACCTTGTCTCGTTTCTTTACATTGTTTTATAGTATGCAATGTATATACATGTGGGAAATTTCTCTTATCCTCTCTATTATGTACAATTATTTAAAATTAAGCGAGCGGGTATGGCCTAGTGGATTGAACACAACACTGCTCTTTTCCGGGTCCTGAGTTCGAACATTTAATTATATATTCTGTTATTTTAGCCAAGGAGCCACCCTAGGGTACGGAAACCCTTTTGGGGAACACCAGCCTCTATAAAGTGGGTACCGAAAATTGGAGAATAAAACCTGTCTGCTGAGCTGGATCAAAGCCTAATCATCTCCTTACACGTCCGTTGGCAATGAACAGTACGAATCTCTAAATGTACTGAACCCAATATTCTTCATGTGTTGTACAAGTGAATGTTTTTAATTAAATATCGACAGTTGCAAATCTCAGCAAATTAGAAAACAGAATCATTCTTAATGGGTTGCCGTTATTAGATTTTCGATATACATATATACCCATATACATATAATCTATGGCCAGATTTTAATAATAAAGCCACCCATAATAATAATATGTGGTATCTACCACTTTTACAATTATTTCTTATTATATTATATTTACTGGTTAATTTAAATTAAAATATGATTACGAAGCTAGCCGATATTTAAAACTATTACATTAGTAAAAAATATTCGAAAACATATTGAGGTTTCTGAGAACCTCGTCTATTTATAAAATCCTATTAAGGCAAAAGCTTTAGCCACAAGCACAAATTATGCAACCGCATCAACGTAATGAACATTGCAATAACCATGATTATGATAATTTATTTTAAAATATGTAATAAGATGCAATCCAAAATATAATATCTTGAACTGACCATCGTGTAACCTGGATGTTAAAATTAATGTTACATGAAAAATTACAATATATCAATTATTTGAAAAACCTCGTATTAAGAAAATATTTACTATTTGTGAAAACATTTTTTTTTAAATAAAGAATGGAATAAAGATTTTTTTTTTTTTGGAATAAAGAATGGAATAAAGAATTTTTTTTTTTTTTTTTGCGGAGTTTGTACCCTGTGAATATAATTGAGTTGATAGCATCGCGGAGACTCAAATGGGCGCGTAAAGTTGTTGGGCTTAGTGAGGAACGGATTCCGAGAATGTTGGTATTCGCTAAACCGACTGGTAGGCGTCCGAAAGGTAGGCCGAAGCGTCGATGGGAGGATTGCATTAAGGCTGATCTCGGGGGCTTGGGCTTGACCGGTGAACATTGGACGAGTCTGTGCAGGCGAAGTTTGGTGGTATCGGCATCGAACCTTCGGTAAGCCTATTATTATTATTTTTTTTTTTTTTTTTTTTTTTTTTAGCATATTTCGAGTATCTCCTTAAGGATATTGTTTTAGATCACTAAAATTGTTTTATGAAAAAAAAATAGACACAACTATCGACGTATGACATTCATGTACGAGTATTTTTTACTTTCGCTTAAATATATATGTAATATACGATCGTGAAAATTTTCGAATTCGAGTTTTCAACAAACACGTTTTAGGATTTCTTAAGTCCGAATGATAAAATCCTGCAAACAAGTGTGTGTGTGTGTGGAGTGGGTGTATAAGTTAAGCACAAAGAGGAAATTAAATTTCATATTTCGACAACTATAATCATGAGATGTTATAGAAATATTTTCATCGAAATTGGAGAAACAGAACTACTTTATATTATGCATTTCGTACCTTTTCACGATTTTCTCGAAAACGATTTTGATTACACTCTCTGAATCGATGTAAAATTTAACATAATTCACTATCATTTAGTTTTCATTATGATTTAAATGTATGACTGGGTCTGAAATGACAATATTCTAAATTTTCTTACTCTCATGAAGCTTTGATTTTGTAGATTCGAAAAAACAACTACGTATAATCTTATTAGCATTAATGAAAAAACTGCTAAGTATGCAAGTTGAACGAATTTAATAACCAACTATAGAAGAAAAGAACAAAACATTTTTAGAAGCATTTTTTTAATCAAAACTTAAGAATAATAATATACTCGTAGTTAGGGGTGGGCATAATCGAATGATCATCATAATCAGATGATCGGACATCGATGGTTAAATAATCGAATGATTTGATAATCGAATGATGGAACGATTAGTATGCATTGTGAGAGACGATATGTCACAATTTACGTCTTTATAGTGGCTGAGCTGGCTGAGGCTAGGTGAAAATATGCATATAATTTATGTGCTGAGAACAAAAAAAAAAAAAAAAAAATTCGAATGATCTTTCGCTTCTCCATAAAAATTAATGCGATAATCGATTAATTCGAATGATTGAAATAATCGTATGATCCGATAATCGTCATTCGATTATGCCCACCTCTACTCGTAGTTCTATAATATAACGTTGGAATGTTATAGATTTTAGATGAAATGTTTAATTATAAAAAAAGCATTAAAACCTAATACAGAAAGACGAAAAGGGCATAAACTGAAGTTGTTATAGTGAAATATTTTTTTTTTTTAAATATATATATATATATATATTTATATATATATATTTATTTATTTATTCGTATGTATTACAATTTGTCACAATGGACAATAATAATATCGCTAAAGGATCACATTCATACAATATTTACAAAATAAACAAAAGGAAAGTCAAATTACATAAAATGAAACTAATCTAAATAAACGTATACAATAATATAAATTTGTAGATAAAATAAATACAAATAAATGAAGTTAACAAATAGATAAACAAAATATGTCACATTCATAAGTATGTACAATATTTACAATCAGCTAGGGAACCCCGGACGGGGCTTTTCCCCCCACATGTGGAAGGACAAGCAGAGCCCGAAAGATCCCAGCGCCTCCATCTCAGCCGCATCACTGGTGAGAGTCAGCGGAAGCTAAGTGAGGGCCTCATAGCCACAATCACACTGCAATTGAGAGGAGAATCTGACCAGTGTCAGAACTCCAGCGTACGTATTTAAAAACATCTCGGGGCCACTGCCGTTTCTACCTTCTAGGTGGGTTGTATGGATGAGTGGATCTGAATAGGGATCGTGCTAGAGGATTAGGATGATAGATGAGGTTCTGGTGGAATTCGGAAAATTTGGAATTAGGTCTGAAATAAATGGAACATTAAGGTCGTGGTGAAAGGTATAGTTGGAGACATAATAAGAAATTGTGAATAATCATTTCTATCGTTAGATTATTATACGGAAGGCTGAAAAGGAGCTGAATGAGAGACCTCTCCCAAATTAAAGTCTAGGAGGCTACGGTGATGCTGATCACTTACCATCATAGCTTCTGCTTATGTTTCAATTGCACATTTGCTTATTGTCACTTACTGCATTTGACAGGTGGGAATAATAAATATAAAGATGAAAAAAAAAGATTATTTGATCTGAAACATATGTTAAATAAATTCTTTAACGTCAAGTCTAACTTTATGAAAATTAAGATATTGAATTTCACTTTAACAGCGGAGTTAAGTGAAAGTCATGTGTTTCGCGCACCATCCTTTTTTATTTGTCTCTCCTCTTTGGATAAAATATTAAATTATGCTGTTTTCCATGCTCCTATTAAAATTAATACCATTGCATAGTAATATGTAAACGATATACCGCTTATGAGAAATAAAAAAATGTTTTCCCATAACGGATTCAGCTTCGTGGAAAATATGGAGGGTTGGACGTTCCAAGAGATTCTCTCACCTTCTGGCATTCATGAGACATCAAAAGAAGTCAACTTGACCTCGATATTTCTTTGCTAGGAACCAAGCGAGTTCTCTCAATGGTTTAATTAATAGTTGGGACTAGCCAAACGCGATGATGTGCCTTACAAAGTTAAATCGGCTCTTATAAAAATATTTAAATTTTTATCCACGCATCGTAATCAGGTATTTTTTTTTTAAAGTGTTTACGTTGAGTGGCATCTTAATTATTACAATGCTATAAGAACATTCCGTACTGTAACTTACGACTTTGCGCACTAATAGATTTTATGTTTATGGAAAGCGTAAGTATAATAAGCACAGCATTGATATCGGTCAGTCAGTATTATTGTATGTCTATCGTCACAAAACTGTTTCAACTTATTCGTAAATTGATCGCCATTGTGGATGAAGCGTTCCTCTAGAGAGAGAGACACACTTTATTTATAAATAGACAAAATGATGCTGCCCAAGTTGATTGGGTTGCCATAACACAGCATACCAATTGTTTCCTTTAGGAATATTTTTAATAATATAAATTATAATTTTAAACTTTAATTATAAGCACAATAAGTTTTTTTATGTTTTTATTCTTTTTAATTTTTTTCCTATATTTTTCCCCGTTTTTTTTCTTTCTTTATCATTTCCCATTTTCTTTAGATATATAGATCCATACATATAACCTAAAATAAAAAAAATTAAAAAAATCGTATATACATCATAAAATACCACATCAGAACTCACACCATCATATATAAAAAAAGTTTGTTTTAGGTTATCGAAACAATTTCATTAATTTTCTAAAAAAAAAAAATAATTTCTTTTAAAGGCTTAAAAACGTTTATAAAAAACTCATTAGCAATTGAATGTGTTTCTAAACGAATATACGTCCCAAAAATTGATATGAAGCCGAATATATTTTAATATGGTAATTACTATTTAGTATCATTCCTAAAACTGGTCAGATAACGATGATTTTGCTTTAATTTGATTAGTAATCTCATTATATTTTAAATGAGCTCTCATAAAAATATTTTTCAGTATTTGAGTTATTTGAAAAACCATTATATATATATATATATATATTTTTTTTTTTTTCAAAGTCTTGGAGGACGTATTCGTCTAAACCTATTCTTATTGCACATCTAGACTATATAATAATAATAATGTTTATTAATATAATACATTTTTTTTTTTTTTTCTATAAATACAAAATAAAAACATTCTTGCTTTGGATTACTCCGTCAGCAGAGTTGCAAATAAAATAAATTGAAATAAAGAATACTTATCACATATCAAACTAATAAACAGATCAGTAAAGAAAATACCAATTATAAACGTAAATTTTAATAAACTATAGGAATTACTGATTTAAATATCGAAAGTAAATTTGTTCAACAAAATGTCTTTCTTTTTTTTTTTTTCTTCTTAATTATAATTAAATTCTTGAACTAAAAAAGCTCTATAACGTAACGCTTCTCTTAAAAATTTTACGAGGACAGTCCAGTTAGAGCCGTTTAAAAGATTAATGACTTCACTATCTGTTAACGTTGCACTATTCAAAAATTTGATTCTATATGGTTTTACTATAGGGCAGATGGCAATTAGGTGCTTAACATTTTCAACTTCTTTTAAATTACAAAGAGGGCATAGTTGACAAATATCAGTTCTGAACGGTTTATAATTTAAATTTAATAATTCATTAATAATTAACATCTAGACTATTGAAGGAAACAGTTTTAAATTTTTTTATGATCTTAACTATTTTCATTTTTTATATTTCGTGATTACCAGAAAGTGAGAGAATAGTGACTTGCATATATAAATATGGAGAATCATCATTAAGATATAAGCCGGTAATATGCGAATGATCACAATTATGTAATATGGACCGCTGTATGAAAAAGTGTTGCTACGGTATTTCGCCAGATAAAAACAATAGAACATTGATACATCTATCTATAACCTATTGCTTTTTCTTGTCAGGAAAAATAGAGTTTATTTTAATCGTGTATGTAGATTTATTCATCAATTCATTGTTAAAATTTTACATGCCAAGCAAAATATCTCGTAAACGGTAAGTCCTAGCTAAAATTGTTATATAACAAAAAATATTTTTCACTGAATTCCGATCATTAAACTGCCGTAAATGTTTGGAAATGAGCTACAATAACAGAGCCAGAGCTCGTCAAACGTGTTACAATTTTTAGGGTGAAAAACGTCACACAGTACCTAACGACCAACACTTAAAACATGTAGGCAAAAAATTATTTATTTATTTATAATCGTTATTGTTTGAGCATTAATGTTTTTTGCTATCTGCAAAAAAAAAAAAAAAATTGCAATAAGCAAATATGATGACTTCCGAAAGTCGGTTAAAGCAAGGCATCTCTAGGCCACCGCCTCAAAAGTCATCGGGGTGGGTTGTACGGGTTCGTGTAGGATTTAAGAGTTTGGGCCGATGGGTTCATGTTGTAAGTCAGTCTGTCATGAAATCTTTTATAATATTCTGTGGCTGTGTCTGAAACTGTGAGTATGTCCAAGTCTTTGTGAAGTAATTCGTTGGTTACATAAAACGGTGCATCCACGATTTTTCGCAATATTTTCGATTGAAGGGTCTGAATTATTTGGATGTTAGAATATTTGGCAGATCCCCATAGCTCTATCCCGTATGCCCATAATGGTTTGATCAGTACTTTGTAAATAGTAAGTTTGGTGTTCACGGATAATTTGGATCGTTTGTCAAGCAGACGGGATAGTAGTCCAAATCGTCTGTTCAGATGTTGTCTTTTAAGTCTAATGTGAGTCCTCCATGTCAGTCTTTTGTATAAGTACAGTCCCAAATATCGTACTTCATCTGATGTCGGAATGGGTTTATCCTCGAAAAAGTACACTGCGTCTCTTACTTTTACAGTAAAGTGTCGGTCTGTCAAGTAAGAGAGTAATATTAAGTAATAAGTCGGAGGAAGCAAATTTTTGAGCTTGGAAAGCAATCCTTCATGCCACACCTTATCGAATGCTTGACTATTATCTAGAAAAACATCTGGGCAATATTTTTTAGACTCTAAAGCATTCGAAATGTAGTCTACTAATCGATGGCATTGTTGAATGGTCGAATGATGTTTTCTGAAACCGAATTGATGATTTGGAATAGCTCTAAATATTTCGAGCGAATTTAGACGATGAAGAATAATTTTTTTCACTTAATTTTGAAAAAGAAGGGAGAAGAGAGAAAAATAATAGATTATACAACAATTAAAGATAAAAAAATGTTTATAGAAGGTTTGAATTTATGCCTTAAATATAATTTTTTCAAATACAATGGAGAAATTTACAAACAATTATTTGGACTACCAATGGGTGGAGCCATGTCAGTTAATCTCAGTGGGATTTATTTAAATGACCTAATTAATAAAAATCTAATAAAATCAGATGTAAGACCAATGTTGTTGAAAAAATACATAGACGATATGTTAATTATAATAGACAAAAACCTACAAAATAACCTCCTTGAAACCTTTAACAATCACCATAGAAGAATGATATTTACCATTGAAAAGCCTAATAACAATACAATTAGATTTTTAGATATGGATATAATTCTTAAAAACAAAATAATTAAAACAAGATGGACTAAAAAAGATATAACTAGTAATGTGCTACTAAATTACCATTCTAATCACCCATATATACAGAAAATAAATGTTATTAAAAACTTCATTAGAAAAGCAATAGCGCTTACAGATACGGAATACATAAAAGAAATAAAAACCACCACTTATAAAATATTTTTAGAAAATTTCTACCCAAGAAAATTAATAAATAATATCTGGTATTCTGAGTTTAAATATAAATCTCCTTATAAGAACCCTGACAATAGTATTGGTAACAAAATACAGCAAACAGTTAGAATAATTAAAGATATTGGTAGAATGAGTGAGAAAAATAATAAACAGAAAACCATTACAGATTTTTATAAAAGCGCTACAGATGAAAAAACAACAGATGTTAATAATCAAAATATTAAAGATGCTGAAATAAATAAGAGCATAAACATCAAACAATTTTTCAAAATGCAATATATACCACATCTTACTAGTGAAATAAATAAAACATTATTAGCTTATGATTTACCCAACATCAAATTAGGCCTTTATAACCATAATAAATTACAAAAATTCCTCACTAGTACAAAAGACCCTATAAGTAATGAAGAAAAATTAAATGTTGTATACAAAATAAATTGTCTAGACTGTGAAAAATGTTACATAGGGGAAACGTCCAAAAAAGTTAGTACTAGAACTAAACAGCACAAAAGTAATTGTAACAACAGTAAAAATATAAATACAACTGCTTTATCACAACATAGCATACATTTGAAACATAAGTTTGATCTCAATAGACCACAAATTTTGGAAATAGTCAAAAATAAACAAAATAGAAAAACCATAGAGGCTATATATATCAATAAAAATATAGATAAAACCGTGAATTTTAAAACTGACTCAAGACATTTAAGTTACCACTACTCCGATTTAATTAATAAATTAAAAATATAATATAAATAATTAATAATAAATTTTTAAAGAATTTCACAATATGAAATAATAATAACTATATACAAGTTAAAAATTGGTCTAATCCTTAATCCAGTGAGGACAAAGATCTGAGCAATACTCTTGCTCAGATCTGAAGTGTTTAGAATTTGACTTCATTTTTATTTTTTTACCTGGCTGAAGGTGTGACTAGTAAAATGTTGGATTACAGAATATATAACGAGGTAACTTTATAATATTTATATATTATTTAACTAAGTACTGTGCAACATTGTTAAATTTTTTGCTTTTATTGCCTCCATATGATTTTAAAATTTGTTAATTAATAGTTTTAAAATGTTTGTTATCAATTGACTCCTAATTTAAAAATTGTTTAAACCATTCACTTCATTATAGTGATTTTAATGTATGGTAATTGCTTAAACATTTTTTGTAGACTTTGAAGATGGGAATATCCGAACGTCTTGAAATAAATGATCACTTAATGGAAGAATTATTCAGCCTAAATCACCTAATAATAAATGAGATCTTCCGTGTTTAGAACATATTGATATAATTTATAATATTCTGTGGCTGTGTCTGAAACTGTGAGTATGTCCAAGTCTTTGTGAAGTAATTCGTTGGTTACATAAAACGGTGCATCCACGATTTTTCGCAATATTTTCGATTGAAGGGTCTGAATTATTTGGATGTTAGAATATTTGGCAGATCCCCATAGCTCTATCCCGTATGCCCATAATGGTTTGATCAGTACTTTATAAATAGTAAGTTTGGTGTTCACGGATAATTTGGATCGTTTGTCAAGCAGACGGGATAGTAGTCCAAATCGTCTGTTCAGATGTTGTCTTTTAAGTCTAATGTGAGTCCTCCATGTCAGTCTTTTGTATAAGTACAGTCCCAAATATCGTACTTCATCTGATGTCGGAATGGGTTTATCCTCGAAAAAGTACACTGCGTCTCTTACTTTTACAGTAAAGTGTCGGTCTGTCAAGTAAGAGAGTAATATTAAGTAATAAGTCGGAGGAAGCAAATTTTTGAGCTTGGAAAGCAATCCTTCATGCCACACCTTATCGAATGCTTGACTATTATCTAGAAAAACATCTGGGCAATATTTTTTAGACTCTAAAGCATTCGAAATGTAGTCTACTAATCGATGGCATTGTTGAATGGTCGAATGATGTTTTCTGGAACCGAATTGATGATTTGGAATAGCTCTAAATATTTCGAGCGAATTTAGAAGATGAAGAATAATTTTTTTCACTTAATTTTGAAAAAGAAGGGAGAAGGCTTATAGGACGATATGAAGTCAGACAGTCTGAAGGTTTATTGGCTTTTAATATTATTACAACTAGAGAATACTTACATACGGCAGGGTAATATGTTATCCTGAAGATAGCGTTGTAGATATTAGATAAAAAAAGAATTTCTTTCCAAGGTTAGTTCTTTAGTATAAAATTTGAAATTAAGTCATAACCTAGGGCTTTTTGTTGGCAATAAAATCAAAAACTTTATGTAGGCAAAACATGATTTTTTTTATTTATACCAATATGTATCCTAAACAAAAGTTTCTAGCGAAAATTGTTATGCAGCAAAAATATTCTTAATGAAAATTCTAATTAGGGAACTGTCCTCAAAATTGTATCCAAGCAACACTAACAGATCTACAGCGTGTCAAACCTGTTGTATTTTTAAGGGTGAAAAAAGAAGAAAAAAATTTACACAATAAAATCTATAGACCTTAACCGAAATTCATATCCTTGTCAAATAATCTCTGATACCCTCCATGTCATACGCCTTTAGCTGGGACTGACAGATATATATTGGACTATCAGAATATTATTGGATACCCTGTGAGACCTTCATTAGGGACGAAACGGCATCGTTAGCGAACCAGACACTGACAAACAGCCGCGGGTGAGATATCAGAGAGCTGGTCACTTATAGGAATTTCTTGGTCATTATGTCGTTTCTCTGATTTATGACTCCTAATAAAATCTAACATGTAAGCTGAAAAGTTGGACTATTTATTAAACAAATCTAGTTAAGTATTGTAACCTTTTCGATACACAAAAAGGGACCCGTACTGATTATAAGTGTACGAATGTAATAGGATGAGATTTAGTCGAGCTTATGTTTCCTCGTAATTTCTGGGGTATCTCAAATACTAGAATGGTCGAACAATAGAATAAATAATTATTTTGTCAGAACTAACATAACAGATTCATATAATCTAGGGTTCAATAATATGACTGGCATATTGGCAGCATGATTAAGAAAATAGCAAGGGTAGCTTAGTTTAACCCTACTTACCTTTATTCGTGACCCAAGGTAACTGAATCAACCCTAGAAAGGTGCCAATTTCGGCCATGTCATTATTTTGCTAGCAACATCACGCTTCTGCGATTTGTTAATGTTCTTTATGAGATAGCGATATATTGTTTGATAGTTGAAAAAATAAACATATTTATGCCTTTCATGAATTTTTGGATCATTACGTTCAAGAATTGATTTAAAGGCCAGTTTTAAAATTTAAAATTAGTAAATAATTTACTCCCAAAAAGAGTATATATATATATATATATATATATATATATATATATATATATATATATATATATAACTTATGAGCTGGCCAATATAAAACTTAAAAAAAATAAGGAAAAGGGGCGCAATAACAACTCACTTGATGGCTAGTCAAACACTGATTTATTGATACATATAATCCTCTATATATACTTTTCAAAGTGTTTACATCAGGTGAGTTGGAATTAAGGCTGATAGTCTGCCTTATCAGACCTTAACTCCCCCCCACCAGTTTACGAACAATCCTCGTAAACTATATTGAAAAGCAAAAACAACTGAATACAAAAAGGATAATAAAAGAAGAGCACATGATAGAAATATACAAATACAAAATGCCACACCGGCTGAAAAACATAATAATAAAAATAAAAGAAACACCTGAAACACAACAACACAAGAGAAAAAAAAAAAAACACTGTGAAGAACAGAACAAGAACACTAGAGAGAAAAAAAACTTCTGAAGCCGAGGACACTCCAAAGGCTTAGGATGCTTCCGTAGGCGGGAGCTTTAATTGTTCTAGGTGCACCGTACGTCTCTTTTTGGGGTCAGTTAAGCTCTCAATTGTGACCAAATTATGCTCCCTAATCACAACCACGCGGAAGGGACCCTCGTAACGCCGAAGTTCCTTCCCCCGATTAGTTCCGACCCGACGGTACACCACCGTACCGATTTTGACGAGACCCATCAGATCCCGAACCCTGAGATTATGGCGCGCGACCCGTCGCTGTTTCTCCCGCTCAATGCGATCGCGAACCGTAAGCCAGAGTTTCCGCAGCGCAAGGCTGTTGCTCACGATTTCTCCCTCGCCCGCCGTTGCACCGCGACAATCCCTCCGACGACCCTGTAGTCCAAAAAGGATCTCGAAAGGAGTGAATTCGGTCACCGAGTGAACAGAGTGATTATACGCGACGATCGCGCGTTCCACAGCCACGTCCGGCTCCAACCCTTTCTCCAACTGAAAGACCCTAATGTGATCGCTAAGGGTGCTGTGAAGCCTCTCGATACCCCCGCGACTCTTCGGATGTCCCGGGGTGTTAAGATGCCATAGGACCCCCAAGAGCTTCATCTCCTCCCTGATATTGGCATTATCGAACTCCCGACCACTGTCAGAGGAAATACTGTCGGGCACACCGTAAAATTGGAACCAAATCCAGAGTGCGCGCAACACCGCCTCCGCCGTACGCTCCTGAATGGGATACGCCATCGCGACTTTGCTGAAGAGATCCAGCACCGTGACCCACTTAAATCCCTTCCAGGTAAAGGTATCGACCTGCAAATCACTGAGCGGAGCAGCCGCAGTAGGAGTCTCTTCCTGAACCGCCCGGGGTGGATGCCGATCATATTTCGCGCGCATGCACACATCACAATTCCCGATAGCCACCTGGATGGTACGCTTCATCCCCCGCCAATAATACCGCCGGCGCAACGCGTGCAACGTTTCGTTCAGCCCCCGGTGGTTCGTCTTGCCCTGGTGGTAAGCGAGCGTAACCTCCCGTTGACGTTCCTCATCGTGTATGGTTTCTACCAGCATTGAGCAACGGATAAGCGTCCGGTCAAGCCCGATGCGTTCTGTCCGCCACAAGCGTTGAATCCGCTCCCAGACCACAGCGTTACCGACGTATAAGTAATGGGTCTGACCCGGCTTCGACGCGTCGGCGAGCGCCCTACAGATCTGTTCCTCCCCGACGGTGGGTTGAGACCAGATAGTCACAACCGAACAACCGGCAACCCGCTGAAAGTCGAGCTTCAGCAGCCCCGAAGTCCTCGTCTTCCAGACGATCTGGCGGCGCTTATCGTTAACAATTTCGTCGAGTTCCTCTATGGCCACCGGACGCCCCTCATTAGAGCCCTCGTCACCCGACGGCGCAGCCTCATTCGAAATCCCCTCCGCGGAAGGTGGCCGCTCCTCCCCCGGGGTCCATTCCCTCAAGAACTGACGAACATCTCGCGACGGCCCACCCCGATCCTCCTCCACGGCATTAACCATGAGCGCCCTGGAAAGCCAGTCCGCGACCACATTTTCCTTACCTGGCTTGTACACGACCTCCATATTGTATTGCCCAAGGAGTTCCTTCCACCGCGTAACCCTCGCAGACGATTCCTTGAGCTTCCCAACCCATTGGAGAGGGCGATGATCGGTCTGAACCCGAAATCGTCTCCCGAATACGTAAGGCCTGAAGTGATCAACAGCCCAGACAATCCCGAGGAGTTCCCTCTCCAAGGCGCTATAACGAGCCTCCGCCTCCGTGAGGCGCCTACTGGCATACGCGATGGGCCGCTCCCCCCGCTCGCTGTCCTGAGACAGCACCGCACCCAGGGCGTATTCGCTAGCGTCCGTAGTGATCGTAAACTGTTTGGAAAAATCGGGGAACGCGAGCACCGGCTCACGCTGTAGATGCTCTATGCACCGGCGAACCTTGTCCGCGATATCAGGAGTCATCACCAACTTATTCCCTTTCCGAAGTAAATTATTAAGAGGCACGAGATATGCAGCCATAGCCGGCACAAAACGGCGGTAATAATTTAATGCGCCCAGTAACCTACGGACACCCTTAACCTCGGTCGGTACGGCGATCCGCTGTAAGGCGGCAACCTTCTGGGCATCCGGTTTCACCCCCTCCGCCGAGATAGTGTGGCCCAAAAAATTTATCTCCCGCAGGCCCAGGGTCGACTTCTCCGGAGAAAGGCGGAGACCAAAATCCCGCATACGACGAAAGACAGCCCTCAGATGTTCCACGTGTTCCCGATCCGACCTACTGAAGACCAAAAGATCATCCATATACACCTGACACACGGACTCATCCAGACCCCTCAAGAATTCATCCATAAGACGCTGAAAAGTGATAGGGGCATTCTTAAGGCCAAACGGCATCCGTGTAAACTCATAGTGGCCCCTCTCGAATGTAAACGCGGTCTTATGTTGGTCACGAGGGTGCATTTGGATCTGATGATACCCCACCTTTAGGTCCAAGGTACTAAAAATTCGCGCACCTCCCAACCGGTCCAAAATGTCCTCGAAGCGCGGTATTGGATATTTTTCGTCGACCGTATTCTCATTGAGCTTCCGGTAGTCGATGACGACCCGATACTTCTCCCTCGAATCCCCCGGCGAACTCTTCTTCTTCACGGCCCACAACGGACTATTATAAGGAGAAGTGCTGTCCACGATAATACCCTGCCGCCGTAAATCATCCAGCTCCTCTCGAATATGCCTGCGGAGAGCCTGCGGGTACCGCCGTTCTTTAATGTAAGTGACCCGCTCCTGTTTAAGGGGAATTTCGTGTACCGTCCTCCCGGTCGTCTCCAGAACATCCCCCTCTTTAAAAAAAATGTCATCAAACTCAGCAAGGATAGACGCCTTCCAATCCTCCACCTGATTCACCGCCCCTATACGTGTTTTGCCGTCTCCCACCATGCGGGTACAGGAATATCTTTTCCCCCCAATTCTTATATCCCACTGGCCCCCTTGATTCCGGATCCGCGCACCTACCGCGCCCAGTAAGTCATTCCCTATAATGACTCCGTAATCCCGCGGCATCTTAGCGACAACATGCACCGATAAACCGCCACCGCGATTCCCCCAGGTGTGCAAATCCATGTCGGTTTCCCCCTCTACACTGCAGGGCCCCCCTAGGGTGATCAATTGACATTGGCATACCTGAACCTGGAGTGCCCTCTCTCCGCCGCTCCACTTCTCTAACGCCTTCTGCATGCGATGGTACACGAGCTCCCGGTGTCCACCAGACATGCGACTCCCTCCACGCTGATGATAGGCAGACCGCCGCTCCCACCTCTCGCGTGGTAACTCACCAACGTGCGGTTGCCTCTCTGCTGGTACGCTCCTCAGATTTCGTCGCGGGAAGACGTCGCCGCCGCTTCTTGTCGTCTCCATACACTCTTCCTGCTGCGATGGCCGCCTCCTCGGACAGGAACGTCTGACTCTGTCTCCGTATCTGCTGTCTCGGATCCTCTAGAAGATTCACTCGCTGATCCGACCGCCCTCCTCATGAACCTTCTTGGACGAACATTTTGAGCATTGATCTCCATAGGTTCTGGCTGGTTTGTATCCCGACGCCGGTACATGTGGGGACAATCTCGTGCTAGATGTCCCTCTGTTCCGCATTCGAAGCACCGCGTGCGCGGACACTGGGCTACAAGGTGTCCGATCTTGCCACACCCATGGCACTTACGATCTTCTCGCCGTCCACTGTTTCGTGGTCTCATCTGGCCTGACCGTCTCTCTCCTTGCTGGGGTCTATCTCTTCTCGCTTCTCGGTACTCTCTCTCTCGTCTTTTCCATGTCGGAGCAACCCTTGGCTGGGTGTAGGCAACTCTCGTCCAACCTGGTTCTTCTATATCCATTCGGGATTCCTCCTCTCTGGCACTGGCGTCCATCATTTCTTGCGCACAGTCGATGAACGAGCGCTCTCTCGGGAACCCTTCTCGTTTGCCGGTTTCTTTCGCCAGCTGCACCTTTAACATAATCGCCAGGAAATCCATTCTGAAGTGGACCTCCTCGACACTCGCAGTCTCTCTCATTTTTTCGGTTATGCGGTTAAACTTCGTAAGCAGTTCTCCCGCATACTGGCCATTAGACTGACGCGGCTTCTTCGATTCCCTAAGCATGTGAAACGCATCTTCTTCGGGGGCCCATCTTCCCCCTCCATAGGCCTTCTTCAGTCGTTCCTTCACGATGCCCCAGGGTGTCTCCTCGTCCCCCTGGATATGGTTCAGGATGTTCCTCTTGACCCTGCAAACCACTGCGGCCTTCAATGCTTCAGCACCCTCCCCATCTAGGAGGTTTTCGGATACTTTTGAGATGATCCTAGCCATCAGTCGATCGCCCCCTTTTAAAAAATGATTTAAATCACCAATCTCCCCGGTGAATCTGTCGAGGTCGGAGATGGCTTTTCTCAGATCCTGGGCGGTTGCGGTTTGGACTTTTATCCATTCCAATGTCGTCCTGTGCGCCTGCGCCAACGAAACTTCCGGAAGTGGCGGAAGTACATTTGTCGCCGCCGGTGCTGGTTCGGTTGGTGGTACGTTCAGAACTGCCGGTCTCAGCACTACATTTTCCGCCATGATCACTATTTAGGCTAATTTTAACGGAGAGAGAGAAAGAGAAAGAAGAGAAAAAAATATAATAAAATAACAATAAAACTGAAGATTTCCAGACGCGGAAAATAATAATAGAAAGAAGAAAAAAAAAAAGAATATACTGTCTAAAGGTCCCGGGTTTCGGCACCACTTATGAGCTGGCCAATATAAAACTTAAAAAAAATAAGGAAAAGGGGCGCAATAACAACTCACTTGATGGCTAGTCAAACACTGATTTATTGATACATATAATCCTCTATATATACTTTTCAAAGTGTTTACATCAGGTGAGTTGGAATTAAGGCTGATAGTCTGCCTTATCAGACCTTAACTTATATATATATATTATTGTTCATTTCTTTTTTTTTTAAACAAAACGATGGTGTTCTTTTAAAACATTCATCAACAGTTATACACCAGACGCCCCAGTAGAAACCACAAGCTCAGCATAATTACCCCACCACTACTTATCTAGTATATATAGGCCATCGCAGGAGTCGAGTCAAGTCAAGTCAAGTACGCCAAGTCAAGATCGAGAGTCCGGTATGCAATAGTATAGTTCCGTTTCAAGTGTACGCGTCTTTATTCTATTAGATATGTTATAACCATTGTACTGATTGTTATACCAATAAAGATATTTTTTTTAAGAAGTTTCACGGTCCGGAGTTTATAATTGGCGCCCGAACAGGGACTGGGTTAGACTAGTTGTGGAAATCGTAACCGTACTTAGCCATTGTTCCGTCTCAAGACCACAGGAAGACTCCATCGTGTGCACTATCGAGAATACTGCAGCGATTAGAAGACCTCTGGTACTACAGCAGACTGAAGGCACCGCTTACGAGACGCAGCTCAGGTACTCCAAGAATTTCACCCCAGTCCGAACATTTTTATAAACTACAAAGAGGACGTCAGGAGCATCTTAAGAAGAATACTTGAGGTATAATAATCTTGTAACTAATTTTATTTTTATTTTAATTTTATTTTAAGTATATGGGAAAAACCACCGATAGGTTAATTGAAGTTAGGAACATTCAAACTAGAAGCATGGCAATCACATATCAAATGACTAAGGAAAATTACGGCCATTTATCAGAATTCGATGGTAACCCATATGACGTTGTGTTTTTTGTAAATGATGTAAAACAAATTTATAATAACGTTTGTACAGATAATAATACCTTAAAAGAAAGAAACCATGATCAATTATTAACTATCGTAAAATCAAAATTAAAAGGATTTGCTAGGGACTGCAATTTACCTCCGGGTAACAGAAGGACAAATCTGACAGCTATACATATTATATTTGTATTTGTATTTTGTTCGAAAATAAAACCAGAGGGTAAGAAAAAAAAAAAAAAAAAAAAAAAAAAAAAAAAAAAAAAAATTAGATCTTTAATATTCTCAAGAATTCAGTTTGATGACGAAATAACAGACAAAACAGCTATGATAAGATGTCAGGATAGGGAAATAAATAGCCATATTTTGCATAATTTACACCCGGCACTCTCCGATTTCTTAAATCACATGATACTGACTGACGTGGACCAAATTAGAAATGCAATCCTCAATAGATGTTCCGACATAATGGAGAGACTGTACGGACTTGACCAAACACTGTACATGTCTCGTAGGGAAAACACATATTCAAATCATAGTCGACAACCAATTAAAGATTTTAAAAGAAATAATAATAACTTCGAACAGAAAAGATACGAACATTATAAAAATAATCGTCCGAATCATAACAACTATCAAAATTATAAAAAACCGTTTAATCAAAATTACAACCGGGAATATCGCGACTGGCGACAACCTATTGAAAACTCGCGTTATCACGAAAACCGAAATTATCATCAGCCTCAAAATTCGTTCAAGCCAGAAGAGAATCCTTCTAGGCAATATTCGCGACAATCTTGGCATGACAAAAATAAATGGCGGGAAAATGATAAAAGACATAATCCGTTCCCTTCAAAACCGTTTAATCCGAACTCCCAAAACACTGTTTCTATGCGAACCGTGCGTAGTAACGAGGTGCATCATTTAGAAGATGAAAATTACGAGTTAAAATCGAGAATCGCGGAACTAGAAGAAAAATTTGAACATTTTTTAGAGCTAGGAAGGCCGGAACCGGATCCGCCGAATACTACCTAAACGTTTGTGATGATCTAGTTGAATTTACGGACTTACTGGGAAATAAATGGATGGTTGATACCGGATCGCAAATTAGTTATATAAATCCAAATTCCGTACCGAAAGACGCGAAAATACTACCGGAAAAATTTATTGTTAAAACACCTAACGGAAGCAAGGCGGGAGACGGAGCGATCTTCATAGATCTCGCGCCTAGATTAGGGTTACAAAAAGAATTAATAGTTAAATGTAAAATTTTTGATTTTAATAAAAAATATGATTTGTTACTCGGGATCGGCACTATTAGAACCATCGGGATGAAAATGAACTTTGAAAATAGTGATGAAATGTTAATTGAAAATGTTCGTATCAAAAACGGTAGAATAACTAAAATAAACGAAACAAATAATAATAGTAATAATGATAAAATGTTAATAAGTAATAAAGAAATAAGAGTGGACAATAATAATGGTTATAACGTCGGACTAAAGAATAATAAAACATTAATGAATTATAAAGAAATGAAAATGGAAACTAATAATAAAAGGATAATAAATGATAGAAATATGGAAATGGAAAATAATAATGGAATAAAAAATGAAAATAATAATGGAATAAAAAATGGAAATAATGATGTAATAAGAAATGGAAATAATAAAGGAATAATAATGGAAAATAATAATGAAAGGTTAATAAATAATAATGGATTAAAAAATGAAAATAATAATGGAATAAAAAATGAAAATAATGATGTAACAAGAAATGGAAATAATAAAGGAATAATAATGGAAAATAATAATGTAATAAATAATGAGAATAATAGTGGAAAGTTAAAAGGTGATAAGAGAATAAAAATAGAAAGTAACGATAAAATGAATTATAACAATAATAAACCACAATGCAATAATGTTAACAAGGGAATAAGAAATGAAAATAATAATAATAATGAAACCAATGATGAAAGTTATGGATCAAAAAATAGTCATATTAATAATTCAAAAGAACTAAATATAATTAACGTAGAGGAACACTTAAGAATTTCGCACCTTGATCAAAACGATCAGCATTCGGTTATTAAGTTGTTAAATAAATATCCAAGAGTAATCAAGAAAGAAAACGAAAAATTAAGAAAAACAAATTTATTAAAACACAGAATTCCACTCAAAACAGATCAACCAATATACACCAGAAATTACAGATACCCCCAACAATTTAAAAACGAAGTGAACTTGGAGATCCAAACTTTACTAGACAACGGCATAATTCGCGAAAGCAATTCTCCTTATAACAGCCCCATTTGGGTAGTACCAAAAAAATCATCTCCTTCGGAGAACGGTAAAAGAAAAATTCGTGTGGTAATCGACTATAGAAAACTCAACGCAGAAACAATACCGGACAAATTCCCTCTTCCTAATATTGAAGACTTATTAAATCAATTAAACGGCTCTAAATTTTTCTCAACAATCGATTTAGCCTCGGGATTTCACCAAATTGAGATGGACGAAGACTCCATACCAAAAACCGCCTTCTCAACGGATACAGGGCACTATGAATTCACCAGAATGCCCTTCGGTCTATGTAATGCACCCCCAACGTTTCAACGAGCGATGAATTCATTATTAGCCAACACCTCCAACGTATTAGTGTATATTGATGACATAATTGTTTTTTCTAAAACTAAAGAAGAGCACTTTCGACATTTAGATAATCTCCTTTCAAAATTGCACAAACATGACTTATCAATACAATTATCTAAAACTGAATTTTTCCATTCAGAATTACCATTTTTAGGTCATATACTAACACCAGACGGAATCAAAACTGACCCCCGTAAACTTGAAGCTATCGAAAAATTTCCACTGCCGAAATCGGAAAAAGAAATCAAACAATTCCTTGGTTTGACCGGCTACTATAGAAAATTTATTAAAAATTATGCACAAATCGCGCAACCCTTAACAAGCTGCCTTAGAAAATCCGAGAATAATATAAATCCCGAATCCTATAAAACGCGTTTAACAACTTAAAATCTCTCCTTTTAAATTCACCGATATTAGTTTACCCAGATTTCGCGAAGCCAATGATTCTTACAACTGATGCCAGCCAAATCGCCGTGGGCTCGGTACTCTCACAAATAATTGACGGAAAAGAACACCCTATAGCTCTTGCTTCCAAAACACTATCTAATACAGAATCGCGTTACTCCACTATCGAGAGAGAATTATTTGCCATAGTTTACGCCTGTAAACATTTCAAACCCTATTTGTACGGTCAACACTTTACCATTCACACGGATCATAAGCCCTTACAATGGATATTCTCCATGAAAAATAATAACACGCGGATAATGAAGTGGATATTTCTACTAAACGAATTTAGCTTCGATATTAAATACGTGCAAGGAAGGTCAAACCAAGTCGCGGATGCTTTAAGTAGAATAAAAATAGAAAATAATACAAAAACATATGAACTAAACGAGGTAGAAGAAATCGATACGGAAATTGATAATTTAATTAATAGTGATGAACCTTTGCTCTCCCCTAACACATCGGAATATCAACAATTATTAAATGACATAGAAAGCGCATTACCGGCAGCCCAGGAAAACGCAAATCTTAATGACGCTGAGAGTCTTGCTACTCAGCATTCACAAGAAAGTAGCCATAACCAGATTTTCATAGTGACAGACAGACCCATCAATGTAGAAAAATATCAAATCTTTATAACTCGCGGAAATGAAGATATGCAGGTAGAAAGACCATTTAATAAATTTCGGTACAAAATTGAAACGGCCTACCCTTGGAAAAATGACTTAGAGGACAAATTACAGGAAATAGTAAAGCCCAATGGAACATACGGTATTTATTGCGAACCCAACGTAGAGACGGTAAGAGATGATTATGAAGGAATATTTAATAAAATTTCTAATTTTATAGAAGAAAAATGTCCAACCGTTAGAATAAAAAGGTACAAAATGAAACTCATCGACATTCCGGACAAAGCCGAACAAATTAATCTAATCGAAAACTATCATGTCGGAAAATCGTGCCACCGCGGAATAATGGTAAACTTACGAAAAATTAAAGCGTTATTATTATTTCCCCCGTATGAAAGACGAAATATCTAATTATATTAATAAATGTAGTACATGCGCGAAGACAAAATATGAAAGACGACCGATAAAACCAAATTTCCAAATTACACCAACTCCGGAAAGACCGTTTGAATATTTAATGATCGACACGCTATATTATGAGAAAAAATTCATTATAACCATTATCGATACCTTTTCAAAACGTTTATACACGGAAGTAATTAGAGCAAACAATGCTACTAATATTCATAACGTAATCACTAAATATTTGGCTTTATACCCACCACCGATACAAATTACTATGGATCAAGGTAGAGAGTACAAAAATGGCTTAATCCAAAATTTATTAGAAAGTCTAGGCATAATTTGTCATTATACCGTTTCGAATAACTCTAATTCTTTAGGCATATTAAATAAAGCACATTCAACCTTGATAGAATTGTTGCGAATAATCAAAGAGGAAAATCCTAAAAACAGTCTAGAAAGTAATGTTAATATCGCGATTAGAACTTTTAATGAAACGCTAAATAAAAATTTAAAATTAACGCCTAATGAAATAACTTTCGGAAAAATTGTCGATCCGGATCGCGACGAGAAATTAATTAAAGAAAACCTTGTACAAAAATATCATGAAAAATTAAATATCATTCATAAATTAGCTAATACCAAAATCTCGGAAGAAAAGGAACAAAGAACCGAACGTCTAAATAAGAACCGCGAAGACCCACCGGAAATCACTGGCGAAGCATTTATAAAGAGACGCGTTAGGAATAAAAATGAAAATCTATACAAGCCCGTATTAACTTTTCAGGATAAAGATAAAATAGTGCATGCACATTGCAAAAACGTTAGGAGACCCAGGAAAGCCCGTGAGAAAGTATATGTTCTGCTTTCAGATGACGAAGCCGCTGATTTGGGCAGTTCTGATAGCGACTCAGACAGTAGTAGCCTTCAAATTACTGACGTGACTAAATCTGGAGGACTAGTGACTTTTAAACTCGCCGACTCTTTCATCATTGAACAGTACGACACAGTAATCCATTATCTGCATTCTTCGACTTAATTGATAATATCCAGACCATAAAACAAGGCTTAATTCACTTCCCCGCTAAGGAATCAATTTATAATTTAACGATAAACAAATTATTTATTTAGAAAATAAAATAGAAACATTAACCTCGCATAATATAAATAAACGCGGAATAATTAACGGTCTCGGTACAGCAATTAAATGGATAACCGGAAACCTCGACGCATCCGATAAAGAAAGATTCGATTCGCTTATTGAAAACCTCCAACAAAATGAAAACCACCTTCAAAATAATTTAATCCAAGAACTTACAATAAATAAGAAAATGATTTCCAAGTTCAATGAAGACATTCAGATCATAAATAAAAACAATCAAAAGTTAGGTGAGGTTATTACACAGACTGACAAGAACAAATACAAGATACATCTAGAAGAACTTTACTCCATTATAAATTATATTACAATCAGAATTCTGGACATAGAAAATTCTTTAGAAATGTGTAGGCTCGGCATACCACATGCGGATATCATTAAACACACCGATCTGAAACAAAATTATATCAGTAAGGACTTAGAAACATTATGGTTAACTAGCAAAATCCACTGTGCCATTAGAAATGGTACTATTCATTATATTTTATCAATTCCAAAACAAAGTAAAAAACTATCAACTTTATATTTATTATCTGTACCTTCTATCCACGAAAATAACCTTGTAACTACCATTGTACCAAATAATTTTATTTTATTTTCGCATAATGAAACATATAATGCAAATTGTTCTTTATCAAAAGAAATTACTATTGTACAAATGTAAATATTAATACTAACCCTTGTATTAATCATATTATTAGAAATAATATTAGCTTTTGTAAAACTATTACCCTTACTAACCCAACTCCTTTTATTAAATATATAGAAGATATTGATATTTATATACTATATGATCAACATGTATTGTACCCTCAACCTAACACTTCCTTACCCATTCCTATTCCCAAAACTTGTGAATTAAAATTAGGATATAATGATTCTTTTGTAAATATTACTAGAAATAAGGATATTAGTATACTACCTATGTCATATTCCTTTGAAATTTATAAATATAGTCACTTTAATATATCTTTTCATAATTTAGATCATGTAGAAATTTCTAGTATAGAATTAGAAGGTTTATCTTGGGATCATAACTTTGATATATCTGTAATGTTACTATTAGTTGTATCTATCATAGTATTTTATCTGTTTTTCTATCACATATACCTCAAGTATTCAAAATTTAAGAGACTCTTTAGATCAAAAAATCAAGTGCCGTTACCAGGCGACGTTCCAGAACAACCACCCTTCAACCCTTGGGCACACTCATCCAACATTTCGCTAGGAAGCTTCAATCTTCGGCAGGGAGGAGTTATACACCAGACGCCCCAGTAGAAACCACAAGCTCAGCATAATTACCCCACCACTACTTATCTAGTATATATAGGCCATCGCAGGAGTCGAGTCAAGTCAAGTCAAGTACGCCAAGTCAAGATCGAGAGTCCGGTATGCAATAGTATAGTTCCGTTTCAAGTGTACGCGTCTTTATTCTATTAGATATGTTATAACCATTGTACTGATTGTTATACCAATAAAGATATTTTTTTTAAGAAGTTTCACGGTCCGGAGTTTATAATTGACGAACGGACCTTTTCCCTGTTCCAATACAGGAGTTAAATTTTTAAAGAGATTAAAGTAATTCAGAAGATGTTAGTAGTAGGTACTACTAACATCTTCTATTAGTACTAGGTAATGAATTTTTGGATCATTACGTTCAAGAATTGATTTAAAGGCCAGTTTTAAAATTTAAAATTAGTAAATAATTTACTCCCAAAAAGAGTATATATATATATATATATATATATATATATATATATATATATATATATATATATATATATATATATTATTGTTCATTTCTTTTTTTTTAAACAAAACGATGGTGTTCTTTTAAAACATTCATCGACGAACGGACCTTTTCCCTGTTCCAATACAGGAGTTAAATTTTTAAAGAGATTAAAGTAATTCAGAAGATGTTAGTAGTAGGTAGGCTTCTATTTTTCTATACATGTGTTTAAGGAATCCTACTTATGATATAATATTTTTATGGAAAAGGTGGGATGGCCAAAGTAAAATTGATAGAAAAAGAAAGCACACTGTTATACAGTGGAGTCGCAAAAGTGGGAAAAAGTTAAAAATTGGCATAAATAAGAAAATGAAGCTAAAAGTGGTGAAGTTTTGACAGTATTATTTATCTATTGTAAATAGAGGGATAACATTTGCTAAACGTAATAAAAGTGTCAACATGAATTTTTTCAAGTTCTCACATCCGCCAAAGCTTGATCTAAATCTTGGTTACTATGTTTTAATCTTTTCACCCTCCAACATTTGAACGATAAAAAGAGCCTCAACTTAATAGAACGAAATACAATTTTATTAATTATTAGTTTTACTTTTACTTGCCTATAAATGGAATACATATGAAGGGAACGTATTGCGATCGTAAAAATTTTCGATTTCCAATTTTTAGCGGAAATACACGTTTTACGATTCCCTGATTTCAAATGACCTAGCCCGCAAAAAGGCCTGTGTGTGGTAAGTTCAGCACGGAAATGATAAGGTCTATGAAACTAAAATTTCATATTTCAGACAAACCTTCGCCCGAGATGTAGTATCAATGTGCTACCAGAACTGCTACTTTATACCAAGCATTTAACAACTTTCAAGATTTCCTCCAAAACGACTTAAAGGATTTTGATTAAACGCATAAATCGATGTAAACTTCTTTAATGTGGTTTCATTCTAATTGTAATACTCTGACAGAGCTTAAATTGCGATAGATTAAATTGTCCTCCTCTGAAATACCCTAAATTTTGTAGATTTGAAAAAATGAAACATCTTATCTTATTAGTATTGATAAAAAATGGCTAAACATATACATTGAACGAATTTGACAATCAACCAAAAGAGGAATGAGATAATATTTTTTAATGTAATTTTTTGTTATCTTAAGATTAGAATATTAATAAAGATGTGAAACGATTTTATAAAAACTGGCTTAATTATTTTGATTAAATCAATGTAAAATTTACTGGACTTTAATATCATGTAGGTTTCATTCTGGTTGAATGAGTTTAATAGGGCTTAAATTTTCTTCCTCTAAACTAACTCTAATTTTGTAAATTATTGAATAACGTCATTCTATTACCCACTAAAGGAGAAAAGAGCCAAAATACATTTTTATTGTCTTTTTTATATGTAGTATTTAGTATTATATATGTATAATATATCATTTTAAAACTAATGATTTCAGAAAAAAATATTATCATATACACAAAGTTGTGAAATTTAATGGAGAGTTATCAAAAATCGGATACAAATAACTATTCATTGTATATAACAATTTATAATATTATATTATTTAATCTAGAACATATGTTGCCAAAGAAACGAAATTTATCTCTTGGAGCTCTGTGTATTATTTCTTAAATTGATTTTAACAGCCGAGGTAAGTTAAATTATTATGGCGCCGTATTGAATGGTTGAACCATGTAACATGACGCTGGGATTATTGAATGCCCAGCTGGGAAATAATCAAGGGAAGGCGTTGGAGGACGGATGATGGTTTTAGGGCGATCAAGAGGACTGTCAGCACTAGGATTGGCAACGTCGAGGAATGAGAAAGCATCACAGAGAGGAATGGAGGCAAGTTGTCAGAGCAGCATCTTAGAGGAATCACACTAATTGCCTAATTATACAGATCAAGTCGCTATGTAATGAACCGCTGATGATACAGCACTTCTTTCTTCGCACAGAGATTTTATTTCTTTACAAAATCATTTATTTGACCTAGAAATGTGGTTTCAAAAATGAAAAATTAAAGTAAATGCCTCCAAATCTAGGCAAGTGAGCTTTTCTCTGCGGAAAGGTACTTTTCCACCATTGAAAATCAACAACAATACAGTACCTTCAAAAGCCAACGTACGATGCCTCGGACTACATCTCGATAAAAGAGTAATATGGAACAAAAAATACGTTACAAACAACTTTCACATCTATTGGATTACAGATAACCATTAAATTTACAAAACAAGCGACTAATACACCCGTCTCTACTGAGACCAATATAGAGATACGGAGCAGAACTTTGGTCCAAAAATGTTTCACGCACCATGGTATGTTTCGAATCACACGATACACAATGACACAAACGTTCCAACAGTAAATTCTTACATTCACAACAAATACAACACGTTTCACCCTTCAACACATCACCAACCAAATCAAATTTTTTCTGCTCTTTCTTCCTCCCTGTTATCAGGGCAGACCCAAAGAAGACTTATAAGACGATGGCTAGAGATCTTTTAAACTTAAAATCAGGACGCTGATCAAGAGGAAAATAACACCCCACATTCGCTGATGCGCAGCAATGCAGTTGCGAATAAAAAACAACAATAATAATAAAAATAAAATATTAAATTTACACTCTATAGTTTGAAAAACCTGCAGCTCTATAACCGATTCAGGGTCTAGTGCTCAGTAAATATAGAGATTCGTTCTGTTTCTGGGCCAACGGGCGTCCAATGAAATGATTAGACCTTGATCACGCTCAGTCGCCAGGTTTTTCCCCCAATTTTTAGTTACTCACTTTAAAGAGGCTGCCTCAGGAATTCTCCATACCCTAGGGTCGCCCTCCCCCTCTTCCCCCGGCTGAATTAACAGAATAAATAATATTCGGTCATAGGGACCAGGAGAACAGTAGACTAGCACTATATCTACTAGACCACGCCGCTCCCTTCAGTTACCTACTAGATTTATCATTTCCAAAAATGTCCGGAATTGTTGCAAACCTGTTATTTATGTTTCATTCCTGCTGAAGTTTTTATAATGCTTTGGATTCGAGACCTCTGAAAATTTGTTCTAAAACTGGTGGTAAAAGAGTAGTCGTTTGGCAGCCAAAAGACAACAGCTAGGAGGCTAGCAGCTTGTTTTGTTGTTTTTCCATTTCGTGAAACCCATTCTCAGTCTCATTTCTTTTTTACGGAACTTTAAGTGGAACAGTACCACGTGCCATCATAAATGTGTAAATCTTAAAAGCAATAGAATATCATGTAGTTTTTATGTATCAATACTAACGTCCTACTTCAGTGTTAAGACGTAATTTAAGGTCAACACAAACGTAAATAATTTATTATTAAGCTCCTCGCTTGTTTTACAAAAAACTTCGGTTGCGCGCAACACACGACTTTCACTTATCTCCGTTGTTATAATAAATTTAAGAATTTTTAAATACATTTAGAGATAAAAAAAAATTGTTAAAAAATTCATTTAGGGGAGCATCCCGCAAACTATGGAGGGTGCCAAACACTGAAGGATTTGAGATCACAAAGAAATATGGGGAGCCATCAACAACAACGTATTCCACCTCCTCCTTTAAATCCAACAGAATACCCCAATCTTTCGAAATCAACCCCACCAAGAAGTTTTCCTCAGATGCAACAGCAGCAGCAACAACCATCTCAACGGCAAGCTCCCGTGCAGCAGCAGGTATCAGCTCGTCACCAGATAGCAGTGAAACAAGCTACACCCTCAGGACTACAGTCTAACCAATCTACAGAAGGTATGAGGCGAGAAAGTATTCAGCAGCCAACTTCAGCTGATTATATCCCACCACAATTGCACCAGCTACTAAGCGGTCTGAGTAATCTTATCCAGCCTCTCTTTAGCCTTCTACAGCAGCTCGCACAGGTAACATAAGCTATTTGCCCTCCTAATGGCCCGTGATCAGCTGACTGGGGGCTCTTTGTCCATCCTTCTTTGGAAAGCGAACGGACTACTACAACATAGGACAGAATTGGACATTTACTTACATGAAAAACGTATTGACATTGCACTGATCACAGAAACACACCTTACACCACGATCAAAATTTGATATTTCAGGTTACTTGACATACAGAACAGACCATCCGGACAACACAGCACACGGCGGGACTGCTATCCTCATTAAGACACCACTCAAACATAACCTTTTACACTTACCAACTGCACCTGACATTCAAACCACTGGCATTACACTACACACAAAACACCACGTGATAAGTATAGCTTCGGTGTACTGTCCTCCAAGATATGTGCTGACATCTTCGGCGTTTCGCAATTATTTTCAAAACTTAGGGCGTTGCTTTATAGCAGGCGGCGATTTTAACGCAAAGCACCAATTTTGGGGGTCACGTCTTTGCACCCCTAGGGGAAGAAATCTGAGGGCTGCCATCCACGAGCTTTCATTAGACACTATATCACCAGACACACCAACCTACTGGCCAACCTCGCAACGGAAAACACCGGACTTACTGGACTTTTTTATTACCAAAGGACTACGTACCATACCTTACTCAATTAAAACGATCTCTGATCTTTGCTCTGATCACTCTGCTCTACATTTGGTCGTTCTCGACGAACCATGCAATGCGCAAAGGGTGCCCATACTTATAAATAGCGGATTGGACTGGGATCTATACCGAGAATTTCTTGAAACAAATCTCTCAATACCGATGTCCATCAAAACAGAAGCAGAATTAGAAGATGCGGTGGAAACATTTACTAAATGTGTCCAAAGAGCAGCATGGTCATCATCTCAGAAGATAACATCGAGATTAGATCATCTGCCAAAATACCCTCAATATATAAGGGACTTGATCACAGCAAAGAGAAGAGCTCGTAAGGTATGGCAGACTAACAGACTTCCTTCTGACAGACAAAACTTTAACAGACTGAACAACGAACTTAAACGACAAATACAAAAATTCAATAGAACTAACTATGATTCCTTTTTAAACAACCTATCAACTGACGATGGAAGCTTGTGGAAGCATACCAAGAAATTGTTGAAACATCGACAGGTGTCAGTACCACTGCGGAAAGAAGATGGTTCATGGGCCGTGTCAGATGGAGAAAAATCTGAAATTTTGTTGATCACCTTTCCTCTGTTTTTATACCACCTACTGACTACCCTAATACAGAACATGAAAACTTAGTTAAAAGTACTCTGGACATTCCACTACAGCTGACACTACCTCCTATATCTTTCACTCCTTCACAAGTCGCACAACAAATCAGACACTTATCTAAAAGAAAAGCCCCAGGTTATGATTTAATAACTGCCGAGGCGCTCCAACTGATGCCCAAGAAAGCTCTGGTGTTCCTTCACGACAATATACAATTGCATACTTAGGACAGCTAAATTCCCAATACAGCGGAAATATTCAATCATAAAAATGATACACAAAAAAGACAAAGACATGTACAAACCATCCTCTTATAGGCCTATTAGTCTCCTTCCCATATGTTCTAAACTTTTCAAAAAATTAATTTATAAAAGATTGGTTGACATACTGACTGAGCAAAAATATAATACCTGACCATCAATTCGGTTTTCGCACGTCACACTCAACGACACACCAATTACACAGAGTTGCTGACTTCATTGCAGGAGCACTAGAAAAAAAGCAATACGCGACTGGAGTATTTTTGGATGTTGCCCAAGCGTTTGATAAGTCTGGCACGAGGGGCTTCTCTTTAAACTCAAGAACGTACTACCTTACACATACTATCTTATTATACACTCTTTTCTCTCAGATAGATTTTTCTCTGTTCGGCAGGGCTCAAAAACTTCTTCAATCCGACCAGTCTTGGCAGGAGTACCGCAAGGATCGATACTTGCTCCGCTCCTATACATTATATACACAAATGACATACCAACTCATCCCACCACATTGACTGCAACATACGCGGACGATACTGCAATTTTAACTTCAAACGACGATCCTATACTCGCCTCACTGACTCTACAAAATCACTTGATGATACTACAAAATTGGTACAAGCTATGGAAAATTCGTTTAAATCACACAAGTCAAAACACGTAACGTTCACACTACGACAAAACACTTGCCCACCAATTTTTATCGACAACAACCAAAGTCCTCAGACCAACTCTGTACATTACCTAGGACTGACACTCGATCGAAGGATGACTTGGGGCCCACATGTCAAGATGAAAAGACAGACTCTTAACCACCGACTGAAAGTACTATACTCACTTTTATCTAAATCTTCAAAATTAAAAATTAGACAGAAACTGAATACATACACATACCTTCTTAAGCCAATATGGACTTACGCTTCACAGATTTTTGGTTCAGCAAAAAAGACTCACATACAAAAACTGCAAACATTTCAATCCAAAATTTTAAGACTGATAACGACAGCTCCTTGGTACGTAAACAACAGAACCCTACATACGGACTTACAACAACCAACAGTTGACCAACATATACGAACACTCTATACTCGTTTTCACAGTAAACTTAACGGACACGACAATAGACTGATTAACGACATGTCAATAGCTGAAATGCCAGTCAGAAGAAGGCTAAAGAGAGGCTGGATGAGGGACCTCCTCGGATAAAATAAAGCCATGGAAGGGGTGCTGCTGGGCATTTTCCTTCTTCATGCCTACCATGCCTGGATCTCAATTTATACAGCACATTTGCTGATTGTCAGATACATTCTGACAGGCGTGAATATAGATTTAAAGAGAAAAAAAAAAATTCATTTATTTGAATTTCAAAAGAAACATGTGTTTCATTAAATAATCTATTATATTTGTATCACAATAATCGTTAGTTTTTCGACTTTTTATCACCATTAACCATTACGATTTCGTGTATAAGATATTTTTTCTAAAACCTTGAGCCATCTATCGGTAAATTATACGTCTATATTACTATTCTTCTGTTCTAAAACACAAAAATTGCATAATAATATGTTTGCGTTTTTCTCCTTTAGTTGTTTTACAAATTCGCTCAACTTGCATATTAAGGGATTATTCATCAAATTTTAATAAGATGTTGAGCATAATTTTATGAAATATAAAAAATTAAAGGTAATTTAGAGGAAGAAAATTTAAAATATCGGCATTTGAGCCATGTCGGACTCATGTAATCAGAATAAAACCTAAATCTAAGTCTCATTAAATTTTAATCTGTATGACGAGCTTAATCTAAATCCTCATAGCCATTTTTGAAAAAATCGTAAAAAAGGGCAAAATGCATGGTATAAACTGGCTCTTCAGGTTAGCTGATTTTGATTAAAAAAAAGTTTTAACATCTCGGGCGTTTGGTAGTCTTAAATATTAAATTTCAGTTTCGTACGGATTTTAGTTTTCGTGCTAGACTTACCACACACGGACAAAAACCTGTTTGAGGAATTTGGTTATTTGGACTCAAGGGTCCCTACAACGTGTATTCCCGGCAAAAACTCGAATTCGAAATTACTTTATATTTACATAGAGCTAAGTGAAATTAAACAAAAAGTAATTTTAAAAACTGTATTGAGTTTTTTCTTATAAGCTGTCTTTTTAAATTATTCCACAGAATTAGATATATTGTGGAAACACATTTAAAACAAATGAGAATCATAATTTTTTAAGTTTATGGAAGCAAATTACTTTATTAAACTAAATCTCTATTGTAGGCTAAATTTAACCACTATATTTAACATAATCTGGAATGAACGGATTTCCTATATCTTCGGGAGCCTACTGATATAGACGGGTCTAGGTAGACCTCTTCTATACATCGTTATCGGAGCGCATAGGAATATCGCTCGTCGCTCATAGAGCTATGCTTCGGGAGAGGGCGCTATTAAAGCTAAGAGGATTAGAACAGATCCGGAAGGAAAGCAATCGAGGAGGCTTTGGCGGTATTGGCGGGAACACAAAGCGCGGGCTGCAGCCACCTTGATAAGGCGCTAACCACAATGGCGGCTCCGCCAACCTGTTAGTTTTTATTCGGATCAGTTTGTGCCAATGTATGGATCATATTGCAATTTGAAATATTGTTTTATATGCAACGAGACTATATATAGGGCGTTATGTTAATATTTATAAATTTATACTGAATATATACATATCAAAGTAGGTATTTCCTCAATTGCTCTGTTGTACTCTGTACAGTTTTTTTTTCACATTACTAGTTAGTAAGTAACAAGAATTTATACATTTTCAATTTAAGTTTTTTTTTCTCTACTGTTTTTTGATAAATCTCATTCCTTAGATTCCATCCCCCATCTCCATGCTTTATTTGTTTAAACCTTTTTCTTTTCGATATTAGAAGATACTACTTTTTTTTTTTTGTACAAATATGCATTTTCAGGTAGTTATACCTCTTTAACATAACTTCTAAGGGATTGAAAATATCTTTTTATATATAAATCGCCTTCGCTCGTCTTCCATGGACTTAGACCAGTGATGCGGTTGAGAATGAGGCGCTGGGTTTTTTGTTGTTTTTATATGAATTTATTTTGTTTTCTTTGATCATATAGTTTGACCTTACAATTGTTTGTTACTAGTGTCCATATTGAAACTAAGTGTAACATATCTCACAGATTAGTTTGTATCGGCCTAACCACTATATCAAAAACTAAAATTTAATTATCAAATAGTTGTTCATATCGACGGGTTATTCCAGGAGACGCGATTCGACTAAATTGAAATTTATAAATTTCGCTAATTTGACAACTTTTTTATTCCCCTTTGTTAAGGAATTTTGAATTGTCGGGTCTTTTAAATCTTCCTGTATCCTTAATGTTTTTGCTTGTTATGATTTCACCTCTAGTTTTACAATCCTTCTTAAAATACCTTTTTATAACCACTGAACACGCTTAATTTTTTTAACATTTTATTTTATTTAATATGATGATAACAGATTTGTTCGTGTTGTAATATCAATTTTTAAAGAGGCAAATATAATTTGAAAATATCAGACGTAATGGAGAAGTTATCCGGCCTGTGTAAATTATCAACATTCACTAAAGCTTTTATTTCATCAATGTCTATAGAAAAAACTTGAATTCTTTCTAAATAAGCTTAGTTTCATTTACAATACCAGAAATCATATTGCAATATTTTATAATATGTAGAAGGTAATTATTAAGAATTTAATTATATTTTTACTCGTTTGACACGGCAGGCCTTGGAGACCAATGGCCAGGAAAGATGTTCTGCAAAGATTCCACACAGTGATTTTGATTATATGTTATTGGGTAGGGTCAACACTCCCTTCGCCTGTATTTGTGAGTTGCCACCAGTTGGTTGACGGCTCTCACATGACCGGATATAAGTTTTGAGTGAGTCCCTGTTTAATTATATGCTTGAAAAACTTCAACCGGGAATGGTATTCAAACTCACAACCTTCGGCGTTGTAAACACAACTACGGACTCCCCCCGATTAAACATATAAAATTATGTATTTAAACATGATTATATTATTCACAACACATATTAATCTATGTATTATAGATTATTATACAATATCGTGTATAATATACCAATATTTTTTTTAAAAATGTATGTTGCGACAAAGTATCTTGGAACAAGGGACTTGCCATGCTGATGAAGTTAGATTACCTCCTAAATTAAGAAAACAGGGCAGCTCAACTTGGGGGAAGTTAAGTGATCCCTTAAGTTTGGGTCTATAAATATCCAATTACCAGGTCAGATCCGCCAGCTCGTCTCCAACACGTAACAGTTTGGTGAACTGTGTCTAAATGTTAGGAGTCGGGTAATTCAGACCATCTCCATGTAATTGAGGAAACTTCCACGAGGATGTAGTCGCTCACACGGTGTTATGTTAATCAAACTAGCCATGCTATTACCCAACTCCCGATATGTATGTATGTTGTATGTTTGAGCTAAACACACAAGACCCTAAGGGGATTACTTTGGAGTCGGGACGTGAGAAATATTCAGTTAATGAATGAGAAGTTCAAAGGTTGGAAAGTTGTGAAAAGCTTTAAAATGAGAGTTTAATGAGTAAATATTTTATTGATCAAGAGACAAGCATTAATAAGGTATTGTATTTATATTTAATAAATTCTAGAATTATGTTCTATCAGCAGCAATAAACCTTTTTTATGACTTATGACTACTGTTATGAAACTGTTTGAAGCTTAAATCACTAACTACTAAAAATATTTCTTGTACTTTCTACATAAGATCCCAGAGTTCTTAATATATTGTGAATAATATGTACTTTCAACTGATTTTACGTTATATGGTATCTTTACTGTTTCACAGCGGTGTGGCAAGGAGTATTATAATACCTTAATCACGCAGAGTTTTCTTCCCCAATTTTCCGGTATCTACTTTATAGAGCCTGTTTGTGTCCTAGCAGGTTCTCTATCAATTGGTAACTACACAGCTGAAAAACAGAATAAATAATTTGCCCTTGCCCAGGTTCAAACGGCCTCAATTTATTTTTATATGAATAAGGCGCAGAAGTTATGCACTTATCGCATACTCTTGCAACATTCTAGGTTTGTATACACTTCTCCTTAATTTCCTTCCTTAAAAAACTCTTACACAAACTTTCTGGAGGTGGCTCAGTGATCACGGGATAGGTCAATAACATTAAGGAAGCCTTGCAAATACGACGTTGAGATCATGGACAAATAAAAAATAAAAACAAATCCCCTATTTTAACTGACTTAATAAGTGTTTTAAAAAACAATGAATATGTCAAAGATTCGTTATCCGGTAATGGCAGAAATTCATAATGGCAATGAAAAAGCCGATGCTGCTGCCATGTTAGCTCTACTTTCAACAGCGCCACAAGCTGAAATAATAATTGATAACATCCTCATACGGGAGTTGACAACGCAGTTTTTTTCGCTGCAGAAAGAGATATAGCATTTGAGGTCGAATATAAATTATTTTAAGTTACATATAATAAATATATATATAGTGACCGTTAGAAAACTTCAAATCAAGGAGAGAAGAAAAGGTCCTCTGTCGGCTCCAAAATAGACATTGTGAGTTCTTTCTGAACTATCTTCTGCGAAGTCTGGAAGCCCCAACTTGCACCCGGTGTAATACAGTGAGGACCGAAAAGCATCTATCCAAGGACGTTCCAACCTTCAATATACATAAACAAGATCTACAACTGGATACAACACTGAAGGTAATTCCTAAAGACGAAGAAACCAAGGCTACCCTCCTTTTAAAATATTTAGAACGATGCCAATACCATTTCATGTAATTTTTTCAGTTGTACCTACAATTACCTCTCAAAATCTTCAATCCCACATCACAGACCTCTAGATATGGTGTGAGAATTAAAAAACAATATCCCACCACCAAATTACCTTCACCCTTCGCCGAAAACCTATGACATCCTGCCCTAATGTGTCCTTTAATCATATTCCGCTTGTCCTGGTTAAACATATTCACTATCTAGGACTCCTTGACAAATGTCTAACTTGGAATTCGCATACAAGACTGAAACAACAAGACACTGTCCGCTTCCGTCGTTCACTTCAAAACTTACTGGACAGACGCTCTAACCTTACACTTAATTAAAAAAGGCTCGTTTATACCAACATCATAAGGCCTATCTATACGTACGGAATTGAACTTTGGGGTTCTAATAAACCATCACATTCTTCCCGTATTCAATCCTTATCATACTAAAGTCACGAATAAACTCCCACTTTAACCCACTAGTTTCAATCTTTGCTTTCTCTTCAATTCCTGACAATCCTCAGAGGGGTCTGAAAATAAGATGAACGAAACCTTAAGTTAAGATGACCTAGTGGAGTGCTGCTAAATGGTGTTTTCTCTTCATGTCTTTTATCTAATAGCTAATTTACTTGAGGTATTACCTAATACAGTTGTAAACAATGAAAAAAAATTAGTAATATTCTATTAAAAATAATAAAATATGTTAATTACAATAACTTGGAACATATATAAAAAGTGGTTTTATTTTTTAAAGAGCATAAACTGTTTATATAAATTTATTTGACCCAGGGGAAACAGTATTGGGATAGTGATACATAAGGTTTATTGCTCTTAGTAGGTCATAATTTTATATTTCCTAAAAGTATAAGACCCCCATTCTTGTCACTAGATTCACAAGATTGAGAATGAAATATTACGGGTCTGGAGACGTGGCTGCCCGGGGGGCATTAGCGATTCCACTCTAGTAGTCCACATCTTTATCTTCTTCTAGCGAATAAAATATTTCTACTCTTCCCTGTCATTGTCTTTATCAACCCTGACTGGCTGGCGTCTCCCCTCCACAACCTTTTTATCTTGCGGTGGTAACGTACTCAACTAATGATTTATTACTTTTTTTTTTCTTAGGCTCCACTTAACATTATCAGTAGGCTTTTTAAATTTCATGTCCGGATTTAGTTTTATTTTTGATGTAGTTAGAAGAGAGTAGAAGTACTTTCAGTCACTGGTTGATTTTACCAGTTTTTATCTTGAAGTGCCGAAAATAATATAGAAATTGAATACATACTTAATTAAACCCATATGGTTTCACAGATTTATAACTCAGCAGGAAATACTTACAAACAAAATTTTATCAATAATAAAGTTTAAGAAAACCCTACATTTGACCCCTAACAGTTAACCAATACATACTCTATTCACGTTTTCGTAGTAAACTGCCTGGACACGACCGTAGACTTATAAACGACATATCAATAGCCGAAATACATGTTAGAAGAAGGCTAAAGAGATGCTGGATGAGAGATTTCCCATGCTAAACTAAAGTCTATGAAGAGTCCTGAAAGGTGTAGATAAATAAATATGATTATTTCTTAAAGCAGGTAAGTACTTATTTGTTAAATACTTCCTATCATAGAAATAGGCATTAATACTATTCATTAATGTGAAAATAAGTTTTCATCATTCCACCACATTGTACCTAGCCTCCACTTGCCTAAAATACGGTACGTATCTCCACTCTACCCCATATTTCTATGTTTATTATTTCATGTAATTTTTTTATACCTTTGTACCGATTTCTGTACACATCTAGTACCTTTTTATGTTTTAATATTGACATCTTTTAGCTCAATATTTTTAAAAATTGTTTATTTAATCTTATTGTAAATGTATCTCTTTTGTATCTTTTTAGCCCTGATGATGACCCATAATGGGGGTCGAAACGTTGGCAAAAAATAAATGGTTGAAACTACCTTATTGTTTCATTCATCGACCGCCACCCTAAATAATTCCTTCTAGAAGTTTTTTACAAGATATCCCCAATAAAACCATATAATCTGGTGCTAGTAGATTATTTATTTTCATATTATCCGGAAGAATTATAGTTATAACTAAAATATAAAAGTAATTGTCTTGTTTATATTTTTCCGAAAACCGAAATTGGGGAAAAACCTAACGGCCGACCGTGATTTAGGCCTAATTACCTCATTGACTACCTGCGATTGGCTGTGAAACAGTCCGAATCTCTATAAATATTGAACAGAGACTCTTCATGGGTTGTAGAGGTACAGATTTTTTTCTTTTTTTTTTTGTTAATTTATAAATATGCAAAAGAAAAAAAAAATTATTTATAACATGAAGGATTTAGGTTTAATTAAAGAACTAGAGGATTTTAAAAGGATTACTACCTGTGAGGTTTGGATAATAGATAAATTTTTAGGTTCTATGGAGCCCCAAAACACATTTTTCTCAAAATGTGATTCATACGACCTTTTTGTAATAAATTGAAAGTTCAAGTGTTGCAACAGTCGTTATCTACAGCATTAAGAACTTTCCGGTCCTTTTGGTAGTATTTTTATAATTTAATTTTCATTTTTTTTTTCAGTAATATTATAATATGTCTCGATAAGGGCATTAGGGAAAATAGTGCTTTGAGATAACCTTTACCCTCCGTTGTAAACCTATGACATCCTGCCCTACTATAACCCCCATAACTATGCCGAGGTGTCCTTCAATAACACTCCTCTTGTCCTGGTTGAACAGATGCGATGTCTAGGTACTCCATCTCGACTTGAAGCCCTCATACAAAAATAAAAGAATGAGCGTATCCGGCACTATTTATGAGTGTATTATTTGTAAATTATGTATTATCTGTATGTATGTATTCATTTATTATGGATGTATTACTTATTATGTATATCATTATTGTCTATTATGTATTATTATTTGTTCATAATGTATTCGTTCATTTTGTATTATTATATTTGTTTTAGTGTATTATTATCATTTGTTATATTGGTTCATTATTTATTTTAATTAATATTATTATTTAATATTTCTACTAAAACCATAATTGTTTGTTTTAAAAAACGTGTATCTTATAGTGAGTTAGGTATTATATATCTAAGTGTATCTTATAGTGAGTGTATCTGTCACTGATGACCAAGATGTTTTGTGCCAATAAATCAAAAACCAAAACCAAAAATAAAAGGACAAGAAATTGCTCGATGTTTTCTGCTACTTCAACATTTATCTGACAAACGTTCTAATCTTACACTTAGCTACAAAGGCTCATCTACATGACTATCATAAGGCCGATATGGACTTACAGAGTAGAGCTTTAGGGCTCTACTAAACCATCGAATTCTCCTCGTATCTAACCCCTACAATTCCTAATTCTTTGTAAGGAATAAACTGATCCATAAAGACCTCAATAGTGCATATGTTGTTGATTTCGTCCAAACGAAACACCATTCCTTTCAAGAAAAACTACATTCCCACTGTAATCCACTTGTTTTTATCCTTTCTTCCTCTTCAATTCCTGATAATCCTTAGACCTTTGAGGTTAGAATACGTTTCAAGTGCTACCAGTGGAAGCTTCTCTACAAGTGTATCATGCTTTTTATACTTTTACTCTCATTTATTTGTTGTTTTCCAACAGTTGTAAATAGCAATAGATATATTAAAAAAATTAAATTAGTTTAAAATCCTACTGTATAAAAATATTAAAAATAAATTAGTTCCTTTACTCAAAGATATCTATAAACAATAAACGAAAGTATTTTAAATAAAGTTCTGGCTAAAGAGGTAAATGGGATTTGTGTCTGGGATCTGCAATTCGGAAAAGTTTTCTGTCAAAGTTTTCCGGCCTGAAAGCATTTCCATCCTGAGGTTTTAAAACTTTGTATCCATTAAAGTCCGAAGGGGGGTTCATAAATTTATCTTATAATAAATAACACTTTCCAATAACAACTCCGATTAGGTTCTGCTTGAAAATAATTCATTTATTATTCAGACTGTATTGTTTTATTGAAAAATTGAAAAACCTTTTAAATGAAGTTTACTGTAGCATTAGTCCTACTTAGTGAAAGCTATGTTGCTGAGTACATATAGTACAGCTACAATTATAATAACTTTAGATTATTTTTTTTTTATTTTTTTTTTTACAATTATGATATGTTTGATTTTTCAAAGTTATAATCGGGAAAATAGTCTAGAAAACATAGTTTATTAAGTGCTAATACAGATGATGCAATAAAGAACCTATTCGCTGACCAGACTTTGGATGAAAATATTATTGAATAATAATATATGTGTATAATATATTTTTAGAAAGCTGGAGGATTTATAAAGACTAATATCTTATAAACCAATTCGTCAGAGGTAATGAAGAGTGGCAATAAACTAAGTAATTGTAATAATTAAAAGACTTAACATATTAATTTATCTTGTTATATATTTTAATCTAAAAAAAAAACTGTTTAAATTGAAGAATGAATGTAAATGCTTACATTTTAATAACTTTTAAATTTAACTCAAGCTGAGATGTAAGATGGATTTCGTGTGATGCAATTTTTTTTTTATTGTTAATAAAAAAAGGTGCCTAAATGTTATAGATCATGAACCACGGTCGGTATTAGTCGCAACTGGGATGTCACCAACTCATTAAGGAAACCCAACTTTCTTGTTAAATTAATCCCCTGGCTATTATGATGCGGAGCGAAAGATAAATCTTCAAAAAATGAGGAGGCCCTGGATAAATGAAGGTGTAATTTATGAAGTTAATTAAACTAAACCCAAGCTCATGAATACTCGCCCAAGTTATTTTCTTCCGTAATAGATTGCCGTTATGACTCCAAAGTAATTTTCAAGTTACGATCCCTCTAAACTTTTATCTTCGGCGTATCGTTTATCTCTCTTATCGGGTAGGGAAGGTGTCAATTAGAAAAAATTAGTGACGTGGCTTGTGGTGTTTAAGTGCAGGTCGAGTTCATGTTCTAACTACTCCGGAAAGAAGTGCTAGGGATGATTAGACATATAGCATCGCTGAGGCTTCAGAGATCTTTTTTTATATCGAAATTATTTGTTTATACTTACCATTTGTTCGAATAACCCAGTTACGAACATTTGAAATATATTTTTATGTGGTATGTCAAGCTCAGAAACGAAGAGTACTAATAATTTAATTATGTACTACCACAGTGTACGCTAGATATTATCTTATAAGATATTTAAAACATTTTCCCGAAATCGACTGACCGGCCATTTTATAACCGCGGTTTTACAGATGTATATATAATTCTTTCATGAAAGTTGCTCTATTACTATATCAACTCATTACCTTATTATATTACAGAGCTTATTATTATTATAGCTATAACATTATATTACCATAGTGTACATGAAAATGATGATTATTAGTAGTTTTTTTATTGTTAATTTTTTTTTTTTAATCATTAGTATTGGTTTATCATGTCCCTCATTTTTTCTTTAATACTTTTATGCATTTTTTTTTTACAACGCTATTCATTCTCTATGTTAACAAATTCCACATATATAATATCTATATTATTCTATACCCTCACTTATCCTCCCCTGTCTTACATATTAATGACGCGGCTGAATGAGAGGCGCTGGGATCTCCAAGTATTATTCTTCGACACCCACATTTGATCCGGAGTGCCTCAGAGCAGTATGTAAAATTGTATACAGTTATGAATGTGTTCAAGGTCATCATTATTCTTTGTATTATTCATTTTATTTCTGTTTAATTTGTACTAATGGAAGGATGATTTCTTATAGATTGATTACTTATTGTCTAATAGAGTGGCAGATTTTAATATTTCTGAATAAGTAGATTGATTAAAGAAATATTTTAAAGGGACTATTCCCAGAATATATAGAGAAATTATTATTATTATATAATATATTATATCATATATAACAATTATATATAAAATGAAATAGTCTGACAACTCTTAAATGTTGAATTTTTAAAAACGTTATCTCTTAAAGCAGGTTTAATATTATTTTTTTATTTAGTTGTTATCTATGTACCTTTATTAACAGTAATAAAATGTATAATTATGAACTACGAAAGAATTTATTGATCTACAAAAGAAAAAAAAAGTGAATATTTTAAATAAATTATTATAAATAAAATATAAATTAAAAAATCCAGTAAATTAATAATGATTACATGCACGCAAGAAAGCGCAGAAATAAATATAAGTTTGACTAATGCATTATTTTGTACGAAAATTTCCACTTAAATACAATAAAATGCTATTATTCTCAGTATCTGATAAAAAAGGATATTTTATTTTCTCATATGACCCGAAAGGGTAGATGCGGAATAACAAATAAATATTTTCTCATATCAGATTGAAGATATAATAAGTGAACGGAAATTTGTAGGAAAGTATTTATGTCCAAAAATATTTATTGCCTTGTTGTTAAAATGATTTCTATATTATGTAAAGAATAATAAAAAAAAAAAAAAAAAAACCTTTAACTCTACAATCCATGAAGTGTCTTGGGTTCAGTACATATAGAGATTCCTACTGTCACGGGTCTCCATACCCAAGGGTCGCATCCCGACTGAAATAAAATAATAAGTAATACTGCCCCAGCAAGGGTTCGAACCTGGGATCCGGAAAACATTAAACTAGTGCTTTATCCACTAGACCACACCGCTCTTTTTATATAATAGTTATAATATAAAATTATTATGTAATATAATTATTTTTGAATAGAATTTTTGAGTAGGTGATAGCAAAATAAATAAATAGCCAGATACTAAAGGATGATAATAAAAATATTCTTTATTTTCGAGCTGATGCACAAGTTAAATAAATATACGAAAATAGAGACAGAGGAGAAAATGAGGAGAGCACAATAATAACAGAGACAACAGGCGAGAGGTTAGAATGGATTTGTCACTAAAATAAAATTATCTTTCTAAAATAATAAAATACATAAAATTAAATAACAAATAAACATAAACAAATATAAAAAGAACAAAAATATAAACATGTTTGAAGCAGTGACAAATCCATCTCACTCAACCTCTTTGCTTCCACTAGCTGTGTGTTTTTAACCTCACTCTATCACACACATTAGAATTATTTATAAATATTAAAACGGTTAGTTTTAAAAGCTTAATGAAGATGAAAAATACTGAAAAACAAGCAAATATGTTTTATATTTGTTTTACTACAGCCCAAGAAAATGGATCAGAAAAGAGACGTGTAAATAGGAAGTATAAATTCTCAGTCTCTGAAAAAAAAAAAATCAACTGTCGTGGATCGATACTTAAATAATAAATAATAATAAAATCTTTAAGCATAGATACCTTTAATTAATATGAGTAGCAATAGGTTGTGAAGTATACTTGACCTGCTATAGCTATTTTCGATAATTTACAATCCTACATCTCTAGTTAACTAGTCTTAACATCCTGCATTTTATGAGGAATGTATGAATAAACTCCGTATTAAGTTTATTAATTAGTTTATATATTTTTAGCGTCATTTTATACTGATATGGTTAATCGGACGATTTTATAGTGGTAGGGTACTAAATGTTGCCTATCCAGGTTTACTTATGATAGAGATCTGTAACGAATACATGAAATCGCATGAGCTGTGGAAAACCATCTTACGTTCTTCCCGAAGAACGGCCTAAGCAGGGATTTTCTTAACCCCATTAACAAACCCTGGAACCAGCTGCCAGGTTTGAACCCACGATGAGGGGCATCGAATGCTGCGATATATATTTTTTTTTCTAAAAAATGTAGGCTCTTTATTTTTATCATTGTGCGATTTTATTATTTTATAAAAGTTTTAAAAGAGCTTTAGTTTCTTCATTTAAAAGTCTTAGGAGAGATATTTGTTTTTTGGTTTAATTCAATACCTCTAGATTTCTTCTCACAAAAATATTCTATAAGTCCCTGCCTAGGTTTTATCTCTTACGCTTGGTTGCGACTTTACCACACCCTTCTGTATTTATTTCTTTTTGCACACCGACCCTTCGGACATTACTGCTGTCTGACTTGATTTCCACACCTAAAATAAGTTAATTTCAAAATTAAACAATGTACTTGAGTTTAAATAATTTTGAAATATGCTTTGATAGATTAATAATTCTTATTCTTTAATATACATTTTATAATAAAAACGTTATTGAATCATAGAATTATTTAATTAAAGCTAGGTTGTAAGAGAAAATATGTTAATAATCGATAGTTTTTTAGAACATTAAAAATAAGAAACGAAGGATAATACAACTCAAAGTAGGATAATTGGAATATTTTTACTTTTGTTGTACCCTAGTTCGGCCTCCACTGAGTCACACCAGTGACGCGGCTGAGAGCGAGGCGCTAGGATCTCTTGGATTCCGCTTTTTCTTCCACAAGTGGAGGGAAAAGCCCAGTCTGGGATCCCTATAGCACTTGTAAATTTTGTATATAGTTATGTTTGTTTATTTGCAAACTTTTATTTATCTCAATTATAGTTTAATGTTTTGATTTGTTTTGTTTTTATATTTATTATTATTTAATTCTATATATATATATATATATCATTTATTTGTAATTATCCCAATTATAGGTTGTTGTTTGATTTCTTTTTTTGTATATATATTATATTTTATTTAATTTGACTTTATCATTGTATACTGTATATATTGTGTGAATGGGATCTTATATCAATATTACTAATGTTCATATAGAAACAAATTGTAATATATCTCAATAAAAAAAAAATAAATAATTTTCTGTTGTACTTTTGTTGTATTTTGTAGATATTTTAGGTTTTGGATTTAGTTGATGGGTTATTATTGGCTAATGAGCAGCTCCCAGTTAGCTAAGCTTCAAACGCTAAATTTAGGATATTTCTGTAGAAATAAAACGTAGTTCCATGTGAAACCTCCAACGTCTAAAAAACATTTTAAAAGCATTACTTCTCTTAATTAATTTTTTTTTTTTTTTTTATAAAATGTACGAAGATCCTTAATTGATTGCTGAAGATATGAAATGAAATTCTTTTTTTTCCTTCGATTATGTGGTATAAGAGAGGGATTTGTGGTCTATGCTCTACTGAGGGAGAGCGTCCTCACACTGCGCAACGGTAGACAGGTAATATAGATTTTTTTTAATATTATTTATTTAGAAAGATAATAAAATCTGCCACATTTAAAAATACCAATAGTAACAAAATACGTATATATTCAAAATTTGTATCAAAACAAAAGAATATACGATATAAATAATAATTCATTAACGGTTGCATTAAAATAAAAAATAAATGTTTGTACAACTTGTGTATCTAGTATAATCTAATAGGATATAAATACATAATCTCAATATTTTTTAACAATAATATTAAATAATTCTTTCTATAACAATAAGGGCCAGTTTAGTAGGGTATTGAACTTAACCTTTATGATAACCTATTTTCTTAGCGAAATGATATATTTTTTTTTTTTTTTGCTTCTTTCTTTTCGATTTTAGACATCTTTCGCGAGTTAATCATATAAAAAATGTATTTCCATTTTTGGAGGTTTCGAAAAGGAGAAAATTCTGATCAAAGCCGAGAACAGAATTCAATAAGCGCTTTGGGGATTTGAGGGAAGTGTGTGAGTATTGAATGATAAAGGATTTTCTCTCCGTCAGCATCGTCAACTTGTCTGGATGAACACTTCGATTTTCCCTACTCCTTCTTTGACCGTTTACTCGTAACATATTACCAGGATTGTATATAGTACAGTAGTAGAAGTAAACGAACGCCATAAACATATTGAGCAGATTTATTTAATATAAGAAATAATTAAAACGATCGGGTACCAGTGCCTGAACAAATATCTCTATTTTTATTTATTATTGTCAAACTACTAAAATATCTGAAAAGAGACAATACAAAGAAACGCTGGACATTATTACACAAGAGTATATTATTACCAAATAACTATATTAGGAAATAACTGTTTATATAGCTGCTAATATTTTTGATTTTTCTATAGGGTTAGGGTTAGGGTATTGGAGTAGGTGCTCAACCTCTTGGTTATTAGCACCGAATAAATTTGTAGTAATAGATTTGTTTTACTCTTTTTTTCTTCTTTTTATTTATTTATTTTTCCTTCTTTTTTTTTTATTTATTTTTTTTATTGTTTATTTATTTTTGTTATTGTTTTTTTGTTGACACATTCTGAATTAGTGAATTTATTCCAATTTTTTCTTTCTTTATTTATTATTTTTGTATTTTTTTTTTATTACTACTATTATTTTTTTTTCTTTCTTTCTTTATTTTTTTTTCTTATAGTTCCAGGAGCAGAGAACATTCTTTGACGAACCTAATCAGTGAACTAACTGTTTCACTAGAGTCCTTCAAGCTCTCACTCAACGATCTAGCTAGGTTAAGTTTATCCATTTGTACATGGAATTTGGGGCAGTTCTCAATTATGTGTTTTATTGAGAGAGGCACTCTACACAAGTCACACATTGGTACGGGCTGCCTGAGGATGAGATGGAGATGTGTGAGTCTGCTGTGTGATTTTTCTATATCTTCAATAATAACCGATTTTTGGTTAAATTACATCTGCTATGATCTGGGACTTGAATATATAGATAAACTTTTTCAAAAATTAATTTAATTTTTAATTAAATCGATTTAAATAACATAAATTTAATTAAATAGTAATTAGAAAGTAAATATGTTCATATTTACATTTTTTGACTTAATAAAAGAACCATGATATTTTTGTTTTGATTTTTCAAAAGCACGAAATTGCCGGGTGATTTAAAGCGAGGCAGGAAAACACTAATTTTCTTATATATGAGTAAATTAGGGTGAATAGGGCGCCTTAGCCGCTCCCTCTCTCTCCCTCCCTTGAATATAAAATTAGACCCCATTATCAACTTGCGTCATCGCAAAAGCGTCATTTATTTGTATTATACTTGCAGAACTAATTTTCTCCATAAATTCATACGATAAGTGATAAGCAAACAAATTATTGCGACAATTTATTTTAAAAACATATCATTTATTCTTGAGACAGACGAAAAGAAATTGTTTAAGGGGTACGAATGGTATGAAATAAATACACAGTGAGTAGTAAATTAAACTTTTAACATTAGGAATGTTTTTATTTTTAAATATTCCTGATTTAGCACTTATTGGCCAGGTACCATCAATTCTATGACTAACTAACTCTATTCCTACTATCACCCAGGAGTATAATTTTTATTATTATATTTTTTTCAATTCCTTCTTGATTTCTGATAATCCCCAAGGTATCTGAAAAGAAGTCGTCCTGACTTAAAATTCTTTCCTAAGTGCTACCAAATAGCTAGGTGCTCAACAACTATATCTCAAGCCATTTTATCAACGTAAATACTTATTTGTATAATCTCATACATTTGTAACCTTCATAAATAATAATAATAAAAAGAGATATTATAAAGTTCTGAGACTTCAATTTCAATACTTTAGTTTCAATAACTACTTATCGCAGCTTACGATGCCTTCCTTGATTTTCGCTAAATATTTTATAAGGTTAATTTTAATTTGATTAATTTATCAATATAACGATACATACAAAAAAATCTGATGCTCGCAACACACGACTTTCTCTTAACTACGTAGTTAAAATCAATTCAAGAACTTTTGATTAAACCTAGAAGAAAAATATTAAAGAATTACATTTATTGTAGTTTTCATAGAAACATGTGTTTCATTACATAATCAATTATAATATTATTAAAAACAATCTCTCCGCTTTATCCGGTTTATCTGCTTTTCATCACTCTCCATTACCTTAAAAAAGTGTGTGTATAAGATCAAATTTTTTCTTAAAAGTTAGCTTTCTAAAGATAAATAATACATCATAATTATTGTTTTTATATTAAAAAAAACGTTATTATTATTATAAATTTCCTCGTTTTTATATCTGCTAACAAGAGTAGGTTTTTAATCTACGCTAATGGTAGGTTTTTTAAAATACATAAAATCAAAGGTACTTAAGAGAAGGGACATTTAAAATATCGGTACTAAGCAATGCATTTCAGATGACAACGCGAATTGAAAAATGTTCACGATTGCAATACTTTCTTTTAATAATTTCATAAGTAGGTAAGTGAAAGTAAAATACACCCTAAACTATGGATATGTATATCCTTAAGCTAAAGAAGATATATCACGATTGTTTTTTTTTTTTTTACTTTCTTAAACACTTTTGAAAATCCTTTAAAGTACACTGCTTTCTCTAGCTAATCAGCTGATACTATTTTATTTATTTATTTATTATTGCCTTGCTACTCATTTAGTTTTACATAAAATTATCACTTCTCCTATGAATGTAAGTTTCGTTTTGTTATTAACATTCATGAACTCTTTAATTTTAATTTTTTTAAAATGGAACTATTTCTAATTGCAACTATTTTTTCATTAAAAAAATGACATATATATATATATATAATATATATATATATATATATATATATATATGTATGTATGTATATGTATTTAAATAATAATAATAATGTTTGATTCACATTCCTCCTTAAACTGACACACGTAAGACCGGTTACAGGCAATATTTATAATTTGGAACTTTATGAATAATAAATTTTATTCAAATTATAATAAATTAGATTGAGAAAAAAACAACGACATTATATACTTTTTTTCCATATTATTCTCTGGGCTAAAGTAACCCTTTACAGCAACAAACGTTGAACACTAACTTTAGCCATGACAAGTCCTACAGACTGTCAGCTGTACTGTACAGAAAGTTTTGATTGTCTAACATTTAATATGTGCGTTGTACAGGGCCCAGGATTTGGCTAGAATATAATATTCTGTATAGTAAAAAAGTGACTTAAAAATGTTTTACTTAAATTTCTACTTTTAATTAAAGCTATGCACTATTTATTATAGTATATTTAAATAAAAAAATCTGTTGCGCGCAACAAACAAATTTGTTAAAATTAATTCAAGAACTTTCAAATACAGTATGAGATATAAAGAGGTTAAAGAATGACATTGCTTTTCAATAAACATACACTTGTCATTAAACAATCTGTGATGTTATCTAAAACTATTACTTATTTAACCAAAAATGTTTTTAAAAATTAAAATTACATTTATTCGTATTTTTTATCTTTTCTCATCAAACTCGTATTGCTAGTATGACTCTTCTGGTTTGACGAATTTTTTTGAAAAAAATCTTGATGTAACATTTTTGGCAAATACGCTACTAAAATAAGAAATTTCAGATTTCTACAAGTTTTCGTTTTAGGACAAAACTGACGCACACTCAGTCTTTTTTGCGTGACTTAGTCATTGGACCCTTTGGTGAAAACTCATATTTGGAAATTTTCACGATCGTAATACTTCTTCTTACTGTATATTCCATTTACTGAAATTTTAAAATGACAGAATTCTTTTACAATTTTTACCGTAAGATATTTGATTTATAATTGTATTTGTAATCAAGGATGAATTACAATCAAGGATTAGCGGTTCGCATTTCCACAATTTTAAGATTCCTATAACGTTAGTTGTATATCACATTCAAAAGTATAATTTATTGGCATTAGAATAGGGCAAATTTAATATATAGTTTTATATTGAACATTTGGTAATTGTCAGATAGCTTCTGAAATATTGAAGGAAAAATAAGTGTTATTATTATAATTTTTTTTTTTTTTAACTTCACTAACGAATTCGCACCTGTCAGCAATATCGTGACAACCAGCAAATAACAAAATTATTATAAAATAAATAAATCAAGTTTTAATACTATAACAATGAACTTGCAAGGTGAATTCCGCTTTTCCTGTTTTTCCAATTTATTTATAAGTCTTATGTATCGAAAAATGTTATAATTATTATTAATTTTTTGTATAACTAAAGCAAACACTGTTGTTTATAGTTGTAAATTCTATATAAAATACATATAATAAAATTTTCTAGTTTAGATACTACCAATGGTTAACAGTAGTTTTATTTACTAGCAAGGTCGTGACCCACAACTTCATTGAACGGTTGCTAATGCTAACATTACATTTTGCAGTGTAACCTTTTGGCTTCAAGGAATGTTCTATTACTAGAATAAAGAATGGCTAGTAATGTAGTGACCCGATTGACATATTTTATTCTAGCACAGTACTGAGAACAGAAGATGCATGGTTAATATTTAAACTTCTCACAAAGAATTGTCATTTTCTGATCATATTAAGTACTTTATGATCCATTTTCCCATTTCTGTAAATGACTGTTTCGAGCTATTCCTAAGCATATAAAAATTGAAGAGGTACCCCATAACCCTTTCATCTTTCTTGTTCCTTCCAACCAACATAGCTTTTCTTTTCTCAAAGTTCATGTTCACTCCTATCTTCTGAAGTTCTCTCCATTGAATTACTGCTACCTGTGGTTTCTGCTATCAGATGAACATCATCTGCATATATAAATGGTTTGTACAAGAACTAGCATGAGGTTCCATTATCCTACTACAACTCTAGGTATTCTCCTCTAGCAGACATTCCATAGCTAGGCCATAAAACTGTTAAAAAGTACTAAAGCTGTCTTCTTGCATAATATCCTTGTTAAACCTAAATTTACTTACTAATAAGGTTGTTGGGTATTCTTTTATTCTTCAAGTATTTCCAAAGTTCATCTTAGGCCACAGAATCAAACACATACAATTACCAACAATCCATAAATCAGGAAAAAGAAAAATGAATAATTTTCTTTCAGTGCCTCCCCATCACAAAGTTTCATCTTTATGGCAAAGATATCAGCAACGAACCGAGACATAATAAAAAAACTTATAAAAAGAAATCGCATAAACAGGTTCCGCAGCCGTAATTTCTCCAACAGCATCTAGCTTTTATATTTTCCTTCTGTTGCATTGTTTTTCGGCTATGACTTATACAAGCGTATTGCATTCATCATTTATATCACAGTCGAATTATTTACTTAATTTATTTGTTTATCAATATATTGCAATTTTGTATTCATAAATATAATATTTATCTTTTATATAGTTTTACTAACCAAATAAACCTGATCAACGTAAATATTTTTAGCCAAAATTACACGCATAATAAAGGAAAACACGTTGTATTAGTGTTCAAAACGTTAATTACTAAAGCTAATAATGTATGTATTATATATATATATATATATATATATATATATATATATAAGTTTCTGTTGTTCTCAGGTTTCAGTCAATGAATAAACAATATTATCTATGCGACGTTTCGAGAATTTATTGTTCTCAGAATCATGCCTTAACAATATTAAATATATATATATATATATATATATATATAAATATATATAGTATAGATACTCAAAGAAGTAAAATAAGAGAATATACAAATAAAAGCAACAAACATTTTTTTTTTCTAAACCCCAATAAAATTTCCAATAAAAATAATTGTAAATTAATAATCATGTTTCTTCCGTTATTACGTTTTAAAATAAAAATTATTGTTGTAACTAAATATATGTTAGATATAAAAAATTAATATTTTAATAAAGCTTTACATATTAATTGTTATTACATAAGATTCTAAATTATTCAAATATTCCATTATTTATAGGTAGTTTTTAAGGAAGTAAATTATATTGATGCCTCCAACCTAATTTTTATAATTAAAATATCATTAATAATAATATTATTACTGATCACAAGAAAGAAGCCTTAACTGTTCAATTAGTACTGTATCTTGTGTTCGGGAAAAATAAATTAAATAAATACATGAAATACTTTGAGAAATTTGGAATTATCAACTGAATAATTAATGTATGTTGACATTAAAAACTTATTGCAATTGTATTCTGGTTTGTTTACCGACTCGAATTTGTTTATTAAATTTTTTGGACCGTGTTTTACAGGTTCAAAACTCTTCCCTACGAAGAGACCTGTTGACTGGAGAGATATTTGTGCACTGTGAGGGACTCCAGCGCTGGATAAGTCATCGGGGACGAATGAGCCGTTGGTAGTATTGATGCTGGAAGCACCCAATATCTACGCCTGCTCTAGATAAGGTACTTTCTCTCAGCTTTTCCTCCAATAGCATTCTCAGAAACATCTTTCATTATTTAGGAATGTTGTTATTCGCTTATCATAATAATAAGTAATACAATAAAATACATATTATCCACTAATAATTGATAAAAAAATCTTTGTTCTTATTGTTAATTAGCAAGTAAAATTTTGATTCTTCTGAAAACCTCAAGTATTGAATTAAACTAATAAAAAAAAGTAAGAGAAATATTAATCTTTATACTTCATTAAATTTTTTTTATAATAAACACTAAAATTAATAATAATACATAAAAACCTAACCCCCCCTTTTTTTTAATTATTTTTATTAAATATTTCCTAATCATTGATTTAACTACTTAGAAAATAAACACTTATTTATTTCTTTACAGGTTATTGTGATAAATTATGGCTAAATGTTAATGTCAAAATTAACAATACCCTTAGGAAAGTATCAGAAGAGAGAGTGACGTCATAGTATTTAATCTTCATGGTGTAGGGGATGATAGTAACCTTGTCTTATTTCTTATGGTTATTAATAAAATTCATTATACCATGAAATTCCTTATAACATAAAATTTTATGATATTATTAAATATTACATTTTATAGAAATATAAAATAGTTAATAAAGTTATATCAAAATAAACAAATATGATAAATAGTTTTAATTTCTAGTGTAATAGTTGCCGCTTTAGTTCAATCATTATTATTTCAACTATCTTCTTCTTCTTTTGCTTCTCCCTGTAGTGCCGTATCAGCGTAGGGGAGCGTTCAGCCACCGGCTCCAATCCTCTCTATTCTCAGCTAGGTTCCTGGCCTGGCGGAGATCTTTCCCTCTTCCTCTGCAAAGCCTGTCGATGTACTCCAGGTAGGACATCCTTGGTCGCCCCCGAGGCCTTCTCCCATCTGGCTCGTAGTCCATGGTTTTTAGAGGATCTCTGTGATCCTCCATTCTAATAACGTGGCCGAACCACTTCAGCTGGCGGGTTTTCAGAATTTCCTTTAACGGCGCAATCTCCAGTTCCTGGCGTATCCGCTCATTCCTTACACGATCACTTCTCGTCTTTCCCACTATTCTTCGCAGGAACTTCATTTCAGCAGCTGTCACTCTGCTCTCTTGCCGGTCCGTCAATATCCAGCTTTCAGCTCCATATAGTAGTATAGGCAAATATACTGACTTGAAGATATGGAGCTTAACACCTCTACCCACCTCTCGCTTCTCAACTACAGTATTGCATATCTGATAGTAGACTGCATTTGCCTTCATGATTCTATTTGATATTTCAGAGTTACTTTCCAGTTTTCTATTACTGTGCCGGGGTAGGTGAAATCCGTAACCAGTTCCATTTCCTCTCCATTACAGTATATATGGACATCTTCCGCTTGCCTTCCCACTTGTAGAATCTTGCTTTTGCTGGTATTTATTTGCATTCCTTTTCGACTAAGCCCTTCATGCCATTCAGTTACCGCTTGCTGTAATTTATCTACGTTGTCCGCCACAAGAACAATGTCATCCGCGTAGAGGAGTAGTTGAATCACTACTGGGCGAAGGTTTTCAACTATCAACATGTATTATTTATTTAACAGTATGACTAATTTGATGCTAATAAGAAATAGTGATAAACAGAAAAAATGCATAAATATTGAAGCGTGTAATAATTTTCGTATCTAGTATTAAAAAATAATTATTCTAACTATGGTTACTAACTCACCTTCCTAATACCTCGGCACAATCCCCATCTAGCTCTAACTATCTCTATAATAATCATTGTACATTAAAGCGGAGAGGGCCTGATATCTCTTGTAACTAAGCAAGTGGAGTACTGGTAATGTCCAGCTTTTCCACTCATGTCCTGAAAGCGCTCTAGCGCCCTCACTCACCCTCCACTTGCTTACAAGACGCAGCTGACTGAGATCTCCTGGTATAACGCCTCGACATTTATACTAGGTCCGATTCACAGTTATCTGGGGCAGTAATTTGTATATAGGTATGAATTTAGCCAATATTATTTTTATATATTTTATTTTATTATTTTTTCTTTATTTATTGCCCTTTGTAATTATTGGTTTTTCCTCTGCACATATGGAATAAATGACATCATATAGCTGTAATACTCATTGGCAAAGATTGAACTTTTTCAACGCTTTCTTATAATATAAATTGTTTTTGTAAATAATGAATCAATGTTATATGATTAGTTTCTTTAGATAAAAACCTTATTTCTTGGATCAAACAATCAGCCTAAGGACTCAGAAACACTACATCGCTCCTGCCACACCTAACTTCTTAAGGGACTGAGTAGAGCGGTGGAAGTATGGCCCTTTAAGGTACAACGGTTACTTGAAGGGATTACCTTTGCGACTTTAAGACAACTTCTCTAAGTACTCTTTTTGTTCTCTTAAACCTGGTCTGTCTCGAAACGGTTAAACTACTTGCTTCGTTTAAGTTTTGGTTTAGCCTCGTATCCTCCCGGATTACCTTCATAAAGTCTCCTTTATAGTTGATGAAACAATAAAGTTCTGAATGGTTTTTTATATTCTGTTTGGAATAGGTCGTACGCTTTAACGGTTCAACTTTTTCTAAACGTATGCAACACTTTGCAAGATGAAAACTTCAGCTATTAATTTTTTATGTATTCAGAAAGACGCTTTCAATTTTTCTGCCATGATTCAGAGATCGTTCTAGATGAAACTGCAATAATCATCAAATTTATGGAGCTTCGCTTCTTTATTAAAATTTATTATCAGCTATAATAATTTTTATAATAATTGCAATTTGTTTGAGTGAATAAATGTATCGCTAGGTTCTTTTTAAGTAAAATGATCAATTTTCGCTCAACACCTCTATATTTCTTTTTTCTTTCTTCCTACGTTTCGGCCTTTGCCATTTTCAAGGGTTCTTTAATCATTCCTTTATATTGCACATATATAAAATACATTTTGTCTCATTTAAAAAAAAAATCTATTACATACCGAACTAGCCTTGTCAGCTTGTTATTATCTTTTTATTATTATTATATAATAACAAGCTGACAAGGCTAGTTATTAAAGGAATGATTAAAGAACCCTTGAAAATGGCAAAGGCTAAAACGTAAAGACAATGAAAACAGAAATAAAGAAGTGTAGAGTGAAAAATGACCATTTTATTTAATAAGAACCTAACAATAATGATATTATACAAACCTGTGTTTCGAGTTCCTGCCTTCCTTGATTAAAATGGGATCTGATTAATGCAGTAACCCGTCTCATTTTATATAAAATCATCATTTTATTTATATTCGATTCGCTTTGCTTCACATATTAATCCGAACAAAACTAACAGAATGTGTATTACATTTTTAAAAGTGAAAAAAAATGACTTTTTTTTATTTATACCAATATATTTCCTAGACGGTAGGTCTTGGCGACAAATGTATACGAAAATAACTTAAAAATTTTAATGGGAGCTGCATTCGCACATCTTTTTGGACACAGCGCGTGTCAATAAAGTCCCGACACTTAATAAATATAGCAAAACGAATAAATATTCTCTCAAACGTTATACTCATAAAAGAACATAATATGTGTTGTTAAATTAAGTTGGTATGTTTAATTTATAATTTTTTTTTCAATTATTTTATCCGATTTTTTGTATCCGCACACAAGACTGGAACGACAAGAAACTGCTCGTCCCTTTCGTTTACAACAATACTAACTGGACAGACGCTCTAATCTTCCACTTAACTACGAAAGGCTCATATGTATCACCATCATAAGGCCTATCTGGATGTACAGAGTTGAGTTTGGGGCCATACTAAACCATCCAATTCTTCCCGTATCCAATCCTTACCATCAAAAACCCTTCGAAAAATCCTCAATGCTCCTTACTTTGTCACCAACAAACTCATCCATAAAGAACTTAATGTCCCATATGTTGCTGATTTGGCCCGTACGAGGTATCAATCCTTTCATGACAAAATCAACTCTCACTTTAACCCATTACTTTCAATCCTTGCTTTCTCTTCCATCCCTGACAATCCTCCGAGACGCCTGAAAAGAAAATGGCCTCGAGACCTTCTAGTTTAGATTACTTAGTGGAATGCTGCCAATGGGCATATTTTCTTCATGTCTTTTCATGAGTATTATCTATATATATTATCAGCTAATTTACTTAATTTATTTACTAATATAATTGTAAATTTCAATAAATACATAAATAAATAAAATGTTTGTATAATTTTTCCAACTGTACTATAATTTAAATTTAAGTTTATTATTAGTTATGATTGTGTGTTTGATTTTAATGTATTTATTACTTCTTTATTTCATTTATTTGTATTCATCTCAATTATAGGATTTTTTGGTATATATATATATATATATATATATATATATTATATTATATTTTGATGTAATTTGACTTTATCATTGTATACTGTATATATTGTGTGAATGTGATATAATATCACAACTACTAATGTTCTTATAGAAACAAATTGTAATATATCTAAAAAAATAAAATAAAAAAAATAATAAAAAATTGTATAACAGAATATATAACACCACTAAATTTTGACAGAGAACTCTACTCCTCGATTCAAACAACGCTAGCAGAGCTAGAAAAAGTCAAACTGAGAGTTAAAAAACGTTACACACTTTAAGCTACATCTTAAAGGTTAAAAATATAAAATTAAAATGACCCCTAGCAAAATGACGTATCCATATAAAAAAAAATCAGTTATGTTCATAGTTCTTTTTGACATTTTTTAACAAAAATTTATTTTTTACTATTGGAATATTAGAAGGAAGCGTCTACAATAGAGGATAATAATAGGATAGCATAGGGACGAGATAAAATAGGGACCACAATCCATTGACTGGAGTATGGGACGTTTGGAAGGAGAAAGCATACAAAGGATGCCTGCTTTCCAGGCTTATCTACAATCATTTCTGCCGCAGAGAAGAAAGAATTTCCATCTGGGACACGATCCAACCCAGGATATATCACTGCGCTTCCATTATACAAATATAAAAACATCATTATAGTAAATTATCGAAGCGTGCTCCTATATTACAAGACCTGCTTGTATTTTATATTATAATTATCTAAACATTCTATTCATATTGACATTACTAATCGTCGCATATATATATTTTAGAAGAATATAAAAAGGTTGATATAATGTAAAGTTCCGCATTGCTCCAATATACATTAGATGTATGGTCAGTAAAAAAAAAAAAATCTGGTGCCGACAACAAACTACTTTCACTTACCTCGGAGAATAAAATAAATCTAAGAACTACTATAAAAAGTTCTTATCGCCTACCATACGACGATGACCCACAATGGGTGTCAAAACGTTGGCAGAAAATAAATGGTTGAAACTACCTAATTGTTTCATTCATCGACCGCCACCCGGACTAATTCCTTCTACTAATTACAGTTTAAGATTTTTACTTTCTTCGGCTGCCCTTATGACTGCCTGACATTTTTTTTTCTTTTTTTAATAACATTATTTCTGATTTCTATAATTAATTTATATGATTTAGCTATCTAAAATAAGAGTCGTATTTATGCGATCTAACAATTCCTTTGATACCTTGAAAGTTTTTTCTGCTGACAAGAGGATACATAAGGGAGCCTTTTATTAAAATGTAGTGAAGGTGTAACCCTCGCAACTGCAGGAGACTTGATTAAAGGTGAGGCTTTGGCTTAGGAGGTGTGAAGTAAGGCCGGCATTGTGAACTTTATAATTATTGTTCTTTTATTTTTATAAAATCAATAGTTGAGTAAAAAAAAGTTTGTATGAATATTATGTAATCTTGAATAATTAAAAAAAAAAACATGATAAAATTCCATTATAAATCAAAACAGATGTTTCTCTCGCTTACTTGCATGTGAAATATAAATTGTTTATGTTTATTTATTTAACGTACTTTATGCTGCTATGGCTAATCGGACGATGCTACAGCGGGAGTCCTAAATTTGCCTATCCAGGTTTAATTAGGATAGGGATCTTTAACGAGTACCTGACATCGCACAGGCTCGGGACCACCTTTTAACGTCCCCTCCGAAGGACGGCGTAACTAAGGATTTTTTACTCCCATTAAAAAATCCTAGGACCACTGCGGGTTGTGTTAAACGCTAGCCACCCAGCTACAAGTGATCCCCGTGAAATATAAAGAAAAGATTGTGTTCATTTTCGGATTCGAGTTTTAAACGAAGATATACGTTTTATTTTCTTATTTTTGAAAAATAAAATACACGAAAGTGTATTTAAGTTAATAATTATATCTTAAAATTCATGAAAGATGATAAATTTTTTTTAATCAAAGATTTGAATGAAAAAAATACTTCCATATATTTTTTTTTATCTCTAACACTAAACATTGTTTATCCAATATTGGGCTATTTATTCAATTTATACTCAATCTAGTAGCTCTAAGATTGTATGACCTAGAAAAATACTTTGAAATCGAGTTTTGCAATTAAAAAAACTTTCTTAAAACTACTGCTATAAAACATATTCTATAACATATTAATTTTAAATTAAATTTTCGAATGGTAATAGAGTTTCCCTAATTTATATTGCAATATATGGCTTTTAGTGGCGAAGTAATATAATTATAGTTTCTTACATAGTAACTTCAAAATATCCGTTGAAGCGTCATGCTCTAAATACTCTACTAAACTCAAAAAATATGCCTTATTTAAAGGTATGGATAGATTTAGGTAATGATACTATTCTATTTTTAATTTTTATATAACAGCATATTTTTGGGAAACGTATTTTACTTTCACTTACTATATATAGTAAGGAAAGTATTGCGATCGTGAAAATTTTCGAATTCCAGTTTTCAACGGAAATACACGTTTTAGGGTCCCCTGAGTCCAAATAACCAAGTCCCGCAAAAAGGTCTGTGTGTGTGTGTGTGTGTATGTGTGTGTGTGTGTGTATCTGTGTGTGTGTGTGTGTGGTAACTCCCGGGCGGAAACGGTAAGTCCTATGAAACTGAAATTTCATATTTAAGACAACTATACGCCCGAGACGTGACAAGACTTTTTTCATCAAAATGAGCTTACCAGAAGAGGCACTTTATACTATGCATTTTGCACCTTTTGTCGATTTTCTCAAAAACGGTTCCGACGATTTTGATTAAACTCGCTATATCGATGTAAAATTTAATGTGATTTAATATCATGTAGGTTTTATCTGGATAAAATGGTTTGACAGGGCTTAAATGCCGATATTTTAAATTTTCTTCCCCTAAAGTACCTTTAATTTTTTAGATTCAATAATAATAACTAGATTATCTTGTTAACGCTGATGAAAAACAGGTAAATATATAAATTGAATAAATTCGATACCCAACTAAAGAAGAAAACAGAAAAAAATATATTTTTAATGAAATTTTTCGTTTTTGAACTTAAGAGCAGTAATATACATGTATGATATACCGTTGGAAAGCTAAAGATTTTAGAAAAAATATCATCTCATACACAAACTTTTAGAAGTTAATGGAGAGTGATGAGAAGAAGATAAAACTAACTGATTATTTTAGATAATAATATAATAGATTTTTTAATAAAACACATGTTTCTATATAAATTCAATTTGATTAATTCCTTAATAGTTTCACGTATTTTTATCTCTAACTTTATTTAAAAATTCTTTCATTGATTTTAAAAATCGAGGTATGTGAAAGTCGTGTGTTGCCCGCACCAGATTTTTTTTAGTGGATAAAGATTCGTATTAAAGATAGATAAATAGTAAAGATTATCAAGTCGTCAGATTAGCAATTTCACATTTGTAGCAATGTCGGTTTTATCCTACTCAGGCTTTTCTATTCATGACCTTCCCAATCTTGTAAAACGTTAACCCGTTGATAAAATGATCACCTAACGGGATAAAGGTCCTGCGTGTAGTTAGTAAAAGACAGAGCACTTAAACTCTTCCATCTCTCCTTCCACTAAAAACAAAATATCATCGATTCCCTCATTAATATAAGATATACAAAACAAATTTTCACCTCCTCAAAACATGCACCTATGTTTCTTAACAACATCTATGAAAAAGTGCACTTGTTTTCTGTTTTTTTAATGATTCTAGATGAAACATTGTATAATGTTATGCTTTAAAGTAAAGAAAAATATACTTGATGAGGGCTTGGAGACCGACTAACATAGGGCACTCTGAAGTATTACTGCTATCAATTTCAATTTTAAGCTTATTAGGCATGCTATACTTTTGAAAATTTGATTCAATCAAGACAAATCCTAACATATTAATATAATTTTTCGACATGAAATTTGACCTCCGATATATCTTGACCAAATCCTAATTCCACATACAGAAACAACAAAATATCTTTGCTTAACATTCGACAGAAGAATGAAATAGGGCCAACACACCAAGAACGAATAACGCTAAACAAAAGAATAAAACTTTTGTCTTAAACCTCAAGACGTTCAAAATAATATTTAATTTTTTTTTATTGAAATTTACAACTGTATTGGTTAATAAATCTATTAATTATGCTGTAAGATAAGAGACAGGTAGAGAAACTGCCTAAAGGCATCCTCAATTTGGTAATTCAAACTAGGAGGTCCTAAGATCATCTTCTTTTCAGATTATTTGGAGAATTATCATGAATAAAATAGGAAAACTTTTATACTCAAAATAACGTTCAAAATAAACGTCAGACAAAAATTAGACACTTACACTTAATTTCTGAAACCAAATTGGAATTAAGCGTCACATATAAATGTAACGGCTAAAAAAATCCACGCGTCAAATTCAAAATTTTCAACCCAAAACTGTCAGAAATATAAACAATACCCTATGGTGCGTTAATAATATTACTCTTCATACAGACTTTCACATGTCAACAGTCAATGAACAGATTCGGACCCTCTACAAATGTTTTCACTACTAATATGTGTTGGTATGTCACATAAATACAAAACCTGCCTCTCTACACTCACAAAGGGTTGAAAAGAATTTGGACTAAGGACCTCCGGGCATAAGTACGTAATAAAAATCACACTAGGATGAGGACGCCTCTTGGCATCCTCTCTGCACCAAGCCTATAACACGCTAACTCTAAACCTAAAACTCAATCACATTCTCTGATTTTCGACTGAATGGCAGGTGTTAATAAAAAAAAATATTAGGATTTTTAAAAATCAATGAGTAAAATACCATAATATCAAATAAGACCGAGATGTCCATTAAAATATGATTGAAAGGGTGTTGAATAAGGAATCTTTTTTCTTGACTTGATAGGATTAGCACTGCTTGGTACAATAAATCCTTTTCATTGCTGCCTTCCACCATCATTTTCTTTGCTTCTTTTCACTCTTATCAGTAACAGTTTCGAATAAAGTATAAAGTATAATGAATAAGTTATTATGAAGTACTGAGACCCTTTCAGAACGTGAGTTGTAATTTTCTGATTCCAGTAAAACTTGGAGATGGAGTTTTGAGAAAATACAATTTTCTTCTTTTGCTCCCGCAGTATTATAGCCATATCCGCCTTAGTTAAAATTCCTGCTTTTCGAGAAGTTTCTCATTGTAATATGTTCTAAAAACTTTATAATGATGTAAATTTTCCTCAGTGCATGCAAGGCGAGGGCCCTATAGCTTCGGATCACGTCGTTCCTAGAAGCTCTTATTTGCAATTAATACAGCATTATTGTGCTCTCAATTCGAACAAATCTGAAGAGGATTAAAGGATTTTGTAATTAAAACGAAGAGGACTAATGAAAAGGGCTTAATTACTTTTCCTCCGTGTAATAGGACAATGGAACTATCAAGTTATTTCCATTTTCTGCTCGTAGACAAGTACCATCGCTAACTATCCTCTTGTCCCGAATCAGAAAGCTAGTGTTGGAATAAGCCCTGACGACAGCTTAGGGAACTAATTAATGTAGACTACTTCACTCCCCTCCTTTCAAGTACAGAAGATTGGAGTGGCAATCTTTCTTCTGTGTTATGGTCGTTTTTTTTTTTCACTAATCTTCTCTGACGTTTAACCCGTGACCGGTACAGTGGGGTCCTGGGGGCTACAACAATTTTTATTTTTCTGTAATATTCATGGGCGTAGCTTTTAGGAGCTGTTGTTTAATTAAGGCAGCGCTACACGGTGAGAATTAGGGTGTAGGTGAGGTGAAATTCGTGAATTGTAGATGAGGTTAGTTGAAAGTGAATATCACATCCTTTCAACATATTATAATAGATATTCAATTACCGAATTTTCTATATTACTTCATCATTTATTTTTTTAACCTATAATCATAAATAATGTTTAATTTCTTAAGATCTAGTCTCCACATTATAAAAACATTTTTTCATGATGTGTATAACACTAGTTTGTTTTGGTATAACTTTATCATTCAGTTTTTTTTTAATAATATTTAATTATGTAACACGTATAGGATATTTCTAAAAGTCATTATCCAATTTTTTTTTTTTAAATAAGCCATTCCGCTGTTCTGCTACTTTCGTGAACCTTCACAAGACTTGCTTTCACCGCACTTACACATATCCTATTGCTCACTGTGTAGCGCTGCCTTTACAGTTCATGTAATAGCTTTGGAGTTATTTACCGAAGTGGTTGTTCTGCGCTAAGAGATACTTGAGTTTTAATAAATTTTTAGTCTAGTGTGGGGTCCTTGAGAATCCACCGTACCATTAGTGTGACTTTCTTATTAAAAATATTTGATATTTTTCAGTCGCAAATGGTTGTTCAAAGCGATAGTCGATGAATGTCAATGATGAAATATTGAAATATTTTTTTTAATATTGTTTATTAATTCATTATTATAACAATTAACATTTCGAGGTTTATGTGCCTCATGTTCAGAATCACTGGTCAAAAACTAATAAAAATTTGATAATAAATTAATTTTTAACAATTAACAATAATAAAAATCACAATTACATAATTCATAATTCTCCATCACACTATAACAAATTTTATTATTATTTTATTATTACAGACACAAATCCATATCATTCAATATTGGTCAAATACTTTATAATATCCTTATCTATATATTAATAATAATAATGAATCTTAATAGGAAGTCCATTATAAATGTTTTTGGTATGTTATTTTCAATAATGTACGTTGGGAATAAAATATACTCTTCCCCTCTCCCTCCTTTGAGATCTCGTGTTAAAAATACGCAGAACCCAATAAATACAAAAAACAATCCGCCCGCCCGTCTGCTGTAGGAATTTACGAATCACCAAAATCTCTTAAAAAAAAAAACATTAAAAAATTGTTGAAATCGGTTAATAAATTTGCGAAAATGTACAAATGTTTTAAAGTAAATATGAAAAATGGGAGGAAACCTTATTAACTTAATTTATTTTTGTTTAATTATAACTTATAGTTAATGAAGTGCAGTAAGATTCACGTTTCGTGAAACCTCATCACAACCTCAAAGACTATGTTTTAAATTATTAAATTGATTTACGAGATATTAGCTCAACTTTTGGCCTTTACTTTCATTTAAAAAATGTGTAAATAACTAGCGTTGATTTATAAATGTAACTATTAAAACCACGATTTAGTAAAAAGTATCAAAAGGTTATTTTGAGCTGCTGTAGGTGGCCTAGTACATAAAAAAACATATTTTTCTCATTAAAACTTTTTAATTTAAGGTTCATTATTAAATGAAAATGTTATTTTTAAAAAATGGCACTATTAGATTGTAAATAAAGTGAAATAAAATACTTGATAATGACGTTGTAATAAGACGCTAGAATAATAATTACTGGCTGGCTCCTCTAGCTTGATTTATAGGCCAATAGAAACCAATGCCCTATTGTACCGGCATAAAGGACATGCAAATTACATTATGTCTAAGACAGGGTGTATTTAATGTCTTTGTCAATATCAAATTTCATTCATCAATGTATGTTTTTCTCAAATAGTAGAAACACACATAAAAAAAACAATTGTACAAAGTTTGACAAATAAGATCTTATGTTTTGGGTTCAATCAAAGAAAACATAAGCAATGTTATTACATCGATTATGTAACTGAATGAAGTAATTACATTGATATTATTAAGTTAACTTAAACGATTCCATATGTTTAAAATATTATCAATAATTTATATTTTTAACCGACTAAATAAAAATATAAATTAATAGCCCTTCCTTAAGTAGTGATGTACGTTCCTACATGCCTTGAATAAAGAAGCTTTTCTTCAAAACTATTGATATAATTATTTTAATATTTTTAACCAGCACTACATCTCACTTCGAAATAAAAACTTGACATCACCATTAATTATTTGAAAAATAATCATATCATGGGCGTAGACTTGGATACGTTATATGATATGATTAACAGTACAATATTGAAGATCTTGGTGCTCTTAATATATCAGGCTATTCATTTAAACGTGTTGAGAAATATAATCATTTAAGATCTATGCTTACTAGGAAAAAATAAATCCAGGAGTAAATAAAATCGAGGCTAAAGGTGGAAAATACGTTTTACTATTCAGTTGCGTAATTACAAAAGTATGCTCGCGGCCTCTCTCCAAGAAACATAAATGTAAGAATTTATAATAGTGTTATTATTCACACGATTCGGATGAGAAATGTGGTTGCTTAGTGAGAAGAATGAACAACACCTGAAGTTATTCGAGAATGAGTTACTACGTGAAATATTCGGTCTTAAGAGGTATTGGCCAATTTAGACCATTGGTGAATTCAGAAGGTTACACAATACGGAATAACGGTGGTTATACTTTTTTGAGTAATTACTTTGACAGCATTACAGCAAATTAAATGTTAATATGAGCTGAACCGACTGGTAGGCGTCCGAGAGGTAGGCCGCGACGATCATTAGATGTATGTGTGTAGGCAACATGTGGTCGGTCGCTTAGTGGCATCGAGCCTTCGGGTTCGTTAGTCCTATTATTACTATTAATAATTATTAATATTCAGAGAATTTTTTTAAGCGTTATGGAATCTTTTCATCCATATACTAAATCGGTGTATAGGACGATTGGAAAGGTTTAGATAAACATTCGGTTGGTTCAAGATCACGGATGGGTTAAACTATAGCATAAAGGTCAGCATAACAGCTTTCTATGCTAAAGCATCCGCTTAGCATTATTGAAGGTTTAAATCTTCAAGTGGCCCTAGGATTTTTTAATGAGGGTAAAAAAACCTTGGTTATGCCGTCCTTCGGAAGGGAGGTAAATAGGTGGACCTGAGCCTTTGCGATATCAGATACCCTAATAAAACCTGGATAGGCAAAATTTAGGTACCCACTGTAACATAATCCGATTAGTCATAGCAGCGTATAATGGCGCTAAATGAATAAACGAAACAAGGTCACGGAAATTACGGATGTTTGTTGGGGCTTAGTTCTATTGTTTTTAGGATCTTTAGATTGGAAGAACTTAACACCTTTAATAATCAAATGTTTTTTGGTTTTTTTTCTTCTACAGCTCAAAAATAAGACTTAGATATAAGCAAAGGTATAACGAACATTATCGTGACATTAATATATGAAGATAATTTACTCTTTAAAAAAAATTAAAAATGAAAAAAGAAACATTAAACTATTGTGTAATAGTTTAAGATCTTTCAAGAGAAACTACAGCCTTCATCGAGTGACCCCGCCCAAGTTTACGTTGTTCCGTTACTACGTCGTTTCATCTTATTTAAGGTCTGGGTGTTTTAGTTGTTGCGTCGTTCTTGTGGAATATAACCATATTTTGTTTTCTGTTATAGCCCTCGATATCCCATTATGTTCCTTTTTGCAGTCACTTTAGTGTCAATATTTACCTCATTACGATCACTTCTTTATAACTTTCAGCCAATTTTAAATTCCAATTCCAGATACGTATATAAGAAACCATCATTATCTACAACTTTCGTAGGTAATGCTATATCTGTATTTCATTAATGTACCATGACGAGCTACATCATCATTGCAGATTTTATATTTGTTTTAAATATAACACCTATAAAGATTTACTGATCACCATGGTTTATCAAGAGGTATAGCATATGCCTTATAGACCCCGAATAAAAAGCAACTACATATATTTATGATTAACTAATGATTCATAATTTTTCCCAAAATTTATATTTCAACAATTTCATTATATGTTTACGTTTTGGGGCTCTTCCACATCTTCAGGATGCACTGTCAGCTACCAATTGTTATTCATAACCGTCATATTAGTATCCAATTTATCGAATCTTGTCAAATATAAATTAAAAGAAATTATTACAAATTTCTCATACATAATTAAACTAACACGGGTAATATATCCAATGGTCCCTAATTTTATATACGGTGAATTTATTATTTTATCATTTTTTTAATTTGTATTTGACAGGATTTAATAGAATGGATACCAATATGATAGATATAAGAAACCACTGGTTGCGGACACTGAATATTAAACCACAAGAGGGGGGAAATCTCCGAAACCGAAACAGCTCAAAATAAAATTTTTGTAAAACAAACTTTTTCAGATTTGTACTCATTTTCTCCTCCTTATTTCGCGTTAATATGTTTTCAGTTGATGCAAAATAAAATTGGATGATTTTAGAATTATGCTTTAACTTTCAAAGAATAAAGAGGATATAATTTAGACAAATAATCATAGTAATTTTTCATCACGCAAAATAAATAATTCTTGAAATACCCTTGACCCCGCAGAAATACCATTGATGTCTATAAAATTCCTTCTTTCCCACCCTTCAGGGTATGATCCCTGGGCTATAATATCTGGTTTTGATAGATTTCTTCATCCATTTATGACATTTTTGAGATAACTGCTAAGTTACCTATGGAAGTGGTTTTTCGTATAGATTTTATTATAATGCTCGGGTCTAGATCTCTCTTAATTTTATGTTAAAATAATTTGATATCCTTAATATGTTTTGAAAATTGAAAATGATGAAAAAAGATTTTTCAATCACGTTGTATTTATGAGATTAAGACGAATGTCATATATAATGAAGAAAAAAACATTACAAAAATTTGAGAGGGTTCGAAAAAATAAATTTGTAGTAGTTAATCGGCAAAATATCTACATTGTTCAACTGTTTAGTGTTTTGTGTGGTAAAAAAAAAAAATTATTTCTTAGAATGAAAGATTCAGTGTAAAACTTTTATTTGCATTTTCGGACCTTGTTCATATAAAAATAAATACAGCTTTTATTAACACGATTGAAATAACACAAAATAATATGTTTGCATACAATTCCGGATGTTCTTTACATCCTTGTATGAAAAACAGTTTTTATTTAGTTTTTTTATTTATTGGAATTTACAACTGTAAAATGGAATACAAAAAGTGAATTTGTGTAAATATAAAAAAGGCATGAAAAACATGGAAAGAAGCTTCCCAGTGGAATTTGTAATTGAAAAGGAAGAAAGGATTGAAACTAGATTAAGGTGGGAATGGAGTTCATGAATCATGAAAGGAATGGTATCTAGATCGGGCCAAACCAGCAACATACGGAATATGAAGGTCTTTATGGATCAGTTTATTAGTTACAAAGTACGGAGCATTGAGGATTTTACGAAATATTTTGGATTGTAGGGATTGGATACGGGAAGAATTTGATGGTTTAGTAGAGCCTCAAAGCTCTACTCCGTAAGTCCATGTAGGCTGTATGATAGTCATGTATATGAGTCTTTTGGAATTAAGTGGAAGAATAGAACGCTTGTCTAGTAAGTGTTGAAGTAGTCGAAATCGTCGTGCAGTTTCTTGTCGTTTCAGTCTTGTATGAGGGTTCCATGTAAGTTTGTCAAGGTTCAGTCCTAGACATCGGATTTGTTTAACCGGGACAAGAGGAGTATTATTTAAGGAGACAGTAGGGCAGGATGTTATAGGTTTACGACGAAGGGTATCGAAAAAAAAAACCAGTTAAATTATAAAATAGCACTTGTAGCATTATTTTTATTTGAAGAATAAATTTCAAAGAAGTTTGATATGTTAAGCATATTATAATAGTTAATAGAAAATAAAATTCTGAATATGCTCACACTCACACTCACAAGGGCCACAATTACGGCGAAGGGGTTATTCACTACCCTCATAACCATAACGTCACGCGGGTTTAGCATACACTCCTCCCTGGCTCTTTTGAGATAACTACTGGATTTCATTACCTTCTTATGGACAAATTATCAACTATATATAACTATATATTTAGTTTAGATGATTTTTTTTTCTTTCATACTTTAACAAGGAAGTTTTCTTATATTATCTAACTGTGACGATTCTATTTCATTATAAATTGATTTTTATTATTTTAAGTAACATTCCTCGGTATCTCAATGAAATAATTTTATCGCTTATCTCATTTTGTTATTATTACTATTGTTCCTTACTTCCTAAATCTTAAATAATATAAACCCTATTTTTCCTTTTAATGACTAATATCCTACTTTTCTGTCAAGTCAACTAATCTGACGATAATGGGAACTATGATTAGAATTGATTGGTTGCCTATTATTCTGTACGCCATTACTATATAATAATGGCATAACATAATGTATGTTTACATATACTGTAAACATAGAAGGACGTAAATTACCCCCATAAAAAGCATTTTCATAGATTATATCATCATAATAGTCAAGTCCATAGTGTGAGGATGCCAGCTTGGATCTCGAATCTTTCTCCTGGACAACCTCTCTCCTTCTTTTCCAATCCAGCTCATGCTTCCTGGATGCCTGATTTGCATCTTCTTTAAAGGTGGTCCAAGGTCTCATTTGAGGCCTTCTTTCTTCTAACTGTGTCTCGTAAGTCATCTTAGCAGTCCTACCCGGATACATTCTATGATGAAAGCGAAACTAATTGAATTCATTTTCCTTTAAAACCGTTTCCAGCGGCTGCACCTCCAGGTTTAATCTGAGTCGTATGCCGGATCTCTCTCTCCTGGTCTTTCCTTACACTTTCATTAGGTATTTTATCTCCATAAAGCTCCTATGCTTTGGTTTCAGGGTCCACGACTCCGAGGAGTAGGAAAAAATAGGCAGGAAACTCGACCAGTACACTTATAGTTTTGTTTTCTTATTGACGTCTCTTCTGTTGAGAAAGACTTTCTTAACTTAGTGGAACACTCTCCCTGCCACTCCCTGCCTCTGAGATTCTCACTTTCAAAACTACCGCTCTTGTTCTTCTGGATTCTAATTACTTACTGTGGTTTACTACCTTCTCCGTATTAGAGAATTTTATTTTAATAATATAATTAATTTTAATTTTTCTGATATTATATCATTTTTTAATAGCTTATAATTAAAATATATTTAAAAGCTCATAATAGCTCATAATTTAAAATCATGCATACATACATGCTGGACATCATACATAAAAAAAAACCTGACGAGAAGACGTGCTGCTGGGTATTATACTTCCTTATGTTACTATACCTGACATGTTTTTTATTATTTTATCCTGTTTGCTGGTTGTCCCAATATATATATTTTAATAACTAAATTTCTTAATAATATGAATACAAAGCCAGCCCATGCGGTAATAGATTTATGTTTGATCGAAGGATTCCTAACGCTCTTAAACGGAACATGAGCTACTTGATGGAATCCCGGGATCGAGGAGCCAGGTTAATGAAACAGTTGGACCCCTCTACCGCAGATGCGGTGGAGAGTCCGCAACCCCTGCACATGTGTTGGGTAAATGTCCACTTGGGCTTCTCATTACCCGCCGGCAAAACCGCAAAAAGAAGGAGATAGCAGAACTTTTAGGAAAGAAAAAATACAAATTTTTCCAAGATATTTTGCCTTGATACCTAGGGATCAACAAGATTTGTAGACATCTTGGCATTTAGTGCACTGATAGTATAGATAGCGGTATGCTTTGTATCCATAGCAACTCAGCGAAGTTGAACAGCAGAATGAAATGAAATTTCCAAAATTGAATTCCAAATGAAATTTCTCTCTAATTTCCAATATTCTATAATGGATTTCTTATGTTGTAATTACAGCAAGTATTATTATGTTCATTGCGATTATAACTATTTATATTCTTCTTCTTTTTGGTATTATTCAAATGTTGAGGAACATCCTTTTGGAACTGCATAGCCATCAATTGTCTTTTTATCTGGCCATCGACAGAAGCAGTTACATTACAATTCAATTGCAAAACTGAATTAGCTTCCTGCCAGCGTAGGACTGAGATATAGAAGGAAGCGCGGTAATCAAGTTAAGATCCCGGCCGAGCCTTAACTAGCAAATCAAATGCTAGCGTGCCCCACTGCCATCCTTAATGTCATAGCTGATTAATTGTCATCGCCGGATTATTTAAGGGCCGACATTCCTGTCTCCCTCGAATCCCATCTCCATGTTTAATAGTTCTTTTCCTTATCAAGAGGAAAAATAGATGCAAAGGTTTCAAATAAATATGATAGTAATACAAAAACGATTCTTAATAAAAGTCTAATAGTTATAATTTCTCTGACAGGTATTTATAGATCAAAATTTACACAAAAGGCTGTAGCCTCAGAAAAAATGTTTGTATATGAAAACTTAGATTATGATTATGGGACGCAATATTTGTTTGATACTAAATTAAATATTTTTTGTTTTATATTTAATTATTTTTTTAGATTTGTGAATGAATGGAGTTATGCATACATTAAAATTATGTACTGTAACCTGTTAAAAAAATAAATAAATCATACTTATTGTTTGAAATACAATAACCAATTTATTTCAAGCTGACAGACCCAATATAGTACCTTCGTCATTCAGCCGTAGAATGACATGGGTTCAACATGTCCAGACATATAGACAGTTCCTAAGCCTTCCACTGAAACCGCTCCATCGAATATTTCGTTTCTTATGATAAATATTCGAAATTGTATGTGAAGTAATGAATAAAAACACAATTTTACACAAAATATATTTGTTGTTACACTTTACAATTAACTGGAGTATATATATAAATATATTTCATTATATATTTCATATAAAGTGGTCTCTTGGAGACCCAATTAAATCTTCAGATTTTTTATTTTAATAATAACGCGAAATATGAAAGTCCTGTAACCGTTTTGAAAAATATTTAAATAAAATCAAACTCCCTCTGATAGCTTTTATCGACTATGTGATGTTTACTCAGTAGCGATAAAGGAAATTTCTTTACCTATAGACTTCTTAGTTTGGACAGGTTATTCAGAAAGAAGCCATTGAAGATTATTATTTGAAAAATGATAGGATTTCCTCTCCCCCATGGCAATTTGCCGAATCATTTCTTTGAGAAGTCCGATACATTCGGAAACGCTTTGCTTCTGTATATTGATATTGAACAAGATGTTTGAATTTACTTACTGTGATTGAAATGGGGAAAAAAAAAATATGATCCACGATTCATCTTTGGAATATAGAAATCGAAAAAAATCAGTTTGAAAATATATAATGCATAACTTTTCTTATCTTTCTGAGATATTTGGTACCACATACCTCACAATATCAATTGACGGCTGTCATAAAAAAAAATCCATATTAGAGATAAAATAGCTTTTAGAAAAAATAATAAAATATTCAAAAAGTTACACTGGTAAATCTTTTAACTAATTTTATTTTATTATTATTTATTGAGACAAGTGTATTAGTTAATATATTGAGTAAATTAACTGCCAGATAATAAAAAATGAAAAATACATGAAGATAAAATGCCCATTGGCATTATTCCACTAGGTTATCTAAACTAGAAGGTCTCAAGGCCATCTTCTTTTCAGACGCCTAGGAGGATTGTCAGAAATATAAGAGGAAGCAAGGATTAAAACTAGTGGGTTAGAGTGGGAGTGGAGTTTTTCATGGAGGACTGATTCGGGCAAAATCAGCAACATATGGGATGTTAAGGACTTTCTGGATGAGTTTATTCGGGAAAAAGTAAGGAACATTGAGGATTTTTCGAAGAATTTTGGATTTTAAGGATTGAATACTGGAACAATTTGATGGTTTAGTAGAGCTTTATTTTAACAAATTAATTTATTTTATTAATAATCACTGAATGGGCATTAAGAGGGAAAATTGAAAGGTTCAAATGAAAGGTCCAACGAACTATAACGGGACCTAAATAGTATCATGATCTAGGGCTGTGGATGCGTAAGACTAAAGCAGAACTGGTAGATGAAACGAAGCAGTCGATCTCATTTGACATGAAGGCAAAGAAGGTGTAATAGGCAGGACATGTGGTAAGGCGTGATCTATCCGGTCTCCACTTCAAAACTATCAATACGATGGTCGGAGCTAGGCCAAGAGGAAGACCGAGAATGAGTTGGGAAGACCACATCAAGAAGGACGCAGTGAACAGGAGGGCCTTTGCTCAAGTAGACAGAGATGAAATAGGCTAGTATCCAGTCTTTACAATCCGAAGTCCTTTCTAAATTTCTCGACGGTCCTAGCTTAATACACGAATAAACTCATCCATAAAGACATAAATGTTCCAAATGTTGCTGACAAGGCCCGAACTAGGTACCATTCCTTTCATGAAAATCTCGATTCCCACTATAACCTATTAGTTTCAAACTTTGCTTCCTTTTCCATTTCTGATAATCCTCAGGGCGTCTGAACAAAAAAAATGACCACAGGATTTTCTGATTTAGAATTCTTGTTGGAGTACTGCCGTTGTGTAATGTCTCTACAAGAATTTCATACCAATATATTATATTTTCATCACAATTAGTTGATACGTTTATATATATATAAAAAAAAAATAAGCTTAATTTTGTAATATTAACACATAAGAAAGATGTAGAACTTAGATGTAATACTTTAGATGTAGATACTTTACATATCGGCAAATAATCACGAAGATATAATAAGGAATAAAAGTTAATAATTAAAAAAATAGAAGAGTACAGGGAATAAAAGTATGCTGCGTATAAGATTTAGCAAACATAATAAAAATGGAACGTCGCAAATAGAAGGTAAAAAGGAGAAAAGAGGAAAATAATGTGATGAAAAAGGAGAGTGTTCCTTTATTTGCCCGCTACAAGGGACCCAAGCATGTTAATGTTGTACGGAACTTGTCTTCCATTCTATCCTATTCTCTTAGGGTTTTTCGATGGCACTTTTAATATTTATCTGTACATAAAATATTAATTTCGTGATTAGAGAATTACGTTTATTAACCTTATTTTCGAATATTTATAAATTATTAAATCACCCATTATACATAACTAGTTTTAGCCCACTAGTATCGCTCGAAAATATTTTGTTTTGTGTTTTTAATAAGAGTTTATGAAATTAACTTTAATACATGATTCGTATTCAGCCAATAATTAATCTTTATCAATTTTAAGTTATACAAAGAAATATTGTTATTTATGAAATTTTATATTTATAATACTTAGTAATAAGAAATACTCATACTTGCTCAATAAGTTTCAGCTTTTGAACATAATTGTTACATATCGCCACATACATCTCTATCAATCTTATTCGTCACTCATTTATTTATTTTCTATTTATTCTTGATATTTGCGACGTCCCATTTTTATTATGTTTACCCCGTTTTATACGTATCATATTTTTTTTTTACATTTTCAACCTTCAGTTAAATTATAAAAGTTTCATCTTTATTACTATCATAAGGAGAATCTGGACATGAGGTTTGGTGATCAAATTCTTCTCGTATACAAGCATTAATATCCAATATATATAATAAAATACTCAATTCTTCTTACTTTGTCACGAATAAACTCATCCACTAATACATTAATGTTTCATACGTTGCTGATTTGGCCTGATCCAGGTATCACCCCTTCCATGATGACCTCTACTCTCAATCTAACCTATCAGTTTCAATCCTTGCTTCCTCTTCTATTCCTGATAATCCTCCCAGACGTCTGAAAAGAAGATGGCCTTCTTGTTTAGTTTACCTCCTGTAGTACTGCTGATAGGCGGTTCCCTCCCCTTTTTTTCCATGTAATACATCTTATAGCTAATTTATCTACTGTGTTATCAAATACGAGTAAAGTAGTAAATCTCAATAATATATAAATTTTTAAAATCATTCTACACCTCTTTTTTTTTTTTTTTTAATAATTTATTATAATTTTAGTTAATCTTATCTGTGGGTGAAAATTTTATGTTATACAGATATATTAAAATGTGGAAAAATTCCAGTCTTTCATCCGCTTAAAATAATTTAAAAAACCCATAACGATTGACACTGCCAAAAAATTACATTTTACAACGTAGATAACTGTGCTAAAGGTATGGATATGATATCACATGCGGTTACTGATAGTCGATTACGTCAGAGAAGTACTGCTGAGGTACTGATTTTTTCCCCATGCCCCACATGTCAACATTTCTTGTTGCTTACTCACATTTGCTGATTGTCATTGTAGTATGGACAGGTGAAAATGAATATTTAATGAGAAAAAGAAACCTTAAAAATTTTAAAATATGCAGAGGTACTATTAATTAGCTTCTTAAAAAAAGTTATGTCAATAATTCACTACAACTTGGTAATTCATTTATGAATTAATTATAATTAAAATATCGGAAACAGGCTTTTCAAATTTCAGATCCTGATTAGGCTTATTTAGGGACTAATAAGTTTTTTTTATTTGAATAGTTGTATGTATGTTAATTAAACCACTAAAACTTCTCTTCTTCTTTATTTAATTATCAATGAATAATAATATTCTTATTACCTCATCTTAAATAATTGATTAAATACAATACTTGAAACATTACCATATTCATATGTTAATCATTATCATTTATGTATAAAATCGCCTATTATTTTTCTCGGCATTTTACCTGTATCAAAACTTTTTCAATATATATTGATTTATTTTTGTTTCGATCAAGTACTCACACAACTGACTTCTGCTCCTCTTAGTAATGTAAATCTACAAAAAACAAAAGTATGACCTAGCTTATTATAATAATTGCATTAATTTAATAACATTTTTGCAATAAAGGTAGATTTTTACCGCGTTTTAATATAGTCCGTTTATAAGTCCTAAATACCCATGAGCAGTTAGGGAGTTTGTAAATGCTAATACCTTTGGCATCGGTACAACAGGTAATCCAGCCGTTCTGGTTCTATCTCTTGGCCAAGGCCCAAACTGTGGGGTAGGTTCTCGCTCTATGATCCCCGTCAATCAACTATCTTTCTTACGTCCCTCTTTTGGCTTAGAGCTTTGATATTGGTCATATTATAAATTGATCATTCGTTCATTTATTGTCAAGTATTAATTGTTTATTTTTCTGAAATTAAATATTAGTAAAATTTACTCCATAACCACGCATAACTATTAACTATTATTTGCCTCTGCTGGACTCAAATACGGGAGGGAAAGATAAGTGATATCGCACTTTACCCTTTAAACATACCCTTACTTGTAGCTGGGTGGCTAGCGTAACAGCCTCCCATGCTAAAGGTCACGGGTTCAAACCCGCAGGTGGTCCTAGGATTTTTTAATGGGAGTTAAAAATCCTTAGTTACGCCGTCCTTCGGAGGGGACGTTAAAAGGTGGTCCCGAGCCTGTGCAATGTCAGGTACTCGTTAAAGATCCCTATCCTAATAAAACCTGGATAGGCAAAATTTAGGACTCCCACTGTAGCATCGTCCGATTAGCCATAGTAGCATAAAGTGACGTTAAATAAATAAACAAACAAACATACTCTTCACCTTTAAAACAAAAAAAAATTCTTATTATATAACGGAAAATTATAAAAATTCCAAAAAACAAATATGAATGATATCCAATCCGTTTTAGACCGTTGTAATTGGGATATATATTTCTTTATTTTATTTATAGAGTTAACTTTTTCTATTACTTTTAGAAACATGCTGATTGTTGAAACAAATTTATTTAGAGTTATTTATAAATGCGAATTATAATTTTCTCTAGTACATTCGGAGTTGTTTAATTTTTCATTGTACTATTGTTAACATTTTTGTATCTTAATTCTTTTTAGTAACACCTATTATGCAGCTAACAATCTTTTAACTTCTGCAATAGCTCTGAGTCCCCTGTACCCAATACCCCTATCCTAATTAAACCTGGATCGACCAAATTTTGGACTCAAACTGTAGCAACGTCCGATTAGCCATGAAAGCAAAGTTGAAAAATTTAACAAACGAACGTTTTTAGAGGGTTCGAATCTGTTCGTTGACTGTTGGCATGTGAATACTGATAATGTACCCGGAAGAATATGTTATAGTTCTGAAAGTTTCAGATTGGAAAATTTGAATTCTAGGTATGTGTGTCTTTTTGGCTTGCAGTTTGGGTATCAGTAGGAATGTGTAACTCTTCTTTTTTTTTTACTTTCACTTACTATATATAGTAAGGGGAAGTATTGCGATCGTGAAAATTTTCGAATTCCAGTTTTCAACGGAAATACACGTTTTAGGGTCCCCTGAGTCCAAATAACCAAGTCCCGCAAAAAGGTGTGTGTGTGTGTGTCTGTGTGTGTGTGTGTGTGTGTGGTAACTCCCGGGCGGAAACGGTAAGTCCTATGAAACTGAAATTTCATATTTAAGACAACTATACGCCCGAGACGTGACAAAACTTTTTTCATCAAAATGAGTCTACCAGAAGAGGCACTTTATATCATGCATTTTTCACCTTTTTTCGATTTTCTCAAAAACGGTTCCGACGATTTTGATTAAACTCGCTATATCGATGTAAAATTTAATGGGCTTTAATATCATGTAGGTTTTATTAAGATAAAAATGGTCTGACAGGGCTTAAATGCCGATATTTTAAATTTTCTTCCCCTAAAGTACCTTTAATTTTGTAGATTCAATAATAATTTCTAGATTATCTTGTTATTGTATGAATGAGATCCTGTAGCACTATTATTATTGTCTATTATGACAAATTGTAATATATAACGAATAAAAAAAAAAAAAAAAAAAGATTATCTTGTTAACGCTGATGAAAAACTGGTAAATATATAAATTGAATAAATTCGATACCCAACTAAAGGGGAAAACAGAAAAATATTTTTTTTTAATGCAATTTTTCATTTTTGAACATAAGAGCAGTAATATACATGTATGATATACCATTGGAAAGCTAAAGATTTTAGAAAAATTATCATCTCATACACAAGCTTTTAAAAGTTAATAGAGAGTGATGAAATGAACATAAAACTAACTGATTATTTTAGATAATAATATAATAGATTTTTGAATCAAACACATGTTTCTATAGAAATTTAATTTAATTTTACTTTCACTTACTATATATAGTAAGGGGAAGTATTGCGATCGTGAAAATTTTCGAATTCCAGTTTTCAACGGAAATACACGTTTTAGGGTCCCCTGAGTCCAAATAACCAAGTCCCGCAAAAAGATCTGTGTGTGTGTTTGTGTGTGTGTGTGTGTGTGTGTGTGTGTGTGTGTCTGTGTGTGTGTGTGGTAACTCCCGGGCGGAAACGGTAAGTCCTATGAAACTGAAATTTCATATTTAAGACAACTATACGCCCGAGACGTGACAAAACTTTTTTCATCAAAATGAGCCTACTTATAAGCCTACTTATCATGTAGGTTTTATTAAGATGAAAAATGGTCTGACAGGGCTTAAATGCCGATATTTTAAATTTTCTTCCCCTAAAGTACCTTTAATTTTGTAGATTCAATAATAATAACTAGATTATCTTGCTAACGCTGATGAAAAACAGGTAAATATATAAATTGAATAAATTCGATACCCAACTAAAGGAGAAAACTGAAAAAATATATTTTGTATGCAATTTTTGTATATACACAATCAATTGATACAAGTGCTTATTTTAGATAATAAGGTAATCAATTTTTTAATAAAACTTATGTTTTTATAGAAATTCCATTTAATTAATTGTTTAATGATTTCACTCATTTTTATATCTAACTGTATTTGAAAATTCTTTAATTTATTCTAAAAATGGAGGTAAGTGAAAGTCGTGTGTTGCTCGCACCAGATTTTTTTAAGTTTTAATTTTGATCGTCTTGAAAATAGTGAGTATAAAAGTTGTAAATAATTAAGTTATAATTTTCAAATGAGAACTGTTTTTAAAAGATCTTCATTCAATAAAATATAATGATCGCTCTCGATATTATATTAATAAAAATTATTTACATCCAATAATAATATTATCCGCAATTTTTTTTTTCTTAAGATTCAGTTAAAATTCATCTAAGACGGAATAATTTTTACTTTCACTTACTATATAGTAAGGGAAAGTATTGCGATCGTGAAAAATTTCGAATTCCTGTTTTTAGCGGAAATACATGTTTTAGGGTCCCTTGAGTCTAAATAACCAAGTCTCGCAAAAAGGTATGTGTGTAAGTGTGTGTGTGTGTGTGTGTGTGTGTGTGTGTGTGGTAACTCCCGGGCGGAAACGTTAAGTCCCATTAAACTGAAATTTCATATTTAAGACAAATATAAGCACGAGACGTTACAAAACCTTTTTCATCAAAATGAGCTTACCAGAAGTGCGACTTTATACCATGCATTTTGCACCTTCTTTCGATTTTCTCGAAAACAACTCCGACGATTTTGATTAAACTCGCTGTATCAATGTAAAATTTTATAGGCTTTAACATCATGTAGATTTCATTCTGATTAAAATAGTCTGACAGGGCTTAAATGCTGATATTTTCAATGTTCTTCCTCTAAAGTACCTTTAATGTTGTAGATTCTAAAAAAAATACTATATTATCTTGTTAGCATTGATAAATAACAGCTAAATATGTAAGTTGTGAGAAATTATAAAAACAACTAAAATAAAACAATAAAAAAATATTTTTTTAATGCAATTTATTGTTTTTGAACATATGAACAGTAATATACATGTATGATATACCGTTTAAAAGCTAAAGATTTTAGTAGAAATATTATCTTATACACAAGCTTTTAAAAGTTAATAGAGAGTGATGAAATGAACATAAAACTAACTGATTATTTTAGATAATAATATAATGGATTTTTTAATAATACGCATGTTTCTAAAGAAATTTCATTTAATTAATTCTTTAATGGTTTCACGTATTTTTATCTCTAACTGTATTTGTAAATTCTTTCATTGATTTTAAAAATCGAGGTAAGTGAAAGTCTTGTGTTATCCGCACCAGATTTTTAAACCTCTTCTTTACAATTATAACATCTCTTCAGTTATCAATAGTAACTGTGTTTACTGTAACATCCAATCAGATACGCGCATTTAGTAAGTTGATAACGAGTGGCACTGTCAAAGCCTGGGCGTAGCAAACCAGTTAGCTGAGCGAGGGGGAGGCCGCTGGGAACCTAATCAAATCCGATCGGCTGACGTCACTGATGAGATGCCAAGAGAAAAGCCCAGAAAATACGAAAATTTCTTTTGGCAGAAGCTGCAGGGAAGGGGGGTAATTCTATAGAATCATGCCCTGGTTTACCATCAGCATATCCTTCTACCAAGAAAATACTATCGTAAATAACTATTTAGTATTACTAAAATGTGCTTTAAATAAAATGATACAGAAAGAGTCACAAGAACAATAATATTTTAAAGAAATACTAACTGTGCTAGGATCCCATTTTAGTTTATAATTTTCAATGGCTCAGACCAGTGATGCGGCTGAGATAGAGGCGTTGGGACCTCTTTGATTCCACTTTTTCCTCCACAAGTGGAGGGAAAAGCGCAGTCTGGGGTCCCTCTAGCAGTTGTATATATTGTATATAGTTATGATTGTTTGTATGATGTTTATTTATTTGCCAACTTTTTATTTATCTTATTATAGGTTGTTGTTTTGATTTCTTTTGCTTTTTTATTTATTATTATTTTATTATATATATATGAATTTATTTATTTTCATAATACAGTTGTAAATATCAATAAATATGTTAAAAAAAAAAAAAAAATTATTTTCTATTTTATGTAATTTGACTATTATTATTATTTTTTGTATACACTGTATGAATGTGATCTCTTATCAATATTGCTATTGTTCGTTTTGTAACAAATTGTAATATATCTAAATAAATAAAATATATATAAAAAAAAAAATTCAATAATGAACCTTCCTAATTGACCCAAAAAAAATTACCCCCCTCAAAATTTGAGGTCTTACGTTTCAATATGCGTAATACCCGAAAAACGAATAAAATAACTCCGTTTGTCAGCCGTCCGCGGCATTTCTCCGAAGCTATTGCACAGATAATTTCTTGTTTTATTCGCCACAAAAATACTATAATATGGAACGATGATCCTGCCACCTAGTAGATGTCATGATGTCCTGACGTTGATACCATCTGGTTATTTTCAAAATGGCGGAAAATTAAAAGTGATTCGATTCAATAACTCAGTTATTGAAGATAGAGAAAAAAAAAATTAGTGCTTTTCAACCAAAAAGCCTCGAATAATTATAAAAAAAGAGAAATAAGAAAATAAAAAAATTGAAATTTTACACATGAACACGTCGGTAACTCAGTTATTTTCGAAGACAGAAAAAAGAAGAAGGAAAAAATGAAGTGCCTTCATATACACTTGTATATTGTAACTTCGTTGAAAATAGAGAAAACTTTCATTAGTATTTTTAACCAAAAAACCACAAAAAATAATAAAGAAAAATATAAATAAATAAGCATATATTATTATATAAATAAGCGATAATTTGGACCAAATTTCACCACAATCTGAGATGATTGATGCTATTGCCCGTTTTTCTTGGATGAGTTCGCGTGAAATGACCCACCTGTAACCTGCCTAAACCTCGTTACCTAGCATTACCCAAAGTTAAAAGTTAAATTAGATTATATATATAAATATATTTATATGCATTATATATATATAATTATATATATATATATATATATATATATATATTATATAATATATATATATATTTATATAGCCTCTTTCACATTCTTTAAATTTTATAACCTTTCACGTAAGGCTTATGAAGGATCAGGGGTTCAGTATATACAGTAATTCGTATTGTTTCTTCGCCAAAGGCCGTGCAAGAGGACGCTCATCCGCTAGGTTTTATCCTCCAATTTTAGAGTGCCCATATCATAGAAGCTGGGTGAGCCCAAAGAGGGTCTCCATACTCTATAGTATCCACATGACTGAAATAACGGAATAACCAAGTTCGAACCCGGGACTTTTTTTTTAAACAATAGACGATTTTTCCAGGTGATCACCCATTCATATGAAGGTTATAAAAAAAGAAAACATTTTTTCAAAAACAAATATTTTACATTATTTCTTTTAATTACTCCTCTTAAAATATGAATCTACTCATCTTGCCTAATATGATGCCACAGCAGCCAACTATCATTATAGATATATATACTTTTTCTTTTATCAACATCAAATAAATGCTAGTTTATTATTAATTTCTCCTTAATTAAATATTTACAAGGGTTAGTTTCCATTTTACTTTTTGTATTGAAAGAGTCTCTACCTCTTGAGATTGAAGTTATCTTTTGAGCTTACTCTTCTAGAAGACCATTTGAGGCTACTTTTGCGGTTTTGTCGACCGAAAAATAGCTATTCAGCTCCGACCAAACATTTTTGTCTTCAAGTCCTGTCTGCTAGTCCCTTCCACTTTCCTTGATTACTTCTTTTCTTTTGCATATTTCCGATTCGGTTTCCCAGGAGGGGGGTATTCTAAGCGGCTTTCTTCCCCTCTAGATCTTTCTGTGATGACATTCAGCTATTGATCTGAGCCTGCGAACTCGAGTCCATTCAAGAATATTGCTTAATGGTTTTAAATTTAACTTTTTAATCATTGCTTAAATAAAATAATCAAGATAATGACGAAGATAACCGATAATTAATTAAATTACTTGTTAATAATAATAAAAAATAGATATAGCCTTACGTACATACATACGTATAAATATACCAAGCTAAATTAAAAGAAGCATTCATAATGAGTGACAAAATAAAAATTTTAAAGTGGACATTAAAAACTCTTCCACCTTTATAATCTAAAAAGGAGGTAAAAAACAAAACAAACAAAAAATTAATATAATTTTATATTTTAAAAACAGATGAATTAATGATCTTAAAAAAAAACCACATAAAATAACTCAGACACTTTTAAAGATCGAGAAAAATGTGTAAGAGGTTTTAGATTCAGTAAAGTGAGATAAATCAGAAAGAAAAAGAAAAAAGTTGATCTACATATTGAAGTCACAAATTATAATAGATGCAATTCCACCTTTTGCCCTTACTCAGCTTCCGCTGGCTCTGACCAGTGATGCGGCTGAGAGGGAGCGCTGGGATCCCCCGGATTCTGTTTGCCCTCCACAAGTGGGGGGGAGGCAGACTCCAACGGTGGTTCCCCAACAAATTGTAAATATTGTATATAAGTATATAATTTATTGTATTTAATTTATAAATTTTGTTATTATATACCTTTATTAATTTTAGTTTTATTTTATGTAAATTGACTTTTCTTTTGTTTATATTGTATGAATGTTATCATGTAGCAATATTATTATCGTCCGTTGCGACAAACTGTAATATATCCGAATAAATAAATATATATAATAAAAAAAAAATCCACCATAACTCAGATATCATTGAAGATTGAGAAAAATCAAAAATATTAGCAGCTATAAACAGTTATACCCTAATATAGTTATTTAGAAATGATAAACCATTGAGTAACAATATGCAAGTTTTTTAAAGGTAGATGAATTAATGATCATATCACGACAAACATTTCGAAATGAACTGCATGACAGGTCTTTAGCAATTACTTCTTAATTTTCTTTATTTGACGTTTCGATCCTCCGTCAAAAACATAGGATCCTTTTCAAAACTGCAAGAACATAAGATGTAATACAAAAATCTTACCCAAGAATTATTGAGCACCACTCAGGCAAACCACAGAGCACTGGGATTTCTAAGCCCTCCCATCTTTTATGATTTATTGTACTGACCAGAAATTTGATTTTTGACTGTTGGAATTGGAGCAGTGTGGTTATTGTTAATTTTATTTATTAATAAGTTGATCTTCGGCCGAAATGGCTGGGGGAGGAGGGGTTGGAGATCCCAATGCCCTGTAGTAAGTTAGTCTGAGTGATGTGCCGGTGTTCAATAATTCTTGGGTAAAATGTTTGTATTGAATCTGGCTGTAGATAAATAGTTTATAAAAAAAAAAATTAACCAATATTCATATATACTTGCCGTTTTGAAAAGGATCATATGTTTGTGACGGAGGATCGAAACGTCAAATAAAGCAAATTAAGAAGAAGTAATTGTTAAAGACCTAAAGCCCGAAAAATTTCAAATAAAATTATATATATATATATATATTATATATTATATATATATTATATATATATATATTATAAGTAATTTAGATTTATAACAAAGCGCTGCAAAGCATGAACATATTTAAAAGAATATCATTTTACTTATATAGGTAATGAATAGTGAAACTTTATAAGCGTAGTTGGTTGTTATAGATAATTATTTTAACTGATGCATCATTTAAATATTGTTTTATTATTCGATGTGGGGAATATGTAAAATCTCTGTTATGTGAGCACCGGCTTTATATACTAGACTTTGCGAGAGCTTTGAAGATGAAAGCTTAAAACGGCACTGTTTCACGTAAACGCTAGTGACGTGGAAGCAAAGGCCTGCTCTCAGTGCCATCCCTCGTTGCACTGACATCTTTTCAGGTACAATTCATTTAGCGGAGCGCTAAGCCGATTAATTAGCGTCGGTCCGAAGAGAGGTGAACTTTATCAGAGGCAGGCAGAGCGGCTCGGAGGCCAACACCAGGCCCAAGGTTGAAATTCCGCTCGGATTGAGCCGAAAACCAAACTGACAGATATGACAGCGGCCCTAAATCCGCCGCTTCTCGTCCACCCCAAGCAGCCACAAAAGTCCCTTGATATATTCACCAATAAATATCCCATCCGGAGAGCTGTTGCTTTAATTCTGACGGGTTTCCAAAGAATCGATTCCATGCTAATATGAACACGGAGAGCCTTACTTTGAGTTATGAGCTGTTCGCTCGTGGCAAATCGCCTAAATACGGGCTCTAAATGACCCTGCCAGTGTAAATTACACCGGGATCCGGATCTAATTATCACTGAATATTTTTCGGTTATTGTTCTCTGAAATACGACTGCGTTATTTCACCGATAAAACCGGTTTATTTATGCTCCAGAACCAGATGTTGATTTATTTTTAATTGAATAAATTATTTAATTTTTAGCGTGAAAAAACACAATAATTATTTACTATATGTTCATATAACTTTTCATAATTATTTCACTTTATAAAATATTGGATCCTATTATATTAGTTTAGTTGAACATGAAGTTTGTTAGGGCTTCGAGACGTAAAACTACAAGGTCATAAATGCTTAATACCAATAATTAAATATTTTTTTATATATACTTGTTAACAATTTATTATAAACTATATAGTATTTATATATTTGTTAATCCCCTATAAAAAAGAAGGAATAATAATAATACCAAACACAAAGTGTGTATATAGAAATCAATTAAGTAGGATATAAAGTAAGAAATAAATATAAAAAATATTTAAAAAGAACACAACAATAATAGAGCAAAAGTCATAAAAAAAAAATAATGATAAAAAATAAAAGTTGAACATGGAGTACCAATCTCTGGACCCAGGTTTTAATTCCTCTGTGACAGTTTAGTTCCTAATTCATTTTAACATATGTTTGGATTAATTATTCTCCATCATATGGTTTTTCTATAATGGTTGAATCAATTATCTTATACTTTTTTTTTCAAATTTTATCTATATTTACAACTGTACTTAAAATAATACAATAAGTAAATAGGCTAATTTACAATTATAGGTTTGAAAATGTCTTGTGAAGAACTAACCAGTTGTAGCACTACAATGTCAATTTTATTTAGTAGGTCTCGAGGTCATCGTCTTATCTTATACTTAAAAAGAATTTAATAATTATTTATTTTACTATGAAGTAAAGTAAAAAAAGTCAAATTTCATTTAGGCATCGTTAACAAATTTATCAATTACTCACGGAAAATAATAATTAACGATGTAAGCCAGTCAAAAATGTATTGATATAATGAATTTTCATATATAGCAATTAACATGAATATTTTATTGCATTTTATTATAGAATGTTTTGTGATTTTATTTCGAATTTCGGAGGCGAGGTTGTTTGCAGAAGTATAACTATCAACGTCGTTACTTCAGCAATAAGGTGAAACTAAAGCCTCTATTATGTGGGTATTAAAATATTAGGGAAAAATCCTGAACCAATAGAAAAAAACAATGAAGAAAGAAATTCCTTCTACGAACCGAACCTGATGTCTTTTTAATTTTTTTTATTGAGCTAACAGGTGAGATATAATTAATTAAGTAAACATATATGTTGCCATTTGCTTTCCTTAATTTATAAGTCCGAAATTTTACCGATTAAGAAGCCTAATGCTAAATTGATTTAGTTCTTTTCTTTTTCGTTTGAGGTGGTATGCCCATGTCAGGTTTGTCAAGGTAAAGGTCTAAATAACGTACTGTGTCCGAAACTGGTATTGGTATACTATTGTAAAATACCTGAGGCCAGGAGTCATGATTTTAAAAAAATGTGACAAACAGGCTCTTTGAATTATTCATTTTTGTTTTTGCCCAGCAAGCTATGTCATCGATGTTCCTGGAGTGCCTGAGAAGCCTTCGATGCATCTTTGTTGGATAACTGAATCGTCGGCAATGGTTGCTTAAAGTGTTTCTGGATGCCTTGGGACATCAGAGCAATATATACTAAACAGTGTTGGGCCTAATACGCTGCCTTGAGGTACACCTGCTTTTTTTTTCGTTTAATATTAGAGAACTTTGAACCTAATCTAACACAGAAAAACATATCTTTCAAGTACGATTGTAAAATTAAATAATACGTTGGACTAAGAATTGTTTTTAGTTTAGCGAGCAAACCATCGTGCCATGTTTTGTTAAAGGCCTGACTCCGATCTAAAAACACTCCCGGACAGTAATGGTTTGATTCTAATGAAAAAGAAATATAATCAACAAATCTTTAACACTGTTGTTATAATATTTTAAAACTGAATGATATTACTCATTTCTTTGATAATTCATTGTGCTCCTTAATGATATGAATGACAAGACTCCCCTGACTGATGAGTGACTCAAATGACCTCTTCCTGCTAACTCTACGCCGCCCTAAAAAAGAGCGAGAAGACTAAATAATAATCTCATTAACGAATTAAAAATCGTCTACGCGTGAATCGTTAGTAAACTTCAGTTTATTCATTACTAATTACGAGTAAATTATACCTCTGAGAGTAAACAGCAGTTCCTAGCATTCATTAAACACCGTAGGCTGCCAGGAGACATGAAAAGGTAAGCTAAATAACTAATTGCTGGAATAAGTTCTTGTTAGTGAGTCCGTGGGAGTCCCTAAAGGGCGGGGCAACAGTCAGCTAGATCCCAACTTATTAGGGCCCTTACACGGAAAGGGATACTTATTGGGTCCCTACGAGTAATATTAGTACTTCATATTTGTCTTGTACAATTTGGTAATTTATGGTACATGATGAAGGTACATGTTTAGTTTAGGATGTAGTTCCGTCAAGTCGTCCTTTCCATTAGGTCCTCTTGGCAAATGGGATCTCTGGGAAATGATATTTGAGGTTAAATAAATTACGCAAATTTACTATCGTTTAATACCGGTATAAATTTAATTTGCTATTCTTAAAGGACTAAAATTCTCAGGATAATGATTAATATTTTCATTTCATTTATATACCCGATGTATAATAAATAATGTTTTTTTTTTAATTTAATGATCATGGATTGAATTGCCCGAATTGTTGTAAATTAAATGTGATAAAGAAAATTAAAGGTTTATAAACCTACGACGAAAAAACAAAACAAATAGTAATGATAAATAAATCTGTTGAACAAAACATACGACTTTTACTTAGCTATGTTGCTAAAATTAACTAAAGTTAATAGATTAGTTAATCTAACAATAGAAATTACCATCCACATTAACTACTTAGTTTGATCTGATTTTCACCCTCTCCATCACTTTAAAATACTTTGTATATGAATAACTTTTTTTTTTTAAGTCCTTCTCTTGCCAACGGTATATTTTACCTCTCAATAACTATTCTTACGTTCAAAAAATATATATTACATCTAAATTATGTAGGTTATTTTCTCCTTTAGTTGGTTATCAAATTCTTTCAATTTGTAGATTTATACGATTTTTTATCAATACTAATATGATGAAATGGTTATTTTTTTGAATTTACAAAATTGAAAGAAAACTTTAATTATTATAATAACGCATACTTACCACTGTGAAGCTGGATGAATACCGCCATAAATGTAATTTGTTATTCTTAAGGTACAAAATTTCCAAAGATAATGAATATTTTTTTCATTTCATAATATATATATATACCCGAAGTACCATAGATAATCGTTTTTTTTATTTAAATTAAATTTAATCATCTTGGTTTGATTTGTCCAAAATGTTGTAAATTAAATTTTATAAAGATCATTGAAGGTGTTTATAAACCTACGACGACAAAATAAATCTGTTGACCAAAACACACAACTTTTACTCAAATCCATTGCTAAAATTAACTGAAGAACTTTTGAATAAAGTTAGGGCTGAAAAAATGTTTAAGAATTACCGTTACAGATTAGATGATCGAACAATAGGAATTATTATTCACAAAAATCACTATGTTTTAGCCGCTTTTCACAACTCTCTATCACCTAAAAATACTTTATATATAAGATATTGTTTTTTTTTTTGTTTTTTTTTTGAGTCCTTGTCTAGCCAAAGGTATATTTTACCTCTACATAACTATTCTTACGTTTAAAAAAATATATATTACGTCTAAATTATGTTGATTCTTTTCTCCTTTTGTTGGTTATCAAATTTGTTTAATTCTTATACGTTTTTGGTAACCACTTTAAAGAGGCTGGGTCTCTACACGGAGATCTCCATACCCTAGTTTCGTCCCTTGCTGAATCAAGAGAATAAACAATATTCTGCTATTGCCGGGGTTCCAACCCAGAACCCGGAGAACAGTGAAGTAGTGCTCTGTCCATTAGACACCGTCGCTCCGTTAGGAAATATCCTAAGTATGTTTAAATTGAGTTAGGTCACAGTAAACCGCTCACATAGATGTTCTAAATTGAAGGTCAATAAAATATTATCAATCGTCTCGAGTCAACAATACTTGAAAATATTAATGATGGTGCCTGATAATTTTTGTTTTTATTTGGAAAGAAATTCGGTATATAATTTTTCCGCTACTGCAAGCAGAGATTTTCCAATCAGCACGATTGGAGTTGTTGCCAGAGATGAAGGGCCAAGTAATAATGATTGGTCGATTGGAGACAACTCGATTGCTCGACTGAAGTGGAAGCTTCTTGGAAACATGGAGGTGGCAATGGATATAAAGATACCAATCCACTGTGATATAGTGAGGGATTTATTCCCTTGTATATATTCCCACGTAGTGTCAGTCATCTCATATATATCAGTCATCATATTTCAGGTTGTATATATAAGTGTCAGTCATCTTTGAAAGATGATGATTATGAAAACAAATTACGAAATAAACTAATCTGTTGTAAACCAATCAAATACAAATCTTAGATTATTATGTCACTTGCAAATAATTGCAATAGCTAAATCTAAGTTTGTAATAGCTCTCGGACCAGTGTTAAAACTCTCTTCTTCTTTAATTCAGTTATTTGATAGATAGATAGATAGATAACGGTTTTTTTATTTCTTTAAGCATATTACAACAACAAAACAAATATTATAAATATAAAAAACATTTGTAGAACTATGGTCTTTTAGACCGTCAGTCCGGAGCCGATCTGTAAAGTATTACAAATTATATGATATTCAAAAACAGGTCACTCACTGATTCTATTCAACTTCTAACTGTATTAACTTATAAATAAAACAACAGTAAAAAAAAATAATAATAACAATAATCAATTAATATCACATATTAGAAAGTATTTTCTAAAAAGTATAATTAAATTCTTTAATAAGCCTATATGTATTTAATAAGCCTTTAATAAGGCCATGCTATTTTACAAAAATTGTATACAGACAACCAGTTATCACCAGTGAGACATTTTATTACATCATCAACTTTTAGAGAATTTTTCTAATTTCAGACAGAATTGGACATGCAGCTAGGAAATGAAATGTATTTTCTGTTTCTTTTTTATTGCACAAGGAACACATTACATTATTTAAATAAAATCTGTTATAGTTGAGATAAAGAAGTTCACATCTAACTTTGAATATCCATTTAGCCCCATTAAAGTTTATTTTATTATCATCAAGATAATGTGTTCCATAATCATAATTTAAGTTTTTATATAGATACATTTTTTCTGAAACTGAAGCCTTTTGTACATATTTTAATTTGTAAATTTCTGTTAACGATACTCTAGATTCCTGTAGGATTTAATCCCATTTATTTTGATTGTCAAGCTTAATGTCTATGTCAATATTATGTTTTTCAGTTATTTCTCTTAAAACCCTTATCCAGTATACCTTTTGTTTAACAACTTCATTATTTAATAAATATGGTAGCCTATTTTTTGTCAGGTTTTTAACTTTTATAACATAATTTTGCTGTATTTTCAAGGTTTCTATAAACATTGGTACTATTTTGGTTTCTAAATGTATTAAGTAGGAAGGCGTGGCTTGCGGCAAGCTAAATAATTTCTTAATGAAGTAATACAGAAGTTTTTCACATTCAATATATTTCTTACTTCCCCATGCTTCGGCACCATATCCTATGAATGATTTAAAAACAGCATTGAATACTTTAATTTTAGATTTATAGGGTATACTATTGTTTAGTAGTAAATTTTTCCATATGGAGTTTATTGCTATTTTAGCTTTTGATAGCATCTGCTGCAAATGTTTTTTCAATGATAGTGTAGGTGTAAGGCAATTCAGTTATTTCAGTATTCGTAAACTAAAGAAATGCATTAAGCATGACTGAATACAAACCCTCACATTAAAAGAAAAAAAATCCTTAAGCTTGCACTTTTAGCTTAACATCCGTATGCTAAGAAAACTATATTTAACATGAATATTCATAAAATTTAAAGCAATAGCAAAGGGATATCATCTTAGATAGATCCAGAAAATGCTTTCTAAACGTTAAATTATAACAAACAACGCATACATTTTATTTATCATTAAATAGCTCATTTTCTCCCTTATTTATAAATACCACAACAAACGGAGGCCTCTCACCTCCAAATAAGAATCAGCAAAATACAGGTAGTATATGATTTAATAGTTTATATATTAGAAGCAATTAACAAATTTATCATTATATATCATGCTATTTTATTTTACTAAGGTTTCGTTTTTTTTGTTTGAGGGATTGGAAAATAAAATAAAAATACAAAACAATACAGACATTCATGAATGAAATCCTGTTAACTTTTAATATCTTTCGAGATAAAACCAAATTTTAAATAACCTTCTGTAGGCTCTTTTGAACACCTGTTTGAATATTTTTATTTTTCGGCAAATATACAATTAAAATAGGTATATCAACATCTTATTCTAATTAGTTTGCCTTAATTAGTTATATTATATAAGTAATAATCAGTTTTGTTGTTGATTCTTATATTGAAAAACAAGTTTGTCAGTTTAGAAAGCGATAACTCCATTTATCACAATTTACAATCTTCGTATTCATCTTATAAATCTGAAATATACTGATAGATTTTTGTCTCCAGATAAACTAATAAACAATAATTAAGACGTTGAGAACCAAAATGTACTATTATCCATGCCAGGAAATTTTACAGAAAACCCTAAAATCTCTCATTACTATATTATTTAACCAACTTATTTAATTCTTTTCACATTAGAATCTAGAATTTTTTTTCTAAATTAATAATATCATTTTAAACTTATGTAATGAAATATATAGTATTGTTTCTATATAGTATTGATTCTATAAATGTGTGATTAGTACCTTAAGAGAATGATAGCATTTCTAAATCGCGTTTTTAAGGGACTTGATTGTTTATTACATTTGTTTATTTATTTATTTAACGTCACTTTATGCTACTATGGCTTATCGGACGATGCTACAGTGGGAGTTCTAAATTTCGCCTATCCAGGTTTAATTAGGGTAGGGATCTTTAACGAGTACCTGATATCGCACAGGCTCGGGACCACCTTTTAACCTCCCCTCCGAAGGACGGCATGACTAAGGATTTTTTACTCCCATTAAAAAATCCTAGGACCACCAGCGGGTTTGAAACCTTGACCTTTGGCATAGGAGGCTGTTATGCTAACCACCCAGCTACAAGTGATCCCATTGTTTATTAGATAACATCAAATAAAAGATTTAGATAAAACTAAATGATGAGAATATATAAGTCAAAGAATCAATTTCGTAAAAAATGTCCTTTAATACTTTTTGGAAATCAACATCTAATTTTTTTTTTTTTAATGATAGATATTTGATATTGTAGTTTTTTTTTTTTTTTTTTTTTTTTTTTTTTTTTATTGAGATATATTACAATTTGTTACAAAAAGAACAATAATAATATTGATAAGAGACCACATTCATACTATATATACAGAAAATAATAATAATGGTCAAATTTCATAAAATATAACATAAATTCAAATATATACAATAAAATAATAATAATAAATAAAAAACAAAACAAATCGAAACATAAACCTATTATTGAGATAAATAAAAAGTTGGCATATAAATAAACATCTTACACACAATCATAACTATATACAATATATACAATTGCTAAAGGGACCCCAGCAAGCGCTTTTCCCTCCACTTGTGGAGGAAAAAGCGGAATCCAAGAGATCCCAGCACCTCTATCTCAGCCGCATCACTGGTCTGAGCCAGTGGAGGCTGAGTTAGGGCGTTGTAGCCACAAACATACCGTACATGAGTGGAGGATCTGACCATTGTCAGAACTCCAGTTTAAATGTTTACAATAGGTCTCGTGGCCACTGCCGTTTCAATCTTCGAGGAGGATTGTAGGGATGGGTGGTGCTGGATAGGGATTGTGCTAGAGGGTTAGGATGATGACTAAGGTTCTGATGAAATTTGGAAAATTTGGATGGTACCAGGTCTAAAACAAACGGAATATTAAGGTCATGGTGTAGGGTACAGTTGGTAACGTAATAAGGAGCATTAACTATTGTTCGGAGGACTTTGGATTGGAAGGATTGGATGCGTTTAATGTTAGAATGTTTAGCTGTCCCCCACAGTTCAAGTCCGTAGGTCCATATAGGTTTCAGTACTGTCTTGTATATTAGTAATTTGTTGTCAACTGTAAGATGAGATTTTCTGTTTAGTAGTCTGTATAACTGGCCGAATCTGCGGTTGAGTTCTTTTCTTTTTAGTCTTGTATGTGGGTTCCACGTCAGTCTTTTGTCTAGTAAAAAGCCGAGATACCGGACTGTGTCTGAGGAAGGAAGCGGTATAGAATTGAAATTAACCGTTGGACAGGATTTGCGTCGAAGGGTGAATGTGACGTGAGTGCATTTGCTTTCGTTAACCTTAATGCGCCAAGCATTGCACCAGTCTTCGACAAGGGAAAGGTGCTTTTGGAGATTTAGCGATGCTGCTTCAGGATCGGAATTGGATGATAAAATGGCTGTGTCATCAGCAAATGTTGCCAGAAAGGTATTAGGGTCGGTAGGGATATCGGCGGTGAAGAGGATGTAGAGGACGGGTCCTAAGACGCTGCCTTGAGGAACACCGGCCTCAACAGTATATTGTTCGGAAAATTCGGAACCACAGCGAACTCGGAAGGAGCGGTTGGATAAATAGGATCGGAGGATTAGGTATAAGGATTGAGGTAAATGGGTTTTGAGCTTAAAGAGCAGTCCCGGGTGCCACACCCGGTCAAAAGCTTGAGCTATGTCCAGAAAGGCACCCGAACAATACTCCTTGCACTCAAGGGCGGAGGAAATGTGGTCTACAACTCGGAGTCCTTGCTGAACCGTGGAATGTTGAGGACGAAATCCGAACTGATGTGAAGGAAAATTTTGAAATTTGGCTAGGATTCGTTTTAGTAGGAGCTTTTCGAAAATTTTTGAGAGGATCGGAAGTAGGCTGATAGGTCTGTAAGATGACGTGTTGTTAGAAGGTTTGCCTGGTTTTAGGAAAAGGATCATAGTTGAATGTTTCCATAAGAGAGGAAAATAGGTAGTGCGTAGGATACAGTTATAGAGATATGTAAGGAATGTAATGGCTTTAGGTGGAAGTTGTCTTAAGATTTGGGGAGTAAGGAGATCGTATCCAGGAGATTTGCGGAGAGGAAGCTTTTTAAGAAGATATCTGACCTCAGAGGGATTAACTGCTTTAGGTGGTAAGGAAAGTGGTATTGGTGACGTGAGGAACTCTTCAACTGCTGCAGTATGGGTTGGATTAAGCTCTGGATGAGGAGTAAAAACTTTGGAAAGGTGCTGTGCGAATTCCTCGGCCTTATGCTTGTCAGAAGCAGCCCAGGAACCATCACAGCGCCGGAGAGGATGAGAAATGGTGTGGGATTTTAGGATTCTCTTCGTGACATTCCACAGGGAATTGTCACGAGTCGAGAGAGAGGAGAGGTAGGTATTGTAGGATTGGGAACGGAAGATCGCCAACTCCCGCTTTAATTTTCTACAAAAAAAATTATAGGAGCGGCGATCTTCTGGGTGGCGGGTGCGTTGCCATAATGTTCTAGCTCGACGTTTGCTGTTGATGAGGTCTGTCAGGTGTTGTGGTAAATGGCTTTTGTAAGGAATTATTTGGGATTGTTTGGGAGAGGAGGCAGTCCAGGCGGCTTGTTGAATAGCGGTTGTAAAGGAATATACGGCGTCGTCAAGGTCATTTGGGGTTTTGAGAATCACTCTGAGGTCAATATCATTAGTGAGAATTTCGCGGAAGAGGTTCCAGTTGACAGGGCCCCTAATGAATGACGGTGGGATAGGTTTAGGAATAGGTGTTATGGATACATTTAGAATCAATGGACTATGATCAGAGGATAGTTCATCAAGGCGAGCTATGGAAAAATTCAGAGAGCCTAATCCGCTGTGGATGAAGAAGTCGAGGATGTCAGGATTACGGTTAGGATCTGTTGGCCAGTAGGTAGGAGAATCGGGAGGTAGGAGATGAAAGCGTCGGGAGTTGAGTGCACACTGCAATGTCCGTCCACGAGAATTGGTGGTTCTAGAACCCCACTGTTGGTTCTTAGCGTTTAAGTCTGCACCCAAAATGAAGTGATTACCCAAGGAGTTGAGGAAGGATCCAAATTGGGCAGAGGAAATGGGATGTTTAGGAGGGCAGTATGCTGATGCGATGATAAGCGGAAAGGAAAAGGTTTTGATAACGATGGAAGTTGCTTGTAGGTAATCGTGGGCGGAAATTGGGTGTAAGTGATGGGTGAGGGATCGGCGGACTATGACAGCAGTACCGGCATGGGCTTTGCCGTCTGGATGGTCTGTCCGGTATGTCGTGTATCCTGGTATTTTAAAGTACTGTTTAGTGGTTAGTCTAGTTTCAGTAATGAGTGCAACATCAATGTTTTTGTCTTGCAGTACGGCTGTAAGTTCGTCAGTGTGAGTTCTAACACCATTCGCATTCCAAAGGAGAATGGATAAGGAATTAGGTGAGGTCATTTATGGTTTTTTTAAGGCAGGAATGAGATTTGTTACGAGATTCGTAAGGAGTGATATTAGGGGCATAACAAGGGATTTAATTTCGGAAATAAAGGATGTCATCAAACTGGTAAGGTCTGTGGCGTTTGAAGGAGGAGGAATATGAGAGATTTGTGGTGGATTAGGATTCTTAGGATTGGTTACATTTTGAGAAAGAGGTATATGTGGAATGGATTGAGGTACATTTTGTAGTTCCGGCAGGGCCACGGCTTCAGTACTTTGATTCCCACCTCCAAGTAAGTGGGCAAATGATAAGTTGGCATCAATAAGTTTTGAGGGTTCTCTTCTGTTTCTTACTTGTCTTGCTGTTTCATCCAGTACTTGAGGTTTTTGAAACCTGGTCCTCAGCTCCTTATAGATTTGGCATCCTTTATAGTTGGCCGGGTGGTCCTTCAGGCAATGAGCACATACAGCTGGTGTTGATTTTGGTTTTGTACACTCCACAGACTTGTGCTGTTCACCGCATTTCACGCATCGAGGTATGTGATGACAATAACTTTTAGTATGACCATATGCTTGACAATTATGGCACTGAATTATCTCTCTCTTTGTGTAAGGTTTTTCAACTCTTACACTGGAATAGTACAATCTATTGAGGTCATAGATTTTTTCAACTCCTTCAGCTGGTTCCAAATCCACAAAAAAGAGAGGTAGAGGAATTTTATCCTTTAGGACGTTAGTGACTTGCCGCACTTTATAGCCCATCTCCGTTAGTTCTTCTTTAATAGCTTCAACTGGTGTCGAGGGGTGTAAGTTTCTGATTACAACCCTTAAAGCTCTCTCTTGGCGTAGCTGATAGGTATGGAAATCTGCTTTGGTTTCAGTTAGGTATTTCACTATTTTTCTATATGTCTCGGCAGTAGTAGGAGATATTTTGGTATCATTGATTCTACTCATACAGTAGTAGCTGGTAGATTCGGTAATTTTGTTCAATTGCGCACACAACAACTGGAAATTTCTAATATTTTTGACAAATATTGGAGGAGGCCGTGGTTCACTAGGTATAGGAGTAGATTCCATGTTTTCTTTTTCATTATGTAAAATCTGAAAAGGATTTGGGGTGAAAAACGGCGATTCGTCAGTCATCCCTTGTGACGATGTGCCAGGTTGTGGTTCAGATTCTGAATTAGTACCGGAAGGGGTTGCTTGTAGATTTAATCTTTTATTAGTATCACGGCGGGGTCTTTGTTTTGTAGGTGACGGGATTGAACCACTAGATCTAGATCTTTTAGTTGAAGCTTTGGAGGACATTACTTGATGATAATATCGCATTTCATGTATAGAAAGTAATTAAATAATAACCAGATGTGGGAAAAAAAAACAATAACTTAAAAAAAGTTAAGCAAGACCAGCCTTGCCGGGCTATTGGCAATCAGCTGATATGAAGAGGTGACTCAGCATTCACTTTACACTGTAAATTATATCACAACTTACCACTGTTTGCTCCAATAATAACTGTTGTTGTTATCCTGAAGTCTGATGATGTTTTCAAGACTGTGCTGAAGTGAAATCCAACTGTAAAAGCAAGAAATCCGAGAGCCGACTTGAAATATGACTGCTATACTCACGCGCATGCGCAGAACTCTGATATTGTAGTTAGTATTTTAATATAGTGTCATCATAAGCTCAATAAAATAATATTCCCCTGTAGATAGATTCGAGAGAAACAACGGTATAAGAAATGTAAGAATAAAATGAGGAAAAGAGTAAACAAAAAAAAAAAACAAAAAAAACTAAAAAGAATTAAGTAAATTAATTGCATTTATTTATTCGTTGTTTATGTTTTAATCTTTAAAATAGTCCTGTGAGGATAAATTAGTACGTAGTATTAAAGCAACCCAGTTATGTTGGACAGAACCGCAATAAAGTTTATCTCACTAACGTGCGATGTTAAATGTATACAGATCAAAATATAAAAACACTCGATATAAGTGATATTGTAACGGATAAAATATTAAAATACGAATTTTTATTGAACTGTTTTTGTTGTTTGTTTTTAAGAGGTTTTTTTTTATGCATAGAAGAAACAAAAATATAAACCTAAATTAGGAAGAAAAAAAATGTATTTATGTATAACAGTAATATAGTATGATTATATAATTAAATCATACTATATTACTGTTATACATAATATTATAATTATTTAATCAAATTTTTCTGATGAAATTTTAGTAATCTTGAGTAACCCAATATAAAATAGTTGAGCAGCATTACTATATGATTAAAGTATTTTTTCTCTTCTTCTAAGGCTTAGATAAAAATAAGGCAAATATATTTTTTTTAATAATATTTTTTTCTGATCCACAGCTGTGTTGGATCCGATACAAAGTATATTATGCTAAGGTAATATAGGTATATAAAATTTTCTTGGTATAGAAAGATGTGCATAGTATAAGGTATAAAGGTACAAGGACTTCCAAAGCAGCTTATAGAGGTTTTAAGAGTCTAGTATGGGCGGGCTATAACTTACTGTATACCGTAGAGGGCTTCTGATGATAGACCCGTATAGTTATGAAATAGCGCAATTTATTAAAATAAATCTTTCATTATCTTATAAAGTAGACATCATTTTTATTATATGATATAAGGTTAGTCTATCTTCGTAATATGAATGGATATAGGTCTGGGACTAAGCAGATAAACAATAAACATTTATAATGACCATCACCTGCAACCCGCGAATTATTTTGTGAATATTTAATTGGTTGTTAATTTATATACGTTTGTGATAAGATTAACAAAATTTGTATAATGATATTATACATACGTCTACATCATGAGATTTATATGTACTGCCTCTCCAGACAGTGACGCGTCTCTCACTGGTATTCTGGTCAAAGGTGGCTAGATCCCGAACCCGAAAGAAAAACCTTGGCATCTCCCTATTCCAATACTTGCGAGACAGAAAACCTACCTATATCTTTGACCTCACATCAAATGACAATAGCAAGTTTTTTTTGTTTTGTTTTGTTTTTCATGGTAACCTGCACACAAAACAATTTAAAAGTTCATAAATTAATTTTAAGATTTTTTTTATTGATTTGATGTAAGTGAAAATCGTGTGTCACGTGTACCAGATTTTTTAACTACATGAAGAATTTTCCTAAATCCAGCTATATTCCACACCCACACCTTAAGAGAAACCTTTATTAAATATTTTACCTCTACGACCATAGTAATTTTTGGGATAATGCGAGTGATTGTTATTTAAATTAAAATCTATTTATTCGACTTGGGGATAAAACAGTTGATATCCATCAAAATTTTCGATGAATAATACTTTAACGATACAGTTAAATATGGAATACTTTATTTTGAAATTTATTTTAAAAATGTTAAATGAAAAGTTCTTGTTGTTAAAGTACCTTAGATTCTGTGACAAGATTCTAAAATAATCCGATGATGAATTGTAATTTTCCTCCTCCATTCAAAATTAAAAACTTTTAATTACTTCTTTGAACTTTGAAGCATTGTTGAAGATCATAAATCATGACAGGTAAATGCTTCCAATTCATCAATCAGCCAGAGGCGGACATTTTATCTCTTGATTTTTCATTCCGTCAAACTCGAGCTGTTTTTAAGTCAATGAATTTTTATTTTATGATCTTTAAAAACATGAAATATCATGACAAAAAGATTCAATTTTAAGAGGACATTTTTAAAGGAGTCAAGGGAGCGCCGTGGTCTAGTGGGCCGCTCTTCACGTCCTGGGTTGGAATCCTGAGTGCAAAATATTATTTATTCTGTAATTTTATCTGTGCGAAGACCCTGGAATTTAGAGACCCTCCTTGATCACACCTAACTCTATAAAGTGGATATCCAAATTTGGAAAATACCTAGCGTTGAGTGTGATCTTGGCCTCATTACACGGCCGTTGCTATAGAAATAGTAGGAATCTCTTGTAGAAATAAAAAAATTTTTATTTATTTTTTATTTTTTACAATTTTAAAAATATTGTTTGTTTAAGGAATTAGTTGATATATTTAATTGTTCGCACATCACAATTTATTGTTATATGTATTAACTTCAAATATACAAATATTTTACATGTATAAACTTCATGTAATGGATTGAGTAATTAGAATATTCATTTATATATATATATTATTAAGTATAAGTCATTACAGCACCAAGCTCAATATTAATAATAAAGTTCCTATAATTTTATTTTGATTATGCCATGGTTAAGTTTGACAAAGAGCATCGTCCGGGTAAGCATGAGAAATCTGCCCCCGAAGCTTTTTTTTTTACGCACACTTGGAGAATCACTGGTGTCAAATATAAACAATTCACATACATTTTTAGCTCTTTAACTCAAACCAGTTTCAAGATCTAAAAAAAAAAAAAAAAATCAGTTTTATTATTTTCAACTATTTAATGATGATTTTTTCCAGACTGTTAGGAGTCAATCACATGTAAAAAAATAAATAAATATAAGTATGTTTAATTTTGTATATTTAAAAAAATAACAATATCATCTTGTTAGATTTGATAAATAAATGGTAAATATATACTTTGAACGAATTCGATATCTAACTAAAGATGAAAAGAGCAAACATATTTCTTAATGTATTAGTTTTTTTTTTAAACATAAGAACAGCAACATAGATGTATAATATATACCGTTGCCAAGCCTAAATATTTAAAAATAAATATTACCTTATATACAAAGTTGTAAAAAGTAATGTTGAGGGACATATATGACATTATTTAATATTAAGAACGTAAGAAATTGATATTGTTATATTATTTAAATAAACTCAAATGTTTTAAAAAAACTGCATAATTTTTTTAAATTAAATTAAGATTTTTAATTTAAGTTTATTTAATAGTTTTTTTGGGAGTGGCGTGGTGTAGTGAGTCGAGCGCTAGTCAACTGTGCTCCGGGTCCTGGGTTCGAATCCCGGCTGTGGCGGAATATTATTTATTCTATATCAATTGTTATTATAGAGGAGTAATTTTAATTCTGAATGTATTATTTGGAATAATCCCTTTTTTTATTTATATATTTATTTATTATAACATATATAAAATTTGATTCTAACAACGTTACGTTTCGAGATACTTTGTATGCCTATATATACTTTCTATAAACGTAACGTTGTTAGAATCAAATTTTATATATGTTATAATAAATAAATATATAAATAAAAAGAACAGATTGTTCCAAATAACACATTCAGTATTATTTATTCTGTTATTTCAGCCGGGAGGCGATCCTGGGCATGGATACCCTCCTGGGGCACACCCAGCCTCTATAAAGTGGGTACCCAAAAAAGGGGAAAAAACCTGGCGGCTAACTGTGATGGCCGAATAACGTCTTTGCACGGCCGTTGGCATAGAAACAGTACGAATCTCTACATGTACTGAGCCCAAAACTATTCATGGATTGTAGTGATACAGGTTTTTTTTTTTTTTTTTTTTTTTTTTTTTTTTTTTTTTTTTTTTTTTTCTCGCAGTTTCATATATCTTCATGGACTGTTTTGCATACAAGCGGAGGGAAGCAAAATAAGGAATTAACATATACATTAAGAAAATACTGAAAAACACCCATAAGTTGGTCACAAAACTGCTGTCTCACCCAAAAGAAATTTCCAATTTTTCAGAAAATTTCATACTCGTATAAAAAAACATTATGATGTTTTGGATTTTAATATTTGTATTGTCTTTATTTGTAGTTATATCGTCAAATTATATGTAATTATAAAACAATGGTTTAGTTTTGTATTCTATTCAAGTTAATAAATATTTTATATTTTGAATTTTGATCTAATATAATGCTTAATGGCAATAAGTAAATAAAAAATATTTTTTAAAAAGCTAATAAATTAATAAAAAACGTAATGATATATTTTTGCTTCTGTGACTTTTTCTTCTCGGAAACGTCAATCGAGCTAGTTTTTTCTTCCTGCTTATGATAAATTATTCAAATTTTAATTGAGATGTAGTTTACTTTGAATTCTGAGATTTTTTTAAATATTTAAACGAACTTCTGACTTTTTAAAGTAATTTTTATTAATAATTTAGAACCTTAATGTAATAGGATGGTGTAGGATGAAATAAAGTTAATACCAAATAAATTTCTAAAGTAAAAGTAATGTACTCCTCAGTTCTTGGAATATTTATTTGATGAATTCCATGCTTTTAAGCGTTCTTGGTTATTTTTCCTCTAAATGAAAATAATTACTTGAACGAGAGAAAATATGTGAGCTATGTTTCACGCAAATATCTGTAAATTACATTTCTAGCAATATTTCAAACTATTTCTAAAGGATAATCATGTCTAAGGTCATCAAAATATCCGTCCGTCTAGCTTAATATTAAATATTTGTATAAATACATTATTCTGTAAAAAAAATCTATAAATATATTTAAGTTGAATTTTTAAATTTAAAAAACTTTATTATTTTTTTTCAATTCAGAGAAGACGCGATTACCCAGCAATTAATTAAGTTCTTGAATAACTCTGAATTAAGCTTTTTTTACATTTTTCAGTAAAGATATATATATATATATATATATATATATATATATATATATATATATATATATATATATATATATATAGTATTGATATGTATCAAGAATAAATTGTGAAATATCAATATTCGACACTAAATTCAATTAAATGACTCCAGACTTCTTTGCAGCAAATAACACGTAGATCATCGCAATGGATACATGCACTTTTATAATGAAACTACATGAAAGCTTATAGTGTAATGTATTATAATTAACCATCCTGGCTGGGAGTTTTTCTGGCTGATTCTAAACATTGTACATCGCATAATCATGTAATGCATGTGAATTTATTTAATTAAACTCTTTCCTTTTAAATTCTTATAAAATTGATCTCTAATTCAATCTAATGCTGCATACTCCTGTATTCCGACGTCTATCAGATCTAATTTTCCCCCTTTAGATTATGGATGTGTGGTATCCTCTCTATCATGCTAGAGAAGCGATTGAAGCAGATCATGAACTGTTATTCAGATTTGTTTTCACTAAATCAAGGTGGTCTCATGCCAAATCTTTATGTAGAATCAAAATGGCTCCTCCTACAAAACCAGGCAAAATTTGTTAACCTTTCCTTTACCAAATCATCAACTCCCAGCACCCTCCTTATTTCTATCTCAATACATAGATATTAATCACAGCACCCTACTTATTCAATCTCCTGCAGTTTAACTATAAATTAATTCGCAGGAAACGAAATCCCGTTTTTCTGATCTTAACATCTCTTTCCTCAGAAACAGAAAAAATATGTTTTTAAATGTATTTATATATGATATTTTATTTTTAGTGAACTTTCATTTACTTAGATCATTGCATTAATTAATATATATATATATATATATATATATATATATATATATATATATATATATAATACAATTTTTTCGCTAGAAGAATTTTTTTCTAATTTCAGTACTGTAATATCTTTATTTATGTTAAATATTTTTGTTGTTTTTATTAATTTATGTTCTCATAAAGTATTCGATCCTGTATATTATTTTATATTAAATCAAATGTTATTTATTCTTAGGGGACATAGTCTCAGAATTTTTTTTTCTTTCTTTTCTTTTATATGTGACCCACAAAAAAGCTCAATTATTTTATTTTAAATTTTGTTGTTTTCCAGTTTTGTCTTCTTTTTGGATTCCCAGGCGCCAATCATTGTAGCCACGCGGCCTAGCATATATATAAAAATGACTTAAAGAACTGTCTCCTAAAAACTGAACAACTACTTGGACGGGATAGGGACGTGTTTTTTTAAATTTATATCAGGTCTCTGTGGTATCGATGGGAATAAAAGCAATGTTGCAAAAGAATGTGCTACTTCACAGCAGTCGGAAAATCAAATTTCTAATCGTGTAGCTAGAGAAGTTAAGAAGACAAAGCATACTATTGGATTGCCTACCAATAAGTACGATAAACAACCACTGGGCCAAACTGCTTATCGAAGAAGAACGGATAACATTAGATTTACAGAGAAAATATACTGTTGCATGATTACCTAAAGAAGCACTTGCATTGGATCGGAGTGGAGTCTCCATTTTGCTGTCTGTGCACGGATGCAGCGCATCTGTAAGATTGATTCCTGTTGCAGACAATAAGATGTGAAATTTTTTCCAGATCGGGGTATTACTTGGATGGTAGATCCCGTTATGGTTCGAGCAGAAATGGCAAGGCGTAATTAGAAAAAAAATGGTATAAAGTGGCTCTTATGGTTTTCTTTTTGATAAAAAATATAACCGATTTTGATGAAGAGATTTTTGTAGCATCTTGGGCGTATAGTTGTCTTAAATATGAAATTTCAGTTTCAAAGGACTTTTCGATTCCGCCCGGGAGTCACCACACACAAACGCACACACAGACCTTTTTTCGGGACTTGGTTATTTGGACTCAGGGGACCCTAAAACGTGTATTCCCGTTGAAAACTGGAATTCGAAAATTTTCACGATCACTATATATAGTAAGTGTAAGTAAAAAGTAAAGTTTAGTTCAATGACATTTTTCTTCATCCGACAAAAATACTTGAATGGTTGGGATAATAACGAGTTAATTTTGTGAATATAAAAATAACTATAATACATTTTTGGAACCTCTAATGAACTCAAACAGGTAGGACGACAGGAGATATATTTCCAGTCCATGTCGAGCCATAAGGTAATAAATAGGGTGGCCATTATATAATAGATGAAAAGGCTTTCCCATGACGACGATAGAGCTGGCTGGATTAAGGTCGCTCGGCTGCAATTAAGCCGACCGTGTGAAAGAAAGGCTTACCCTAAACCGTCGGATCCACGAAAAACCCTACGACTCTTGAGCTGTCTAATTTTTCACTGCCACCCGCAACGCCTAAGTCTTAGCTTCCGAATATAAAACTCTAACGACCTCTCCTGCTTACTCTATTCCAACTTGAGAAATTTTCGTATTCGCAATAAAAACAGCTTTATGCTGACCAACAATCATTTATAGAGCTAATATCGTCGTCTCATAATAAATTTCTTATTACTTGGAGTTTTTTATACTTGGTAATTGGATTGATGTACGCTCCATATTTATTTTAAGATAGTCTCTATTCAAGCTGTTATTATACCTGCTTTTTTATATTATTATATTGTTTTTATGATATTATTTAATTTTAGCTTATCATAAAAAAATAATAAATTTATGCTGAATTAATTGTAAATTATCATAAGGATCGTCTAAATTATTCTTCTTTTACACATTTTTTTTTACAATTGTTTTATTTTATATATTTATTTTTCTTATATTATGAGAAATTTAAAGATCAAAATTGAAAGTGATGATTACCATAATCCATTATTGTAATAAAAACTGACAAGATAGTAAAGCCTAAGGCCTTTTTATTTTATTATCCATCTATCTATCTATCTATCTATACAATATACATGAATCGGACAGATTATTGATATGTAAATATTTTATGATATCGTATAAATGTTAGTGATTATATTTTAATTTATATACGTTGGAAAATATAAAATACTCTGTTAAGCGAAGAAAAATATTTGGCAAAATTATTTATAAACCTAAAAAAAAAAAATTAAATTAAAAAAATAGAAAGTTTTTCCTTCTAAATTACTATTTCGTTTTGTTTTTTCTGTAAAATAGAATGTTTTACCTATAATATTTTTTAATGCCTGGATTAACATAAAAAATTTTCTTCTTAATCCTTAAGGCACAGGTGAAATTCTTTATTTGTTATAGACCACCTTTAACGTTTTAATGTCTTGTTAAAAATTAAATGAATATTAACTTTAGGCCGTTCGGGCTAATAAACAAATAAATCTTTTGTATTTTAAATTTTTGTTTTAAATATAATTAAATCAGGACTCTATGATCAGATTTCTATAAATGGTACTAGTTGTGGAAAAAAAGTGATATAAGAGTGAATAAAGAAAATGAGAAATGATGTAAGGAATGAATAAAAAAATGAGAAATGATTTAAAGAGTAAATAAACAAAATGAGAAATGATATAAAGAATCCGATGTAAACAAATTAAAGTAATAATATAAAATACCAAGTCAATTCATACCTATATACAATATTTACAAACAACTTTAAACTTAAGGAAACCCGAGTTTTGCCCCGAACTATTTTTGCAGAACCCGAGGAGCTCCCAGCGCCTCTCACTTAACCGCGTCACTGGCCTCAAAAACCAATGGAGACCAAGCAAAAGCACCAGGCACAGATAGCTTCAGTGGAGGATCTGACTACACCAGAACTCCATAAAATAAGTCTAAATTTAAATTGTTTCATTCCTATAGCAGTATGTTTTTAAATGTTTTAACCTTGTGTATTTATAAAGCATACGAGGTTTGTTCAGAACGTTTATAAATAATTCCAACACCGTTTATTTTCTTACTAAAAGAAGGATTACGTGGAAGATACCGCAGCAGGATTGTGTCACTGTGTTTTATGGAAGTTCTACCCATGCCCTTCTTTGTTTTTTTATTTACTGTTTGATTATTATTTAACGTCACTTTATGCAACTGTGGCTGATCGGACGATGCTATAGTGGCAGCCCTGAATTTCGTCTAATCAGGTTTAATTAGGGTAGGGATTTTTAAAGAGTAGCTGACATTGCACAGATTCGGGACAATCTTTTTACGTCCTCTCCGAAGGATGGCATAACATAACTAAGGATTTTTTACTTCCATTAAAAAATCAAAGGGCCACCTGCAACTTTGAACTCGCTACATTTGGCATAGAAAGCTGTTATGCTAGCCTCTGTGCTATGGGTGACCCCATTAATTGATTTATTATATTTTTCGATCAATAGGGTATTATGAGATAAATAATATTCTGGAAAAATAATAGAATGGTTTTTTTTTTTTTATTTATTTTTTTTTTTTTTAGAAATTGATGAATGTCTGGCTGATTTAAACAAATATTCTTAGTTTTTTAATATCCCATCACAATACAAATTGCAAGTAATAGTTAATAATTAAAATATAAGAAATGCTATGCTTGTTGAAGAATTATCAGATTAAATATAGTATAAAGAACATATAAAACAACAGTGACTAAATAAAAAAAAAATCTCATTTAACATTTCAATCTTTATATAAATGATATAACCAAATTCAAAACTGAAAAAATCATCTTTGCAGATGATGCTTGCATCTTTATTCACTCCTAGGATAGGCACAATAGCAACCCACCTATCTGTAGCAATATCAAAATATTTTAAATACTTTCATTAGTGGAACATTAAACTAAATCATCTCAAAACCGATGTGATCCTTTTTTTACTAGCCGTTGGCCTATAATAGAGAGATATGTAAAATTTGATGGTAAACTCCTTACCATGGGCTAAATCTGTTACTTACTTAGGTGTTCTACTAGATTCAGAGTTAAATTTTAAACCACATTAACATGCGATTCATGGTTACATTGGGGTCATGCTAAAGTTATTTCCATTACTTCGCAAATACTCAAAACTTAATATAATTAACAAAAATTTAATTATTATCTTTATATCAGACCTATTATATGTTTTGCTTGTCCCGTATAGTCAAAAACTTGCGAAAAAAAACTATACAAAATTGGAAATATTGCAGAATAAATGTTCAAGACTAGTTGGTGGCCATCCGAGATGGAGACCAATTGAGACGTTGATTTCCAAAAGGTACTATATCCATTCTAGGAAATTTTACAGGAAGCGCGAAAATCTCTCATTACTATATTATTAAACTAGCTAATTTGGGTCTTTTTGCCTTAAACTTTAGAATTGTTTTTTACTATAATAATAACATGATATTAAAGTTATGAAATGAATTTTTTTAGAATGATTTGGAACGAAAATAAATCCGTAATTAGTACTTTTAGAAATGACCGCATTTCTAAATAGTGTTTTTTAAGGACTTGAGAATTCATTAGATAACATCAAATAGAATATGTAGATAAAACTAAATGATGAGAATACAAATATGTAAAAAAATCAATTTCGTAAAATATGTCCTTTAGTACCTTTTGGAAATCAACGTCTCAATTGATCTCATTCATTACTATTTATATGTTCCTAGCACACTTAGCATATCGACTTTAATTTACAAGTTAACAACTGATCTTTTCAAAACTTGTGAAAACAGCATGACCATATTATATATATATATATATAATATATATATATATATATATATTATATATATATATATCTCCAATGCTGATTTAACGTATACAATTTCTAAGTATAAATGGCTAAGACATATTGTTCTATAGTAGTAATATTTATTTTTTTACTTCTTTTTTTTTTAAATTTAAGTATTTGTTTAAATCTTTTTGTCTACGTCTGTCTCTAATAAGGTTTTTGTTGTTAATTTTCTCTTTATTTGTTTATTATTTATTTGTTAAGTTATAACTCAGTATTCTAATAATTGTTTACATGTAGAGTGTAAAAAAGCCCATCCGGCTTGAAACACCATTATATCTTCTGTAACTTTAAGTTTTATGTAATTTTAATTGGAAATATAATACTCATCTTATCTTATCTCTCATTTAACAATTAGGATTAATGTACTTCATTTTAGATAAAATTTAAATAATACTGTTTGTAAATAAATCTTATTATTAACTAACGACAGAAGTAGTTTGCCTATTTCTAACACAGCTTCCGTAAAGCCGAGACGCAGCGGAGAGTACAATTCGTTTCGACACCATTACTAGAGGCAGTCGTTCTACTAATGAGAAGCCTTCTTTCAAAGCCGGTGGAAAACATACTTATCGTAGAAAAAGAAGTTTTTATTCTCCAGAAATCCTTAGAGGAGAAACTTTTCCTAATTCTCTACGGCTCCTGTCAGCAACTATATATTTCTTTTCTCACAGTATTAAGCCAACGAATTGAGGTTGGAGTAAGAAACGTCATTAAGGATAGATTTTCGAGAAAGAACAGACAGGTGAAGCTTTGCACATCGAACATGCATTTACAGGAATAGACTCCTTCCAGAAAGTTTAATTTATAAATATAAATATTTACAGCATATACTACAAACGTTGTAATGGAGTAAAAATGACTAATGTAGAATAGAATAGAAAATAACTTTTTAACAGTTTAAATATACAATATGCCTAGCCTACAGACAAAATTAACATAATTAACAACTATTTACAATTATGAATGAATATGTTAACAACACAATAAATAAATGAAATAAAAAAAAATCTTCAGAAGCTAATTATGTTGGACAAAATGGGAAATAAATGAAATGATAATAGAGTTTAAATATAAAAGAAAGAAAAAAACAATTAATAACATTATTCTAGTATTTAGTCTTATAAGAATAACATTAGCTTTGAAATAATTAAGGAATAATTTTGGTCAAAAGTTCGTGAAAGATAAACCGATTAAACGTAAATAAAAAAAAATAATACAATAATAAGAAAATGAATTCTGCTAGGGTCGATATAACAATTAAAAAAAAATACTGTATCGATTGAACAAACGGATTTAAGTTTTGTAAACTAATAGGGCATTTGACATGTACTAACAGGGTATGGGATAGGTTACAGTAGACATATGTAGTTTTGTTTGTTTATTTATTTTAACTTCACTTTATGCTACTATGGCTAATCGGACGATACCTATGTAATTAAACAAGCCGCAGTGCTTTTAGATATTCTAAGTCATTTTAATTTCATTAATTATCCACGCTCATTTTTAATAATTTTATTTTAATATTTGTTTTACATAAAAAAATTGAAGTATCATATATGTGGAAAAAAAAATATGGAATACAACCAAACCAGAATTATTTCATTGTCACGAAGCGTCATTTTGGGATAGTAGAAGGTGCTGGAAAAGAATGTGGAGAGGGTTATTAAATGTATGAGGAATATACATGTTAAACACAAATATTAAAATAAAATTATTAAAAATGAGTGTGGATAATTAATGTGAAATTAAAATGACTGAGCATATCTACAAACACTGCGGCTTGTATAACTACATTTGTCAACTGTAACCTGTCCCATACCCTGTTAGTACATGTCAAAGCGCTGAGCGTGTCTATTAGTTTACAAAACGTAGGATTTAAAATACGGTGAAAACTATAGCTAGAGAAACCGCTTCCGAGCTAATACATTATATATACAAATTAAGCCATAAACTGTGTTTTGGATTTAACACTTTCACTTGCCTCAAGGATATAATATCAATTGAGAGAAGAACAGAGTTTCTGTATTTACATTCTCGTTTTAAAAACAGTTTGAAATGGTACTCTTTATGCTTTCGAAAAGAGAAATGTTGATCGTCCTGCCACCTGGCGGCCTGTTAAAGAAGTAGATCACCCTCAGCGGCCAAAAAGGAAAACTGAGATGTTTCAAGTTCTGGCTGGATGTGCCACATCAATTTTTTAGTTACTGTATTATGTCCCTTGCAACAGCTATGTAGTAGAAGAAATTAAGAAGATCCACTTGGAAAAGGATAGGAAGAGAAGAGGAAAGAAGGTTCAAGCTCAATATTCCACTGCTAGAGAAAGTAACTTCATCATCTCAGATTTTTACTATGCAGCCACTCAATTCATTTTACCGAATTATATAATTCTCAATAGTTTCGACATTACTAACCTACTAATCCAATAGATTAACACCTGGTCACCAAGTTTAAATGTAGCATTATTTTTTCTTTTTGTAATATAAGTCTTTATCACCAGTACTCAGTTGTTTAATTTTCATCTAGGTCCATCTTTTATTTACTTAGTTTTTTATATTTTCATAAAAGGAGTGATCATATTGATATGCAGTTGGGGGCGATTACCCTTAACAGTTTATAATCTCTTGCAAAAAAAAAAAATTTTTTAAATTTATATTGTGTATTACTGTGTTGTAATAGCACTGTGTTGTGTTGTAGTACTGTAACTCCTTAATAAATTTTATTGGTGCAGTTTCCTTTTATTTTATTTATTTTTTTTGTGTCTGCGGGGAGTGAAGAAGGAATTAAATCAACAAAATCCTGTTTGCCAACCCCAGAATAACCAAGGGTTGCTACCCTGTCCAGTAGGGTTGTCGAGGTTAATTTCGGGGCAATACCATGAAATTAACAGCAACTGGTTTAGCAGGAAATCAAACCCCCAACCGTGGGTGGGCACTAGTACTGCCCCGTAATCACACTACTGTACTACTGTCAAATCTGCTACTCAGTTATTTTTACATACAGGTACGTTCGCTCAAGACTTCACGTTTAAAAAAAATCTCCAAAATGAAATAATACAAACGCTAATTCAACATGACTGGCTGCATATCACTACAAAAGATACGGAAGTTTTTTATGTTTTTTTACTTTAACTGTGATTTTTACGAAATAATATGCAAATATTTGTTGTTAAATTCATGTTTAGTTATATTCCAAAAAATTTTATTTTATTTTACTAATAATGTGGTTCACTTTCTTAACAGTGAAAGTTATTGCAATATGTTTTCATTGTTTTTCAAATCCTTGTATATATACTGAAAATGTGACAAAACTATAGCTAGAGTACAAATTTAGTGAGCATGCCGGAAGAATTTGTTAATCGACTATAATATTGTTTAGATAACTATTGTAAAATATATTTTAAAAGCTATAAAACTGGTGATGTTATGTTAAAAAAAGTATTTTTTAAAATATTGTTGTGTTCTTGAATTTCGATGTTCAAAACTGCTAAAATTTTTTACCAAGTCAATAAAGACAGAAAAAAAGGTATAAATTAAAACTTTCTGATCCATATATATGAATTCAGTGAACTATAGCTAATTTTCCTAAGAACGAATTTGGAAATGAAAAATTCAAGAAACAAATTTAGTTCAAACTAGTTATATTTTAAATAGTTTGACCCATATTTTAAATACTGAAGGAATTAGTCCGGGTGGCGGTCATTAAATGAAACAACTGAATAGTTTCAACTATTTTACTGTTTGCCAACGTTTCGACCCCCATTGTGGGTCATCATCAGGGCGTCTGGTAGGCGAGTGGAAACTTCCACGAGTTTCCACTCGCCTACCAGACCGGTAATGACCGCCAACCGGACTAATTCCTTCAGTAATTCTCAACGGTCAACTAATTATATCCACATATTTTAAATAGTTTTACCATAGTTATATTTTAAATAGTTTTTAACTAGTTATGTTTCAAATAGTTTAAACAGTGTGTATTTTAACTATAAATATTCGTATTAACAAAAATCTGGAGAGCTACACACACGACTTTCACGTACCTCCGTTGTTAAAATAAATTTAAGAATTTTTAAATACCATAAGATATAAAATAAATTTAATGAATTAATTAAATTGATTTTTTTTCAATTTAATTTTTTCTCATTACCGCGTATGGGGAGCGTCCCACGGGTGGCGGATGTGGGGATGGTCGGTGGAATTTCCTCGGAAGCTCCTCCCGGCTAATTCCGATGGCTCGCAGACCAACAATGAGATCGGCCCCCCAGGCTTGCTGGAGGGTGTTGACGTAGGTTCGAACGCCCTACTCACATATTTTAGTTCACAAAATATCACCAAAAGTCATGGATTCCTCGGAGGTAAAACGCTCAATATCCGGAGGTAAACTAGTCCCCCGTTCGGGTCTCCGGGTGGGGACTGCTTCAGGGGAATCATGGCGCAAGATGAAAATTAGAGATCTAACAATAGGGACGTGGAACATTAGAAGTTTAAATACGGCAGGTGGGTTAAAGTCGGTCGCGAATGAAGTTAAGGGGTACCATTTAGATATCGTTGCATTACAAGAGGTTCGCTGGCCAGGGGAGGGTTCGTTAACAGAAGGAAAGTATACTATTTGGTATGGGGGAAGCGTTAATTATTGTTTAGGTACCGGGATTCTGATTAGCAATAGATTTCTTTCCGCATTACGGGACGTACAGTTCTTTAGTGAAAGAATATCGGTTGCTATATTTCAAGGGCGTTGGTTTAAAATCGCGTTTATAAACATTCATTCTCCCACCGAAGACAGTGATGATGAAGTAAAATGCGAATTTTATGATAAACTAGAGTCGGTTTACGATAAGTTACCGCGAAATTACATTAAGATAATACTAGGCGACGCGAACGCAAAGGTTGGAAGGGAAGAAGTATATCGTCCTACAATCGGTAAAGAAAGTTTGCACGAATATAGTAATGATAATGGGACCCGACTAATAAACTTTGCCATTTCGAAAAACCTAGTAATCGAAAGGACAACATTTAAACATAAGGATATTCATAAGTATACGTGGACATCGCCGGATGGACAAACACGGAATCAAATCGATCATGTTTTAATACAAAACAGATGGCAAAGTAGCATAATTAACGTGAGATCGTATCGGGGTGCAGAATGCGGTTCTAATCATGAATTAGTAATCGCGAAACTTCGACAAAAACTAAATACAAAAAAGAGAACACCGAACTATATTCGTCCAGAGAATTTTGATTTAGTTAAATTGAACAACCTCGAAATTAGAAAACAATTCGCGATAGAAGTAAAAAATCGGTTCAAAGCTTTGGAATCTTCAGACGAGGAACACAAAGATGTTAACAAATTATGGGAAGGGATCAGGGATAATATTAAAGAGGTCGGTAATTTATGTCTTGGAAAAATCGAAAATAAAAAGAACAAACCTTGGTTCGACAGGGATTGTCAAAATATGTGCGAAAAAAGAAAAACCGCTAAACTGAATTCCTTAAATAATCCAAGCGATAATAATGTGGCTTATTTTCGGTTAGTAAAGAATGAAACTTCAAAACTCTTAAAAAATAAGAAAAGAGAGTATCTTAAAGGCAAAATATTAGAAATAGAAAAACACAGAAACGAAAATAACGTAAGAGAGATGAACAAAGGTATAAACAAATCGCGTAAAAGATTTGAACCTCTATTGAATGCGGTTAAAGATGCAAATAACAATATAATTGCGGATCCTTCTGAGATATTAAATAAATTTAAACAACACTTTGACGGCATCTTAAATACAGAAAATAATAATTAATCTCCTCCCTCTGAATATCAGAGCGCTGAACCATGGATAGACGCACCGAGTAAAGAGGAAGTCGAATTGGCGATAGGAAAATTAAAACGTTATAAGGCTGCAGGAAATGATAATATCACGAGTGAATTAATCAAGGCGTGTGGAGAAGTGGACGTTTCCAAAATACATTTTTTAGTTAAAAAGATCTGGGAAACTGAAAAAATGCCCGAAGAATGGAAAGAATCAATGCTTATTCCGATTCACAAAATAGGACCGAGGTCGGATTGTAACAACTATCGTGGGATCTCTCTTCTCCCAGTATGCTATAAAATATTCTCGTCAATTCTAACTAGTCGAATCACGGAATACGCTGAGGAAATTATCGGAGATTACCAATGTGGTTTTAGGCGGAATCGCTCGACTATTGACCAAATATTTTCCTTACGTCAAATATTAGAGAAAAAATTGGAATACAACGGTGTAGTCCATCAACTTTATATCGATTTTAAAAAGGCTTATGATTCAATAGACCGTCAGAAGCTATATAACATCATGATTGAACAGGGAATACCTAGAAAGTTAGTAAACCTAGTAGAGATGTGTTTGTCGGAAACATTCCATAAAGTTAGAATCGGTCATAATTACTCCGAGAGATTTGAGGTGCGATCGGGTTTGAAACAGGGTGACTCCCTTTCACCTGTGTTATTTAATATAGCTTTAGAATATGTCATAGAAAAGGTGATGTGTACCGAGAAAGGCTTAAATATGGGTGACAAGATTCCGGTTTTGGGGTATGCCGATGATCTGGTACTGCTAGGTGAAGACACGGAAACCATACAACTAAATACAAGTGTGTTAATAAAAACCGGAAAACAAATATGACTCGAATTAAATACCGATAAGACGAAGTATATGATTAGTAGCAGAGACGATGTCGATCTTGGTGATATTGATGTATCAGGTCATACTTTTGAACACGTAGAAAAATTCAAGTATTTAGGTTCAATTATAACTAGAAAAAATAAAATCCAGGAAGAAATAATGTCCCGGTTAAAGGTGGAAAATGCGTGTTATTATTCAGTTGATAAGTTACTTAGTTCTCGGCTTCTATCTAAAATCCTAAAGGTTAGAATTTATAAAACTATTATTCTTCCAACGGTTCTTTACGGATGTGAAACGTGGCCGCTTACTTTGAAGGATGAACAACGGCTTAAGGTTTTCGAAAATAAGGTATTGCGTAAAATATTTGGTCCGAAGAGAGATGAAGCCACTGGAGAGTTTAGAAGGTTGCACAACGCGGAATTGCGGAACTTGCATCCTGTGAATATAATTGAGCTGATTGCATCGCGGAGACTCAAATGGGCGAGTAAAGTTGTTGGGCTCGATGACGAGCGGATTCCGAGAAAGTTGGTATTTGCTGATCCGACTGGTAGGCGTCCGAAAGGTAGGCCGAAGCGGAGATGGGAAGATTGCGTTAAGGCTGATCTCGGGAGCTTGGGTTTGAATGGTGAACATTGGACGAGTCTGTGTAGGCGGAATTTGGTGGTATCGGCATCGAACCTTCGGGTTCGCTAAGCCTATTATTATTATTAATTAAATTGATTTTCGATAGAAACAGGCGTTTTTATTAAATTATCTATAAATTATATTATTATTTAAAACAACCAGTTAATTTTATCCGTTTTTCATCACTCTCCATTACAGTTTACGACTTTGTGTAGAAGATATTATTGTTTCTAAAATTGCTAGCTTTCCAGCGATATTTTATACACACACATATATATATATATATATATATATATATATATATATATATATATATATATATATTATAGTTCTTATCTTAAATAAAAAACAAAAAATACACTAAAAAATAATTTTGCACTTTTCTCTTTTATTTGTTCAGCTTGAGAATATGTAGCCGTTTTAATTTTTTTTGTTTCATTATATAAATCAAGCTGGTATGTAGTACATTACTATTTAGTTTGGATTTCAATTATTGTTATTACTTCAATCATTGTATTGTAATGTATTTCTTCGTATGATTTACCACCTGTAATTGGGCCTAGGCCTGTTGGTGGATGATATAAAATTAAAAAAATATTGTTCAAGGGAAAGATCTGAATAAATATTTTCCAATAAACTAACGTCGCAAGCAAAGCCTTAAGAAACTCCTGGCTGTTTATATCATAACCGAGAACCCAGTTCCCAGGCAATACCCTTCTTATAGAATATTCTAGATCACAAGAAGTGGGTTGTCTTTCTGCTTCCATGGTTCCCTCCTTGTCGGGTTCTCCCCTTCAGGATATTCCCTCCCAACAGAGAATTTCCTCCTCCTTGTCCCTCAGTTTCAAGTGATTTCCCTTTATTCTTCTGTTACACTTTGAGGTGTGGGGAGGAAAATTTTCCATTTTATTTGAGTCGTTAGGGAAGCCCTTGGACCATTGTATTGTTAAAGATGCATTCTTTGTGTTCAGAAGAAAAGCCAAGTGATCATGGTAGATTTGATATCCGAATAAACCTTTGTTGTTTATTTATTTAACGTCACTTTATGCTACTGTGGCTAGTCGGACGATGCTAGTTTATGATGTAGTCCTAATTTTTGCCTATCCAGGTTTAATTAGGATAGGGATCTTTAACGAGTACCTGACATCGTACAGGCTAGGCAGCACATTTTTTACCCTTTCTTTTGCTCTCCGAAGGGCAGCAAAACTAAGAATTTTTTTCCCATTCAAAAATCCTAGGACCACCTGCGGGTCTGAACCCGCGACCATCGGCATAGAAGGCTGTTATAATAGCCATTATAATACAGGTAATCCCCGATTAAACCTTTATTGTAGGGGCGGGCATAATCGAATGATCGTCATAACCGGATGATCGGACTTCGATGATTTAAATAATCGAATGATTAATATGCATCCTGAGAGACAATATGCCACTATTCCCGTATCTATAAAATCTGGGCTAGCCGAGCCTTGGTCCAAACACCCATATAATTAATGTGAAGACTATCCCAGCTTCTTATAATCCCATATAATCGTTTGTCGTTTAACAATTTAGTACGAATGATCGTTCGTGTCTCCAAACCGATTAATCCGATAATCGATTTATTTGAATGATTGAAATAATCGAATGATCCGATAATCGTCATTCAATTATGCCCTTCCCTACTTTATTGGTTTATTATTTTCACAATGAACCATTGTAATCAACCCAAAATAAAATACCTACCGTGCCACCTCGCAATTGGAGGTCTTACGTTTAAACTGACCGCGGATTTTCTCCAAAACTATTGTACCGATTTTTTCGACGTTAAGCACTAAAATACCAGGGCGTTCAAAAATGATATTAACACTTCGACGTTGATATCAGCCGATTAGTTTTAAAATGGCGGCTGATTATACATTTTTTAATTCAATAACTCAGTTTCTTTTGAAAATGGGGAAAATTTGTATAGGCTTTCTAATCAGGACACAGTGACTTATTAGAAAATAAAATAAAAATAAACTTGACATTAGACCCTTATATAATAACCCGTCCATAACTATTTTTGAAGTAGAGGAAAATAATTATATAGTTTTAGGATCAGAACACCTTGATAAAAAAACGACTGAAATTTTGCCTATATATAAGCCCATAACACGAAACCAAAAAAGTCAATAATAATATGGAAGATAGAGCAGAATCTATATGTCTCCAACTCGGTTATTAAAGGTATTAAAGATAGTTTTTAAAAAAATTAATTCACAGCGGTGAAAAAGTAAAAAAATAATTTATCAATTAATAATTTTAATGTCTGTAAACAGCTATATAAATTTTTATTCGCTAGTATGATTATTCGTCCAAAATAAACAATTGAGACATTGAGTTCCAAAAGGTACTATGTCCATTCTAGGAAATTTTACAGCAAGCGCTAAAATCTCTCATTACTATTTTTATATTATTATTAAACTACTTTTTTTTATGTTTCTATTTTGAATATTAACCAACTTATTTGATTTTTTTGCATTAGAATCTAGAATTTTTTTTAAAAACTATATTAATAATAACATATAAAACTTATGAAATGAAATGTTCTCATATTATTTGAAAAGAAACGAAATGAGTAATTAGTACCTTTAGAAAAAAAAAAGATTTGTAATTCGCATTTTTAAAGGACTTGAGTGTTCATTGGATAAAATCAAATAAAATATTTTGATAAAACTAAACCATTAGAATACAAATATGACAAAATATCAATTTCGTAAAAAATGTCCTTTAGTACTTTTTGGAAATCAACGTCTCAATTGTGTGATAATTAGCAACGTTTTTTAAATATAAAATTAAGAATGTCTTTTCTATAATCAGATGAAATTTAAGAGACACTCCTGAAATATAAAATTTAAATGTAATATCTTAGTACATGAACATGTATGATTATAGAATTATCACCAGTCAGTACTCTTCTCTTATTACACGCTGGAATACCCGTCGATCAAATACGAACCACGAGGTGACCAAACGCTATCGAAGCTCTTTTCACAATCTACATCTTATCGACTTTAATGGTCGTCTATCTAAATCGTCTATTGATCCCATGAACTAGCTACAAGTATTTTCCTTTAAATCAAACGTTGTTAAGGTGAAACAGAAGAGCTAAAAGGAACTAAAAACAACTGACTTTTTTTAAAACAAGATATAATATAATATATGACAGATTGCTTCATCAATAAAGTTTATTTTAATAAAGCGTGGATTTCTAATTTTCCCAATGCTAATTCAATGTCTTTCCACGCTATAGCCTCATTAAAGGTATCTTTTAATTCCTCTTTGAATTCAATACATATTTAAAAGTGTTGAATGAAAAATATTCAATTCACAAATAAAAGTGCGAAATAATGGGATACATTTAGAATAATTTATTATTTTACAACTTAGTAATTACTATTTATTCTTATATAACAAAGACTTCATGAGGACAATTATATACTTTTTTTTAGTATCCTTCGGTATAAAGTTACATCTTTCTTAGTATAGGTAATATTAAAAAAAAAGAAAGAAATTGGGACTTTTTCAAAGTAGGAACTGTGGAGTTACAGACGCCTTTGGTTCCATTCAACCTTAAGTAAGTGGCTGACATTAATTACACAAGATTAATCACCAGCGACCTCGATCCCAGCCATGGGCCACAGTAATGACCACACTGCAACATCAAGAATATCCTTAGGTCGAACTCAGGCGTTTTTAGACCCTATCAAAGAAATTTCAGTCTATTATTATTTTTTCATATAATGAAAGAAGAATAGTTGCTAATAACTAAATGTACTAAAAACATTTCCTTTTAAAACATACGGTACCTTTGTAAATAGAATTGATGTAGGGAAGACATTACGTGTTCTACGGCTCGTTAATATTCATTGCTACTGATTCTGAGGGCTCATATACTATATATAAGTGATGTTTTCCACCTACAATATTTCAAAATTAGCATATAAAATTGTTACAAGTAGATCTCGAGCAACAATTTAATGCATGTTTTTTTTTTTATTTAACAGTTTATTTCAATCACTGCACCTATTTTCACTTTCCATCAGCCTCATAATCTTCAGCTAACTTTCAGGCTTCCTCTAAAGTACCTTTAATTTTTAATATTTCGAAAAATTAGGCCCATCAGCTTGTTAGCATTGATAAATAAGAGCTAAATATGCAAGTTGAACAAATTTCATAACCAACTAAGGAAAAAAGAGCAAAAATATTTTTTAATGCAAATCTTGTGCTTTTGAAAATAAGAACAGTAATATAACATGTATGGATAACGTTGAAATATATAAATATAACTTGAACTTTTAGAAAATATTATTTAATACCCAAGCTTGTAAAAGTTAATAAAGAGGGAGGAAAATTCGATAAAATTTACTCATTGTTTTAGATAATATGAGATTTTTTAATAAAACACATGTTTCTATAGAAATTTAATTTAATTAATTCTTTATTAGTTTCAATCATTTTACTTTCACTTACTATATATAGTAAGGGAATGTATTGCGATCGTGAAAATTTTGAATTCCTGTTTTCAACGGAAATACACGTTTTAGGGTCACCTGAGTCCAAATAACCAAGTCCCGCAAAAAGGTCTGTGTGTGTGTGTGTGTGGTAACTCCGGGCGGAAAACGGTAAGCCTATGAAACTGAAATTTCATATTTGAGACAAATATACGCCCGAGACGTATAAACATGCATTTTGCACCTTTTTTTGATTTTTTCGAAAACGGTTCCGACGATTTTGATTAAACTCGCTATATCGATGTAAAATTTAATGGGCTTTAATATCATGTAGGTTTTATAAATTTGGTCTGACAGGGCTTAAATGCCGATATTTTAAATTTTCTTCTTCTAAAGTACCTTTAATTTTGTATATTTTATAAAAATAACCATATTATATAGTTATCGTTGATAAATAACAGCTAAATATGGAAGTTGAGCAAATTTGAAAAGCAACTAAAGGAGAAAACTGAAAAAATATATTTTTAATGCAATTTTTCGTTTTTGAACATAAGGACAGTAATATACATGTGTGATATACCATTGGAAAGCTAAAGATTTTAGAAAAAAATATTATCTAATACACAAGAGCTTGTAAAAGTTAATAAAGAGTGATAAAAAGCTTATAAAACTAAATGATTGTTTTAGATAATAATATCATAGATTTTTAAATAAAACACATGTTTCTATAGAAATACTATTTAACTAATTCTTTAAAGGTTTCACTCATTTTTATCTCTTACTGTTTTTGAAAAATTCTTTAATCGATTCTTAAAACGGAGGGAAGTGAAAGTCGTTTGTTGCCCGCACCAGATTTTTAGCTCTAAATATAATTGAAAATTTTTAATACGATTTTAAAAACGGAGGTGAGGAAATCGAGTGTTGCCTGCACTAGATTTTCATAAAATGATTCATGTCGATTCACTAGAAAGGTTATCTGAATGACTTGATATAAAACGCAATAATAATCTTCATTGATCTGAAAATAATATTATAGTTATTATATGAAATTCTAATAAATGTTACTCCAGTTGTATAATACATTCCTCAAATGGGAAAGTTGCGCCATCGTGTACTTAGCATTGTTTGTTAGCAAAGAAAACTGGAACATGAACCGAGACCTTTTTCTTTCAACAATCTTCTTATTATCGCAGTACGTCTTGCTGTAACATCCACTCCACAGAAGAGATAATTGTAAAGTTCTGTTGTTTTAATGCTCGCTTCTCCAAAGTTCTCATCCAGCACAATGGAGTTTAATTAGAAGTGAACATTTCAAAATAAATGTTTGTCTTAGGAAATTGAGGGCTCCTGTTTATGAATGAAATAGATCATTATAAAATGTTTTAATAAAATTTAACTCGATTCGTGTTTAGACTTTAATATGAAATTTATATACAGCACTGTAGACGTTTATTTTAAATTACATCAGACCGTGGAAAATTTTTATAAAAAAAAAAAATTTATAATAATTCCACTAAAATATATATATACTTATTGAAGTATTTTTTGTTTTGAATTGGTATCATTGGTTTATTATTTTTTTAAATGAAACTTTGTCATCGAATAAGAAAAAAATAATCTCCCCATAAAATTTGAGGTCTTACGTTTCAGGACGAGTAGAATTAAAATAATAAATATTTAAAAAATCGGTTTGTCTGACAAATTTATGAATAAGAAAAATATAGGTTTTTGAACTTAAAAATGGTGATTAGCCATTTTCCGTTAGTAGAAATTTACAACGTTGATGATTCGTCTGTCTTAAGCTCGTTGATTGATTTATTTCTGAACATAGAGTCTAATATAAATAAGTTTGTAACTTTAGTTATTGTATACCTTTATTTATTGTTAATTTTCTTTTATGTAATTTGACTTTCCTTTTGTTTATACTGTATATATTGTAAGAATGTGATCTTATAGCAATATTATTATTGTCCATTGAGATAAATTGTAAGATAGCTGAATAAATAAATAATACTTTATAAATAATAATACATACTTAGCTATATAAATTGTAATACCTAATATTAACCAACGCGAAATAATTTGCAGGTTTTTTTGTAATGAAATGTAAATCGTTAATCTTAATTTTCTCTATATTTTTGTTTCAATATATTCAATTATTTGTATTTCTTTCAGGAAGTAATATTACATTGCATATATATATATATATATATATATATATATATATATATATATATATATATATATATATATATAATATATTTATATATATATATATATAAATCCATATGTAATATGATTTGTTATTTATAAAATGTTGTATATAATAAGAAAACATTTATATTGCCAGAAGTTGTAAGTTGAAAGTTGTTGCACATTTATATTATTTTAGAGGATTAGCTGTCCCAGAAAGAAAATTCTTTTTCATTTCACTCCATTAAGGATTTTTTTTTTTTCCTTGGCCGCGTGGTGTATTCTGCTGGGATAATACACCACGTTTCTCAATAAAAGTTTATAGGGTTGTGTCCTCACCCCCTACGCCTATTTTTGTGAGTTGACATAAATTGGCTGACGGGTCTCACATACCCGTGGGAGAAGATAGAAGTGATTCACCATTAAATAAAATAAAATTAAATCCCACCGAACTGGGATTCGAACTCACAACCTTTAGCGTGAGAGACTAGCCACTCAGCCACGGGCTTCCCATTAGGATTGAAGGCTAAGTGTTTATAATTAGTGTAATTTAGTTCTCTATAATAATCTATTGCTACTTCTTTTTCTAAATTTTCACATTTTTTCCACAAGTTTTTATTAGCATGCCTTGGATTGTCTCGGAATAAGTATAAATTCAGAATAAATAGTATTTTCCTAAATTAAAGAAGGGTTTGAGGAACACGAATCAACTCTCTAAAGTAAACTTATAGAAACTTCTTTCTCGAGGCGAGTTTCTGGTTAACGAATTTTAAATTTCTTCAAATGTTTGAAAGGGAAATCTCTAGAAAATTGCTTTGAAAATTCTTGGGAAAGTGACGAAATTCTCGACTGCCCTAAGGAAGGTGCAGGTGGGAGAATTTAAATGAGGGTCTTTTAGTGCTAACGAGGCAATGGGGCCCGCCAACTGGAAAGCTCTATTTAGAGTCCTTACTCCTTCCCTAAAACTTGACCTTACTTATAATGATCTTATTATTTTTCCAATTTTATGAGAAAAATAATGATATTCTTAATATGTTTACGCTATATTTATATTTATGTGTGTATTTATATATATATATATATATATATATATATATATATATATATATATATATATATATATATATACACACACATACATATAAACAGACATAAACAAAAACAAATAACTCATCTTGGAATGATAGGAATAGCTCTAAATTCAGTGAATTTTGGCCCTTACGAGGTATCAATCCTTCCAAGACAAACTCCACTTCCACATTAACTTACTAGTTCAATTCTTCTTCCTCTTCCATTCCTGACAATCCTCTGAAGCATCTAAAAAGAAGATGCCTCTAGACCTTCTAGTTTAGTTTACCTAGTGGAGAGCAGCCAATGTGCATATTCTCTTCATGTCTTTTCATGTAGATTATATGTATATATTATCAGCTATAATTTACTTGATGTATAAACGAATACAGTTGTAAATTTCAACGAAAAAAAATGAGTAAACTATAGAAGTATCGATATGATATAAAAAATATTCCCTACATCTTATCATCGATTCTCAGCATCCTCCCTTATGCCTGCAATTTCCTTCAGTAAAAATTCCCCATTCATACTAAGAAGAAAAAAAATCCCGTATTTCTTACCTTTATAACCCTGCCCTCAAAACGGAAACATATTAACGCTCCTTTCTTGCTCGTTCCATCACCTTTGGAATTCCCTTCCGTCCAAAAATCGTCATGCTCTCTTCGCTTCTTCATTTAAATATCTTAAAAGCATTATTTATATAATCACACGGTATGCGTACTGTCAGTCGCCCTGGTGACAGAACTGCCACAACAAACTTAAAATAAATTAACAAAAATACTGTGACTGTTTTCCACAGTCATTTTTTTAAACTTCTCTATCTTGCCTATTGAACACTAGACAAGTTAAAAGAATGTAAATGAATCGCCATTCCATTTCATTATTTCACTTATATAAGTTACATATTATTCCTTAATTTTCAATTCAGGTTAAACAGCTATGTGTGCGAGTTGATCAGATATCTATTCACGGTGTCTCCCTAATAAATGCCCGTGTACATATGGGATGAATGCTTTATTCTATATGTAATACTCATTGCCCCAGAAGGTGGCAGATTGTATTATCTCTTAATAAAATAAATTAATAAAAAATAAATAAATTAATAAATGCCAATCATATTGTTGGAGCAGTGACTAGACCTCGATTGGAACAAGGAAAGTTAATTGACCCATAATCTGATTATCAACGGTTAGATAGGAAAATCAAATTTTAACTTTTTTGGTGTTATCCATGGTTTTCATAAGAAAAAACTCAAATACATATTGATGTGCACGCACAGAAAAATAAGTGGCATCAAATGATAGGAGAGAAAATTTCTCAGGAAAATAATTCGAACCCTTATGCTTATCGAAATGCAAGTTTATCAGGTTACATTAGGCCTTGGCATATCCAATTTTAAGATCTTTTAAACATGTTTGTGTATACAGTCCCTGAATGAATTCTCTAAATTTTTTATTCCATTAATTATTTAGTATGCTTCAAGAAAATATGCAAACAAAGCTCAAGAGAATACTAAGGGAAAAAGGAAATTTATTTCTCTCTAGAAGTCCTGGGCAGAGGGATGTTGTATTTCGGAATAATTAAAAAACACAGTTGACTAATTTATCCCTTTATGTGATTTTTTTATCCATAACTCGTTTATTATTGAAGATCGAGAAAAAATTAATAGTATTCTAGAATCAGGAGTTTTTATTTACATACTTAAAAAGAAAATAAGGAAAGGAATGTTAAGAAATCTAGTGTAAATGCTTCTTTTGGTTAATTATGTTTGATATTGAAACTTTTAATCGACCAAAAAAAAAATTGTTTTTTAAATTATACATATATATATATATATATTTATAAAATATTACGTTTCAAGAAAACCTGAATAACGAATAAAAGGAATTCATCTGTTCGTCTTAGGAATGGTCCTGTATTTCTCTATATAAATTGCTATCCGATAGATCAGTGGTTTAAAAATGTGGTTCACGAGATGTCATTGAAAAAGTATTTTTACATAATATATTTGTGAAGCCTTGACTTTTAATAGGGACCAGACATACTCCATGTAGACTAATTAAATATTATAAATGATATAATTGCTAGTGGTCACTGACAAATGACTGCTACTGCACAGTCACAACTACGAAAATGGATATTTTATAAAATTTTGAGAATAAAGAGGCAATATAGTAGAAATACTTTTATAAATTAATGAAGAATACTTGAATAATTTATGAGTATTAGAATTAATAACAATTTTGTATTATTTTTAAATTAGAGTTATACAATGTTCCGCGGAGTTAACTCTTTCTGGCATACTGAGCTTCGGTAGGATTGACATGAAATATACGTGATAAATTGTAGTCCTCTAAAAATCTATATATATATATATATATATATAATATTTACAATTTAGATTTTGGGGATCCTTGCTATCAAAATGATTGGTTGAAGGAGTCAGCCATAACTTTTCTTTGGGAACAGACTACAATAGAGAATTAAATTCCCATATATTGTATGAATGTAGTATGTATGTTATCTTTCACCAATACTATTGTTGTCCAAATTGGGACAGATTGTAATTTTACTAAATAAGAATTGTTGTTGAACGAGAAAAAAAAATGTCTAGCAGTCATGGGGACTGCATTATTAACAATAAGATTATCATGGTTTAATTTCGTATGTTTAAATATTTTCATGCAAAGTAATGTTTTGATAATATTTACAAATATCAAGATTTTAGTGTCAAGAGAATTAAGCTATTCATCATATTAACTTTATATACAGCAAGAAGTAACTTCTTAGCCAAAGTTTATTTACCATGGCTTTACGCATTTTATTTGCAACAGATTTTAATTAAATTAAGTACAGATATTATAAATATCGATATTTTTGTGCCGATATTACATCGGAATCAATAACTTCAACGAAAATCGATATCGGTATCCTATCTCTAGTGGACAAGCATACACAGACAGCAGCGCATGCGCCAGTCTAGAGCATGTTGTTAACGTCACCATTGTTACAAAATCAAAGCTTTTACCTGGACCAAAAAATAACATAACGCGCCTAAAAAAGAAAAAAAATGAACTATTAAAATATGTTAAGAAATATTAGACCATTTCAGCCATGAAATGGCAGTAGCGATTAGCCATTTTCTTTAGATTGATTTATCGCTATTTATATCAGTTAATTGCATGTAAACAGCTATATATACTGTTATACCCTAATATAGTTGTTTTGAAATGATTAAACATTCTGTAATAATATTCATTGTTTTTATTATAACATATTATTACATGTTTGAAACATTATAATTATCCATAATACCTTATAAGCGATATATAATAAGCTACTTGATTAATTTACTTGTTCAGTAACATTTTGTCTTCAATGTATTATAATGAATATTGATATTTTTAGCTAATAATCGCTTCATTGTTCCTCCTACTTTACAAATCCTTCAAGATTGAATAATTTTACAGACATAAGGGATTATCCAGGCCCTCGAACAACGATAAGACCACTCGGCACTATCGCGTCTTGTTTGGATCACGTCCCGGTCCTCAGAGTAAATTATGACAACAGCCTCTTCATGGTCCTTTATAGGGTTCGTGGTCCTCCTTGAGCACCGGCTAAATCATCCCCGGCTGGATAACCAGACGTGACCGTCAGGTCACACGTGACTGCTTTCTGGGTTTGGTGTCTTAGCCCAGGTCGTACAATGACTCTTTGGGTATTAGGATTAGACGTATAGAGACCATTCCTTCTCGTAAAGTACGGGAAAGGAGTACTTACGGAAGGTATTTAGAAGATGTGAAGTTGGCTTTTCGTAATCCAAGAATGTACTTCGTATTCATGAATATTTTTTCTTCCTTGTATTTCCTTTACTCCCTTGTATATACCGCGACATCTGTTCAGAAGAATACAAATTTTTTTTTTTTTTTTTTATAATTTATAACGAATTATGTTTTTAGTACAAAAACATTTTTTTTTTAAATATTGAATAAAATACATTTTATTTCTAATCTCTTTTATTGTACAACGAACAAGAAACAAACCACTGAAAGAAACAAACAACAAATGTAACGATTTCAAGAAACAAATGTAACTATTTCAAAAATACAGTGCAACAGTTCAGGCAGGCCATTCAGAACTTACACATAATTTTCAACCCCTCACGACATCCGAGTGTTCCAAACCTTAGACCTGTGGCAGCACATCTAATGAAATACTATTAAAATACTTAATTACTTATAATGCATTTCATAACGGCCAATGACATCCTTGTGGGTTTAGGAGGCGCTTAAAAAATAAATCAATTTCAGTATAGAAATATAATTTCTACTAATCTTTGTCACTTAATAAAGCTAAAGCTACTTCCTTATTTAACACTCAAAAATCAAAACCTAACCATCTTAAAAAATAATAATAAGTCCATAATTCGAAAATTATAAATTTTTAGGGAAAACATTAGGTTAAATTTAAAATATTATTAGGTTTAATAAAAACGTTTGTGGTTACCTGTGTTGCAGTAGCTCGGCCCTATATATAACAGCTTTCTATGCCCAAAGTCACAGATTCGAACCCGAAAGATGGCCCTAGGATTATTTTAAGGGAGTTAAAAATCTATAACCATGGATGGCCATTCATCAGAGGGGACATAAAATGGAGGCCCGGAGCCTTTGCCATGCCAAGTTTTCGTTGAAGACCAATATCGTAATTTAATTTGGTTAGAAAAATATTAATATCCCCACAGTAGCAACGTCTGCTGAGTCACAGTAGCAACAATATAGCGTTCAAACATACAAACATGAAAAAAAAAAAACATATAAAAACACACACTGCATAACCTGATAAATAAATAAACGTATAGGAACTTAGAATTTTAAACATTTTTCATTTTTACTTGAGTAACCTAGACTTATTCCTAATTGATACAAATATAACTCCCTAATTTCCACAATTGTATATGTATGTACCAGTAATTTCCATTTCGATAATTTATTTATTTTGAACTCCTTATACCAGTAAGGATCAATGACAGTTTAATTGACAGTGAAAATTTAATTTTTATCAATTGGAAATTTTATTATTATTAATCGCAAATGCGACAGAGAGTCTGAAACACCAGCCCATGTGCTGGGAAATTGCCCCAACTCCCTACTCATCACGCGTCGGCACCACAAGGTTAAGAACGAATTAACAAAACTCCTCAGGGAAAAAGATTTCACCTGTTTTGACAAGGTATACTGCATTGATACGACATCGTTGCATTCCCGAAGAACGGAACTACTGCAATGATCCTGGACCCTACCGTTCAATATGAGACTAATGACCTCGATCAAGCAGGTGTAGTGGAAAGGGAGAAGAGAGCCATCTACGAGAAATGCATCCCTTTCCTAAAAGAAAAGTTCCGCGAGACATTTGGCGAGAGACAGTTCTCCGTTAGAGGTCTATGGTTTGGATCTCGCGGAGCGATCCCTGGAAGCACAAGGAGATTTTTGGAAGATCTGGTTGTCGATTTAGGAGATATAGCGGTGTCAGCAGAAAATGTGATTTTGGACTCCATGGGGATTATCCACCATCACCTGTATGGCAATTAAATGTTGAATGTGATTATAATTGATTATGTATTGTGCGCACCAAAGGTCGAAATTTATAATATAGTGGTAGAGAGAAATAAAATAAAATAATGTAAATGGCTTAAAGGGAAAAAAAAAATTAAATATTATAAATTTGTATTAGAATAGGAAAAAAAATTGAAAATGGATGTAAAGTATGCCCAAGGGATTGATAAGTATGCTGTGTTATGTAAGCAACCAGATTTATATGGGCAGCATTGCCAAATAAATAAAGCATTTCTCTCTCTACTGAAAAATATGTAAGAAAGAAGACGAAGGAAAGCTAAGGATTTCAGGAAAAAAAATATCTATTTTATACAGAAAAAAAAATCTTTACAGGTGATTGAGAGAAATAAGATATGGATTAAAAACAAAGTGATCATTGTAGACACTTATATAATAGAATATTTAATAAAACACGTTTCTAATGAAACTCAATATTATTCTTTGACCTTCTTCATCTCTAACTTTATTTAAAAGTTCTTATATGATTTTAAAAACGAATATAAGTGAAAATTGTCTGTAGCGCGCTAATGGTTTTTATAATTTATATTAATTCTTGAGAAACTAAAAAAGTAGGGAAGCTAAATGACAAATATCTTTATTTGTGTATGTTTGTATATATATATATATATATATATATATATATAATATATATATATATATATATATATATATATACATATACACATATATATACTTTTTTTTTATTGTTAATATGTATAAACTCGAGCTATAAAGGAATTGAGAGCAGTAATACATCAACATTTTCTAGACCAATAGGTGGGTTTAGGGAAAAAAAAACTGGCACGAGACCAATATGATTTATAAAACTTTTAGTCATGGTGAGATATATGTGTTCCGAAGTAAAATATTTCATGGCTTTAGATGTGAATATATACATTCCTGAAAACGTAACCATTGAAGCAACTTTAAAAAAACGACTAATTTTATGCAATTTTTGATTTTCAGAGGTTCTTCATATCCTTCATGTTTCATAATATGTATCTAAATTACTGTTTATTAACAATTCACCGATGCATTTCAAATATATATACACAAGAAGAGAAGTATTTTTAAATTATCCTTAAAACATTTTGAACTCTATATGTTATTAAAACAAAGATATACTTGTTCTTGATATAGTGTTGAAAATATTACTTTTTCGCTGTTTCCCTGTTGATTATTGACCGCTCTATCTTTGTAGGTAATCTTTATTTTCCGTTGAATAAAAAACAAACAAACGAAATTTCAATCTAAATAGACTGAGAAGTAAAAATGCGAAATCCCTCGGGATGTTTTATTTTTAATGAGAGAGTTAGTGCTTCAGGGGTTAGATCATTTCTCTTTTCAAGATATTCATCTCTCAATACAGTACAGTTCTGCTATATTTATTTTTTTGAAATATGGAAGATATTTTTTATTCACTCTGCAAAAAATATATTTATAAAAATAGTTTTTCGTCAGCACAGAATAAATGATACGACATTTTTAATGCGATTTATTTATTATCGATCATTCAGATAAATTTTGTTTTTACATAGTAAATATCAGGAAACATTTTAATCATATTCCTTTATGACTATTTTAAATATATAATATATATATATATATATATATATATATATATATATATATATATATATATATAACTATAGTATTGTTATCCTTTGTTTTTTGTTGTATTTTAGCCATCTACAAACCAATAGATCTTATTAAAACCCCAAATATTTCTTATAAGAAAAATAATAATGGAGGCAAACCTTTTACATGAGTAATTTAGATATAAAACTAACTGAAATATGCAGACAAGAGACTATTTATATGATTTTAATTTTAATACTATATAATTGATAAATTTACAAATAGTAACTTATAAAAAGAATAACCCTTAAATAAATTTCTTGAATATTAAACATTTGACCGCATGATTGTTATGAAGTACGAGATGGATCAGTTTGGTGATCAAAGCTTTTACAAAATAGAGAAAAAACTATTTATTTAATAACGTTTCGGTCTACATCGGCCTCAGGGCTTACAGGCTGAAGTTGGGAAGCGACTGAAAGTCTGAAAGTCAGTCGATTCTTAACAGTTAGGTAACGACTGGCCTTCAGATTGTAAGCCACGATGAAGAAGAGCAATATAGGTCGAAACGTTGGTTAAATAATTCGTTGGTTTTTTTAACTATTTTGTATTAATTTTTATCACTAAGCGAATTTTTTTTTCAATCTTCAATGTGAAAAAATACTTTTTTAAATCATTAGATATAGTATTCATAAACTTGTAGAAAAAAAAATTCTTGTTTATAAATATAAAATAACAAATATCAAACTGCTTCAAACAATGTCTTATATACATTTAAAATAAATTCCATATTTTTTTTTTACTAAACCAATAACTAGTCCAACAAATTAGTTTTACTTTCAATTACCTTTAAATGAAATATATAGGAAGGGAAGGTATTGCTATCGTGAACATTTTTTAATTCCAGTTTTCGACGAAAGTACAAATTTCATGGTCTCCTGAGTCTAAATGATCAAGTCCCACAAAAAGGTGTGTCTGTGTGTGTGTTTATATTGTATGGTCGTACGAAACTGAAATTTCATATTAAAACAACTTTGAATAGATTTATTGCTATATACAACTTCATAATGATATAAATCTAGTAAATGAGATAAAAGATACAAATGTCATGGATTCAAATATGGGGATACTACTCTTAAAAAAACAACTAAAGTCCAAAGATCCAGGTTAATCATGCTTTTTGCACCTCTTTAAGATTTTTTCAAATACGGCTATAAATGTTTAATAGCATTTAATATAATATCGGTTTCATGCTGATTGAAATAGTCTTACATGGCTTCAATACCAATATTTTAAATTTCCTTCCGCTAAAGTACCTTTAATTTTGTAGATTCAAAACATAATAAAAATATCATCACATAAATATATATTAAACCAAGGAAGAGCTCATTTAATTATTAAGGTTGATTTTGGGCTGAATAATTCTTCCATTAATACTCGATTTTTTATTTCATCAGTTTGACGTTTCGGGATATTCTCCCATCTTCAGAAGTCTACAAAGTATATTAAGCACTTACCATTACATTAAAAATTACTATAATGAAGTGAATGGTTTAAAAAAAATTATAAATTGGATTTCAATTGATAACAAAATTTAAAACTATTAAATAACAAATTTTAAAATCTGAAGGAGGCATTAAAAGCAAAAATATAAAAATGTTCTATAGTACTTCGTTAAATAAATAAATAAATTTTATAAAGTTACCTTGTTATATATTCAGTAATCCCAACATTTTTACTAATCACACATTGAGCTAGGTAAAATAGTAAAATGAAGTCAATATTTAAATAAATCAGATCTGTGCAAGAGTATTGCTCAGATCTTTGTCCTCAACTGGATTAAGGATTAGACCAATTTTTAACTAAAAATATCATCTTGTTTGAATTGATAAACAACGAGTAAATAGATAAGTTAAACGAAGTCGGTATCTAACTGAAGGAGAAAAGAACAAAAACATATTTTGAATGCCGTTTGTTTGTTTTTGAACATAAGAACATTAATATGGATGTATGACATACAATAGGAAAGTTAAAGCTTCAAGACAAAAATATTTTCTTATACACGAAATTGTTAAGGTTGACAGAGAGTATTAAAAACCGATAAAACTATCTGATTTTTGTAGATAATGATATAAAAAAATCATTTAATAAAACATTAGTTTCTATTTAAAAATAAATTGATTAATTCTTAAACCTTTTACTTTCACTTACTATATATAGTAAGGGAAAGTATTGAGATCGTGAAAATTTCCGAATTCCAGTTTTTAACGTTTTAGCCTTTTTTGGTCCCCTGAGTCCAAATAACCAAGTCCCGCAAAAAGGTCTGTCTGTGTGTGGGTGTCTGTCGGTTCCAACGTTTTTGATTAAACTCGCTATTTCAATGTAAAATATCATAGGCTTTGACGTCATGTACGTTTCATTCTGATTAAAATAGTCTGACAGGGCTTAAATGCCGATATTTAATTTTTTTTTCTCTAAAGTACGTTTCATTTTGAAGATTCTATCAAAACAACTATATTATCTCATTAGATTGAAAAATAACAGCTAAATATGTAAGTTGTGCGAATTTGAAAAACAACTAAAGGAGAAAACTGAAAAAACATTTTTTTAATGCATTATTTTGTTTTTAAACATAATAACGGTAATATACATGTATGATACACCGTTTGAAAGCTAAAGATTTTAGAAAAATTTTTTTTTTTTATTTATTCAGAAATAATACAATCTGCCACAATCTTGGGCAATAAGTATTAGTGATATTAGAATTCATTCATTCCTTATGTACAAAAAATAAAGAAATAAAAATAAATGAATAGAAAATAAATATAAATAAATAAAATATAAAGAAGAATAAATAACCGTAAATAAAGATAAAAAGAAAATAAAAGAAATAAATAATAATAATCTTGGTCACATTCATACATATATATACAATATTTACATACTGCCCTTGGGAACTCCGAATTAAACCCCCACGCCCACAAGTGGGCGTCGGGGCCCAAAGCTAGGAGTTCCCAGCGCCTCTCAGTCAGTCGCGTCACCGGTCTAATAAGCCAGTGGAGACTGAGAGAGGGCGCTAGAGCCACAGACTCTCAGGCGTGAGTGGAGAAGCTGGCCATTGCCAACACTCAGCATTGCTTAGTTATAAGAGATCTCTAGGCCACTGCCGTTTCAACCTACGAGGAGGGTTATAGGGATGACTGGAGCTAGATAGGGATTGGGATAAAGGATTAGGAAGGTGAGTTAGCCTCTGGTGGAAGTTTAGGAATTTAGATGGGATTAGATCGAGGACAAATGGGATATTCAGATCATTGTGTAAGGTCTTGTTTGTAACATAATAGGGAGCATTGACTATTGTTCTAAGGACTTTGGATTGAAAGGATTGGATACGCCTGATGTTCGAAAATTTAGTTGTCCCCCACAGTTCGAGTCCGTAGGTCCATATCGGTTTTAGAATCGTCTTGTAAATGAGTAGTTTATTAGCAACAGAAAGTTTTGATGTTCTGTTTAGTAGTCTATATAGTTGGCCGTATCGTCTGTTGAGTTCTTGTCGTTTAAGTCGAGTGTGTGGGTTCCACGTTAGTCTTTTGTCTAGTAAGAATCCCAGATACCGGACTGTGTCAGAGCAGGGAAGGGGTATGGAGTTAAAATTGACTTGTGGACAGGATCTGCGGCGAAGGGTAAAGGTGATGTGCTTACATTTGGATTCATTAATTTTGATACGCCAATTAGCGCACCAAAATTCAATCAAGGATAGATGTCTTTGTAGATAGGAAGAAGCAATTTCGGGATCTGATTGGGTTGATAAAATGGCAGTATCGTCAGCAAAAGTTGCTAAGAAGGTATCAGGATCTGTAGGTATGTCAGCTGTAAATAGGAGATAGAGGACAGGACCTAGGACACTGCCTTGAGGTACACCAGCCTCGATCAGGTAACTATTGGAAAATTCTGAACCAGAGCGGACTCTGAAGGAACGGTTTGAAAGGTAGGATTGTAGGATTAGATATAAGGATTGGGGTAAATGGGTTTTTAGTTTGAAAAGCAAGCCATCATGCCAGACCCGGTCGAATGCCTGAGCAACGTCCAGAAAGGCACCAGTGCAATATTGCTTGTTTTCAAGTGCAAAGGATATATGGTCAACCACTCGTAGGCCTTGTTGTACAGTGGAGTGCTGTGAGCGGAATCCGAACTGGTGGAAAGGAATTTCAATTAACTGTAGGATACGCTTGAGAAGGATTTTTTCAAAGATTTTTGAAAGGATCGGAAGGAGACTAATAGGCCTATAGGATGAGGTGTTGTTGGGAGGTTTACCAGGTTTGGGAAAAAGGAGAATGATGGAGTGTTTCCACACCAAAGGAAAGTGGGTTGTACGGAGGATACTATTATAGAGGTAGGTAAGGAATATAATTGCTTTTTGGGGCAGTTGACGAAGGATCTTAGAATTGAGGAGGTCGTAGCCAGGAGCTTTTCGAGGTTTTAGTTTCTTTATAAGGAATTTGACCTCAGAGGGGTTAATAGCTTTAGGGGGCGGAGAGAGAGGAATTGGAGAGGAGAGGAATTCCTTTACGTTAGCTGTATGGGCAGGATTGAGCTCGGGGTGTGGGATAAAAACTTTAGAAAGGTATTTGGCAAATTCTTCCGCTCTAGTCTCATCCGACGAAGCCCAGGATCCATCTTCACGTCGGATGGGATGGGAGATGAATTGGTATTTAAGAACTTTTTTGGTTACTTTCCAGAGGGAATTGTCGCAGATAGATAGTGAAGAAAGATAGGAATTGTAGGATTGGGATCGAAAGGTATCTAATTTTTTTTTAGCTAATTTGGTGTAATAATTGTAGGATTTACGATCGTCTGGATGCCTGGTTCTTTGCCAGAGGGTTCTAGAGCGTCGTTTGGTATGGATTAGATCTAGGAGGTTTTGGGGTAAAGGATTCTTCTGGTAGTATTTTGGGGAAGGAGAAGGTGAAGATGCATTCCAGGCTGCTTGTTGGATGAGGGTAGTAAAGGAATCAACTGCATCATCAAGATCTTGTGGAGATTTGAGGGATACTCTGAGGTCTATTCCATCCGTTATTATTTCGCGGAAGAGGTTCCAATTAACTGGGCCTCTTAGGAATGATGGTGGAGGGAGTTTGGGAATAGGAGATAATGAGAGAGTTAGGGTAAGAGGGCTATGATCGGAGGAAAGGTCATCGAGCCGGGAAACGGAATGATTTAAAGGTCCTAGCCCTTTGTGGATAAAATAATCGAGGAGGTCGGGGTTACGGTGAGGATCAGTAGGCCAATAGGTAGGGGAATCGGGGGAGAGGATATTACAGTGAGTGGAATAGAGTGCAGACAGCAATGTTCGCCCGCGAGAATTTGTAGTTCTGGCTCCCCATTGCTGGTGTTTGGCATTTAAGTCCGCACCTATGAGGAAATGATGCCCTAAGGAATTAAGGAATAAATTAAATTGGATTTCGGAAATAGGTATTTTTGGAGGAGAGTATGCTGCAACTACTGTTATAGGAAAATGACGGGTTTGCATAATTACAGCAGTGGTTTGGAGGAAGTTATGGACTGGTAAGGGTAATAAATTATGGGAGAGGGAGCGATGGATGATGACAGCAGTGCCGGCATGAGCTGTTCCATCGGGATGGTCAGTTCGGTATATTTGGTAGTCTGGGATGTTGAATGATCGTTTGTTAGTTAGTCGTGTTTCAGTGATAAGAGCTACGTCAATACGTTTGTCGTGTAGTAATAAAGTTAGTTCATTAATATGATTTCGAACACCATTCGCATTCCAGAGGAGAATGGAAATGGAGTTGGGTGGAATCATTTAGGGCTTTTTCAAGGCAGGAATTAAATTTGATACTAGGTTTGTTAGGACTGATATCAGAGGCATAACTATTGATTTTATTTCTGAGATGAATGATGTCATTAAACTGGTGAGGTCTGTGACATTTGATGGAGGAGGGATAGGAGAAATTTGATGCTGGGGAAATTTTTGAGAATTAAAATTTTGAGGTGGTTGAGATTCAGGTTCGGGATGTTTGAATGTATGTTGAACCGGCGTGGCCTCACACTGAGTAGACTGGTCACCACCACCAAGTTGTTGGGCGAACGAAACTGTCGGGTCGACGAATTTTGATGGGTTTCTCCTCGGTCTAGTCTCCTCTTGACGCTGGGGCTTCAGAAATCTTGACTTGAGATTCTTGTAAATCTCGCAGCCTTTGTAATTCGCCGGATGTCCCTTGTGGCACAGAGCGCAAACTGCTGGGATTATACGAGATTTGTTGCACTGCTCAGACTTGTGCTGTTCACCACATTTAACACAGCGCGGTATGTGGTGGCAATACGTTTTCGTGTGGCCGTATGCTTGACAATTGTGGCATTGTATAATGTCTCTTTTTACATATGGCTTTTCAATCTTTACTCTCGTGTAATAGAGTTTTTCCAGTTCATAAATTTTTTCTACTCCTGGAGACGGTTCTAAGTCCACAAAAAATAGAGGTAAAGGAATTTTACTCCTGTCACCTGATTCTTCTATATTATCTTTCATCACATTAGTTATCTGACGCACTTTGAACCCAAGAGACGTCAGTTCTTCCTTTATTTCCTCAGCTGGTGTAGAGGGGTGTAAATTTCTTATTACCACCCTTAATGCCCTCTCCTCTCTTAGCTGATACGTGTGAAAATCAGCTTTTGTTTCAGTAAGATATTTTACTATTTTGCGGTACACATCAGCTGAATCGGGTGATATTTTTGTGTCATTGATACGCGTTAGACATGTGTAGCTTTTGCTATCAATGATTTTATTTAATTGGGTGCATAGGAGTTGAAAATTTCTTATATTTTTAACAAATATGGGAGGAGGGCGAGGATCTCTCGGTGTAGATTCTGATTCCATGACCTCTTTCTCGATATGGAGTACTTGGTAGGGGTTAGGAGTAAAAAAGGGAGATTCCTCAGTCATCCCTTGCGTTGAAGTCCCGGGTTGTGGTTCCTGTTCGTTAGAAGCAGCTGATGAGGGGGGCGTAGGGCGTTTGTTATTACGTCTTTGCCTTTGCTTGACCGGGGAAGCAGAAGAGCCAGCTGACCTGGAGCGTTTAATGCTTGCCTTGCCCGCCATGACTTGGTGGTAGTATCTCATTGATACATAAAAATTAAAAAAATAAATAAAAAATAAAACAAAAAAAATACGTCCGCGCGAACTTGACCTTGTCGTCCGGAGCGCGACGTGGCCCCTCCAGGGGTCAGTGGAAGACTGGCAAGCTGAGGAAGCTGAGTGGGGATCGCAATATGGCGAAAAAGATAAGGCTTCTCAGCTCTACTTCATATGACAACTAAGTAATCGTAAATATTACTACTTACAGTCAGTAGGATTAGTCCATTGTTGACAACGAATGTTGTTGCACAATCACTAATTGTTTATATGTAATAAAAACAATTATTACACACTAAAAAACTGTTCATAAGGAAGAGACGATATAACGACGTATGTTAATGAACTAGCGCAAGCGCAGAACTTTTAGAAAAATTATCTTCTACAAAAGCTTTTAAAAGTTAATAGAGAGTGGTGAAGAAGCCGATAAAACTAACCGATAATTTAGATAATAATATAATAGATTTTTTAATAAAACACATGTTTCTATAGAAATTCCATTTAATTGATTTTTTAATGGTTTCACTCATTTTTATTTCTTACTCTATTTGAAAATTCTTTTATCGATTTTAAAAATGGAGGTAAGTGAAAGTCGTGTGTTGCCCGCACCAGATTATTTTACAATACTTTCAATAAAAAATATATTTCATCTCGAAATGAATTTGAAAATTTTTAAATTGATTTTAGCAAAGTAAGAGAAGGTCGTATGTTGCGCGGAATAGATTTTTTTATACATACATTGTATAGTCGGTTACATACATTACATTAAATAGCTGTTTTCCATAATTACATCATTATAAATGATTAAATTGTTATTTATAATATAAAATCCATGATCAAGATTACAAAAATTACAACAAAGATTTATAGTAACAAATAATTAATAAATCCATCGAAATGTTTCTCTTCGAAGCGTTGGTTTTCGCCAGAAACTGGGACGGTAAACACTTGCCGGAACTGTTTGTGTAGAATAGTTTTCGTAAGTTTTATTAACAATAAGGTACTTAAAAATAAGTTAATAATACCCTTTTCTTACGCGAAATTTATTTTAGTATTTATTTACGTCATATTCATGCACTAAAAGTAAAACGATAACAGCACCAAAATATTGAAATTGGCATTCTATAGTTAATAAAGGCATTACTGTTACAGAGAAAGAAAACAATTTGTTTTATAACTTTAAAAATACAGTGAAATCGCAATGAATGGATATATATCTTTGTTGAAATTTGAATTTTGTTTTATCATTATAAACATATTTTAACAAAATTGTTAGAAATTTACTTACGTCTTGAATTAATATATTGTCTTACATAGAGTTATGTTGATATTACAATCTTCAAAAGAACAAACATGTTACAGTATAAGGTAAGGATTTGCCCGACTGCCGTCCGTGAATTGGGTTCAGGTACGTGATTTATGGCTTTATAACTAATATTATTAGTTCTATTGATACTTATTGTTAATACGAGTTTATTAAATTTTCTTATCATGATTCAGATTTTGGACATTTTTTTATATTTCTATGGTAATCATTTATTTTGTATTTCATTTGAAGAGCTTTTTTTTTTATTTTTCACAATGTATTATTTCGGGTTGGGGAGCCCGTGGCTGAGTGGTTAGCGCTAGCCTGCCACGCTGAAGTTGTGAGTTCGAATCCCAGTCCCAGGAGGACTTTCTTCAAGCATACAAATAAATGGGGATTCACTCACAATCTCCCCTGGGTATGTGGGACCCGTCAGCTAATTGATAGCTACCCACAAAAATAGGAGTAGGGAGTGATGACCCTACCCTATAAAATGTCATCGAGTATCGCAGTGTGGAATATAAACCAATACCGCGTGGCCAAGGGCCTCCAAGGCCTGTCGCGACAACAGAAAAAAAAAAAAAATTATTTCCGGTCAATGGATTGCGAACGTATGTTTCATTTTTCTAAATTGTGCAGTAAGTGAAGTTTGATCTAGTATATTGGGTTTTTTTTCGTTATTGAAGCTGTATTTGTGTATTTATACTCTTATCAGCACAACTGAAGCTCAATACACATAGAATGTTCATATATATTTGTATGTGTGTATCTATAAATAAATATTTATAAACGCAAAGCTCCATGTCGCTAATTTGATTGGGAACTATAAGTACTTCATTAATTGAAAAATATAAAATAAATTATACGTCTTTTGTATTTTATGTTAAATGTATGTACATACATATATATTCACGCAGGCTTTATCTAAAAAAAGAATAGAACTGTCTCTGAGATATATTGAGCTAGACAAGCGTGAAATAGTATTCCTAGATCCATGTATAATATTTCTATGCATAGGAAATATCATGGATAGAATATAAGGGATTTAGTAATAGATGAAGTGACGCATATAGGTTAGAGAAATGTCTGAAGGAACAATAGATGATGCCAGTTATATCATGACAAGGACGAAAACATGGAATCTATTGACCGTAGCGGTCCCCTGTAATCCAGGCTAGGCTCTTCCTTCCACGTATCTTATCATGGCCTTTATTTTATAGAAGATCCTGCACGATTATATATAATATTTTTTAATTTTTGAATGGAACACGAAATTTATATTAAAAATATATATTAATATTATAAACTTTTTTTTTTTTTTACCCCTACATCGACTTTGAAGGGTACACGGGGTTTCTCGGGCCAGGGTTTGAGGTCGGGGGATAAATGCTGAAATAAAATCCCCTTAGATCCAAGACTCGAACTAGCAATTATTGGGTTATTACAACTTGCATTAACCAACTCAGTCACCCCGCCCTCCAATATTGTAACCTATTATAGTTTCTGTAATTAGGTGTTATATCTGTTTAGAACAGTTCTTTTAAAATATTTTATAATGAAGAATTGATTGGTAGTAATCAGACCAGGGAGCAATGGACTATTATTATACAAGCGATAGAGCGTGAGAATCATACATATAACAGTTGTAGTAATTCAGTCAAAATTGATCAATCGCTGTAAGTCAACTACTTATAATTGACAAACGACAAGACATTTTTTTCTTAAAATAATGAGGATAAAATATCCTGTAGTTTTTATTTATGTGGGATAAATTAGCACTAGTCATACAATCGCACGATATTTTTACCGTCCGTCAGCACTACTGGACTGCTCAAAGCGCCACGAAAAAAAAAAAAAAAAAAAAAAAAAAAAAAAAAAAAAAAATATATATATATATATATATATATATATATATAAATTGATGAACATGCCATGACTACTTTTCACAGCTCTGTTTAGCCCTACCTTAATTTTGAAGGCTATACGGAGATTTCTGGTAGAATCCTTTTAAATAGTTACATTAGTCCTTTTCGTGCGTAATATGCGTAACGAAACAGCATAAACACCATTTATCGTTAGTGACATTTTCTCCAAATATTTCTATTATCGTATTCTCTTGGTATTAATATTATTTATTTTCATTGGCTATCCAACAAGTTACTATCATTGTAAAACTAGCTGTAAACTAACCTAAAAAGAGATATCTGACAAGAAGCATTAGCCCGAGCTATTTACGACTACGAAGGAGGAGGTCTACGACGAGGCAAGGTCGCCAGTCGGTGTGAATTATTGATGGGTCTCCTTCTACCCTCCCGGCCGGCGCTCTTATCAACTCGCCCTCATCGCTATGCAACGCCGGAGTGCCTACGATCTTTTATCTCTCAACCCTCTCAACTTGAAAATGAAGTTTCTGCCCAAAGTTTCCAGATCCTAACTGGTCCTAACGAAATAAGTTCTTAAAATTAATACGTAAACTGAGAGGCTTCGAACTTGGGCGCTTGATGCTATACTCTAAGTGGGCTTTAGGAATATGTTATATCTATTCGAAACACATGAAAAATATTCCGAGTAAATCCTCAGTAAAATGGTATAGTGATCTGTTTTATAGATGGACGAACAAATAACTAAATATCTCTATAACTACCGTTATGAAATGAAATTTACTCATCAATATATTAATGAAATTGTTAATAACTAATATTAATATTTCCTCTATTCCAATACCGCCCTCTACCTCTGAAGGGACTTTTGGCTTGGACACCTGTGCAATTATCTGAACCCATACTTTTTAACATCTTACCTACAGGAAGTACTTGAGCATTATGGTACTAAGTGACCCCATATGTCCCTTCATCTGATCTCAGCCGCCTTCCCTCCATCCCCTCTACTATTCCTTCATATAATAACTCCCCAAATCCTCGAGCCAGGCACTCCGGTCAAGATGTTTCTAATGTAAAGTATATTATATTATTAAGAAATATATGTTTCTATTTTCATTATGAATAAAGATACAACAGCTTATATAAATTTGTTATTCGTTAACTATATAATCTATATATTACAGGTGGAATAATCATGAGTCAGCCTTTTTCTAAATATTTGAATTTTGCCGACGTTTCGGCTCATGCTTGTGAGACATCATCAGGGCTACAGTCGACTACACATCCTCAATATAATATATATATATATATATATATATATATATATATATATATATATATATATATATTTCCGGTTGGGTTTTACAGACCTTGGAGATCTTTCACCGCCGCAATTAGCCTATTCCATCTCTGTCTTTCTTGAGCCATGGTCCTCCAGTTCACAGCATGGAACTCCGTGGAGTCCTTCTCGATTATGTCACACTATCTCATTCTCGGTGTTCCTCTTGGCCTAGTTCCGACCAGCATCGCATTCATAGTTTTGAAGAGAGTAAAGTGGCCACATGTCCTGCCTATCGTAACCTCTTTGCCTTAATGCCATGGGAGATCGACCGCTTCGTTTCTTCTATCAGTTCTGCCTTTGCCTTACGTCTCCACAGCTCTAGGTCCTGATCCCATTTAGTTTCCGCAATAGCTCGTAGGACTTTTCTTTCGAACCTTTCAATTCTTCTCTCTAGGGTACTTGTTAATGCCCATGTTTCACAGCCATACATCAGTACAGGTTTGCTGATGGTGTTATATACCCTCATTTTGAGATGTTTGGAGATCTTAGATTCCAGAATAGAAGATATAGAGAAAAATGCTCTACTTGCATTATTTATTCTTAAGTCGATATCGCTCATTTGTTCGTTGATGGAGGTTACTGTCGATCAAAGGTATTTAAAGGAGTCTACTTTTGGGAATACCATATTTCTGACACCTATGCTGTCCATATATATATTTAAACGTATATGTATATATATATATCCACGAACATTTTACATAAATTCTTATGGATTTACGTTGAGTTTTGCGAACGTAGAGCTTTAAGAATGGTTTATAATAGCAATGGGTTGATACCCAATTTAAAAGTACAGAGCACTGGCCCTCAAGAATACCGCAGCGGCTGAACAAGATCTGCTGGGATCTTCTGGTATTTTTCCTCAGATGTAAAGCAATAAATTAATCAAAACGATTGAGAAAGCCGAACCAGCAATACTGTCAATTTATATTCTAGAGTTATGGAATTGCTCTGACTCACAAATCATAGTAATTGATAATAACAAAAATTTTAAAATTTAAGACTTCATTTGTCTATTAAAATATTTAAACCTAAGGCTACCTACGAAGCCATAATAGAGTTACTTAGGACTTACCGACAAAGGAACCGACACCTGTACTTAGGGCACAATAAGCAATACCTGTATTACAAATAACACTTTTTTTGATATAACGCCCGCTGACATAACCTTGGCCTGAAGTACACAAAAATACCTTATTTTATCACAAATAAATTGTTTAAACATATTTGACAATTTTTTTTTCTTTACACATATGTGATTCTTTAAACGTTTCGTAATCATTTTTGTCTTTTTGCCTTCGAAACCTGGGTGTACTGAAAAACAGTACCAAATACCTAACACCTTTTCCAGGTATCTGACGGGACTTAACTAGCATGCTGTAAAACCAATGCTGGGACTCAATTCGGAAACTTTTTGCCAAACGGGACCTAATCGGATTTACCCGCCGCCTGATCACGCCCCCTATAATCTCTCCCTATATTTACACCGGATCCTCAGAACTAATCACTCATGTCGTTACATTGCTTGTGTCAAACTCTTAGGAGACCTGGTATGTACACTTTAGTCACCCAAATTTCTCACCTCAGTATATCATATTCAGAAGATGTATTATCTCATAATAAGGTAATATCTAAATATCTTCACAGTGTGTGATTCATTAACTAAGGAAAATGGCTAATAACCAAGTTCAGAGCCCTATATTTTCTCTATTTCTAAACCGATTACAATGGTTCTTTTTTAGTGTTGCAGGGAATTCCATTTTCTAAAAAAAAAAATAAATAAAAAAAAGACGACAATAAATTAGGTAGGTAAATGTTAATTTATATAAATTCGGACAGCGGACATGTGGAATTTTTAATATCGTTATACGTTGTCTACGTATCTTGAAACGTAACACCTCAAATTTTAAAGGAGGTTATTATTTTGTTATTGTCAGTTTACTAATGTTTGATATTGTAAACAATAATCTAAAAATCTGACTCTTTATAATTTCTTAAGTTATCTATACTCCCTATAAATGTTTTTTTGTTTGTTTAGTTATATAGCATCACTTTATGCTGCTGTGGCTAATCGGACGATGCTACCCTGGGAGTCCTGAACTTTGCCTATCCAGGTTTAATTAGGATTAGGATCTTTACATGTACCTGACATTGCAGATGCTCCGGACCATCTTTTAACGTCCCCTTCGAAGCACGGCATAACTAAGGATTTTTTACTCCCATAAAAAAAATCCTAGTGCAACCTACGAGTTCCAACACGTGAACTTGGACATATAAGGCTTTTATAACTTGGACATATAAAGCTATATAAAGCCACTATATAAAGCCACTTCGCAACAGGTGGCCCCTAAATGATTCTTTTTTCCAGATCAAATTATAGTTGTTGATCAATTTCCTTGATCGTATTATCAGTTCCTGGCAATAATTATCGAAAGGGTTTAGTTCAACTCTATCCTACCTAAGATCCAGACCATCCATTCAATTTGGCAACTGTTATTTACCTTCTAGGTTCTAATCAAGCTTCTTCCCTGAGTTTCCTCCTTTCTACGTGTGCTGAATTTAAACGGAACAAATAAAATTCCGGCTCGAATACTAAATCCTACGCGGATCAATCATGCTAAGAAGGTAGACAGATATTTTTTTTTTGTTTTATTAATACATATGTGAAAATTTTCTCGGTTCATAATATGATAGATAGATAAAAAAGTTGTATTTATAAATTTACAATATACAAGAATTTGTTAAACTATATTTATAATGATTTCGATCGTCCTTAAAATCAACAATACAATTTTTGATAGTCACTATTTGAACGTATATTAGAAGGTTTGTGATAATAGTAGGAAAAATATAGAAAAAAACTACTAAAAAAAAAAAAATGAGAGAGAGAGAAATAATAATAAATAATGATAATAATAATGAAAATAAATTTTTTAAATATGAGAAAAAATGATGGATGAAAAATAGAAAACGAATAACTACAATAGAATTAATAAAAAGTAATTATTATTATTATACAGTATTTCTATGAATAAAGCCAATTGAGATAGTAAGAGTAAAATCGAAAAGAAAAGATGAGTTATATATTGACACATACATATATGCGCGTTATATTTATCAAGTTAGATTTGTTAATTATCTGTTAAAATGGTGTAATACTCCTTATGAACTTAACAATAATTTTTTTGTCCTTTTGTGTATGTAGCACTCGAAACGACCATTTTTTCGAACACGGTCCCCAGGAGCTAAATATTTTTTTCTTTCTAAGAAAGGCTTCAGATAATTTTCAGATTTTTCGGTACACACTAAAACCAATGCCATATTTTGTTTTTCTGTACTTAACACTTCTACAGTAAGACTAGTTTACTCAGAATAACTGATAATTGCACATTACTGTTATTACACACACGGTGTGCAATCGGCCTCGAATGGGTTAAGAGAGTCATTGTTGTTGTTACCCATTTATTTTATAAGTGGGTTCGGAGAGCTTGTATTTTTTTAAAATACATATCTATTTTGGATAAAACGAGATCTTGTATAGAGGAGAGTTTCAAATCTGCTATAATTATGGATATTTTTGTGTATCGGGGGTATTTATTTATTATTCGCATGCAAAGATTGCAAAGAAAAAACAAAAGCAATTGTAATAGGATCCCATCACCTCCTGAAAACTGTTCCACATATCCCATTCCTGTACCTAAATAGTAATCCTATAAAGTTCCACCCGACTGTCAGGAATCTGGGAGTAACCTTCGACCTATGATTGTTTAAAAATCATATTTCTGAAATCTCTCGTTGTACCTTAGAGCGACTGTATTTCCTCCGTCACCTATTCCCGCATGAAACCCGAAAACTCCTCGTTACCTCTCTAATATGTCCCCACTTCGACTATTGCTGTACGTTATACGGTGGTGTTACTGGTGATCTCGAGGTAAGAATAAAACCCTTAATTAATTGCCCTGTTCGATTTATCTTCGGGGTTCCTAGATACACCTCCGTATCTCATTTTTATGTCGAGTTAAAGTGGCTTTACCCTTCCAATCGTCGCAAGTATTTCCTCGCATCATTCCTAGGCCAAGTTATCCAATCCCGCCGCCCATCATACATTTTTGACCTCCTAAAATTCAAATCCTCTGCCCATCCTCGTTGTACACGCTCCAGGCCTTCAGATTTATACAGTACGGTCCACCGAACTGCACATTTTGACAGATCTTTTCTCATTCGATCCTAAATCCTATGCAATCCGTCACTCCAACTCTCTTTTTACCTTCAAATCCCGCATATTTAATCACTTAATGAATATCCGGGATCGATAGAATTGAAAATAAGCTTTTTTATATTCTTTATTTGTTGCGGTTGTTGTTAACTTCACATTTAAATATGTCTAGTTTATATGAGTAATTCTTAACATTTTTATATTTATTTATACTTTAAGACTCCAAAGCATACTTTATATTTTCTGTATGTTTTATTCTAAAGGGACATGTCCTAGGATAATAAAGAATTTAAAAAAAAAAAAAAAAAAAAAGATTTTGGATTCGTTCGAGTTTTTTTATAGTTAGTGAGGCAGGTGGAACTCCACACGGGTGAAGCATGAGTTGAAACCGTATAAATACTGTGATATTTAATAACGAAAGGATTATGATTTACTAAGTTTTTTTTCACCAGAAAGGAATCAAGTGTTGATCCTCGAGCTCTAAAGCTTTAAAATATTGCTGAGTTATGTTTCCTAAACCTCTTTTAATAAAGTTTAATAGAGACGGATCCTTTTGTCTGGTGGAGACTATAGGGCGGCTAGGAGTGGAGATTTAATTAAGTTAATGTAAAGAGCCTGGTAGGGTCACCTGCCACACCCCCACTCCTTCACCTCTCTAATTAGCTAAAAGCGAATAGAAAAATCATATCAATTTTTATCGTTAAGGCCATCTACCCTCCATCGCTGTATGATTAATGGTATCATCTCTCCGCCTTAATACAGTATGCGCTTATAAAAAGAGCGAAAAATAAGGCCCACGGAGGAAAAATGAATAAATAAAAAAAAATGTATCAACATAAATTCATCAAGCATTTTTTTTTTAAATATAACATTATTGAAATATCAGTTGTGTTTTCAAGACTTTTCTAACCGATTTTGGTACAAACAAGAAGATCCTCAAATGTTTCAAACCAATTGTGATTACTTTATCGTAGGTAAAACTAGACATTAAACAATTATACTTTGCAAATATTAGAGGCCAAGCTCCCCAAGAGTATCATAAATAATGTCGGATAGTTCGCGTACAAGAAAAACAAAATATTTAATATCTCTGGAATATTTTTATTGATTTTTTTTGTATAATATTTTTATTGATTTTGTTTTGTATAATATTTTTATCGATTTTGTTTTGTATTTATGTATATTGTATTATTATTATATAACTTTATTGTTTTGTATATATCGAGTGAATGTAGTACTTTATCACTATTAAAAATGTCCTAAATTGGACTGATTGTAATTTTACTTAATATAGAACTGCTTCTCTCTCAAATATCTCTGCTTCTAGTGAAGGTAGAACAACTATTATAGTGTAAAATTACCCTATTTAAAAGTGAAATAAACTAAAAAGATATATTATCTTGTCAAAACGGCACTTTTAGCAAGGTTAAGAAAATCGTGTTCCTCACACAAAAAAAAAAAAAAAAAAAAATCGTGATCTTAGGGTTTTTTTTTTCAAGAAATCTTATTCAAATGACTGTTCTGAAGTTATTATTTATATTTTTAGGGTTATTACCAAGCATAAAACTTAAATAATTTAATAACTTATTTCTTTAATTATTTCGTTTTGAGTTCTGCGCATGCGCATGTGTATAGCGGTCATCTTTCAAGTCGGCTCTTGGATTTCTTGCTTTTTCAGTTGGATATCACTTCAGAACAGTCTTGAAAACATCACCAGGCTTCAGGATAACAACAACAGTTAATATTGGAGCAAACAACGGTAAGTTGGGTTACAATTTACACTGTAAAGTGAATGCTGAGTCACCCCTTCATATCAGCTGATTGCCAATAGCTTGGCAAGGCTGGTCTTGCTTAAGTTTTTTATAGTTATTTTTTTTTTCCCCCACATCTGGTTATTATTTAATTATTTTCCTTACATGAAATGCGAAATTATCATCAAGTAATGTCCTCCAAAGCTTCAACTAAAAGATCTAGATCTAGTGGTTCAATCACGTCTCCTACAAAACAAAGACCTCGCCGTGATACTAATAAAAGATTAAATCTACAAGCAACCCCTTCGGGTACTAATTCAGAATCTGAACCACAACCTGGCACATCGTCACAAGGGATGACTGACGAATCGCCGTTTTTCACCCCGAATCCTTTTCAGATTTTGCGTAATGAAAAAGAAAATATGGAATCTACTCCTATACCCAGTGAACCACGGCCTCCTCCCATATTTGTCAAGAATATTAGAAATTTCCAGTTGTTGTGTGCGCAATTGAACAAAATTACCGAATCTACCAGCTACTACTGTATGAGTAGAATCAATGATACCAAAATATCTCCTACTACTGCCGAGACATATAGAAAAATAGTGAAATATTTAACTGAAACCAAAGCAGATTTCCATACCTATCAGCTACGCCAAGAGAGAGCTTTAAGGGTTGTAATCAGAAACTTACACCCCTCGACACCAGTTGAAGCAATTAAAGAAGAACTAACGGAGATGGGCTATAAAGTGCGGCAAGTCACTAATGTCCTAAAGGATAAAATTCCTCTACCTCTCTTTTTTGTGGATTTGGAACCAGCAGAAGGAGTTGAAAAAATCTATGACCTCAATAGATTATACTATACCAGCGTAAGAGTTGAAAAACCTTAAATAAAGAAGGAGATAGTTCAGTGCCATAACTGTCAAGCATATGGTCATACTAAAAGTTATTGTCATCACATACCTCGATGCGTGAAATGCGGTGAACAGCACAAGTCTGTGGAGTGTACAAAACCAAAATCAACACCAGCTGTATGTGCTCATTGCCTCAAGGACCACCCAGCCAACTATAAAGGATGCCAAATCTATAAGGAATTGAGGACCAGGTTTCAAAAACCTCAAGTACTGGATGAAACAGCAAGACAAGTAAGAAACAGAAGAGAACCCTCAAAACTTATTGATGCCAATGTATCATTTGCCCACCTACTTGGAGGTGGGAATCAAAGTACTGAAGCCGTGGCCCTGCCGGAACTACAGAATGTACCTCAATCCATTCCACATATACCTCTTCCTCAAAATGTAACCAACCCTAAAAATCATAATCAACCACAAATCTCTCATATCCCTCCTCCTTCAAATGCCACAGACCTTACCAGTTTGATGACATCCTTTATCTCCGAAATTAAATCCCTTGTTATGCCCCTAATATCACTCCTTACGAATCTCGTAACAAATCTCATTCCTGCCTTAAAAAAACCATAAATGACTACACCTAATTCCTTATCCATTCTCCTTTGGAATGCGAATGGTGTTAGAACTCACACTGACGAACTTACAGCCGTACTGCAAGACAAAAACATTGATGTTGCACTCATTACTGAAACTAGACTAACCACTAAACAGTACTTTAAAATACCAGGATACACGACATACCGGACAGACCATCCAGACGGCAAAGCCCATGCCGGTACTGCTGTCATAGTCCGCCGATCCCTCACCCATCACTTACACCCACTTCCCGCCCACGATTACCTACAAGCAACTTCCATTGTTATCAAAACATTTTCCTTTCCGCTTATCATCGCATCAGCATACTGCCCTCCTAAATATCCCATTTCCTCTGCCCAATTTGAATCCTTTCTCAACTACTTGGGTAATCACTTCATTTTGGGTGCAGACTTAAATGCCAAGAATCAACAGTGGGGTTCTAGAACCACCAATTCTCGTGGGCGGACATTGCAGTCTGCACTCAACTCCCGACGCTTTCATCTCCTACCTCCCGATTCTCCTACCTACTGGCCAACAGATCCTAACCGTAATCCTGACATCCTTGACTTCTTCATCCACAGCGGATTAGGCTCTCTTAATTTTTCCATAGCTCGCCTTGATGAACTATCCTCTGATCATAGTCCATTGATTCTAAATGTATCCATAACACCTATTCCTAAACCTATCCCACCGTCATTCATTAGAGGCCCTGTCAACTGGAACCTCTTCCGCGAAATCCTCACTAATGATATTGACCTCAGAGTGATTCTCAAAACCCCAAATGACCTTGACGACGCCGTATATTCCTTTACAACCGCTATTCAACAAGCTGCCTGGACTGCCTCCTCTCCCAAGTACTCCCAAATAATTCCTTATAAAAGCCATTTACCACAACACCTGACAGACCTCATCAACAGCAAACGCCGAGCCAGAACATTATGGCAACGCACCCGCCACCCAGAGGATCGCCGCTCCTATAACTTTTTTTGTAGAAAATTAAAGCGGGAGTTGGCGATCTTCCGTTCCCAATCCTACAATACCTACCTCTCCTCTCTCTCGACTCGTGACAATTCCCTTTGGAATGTCACGAAGAGAATCCTAAAATCCCACACCATTTCCCATCCTCTCCGGCGCTGTGATAGTTCCTGGGCTGCTTCTGACAAAGATAAGGCCGAGGAATTCGCACAGCACCTTTCCAAAGTTTTTACTCCTCATCCAGAGCTTAATCCTACCCATACGGCGGCAGTTGAAGAGTTCCTTATATCACCAATACCGCTTTCCTTACCACCTAAAGCAGTTAATCCCTCTGAGGTCAGATATCTTCTTAAAAAGCTTCCTCTCCGTAAATCCCCTGGATACGATCTCCTTACTCCTCAAATCTTAAGACAACTTCCACCTAAAGCCATTACATTCCTTACATATCTCTATAACTGTATCCTACGCACTACCTATTTTCCTCTTTTATGGAAACATTCAACTATCATCCTTTTCCTAAAACCAGGCAAACCTTCTAACAACACGTCATCTTACAGACCTATCAGCCTACTTCCGATCCTCTCAAAAATTTTCGAAAAGCTCCTACTAAAACGAATCCTAGCCAAATTTCAAAATTTTCCTTCACATCAGTTCGGATTTCGTCCTCAACATTCCACGGTTCAGCAAGGACTCCGAGTTGTGGACCACATTTCCTCTGCCCTTGAGTGCAAGGAGTATTGTTCGGGTGCCTTTCTGGACATATCTCAAGCTTTCGACCGGGTGTGGCACCCGGGATTGCTCTTTAAGCTCAAAACCCATTTACCCCAATCCTTATACCTAGTCCTCCGATCCTATCTATCAAACCGCTCCTTCCGAGTTCGCTGTGGCTCAGAATTTTCCAAACATTATATTGTTGAGGCTGGTGTTCCTCAAGGCAGCGTCTTGGGACCCGTCCTCTATATCCTCTACACCGCCGATATCCCTACCGATCCCGATACCTTTCTGGCAACATTTGCTGATGATACCGCCATTTTGTCATCCAATTCCGATCCTGAAGCAGCATCGCTTAATTTACAAAATCACCTTTCCCTTGTCGAAGACTGGTGTAACGCTTGGCGTATTAAGGTGAACGAAAACAAGTGCTCACACGTCACATTCACTCTTCGACGCAAATCCTGTCCAACGGTTTATTTCAATTCCCTACCGCTTCCTTCCTCTGACACAGTCCGGTATCTTGGCTTTTTACTAGACAAAAGACTGACGTGGAACCCACACACAAGACTTAAAAGAAAAGAACTTAACCGCAGATTCGGCCAGTTATACAGACTACTAAACAGAAAATCTCATCTTACAGTTGACAACAAATTACTAATATACAAGACAGTACTGAAACCAATATGGACCTACGGACTTGAACTGTGGGGAGCAGCTAAACATTCTAACATCAAACGCATCCAATCCTTCCAATCCAAAGTTCTCCGGACAATAGTTAATGCTCCTTATTACGTTACCAACTCTACCCTACACCACGACCTTAAAATTCCGTTTATTTTAGACCTGGTACCATCCAAATTTTCCAAATTTCATCAGAACCTTATTCATCATCCTAACCCTCTAGCACAATCCCTATCCAGTACCACCCATCCCTACAATCCTCCTCGAAGATTGAAACGGCAGTGGCCGCGAGACGTATTGTAAACGTTTAAATTGGAGTTCTGACACTGGTCAGATCCTCCACTCATGTAATGTATGTTTGTGGCTATTGCGTCCTAGTTCGGCCTCCACTGATTCACACCAGTGACGCGGCTGAGGGCGAGGGTCTAGGATCTTTTGGATTCCGCTTTTTCCTCCACAAGTGGGGGGAAAAGCCCAGTCTGGGGTCCCTCTATAGCACTTGTATATTTTGTATATAGTTATGTTTGTTTGAATGATGTTTGTTTATTTGCAAACTTTTATTTATCTCAATTATAGGTTAATGTTTTGTTTTGTTTTTATATTTATTATTATTTAATTCTATATATATCATTTATTTGTATTTATCTCAGTTATAGGTTGTTATTTGTTTTCTTATTTTGTATATATATTATATTTTATTTATTTGACTTTATCATTGTATATATTGTGTGAATGGGTTCATATATCACTATTACTAATGTTCATATAGAAACAAATTGTAATATATCTCAATAAAAAAAAAAAAAAAAAAAAAAAAAAAAAAAATTATTTCGTTTTAAAACGGGATAAGTTTGACACCAAACTTATTTTTGTAGCATCTAGATATAATCGGGAGTCAGTATTTTATAATGTTTTATTTTGTGGACGTTTCGGCTCAAACTCGTGGGCCATCATTTATTATGCTTGACATGGCTCAGTAATGCCCTGATGATGGCTCACAAGTTTGAACCGGAGCGTCGGAAAAATTAAAATGACTGACGCCCGATTATTTCTGCCTACGATAATTTCTGCAGTCGACCATATATCCTCAATATAGTTCAAACTTATTTAGAACCAGAGATATTAAATAGAATGTGTTTTTCTAGTGCAAACTTTCCTTTTTTTTACGCAACTCCCAGGAATCGTTGGCCCCTAATATTTTGAGACTAATAGTTTAATGAATGGTTTTGACTAAAAAGATTCATCAAAATCACATTTGGGATCTTTTCCTTGAATGATGCGAATTGCTGTCAACAATATACCAATTACTAATTTCAGTAGCCCAACTGCTTTGATAAATATTTTTAACTTCAGACCCTCAAGCTGAATATTGTAGTTTGATCTGGTACCTATTTTCTAAAAAAGGAAGAAGATTAATCGAGAAACTACAAAAAACAAAAAAAAAAACTTAAAGATTTCTTTTTTAATTATTAGTATTAATCAAATTTGGATTCGGTAGGAGTATATTCATACTGAAATACTTCATTTAAGACACAGAAAAATTTGTTGTTTAAAATAAACTGAAACAGAGATGTGGCATATCTTTAGTTTTTCATTTCATTTAATTGGCTCAGAGTATTCCCGACTGATAAGGATCTCTGTGTGAACTCAATTTAAAATTCGGTAAATATTGCAGTAACTAATTTGGCCACCGTATCGCCAATAAACAAAATATATATAATTTGGAATAAATCAAATAATAAAAGGCAACTTTGATTTAATTTGAAAACAGTGAAAAGACTAATTAAAAATTTGACAAAATGAACTTAAAGAATGAGATAATAAGACAATAGTTTTACATTTTATGACAGAGGATAATATTATGTGAAAATATTATTTATTACATAAGGAGGCTTTTTTGTTTTAAAGGCTCTGAAAAAACGAAATTCAGGAAGTATTGCCAAGGTAAAATGTTTAGATCCACTTTATCGAGGTATATTTACAGCAGAATTGAGAAAAAGTATTGCCTAATTTCTGAATTTATGAACTTTTCATTTATTATCTGTACCGTCTAGTCTAAAGAAAAGCAGCTATTGAATTTTTCCTATGATCAATATGATAAAAAATAAAAACAAGTTTCCTGTCATTTTATCATTGGAGTAGAGTTAAACGTGGGTGGTTAAGTGAAGTTCAGGAAAAGGCGAAATTCCAATTGAGAATAATTTATTTTATCTCTTTTTTTATTCAAGATATTAATTTAATTCATCCTCCAGTTATGACCGCATTTTGTAATAGATGCGATGTATGAGGTTTGATAGATGGTACGCGTCTTTAGCATATGTAGTAAAATTAATGCTAGAAACGGTTGAGATATCATCCTCTATAGCTATGTAGAGAATAGGACTTAAGATATCTTGTGTAACGCAGGTAGTTTAGGATAAGTAAACGAATGAACAAGGAGAAATTTCATCATTAATTAAAAAAAAATAAATGAACACATAATATAACGTAATATCAGAGTGGTCATACGAACCCATTTATAATTAGTTTGAAGTGAGATGATGAAAAATAGAATTTATTTACTGTAGTTAATTTATACCACTTAATTTATCATTATTTTCTGTATATATTGTATGAATGTGTTCTAATATCACTATTACTACTGCTTATGAAACAAATTGTAATATATTCAAAAAATATAGAAAAAAAATTATACCAAGGTACAACTGTTCCTTTAAATGTGAATGTATTGATTGTAATTCCTGTTTCCCTGACACCGCTGTTTAATTCTTGTCTTCAGAATGGAATCTGAGTTTCCCTCCCCCGAGTTCTAAATGCAGACTTCTAGGACAGTTTTATTTCCTTTTGCCGAGGATGCCAGAGCCCTTAGACCCTGACAGAGAACTTAATTGCTTTCTTGTGAACATCTGCAATCAGCATACGCCATGGATGTAGTAGACTCTTCCCTTACTTTTGCCATGTCTCAGGAACTCTGGAAACTTTAGGAGGCTCTAGATTTTAATTTATAGCATTTTTATGATTATATTTTATGGATATATTTTTTTTTTTTAGATAGGTAATTATTGTTTTAAACAGGATTGACGACAATTATATATATATTTTTTTTTAATTTCTGTGTATGGTATAGAATGTTTTATGTCATTTTTTTTTTTTTTAAAGATTGAGAGTAACATTAATTTCATATATGTATACGTCAGGATATAAAATGTAAGTGATCTTCCTTATTAGTTTGATAGTTATGAAATGGTATAAAAAATATATTATGTATTAGTACATTATGTAGTGTATAATGTATGCATACATAAAAATCCTTAGAACTGATAAAGCTCATTGGTCAGGTGCAAAACTAAAGAAAACATCAAGTAAATAAGTGGAAATGACTTCATTGGCTAATGGCAAAGCATCATTAATCAAAACTCAAATATCATCTCCTTGGCGAATATTGATTAAAAAAAAAACATTTTTTCCTTCCTCCAATACATTTTAATTACAATACATTCTTTATTACGATGATTAGACTAAATACGCCTTCCTGAAGAGTCCTGTAATTCCTTATTATTTATTTATTTTTTTAATTATAAGAAATATTTTATCTCTATACATTTTAAATAGGTAATGTGATTAATTAGTACAAAAATGTGGCCTCATATTACTATTACAATTGTTCACTTTGAAACAAATTGTAATATATTGCAAAGGTTTGGACCTACTGCTTTTCTAAGGCAGCGGGTTCCTTAAAAAACTAGTTTAATTAATATATTGTATATAGTTATGATATTGTATATAGTTATGATTGTTTGTATGATGTATATTTATTTGCCAACTTTTTATTTATCTTATTATAGGTTGTTGTTTGCTTTTTTATTTATTGTTATTTTATTGTATATATATGAATTTATTTATTTTCTATTTTATGTAATTTGACTAATTATTATTCTCTGTATATATTGTATGAATGTGGTCTCATATCAATATTACTATTGTTCATTTTGTAACAAATTGTAATATATCTAAAAAAAAAAAAAAAAAAAAAAAAAAAAAAAAAAAAAAAAAAAAAAAAAAAAAAAAAAAAAAAAAAAAAAAACCTTAATTAATATATTTAATCGATATATAGACGATATTTAATGAAACCATTGGATTTCCTTTCCAAAGGTATCGTGTTTACCGATCCAAGTAGGTGGCATGCAGGAGAATATTAAGGTAAACATGTTTTAATAAATGACATTTTTATTTAAGAACAACTAACACACGTACAATATATACAATATGTCTGAGAATACTAAAGAACATTACAGTTAAATTTGCCATACAATATTACAACCAAAGAAAATACCTTTAAAACACTTAGTCGGCTGGCGAAGGTGGAAGGCTTAGGCGTCTTGGACCTCCTCTTCTTGTAGATGAAACTTCAACTCTCGTGGCTGGAATTAGACTGCCTTTAAATCTCCTTTCTCATCCTCGCCACCTCGGGTGGGGCTGATATGGGATGTCCATGCGACAGCCCAAGCCCACGGACAATTAAGGGGGTCTGGGAAATGCCTTTGGACTTTTGCCGAAGAAGCTATTAATTTTTATTTAATTAATATAATAATTATCCAATATTTACTCTCCTCGGTATCCTTAATACATTACCATATCCCAATAAAAATCTTTTAAAAAATTAGTTCGAAAAAGGCAATAAGTTCTTAATGTTTTTTACAGATGATTTTAATAAAATCTTCATACTCTCTAAAGTATTTTTAATCTCTTATACAAAACCCTTATTTACGGACGGTGCTTCCTCCTAAGGCATCGATCATGTCCATACACTCTGAAAATTCTATTAATACGTTTGTACAGCTCATTTAATGACGAAAATGATTTTTTCTCTTCCATTTTGAGCCAGCAAAATACCACTAAAGGATAAGGAATCTCAGCTAAAACTGATACAAGCATCTTTAATAAGCCTTTTTTTAGAATATGTAAACATCATTGACCAAGTACACACGATTTTATAAATGCAGGGAGGATTAAATTGAAATATTGAAAAACTATTCGACTATTGGAGGTATTAAAAAAAATGTATTAATTAAGACATAATCGTAGAAGCCTAATGACTTAATTCAGATGGAGTTGTTATGCAAATAGATACAGTTTAACTTATAATTGTAAAGCCAAGTCCCCCGTATAATTTAAGCCCTGTCGCAAGTCCCCCTTTTCATATCGCCCAATCATCTAGCAGAGATAAACTCTTTCCGAGAGACAATCTTCCGTTTCATTAGAAGAGCTTTAGATTAGAAACGATTCCAGATTTTCCTTCAAGTTTTGTTTTTACATTTTTCGTCAATATCTGACTCGCATTTAATCAAGGTTTTATCTGACGAAACTTTACTCGATTGTTAACAATTTTAATTGAGCCAAGCATTAAACTTTAATTGGGTAATTAACATGCTTAAATTACAATTTAATTAATTAAATAGGCCCATTAACTCTTTGTATAAGAAATAATTTGACTTTCTAAACTTCACTCATTTAGGATTTTGAACTACTAAATAAATAACCGTTATTTTGTTCTTTCTCTCAGTGATTTCCTTCATGATTTGTATTCTTATCCTAACAACAATTACAACTGTGTATTTTGTTTTGCGTAAAATTACAATGCATGGCTTAGGTTAAGGATTTACTTCTTGGCTCATCTTTACGGATAAAAAAGGGGGGATCAATATAAAATAAATATGAAATATTTATAATTATTAGAATAAATAAATACCAAAATTTAAAATAAAAATTAAAATTTTTCACATCTGTCGTGTGATTAATTACTTTCATCAGCATTTTATTTTAATTCTCTATTAAATATATATTATATTTTAAAATTTAGTAGTGATCTTGCCTTCTCTCTATATATAAAATTATGTCGCGGTTCATGGATTCCGCTAACTCCATACGACTGATTTTGAATATCATTCTTATCATTTAGGGCATCCTTTCGTGAAGATTATTGAAAAAAATTACATGACATATAACTTTTTCTTTAAAAGGGAAAATTATAATTTCTTTAATTAAGACATCAAAAAATTATGCCTGAATATGAGTTCTAATATAGACGTATAATGTACCGCTGGAAAGCGCGAGATTTTAGAATATTTAATACGCAATAAAAGAACAGATGTAAATCAATAAAGAGTTGTTATAAGAAAATACACTAATGAACACGTGCTATTTGTAATTATAATCTGTGAGGTTATGGTGATTTAGTGTTCCCAGCTTACAATGTCGGACAAGTTATATTCTTCAAAAAGTAAGCAAGATTTAGAAAGCAATATGACGTATCGAATTATACGTAGGTTTTTAAAACAAATTGAAAGTTATCATAAATCCGTAATATAACATTGTTTTACATTATTTCTACTTTTAAGTTATTTCATGAAAATGGGTGATAATAAAACTCCTTGACTACGCGATGGATTTTTATATGGTTTTATTTATCATATATGGCATAGACACAAGATTTATAAGTAAAATACTTTGCAATATAATTTTTCTTTAGACGAAAAAAATTAATTTTATGTAATCAAGGCATAGACATATCTTTTGATCTGATGAGCTCAAATAGATAACACTAAATCGGTTAAATAGACCTTTCTTAAACATATATAACATCACATTCAAATTGCTTGCGCACTTGCAAAGCAAGAACGGGTAACTATTGGGTTGTTTCACATTAAATGTTCGTTTTTATAGTTTCTGAAATACATAAAGGATTTTGTAGATCTCTGTTGTTTTCTTCCGAATGTTTACATATTTAAAGTAAACAGTTACTAATCCTCTAGCTTTGTATTATAAACATTAGCTTCCCAATTAATTACTACTTTTCAGTATACCTCCAAATATGAACATGGAAATCACGCGATTTTCGAGTAATATTTTTGTACGAGTTTAAACTCGGCCATTCAGCACCTGAGGCCGCTAGAAATGTTTGCAAGGCGTTTGGGGAAGGGAGTGTTAATGAATGGACCATTCTCCGTTAGTTTGCTAAGTTTTTAGCTGGGGATACCGACTTTGCCCCGAGGAAGACCTCCGTCTGTAATAGACAACGATGTCCGCAAACATACAGTAGAAGGAAACCCCTACCAAACAATTAAAGGACTCTCAGCACAACTAAATGCAAGTGCATCTACCGTTTGCAGACATTTAAAGTGTATTGGAAAAGTAAAAAAGCTCGATATATGGGTACCTCATGGATCCCACTGAGCGGCAGCAACACCCCATGTTTCAAACATACAGTGCAAACATTGAAAGAACTGGGCTACGAAGTTCTTCCGCACCCACTATATTCTCCCGACTTGTCTCCAACAGATTACCACCTGTTCAGGAATTTAGACAACTTCGTCAAAGGAAAACTTTTTGAAAATGACGATCAAGTGAAAAGTGCGTTTTCAGATTTTGTTTCACTTTAAAGCTCAGAGTTTTTCAGTTCGGGGATAAAAAAAATGGTGTCACGCTGGGAAAAATGTGAAGAAAAGAAGGTAAATACTTCGAATAAAATTATCTTATTTTTATATCATATTTTTAATAAAAATCCTTTACCTTGAAAACGGACATTTCATGTGACACAACCCAATAGTAGTATTTATTAACCGTTTTTTTGTTCTTTTTATTTTTTTAATTTACATCACTTAAAAGTCTTGACATTGTTAAAATTCATATTAAAACTAGAATGATGTACTTTATCACTATTATAAATGTTTTAAATTGTACTGATTGTAATATTACTCAATAAAGTATTGTTTCTGAAAAAAAAAGTATCATAGTGATGTTTTATTCCTTGTCATATATTAATTTACTTTTCTCCAGTGCTAAAAATATATCAGCAATGCGAAGATTAAAATGAGTTCGAAGTTTAGTTGTTGATATTTTGTTTATTTTTTTTTAACTTAAAACAATTAATTTTTATTGATAAATATTACGGGCATTGAAACGTAAGCGGCCAATTCTTGAATAGATGAAACCATTAATTGTATAAGGAAGTACTGTCAGTTTATTATCAGTTTCCCTTAGACTGATCCGTAATACAAATACATAGTGACGCAGTTAAGGCTTCGATAAGGCGCCTTTGAACGGCCTGATCTTAAATTGAATGACGTCATGATAATCAAATGAGGCATAGTTAGGTATTCAAGGCGATGACGTAGCGAATCTAAGGAACCTCAGCAACACAGTATTCTGTATCTCAACAAAGATATCTCACCAGAAATCTTTTTGATCACCGTTTCAAAGGTTTAAATCATTATTTTTTTAACATTTAGTTATTGGTTCTTTATTTCAATAATGAACCTTTGTAATGGACAAAAAAAAAATAAAAAAAAAAAAAAAAAGGTCTTTCGTCTCAAGATACGTAGAATCCAAATGAGAAATAAAAAAGATCTGTTTTTTCACTGTTCAAATGAAAATAAATACCAAAATATAAGAAGCATTAAAACCGGTTTAGAAATAACAGAGATATATCATTTTGAAATTGGCAGTGGTGATAGACCATTTCCCTTTGAATTATTTATTGCTTTCATATTAGTTAATTGCTGTTAAATAATTATAACCTAATACAGTTATTTATAAATAATAAACCAGAGTGTGATAATGTTCAGCGTTTTTCAAGATAGGTATCTACGATTGAGAAAGAAATGAATCATTCTCATTATTACAATGATAAAATTATTTATTTCAATTTGATGCGGTCACAATAAATGGATCAGAACAAAAAGGTACATTCATTTCCATCTTCAGATTGTTTTTTTTTTTGTTTTCCTATAAACATTTTTATTGCTGTTAACACAAAAAACAGTAAAACAACAACACTTCAGTAAAACCCCGATCTCCATATAACAGTGTGTCGTCAAATTATATGATTCTGCATTTATGATTTACAATATTATATCAGCGACTAGATTTTGCGATTGAAATTCTAGCTGGGGTTCAAAGAGCAGTTGTTTCGTGGACGGTCTCAACAGTAAAAAATTGTTTTAAATATAATATAATCAGAGCAGAACCCATAATAATCCCGGGATTGTGTTTGGATAGGCATTCTCAGTGATGGAAGAGTAATAGGGAAATTCAAAAATAATAGTAATAAATTCCAACAATGTATGTATAACTAAACATAAATAAAGTCTATTAAGATTAAAGTTCCATTTGATATTAGAAATCATATTATGTAATAACTTAATTTTTAAATATTTTTATAAGTAATAACCTCATGACTGTGGCTAAGAGAAAAACATATTACCTAACTGTTAATTTTATTAAATGAAGATATCATTCATTAGTGGTCACCTGTAGTGTAATGGTTAGCATAACACCCTTTCTATGCCCAAGGTCGCGGGTTTTATACCTGACAGATGGTCCGGGGATTTTTTAATTGGTTTAAAAAACCTTTAGTTATGCTTTTTCCTGGAGGAGACATTAAAGGTGGTGCTGAGCCTGTGTGATGTCAGATACTTATTAAAGATCCCTAATTAAACCTTAATTGGCAATATTTAAGTAGCATCGTCCGATAATCCATAGAAGCGTAAGGTGACGTTAAATGAATAAACATACGAACAAATATATTTTATTTTTAGAATGTTTACCGCATTTTCTGCTCCAATTTAGGAAAAAATAGACTCGACATTCATTATGTCACTATCACATTCATAGAATAAGGTTCAAGTTAGTAACCCATCTTAGCCATAGGAAAGGGAAGATTCATAATGAAGTTTAACTCGAATATATTCATACCACGGCCGTTTAAGGTTGGCGAACGATGGTCGCCTTAGCGCTCTTCGGCTCCACGACCTAGAAATATATTACCTGAGATACTAATATAAAAATTGTTGAGTTTTATAGGCTTAGGAAAGGAGATGAAAGGAGGAGCGGCAGAATTAAGCCTTTGCCCTACCTCGGCAAAAATCCTTGTTCCAGCCTTCAGTAATATGAAAGATGAAAAAGTAATAAAATAGGAAAAGCAGAAATTGTTTAAAATATAACGACGTAATATTTGAGCCGCTTTAAGAGTCAATATTGAACCTATTTTTCTTTATTCCATTTAACTATAATTTGTTCCATTTTAATCATATATACATTAATATTGATTAATACAGTATGTATAATAATTATGATAACTGGACAAAAACAATATCAATTATAATGAATGTATACAATTATGCATAAATAACCGAAAGAGAGTAAGATAAATGACATCTTTACTTTTATATTACAGAAAATAAAAATTAAATCGATCAAATCGCCCCTAAGAAGCCATCATTGTAGAGGAACCTTGACCAAAGCTCATATTTTTGAAGAATGTTCCTTCTACATCGGGCTGCTAAACAAAAATGGAATACCAAGCAACGTCGCAGATGCTTTGGAGAACAATGGAAAAAGTATTGATGAATTAATGTGTCTCCACTCTTCAATTGATTTTTACAAGCAGATTTGAACTACTGCTGTTTTCCTCTTAACTTAATTTTATTTATTTATTTACTTTTTTTTTCATTTCTATTTTAGTTTATTTCACTTATTTTTAATTACTTTTTTAATTATTATTTTTATAATTAATGTGTTGTTTTTTAAAATATTTTTATTATTATTTACTATTAATTTTTTGTACCCCCTTGAATATTATCTAACATTCATTTGTCTCAAATAAACTTACACCTATATTTTAATGAATATATCTTTTAATATTTTAACTAATATTATTTATAATTAATTATATTAGAAATATTTATAGAAATATTTATAGAAATATTTATATTTATAGAAATATTTATAATATGAATATATTATAAGATTAATCAGTGATGACCGCGATGTTTTGTGCCATTAAAATTTTAAAAACCAACCATCATTGTAAGTGTAAAATATTTATTTTGTGCTCATATTATTTGGTACAATAAAATTAGCTAACATCTCATTTGGAAGCAAGAAGCTATTAAAAAAAAAAAGTATTTCTATGTGGAAAGGGAAACAGTATGGCGGATGTTTTACGAGAGAGTTTTCCAGAAGACAGTGGACCGGAATAAGAAGAACGCTCATTAGTTTTGGTTCTATGGAAAGGGTTTTAAACGTCTTCTTTCCTGGGAATGGATTGAGCATTTGAATTGCAGGAAGCTGTAGACGTATAAGGGGTGGTGGGAGCTGATGAATAAGAGGAAAGATCTGAGACTATACTGTTTTCCAAAAGAGGAGAATAACGACATTAACCCACCGTAGACGTGAGACACGTGTGACCGACTTGAAGTACCAAAGGCATATTTTGAGAAAACATTTATGATTCATTTTAATCTGTACATTCGAGCTAAATACCACACAGCTATAGTAAAATTAAGAGAAAATTAGTGAGGAATCTAGGAAATTAAAAGGGGATTTTGGAAGAAGCAAGAACAGCTTATAGCCGATGATGATATCAATCTATATATATATATATATATATATATATATATATATATATATATATATATATATATATATATACAGATAGAGAGAGAGAGAGGGAGAGAGAGTGATTAGATTAATTAGATTTTTATTGTCTTATGGCCTGGGGCCCTTTCTTACACGCAAAATAATAATTTTTACACTAATAAATGTGACAAAAAAAAAGAGAGAGAGAGAGAGAAATAGATAGATATATAATAAAATTGTAGGCATAAAGTAAAATAAATATAAACAGATAGAAGCAGTGAATATGAACTTAAAATAATATATATAATTAATCACACTAAAGGCTTTATCGTAGTCATTTGGGTTGTCATTACGAAAAGTACTTGAGACCAGGACTTAAAAGTACTTGAGACCAGAAAAGACCTCTCATACCATCTCTAATTATCAGTATATTCAATAATTAATTTTAATTAGAGATTCGAGCTTCCCAACATACTGTTTGAAGTATGGTTTTCTAAATAGGTGTTATATTTAGAATGTATATTATATGTATGCTATATATAAGTGCATACACGCTATATTATTTAGAAGTTTACTTAATATCTAGTTTAATTTTAAGGAAATACTATTAATTTTAAAAATAATAACGATTAAAATATTTATCTTTCAATAATTCAAAATCAAGCAGACCCTATCCACCTAGTATCACTTCATAATCCTACATGTTTAAACAATACACTTAACTGAATCGTGAATAGGCTTAAATAAACTTTATCCACATCATATTATATACTAAACAAAATACTCTAAAGTAAAGGAAAACTAATCATTACTTTTTATAAATGTAGATAATGCGTTTATTTCTCTTTTAGGAATGTAATAAGATTAAAAATTGGTAAAATCGATTCCTAATTCGGAAAGAATAAAAATTATTACTTTACTATTAATAGTTTAAGTCCGGTAACAGGCAGCGTTAAATTTATAAGGGAAAGATGTATGATAGTTCATTAAACTGAGTTTAAGTGTGAGGATTAGGGCCAGTTGCACCAGCCTCGGTTCAACTAAGGTAAGCTTACCCCAGGTAAAACTACGGTAGATAGTTTACCGCCGATTTCAGCTGGGAGCGTGTTGGTACGGCGTTTACTTATACTACTATTCACGGGAGATGAAAGGTAGGTCCGCCATTTTACTTCCTGATTTCAATCCCTAACCTTACCAGCTTAGCAACTTTGGAACTTCTAATTAAGAAATATATTCTTCCATTTCTAAAGTTTGTTATAAAAAGAAATTAGCTAATTTATTAGTATATCATTATTTATCGTGGTTAATAAAATAATATAGTTAATTTATTATTTGTTTCCTGAATGTGAATAACTGTGTTTGGATTGTTTGTGTTTTTTTTTTACTTCCATTCCACAGCAATCAATTTATAAGTTAACAAAATATCATATATTTTGGTTTTTAATCACTTTCGTAATTTTATATGGAGTCCTAAGAATGAAATTAACAACATACCTTCTTGTTAATTGAAAATCATAATCCTAATTATATAAAACATACTGTAGAACATTTTGTACAAAATTAGGTGATGTTTGTCTCTAGTCTAGATTTAAATGCATTAATAATAAAATTAATTGGTTAATGAAAAATCAATCTTCTGTGTTCAACATTTTTAAAAACAGATATGGAACCTACTAGATACAGAATGTAGACAACTTATTTTTAACAGGAATATAGTGGGATTTTTAACTGACTTAAAAAATGTATAGGCCTAGGAATCACTAAAGAACTATCAATAATGATAACAACTTAAATATCTTATATTTACAAAACCAAACATTGTCAATTATTTGAAGAGGATCTATTTCAATGGATTAAATAATAAAACTGTAATTATAAAATGAAAATATTTATTAAAATGTTACGAAAATAGAATTAAAATACCTTTAGTAAATAATAAATACAAATTAATTAATTAATAACAATTAATAATATATTCTCCAACATCTGTCAAGTTTTCAATGTTAATCAAATCCATTTCTTTGAAATTGTAGCAGATAAAACAATTACATAAAACATAAGTGATACTATTTCACAAGTCCCTGGTTAGCTCTTTACTGGAGGTTAAACGGTGAGCCTTGCCCAGTAAAGTTTACCGTGGATTCAGCATCCCCACCCTAGGTGGTGCAATGGGCAATGGCTGACTTCAACGGAGGTTACCCTTACCGCACTTTGACCTGGGTTGGTGCAACTGGCCCTTAAGGTTAAAGTAGTTAATAGTTACTAACTACTGTTTTTAAACTTGACGGTGAGAAGTTTACTAATGCTTTTATAAAAGGAACTATCTTACACTTTACACGATGATATTTCTAGCGACAAAATGTATGGGTGTATGAGTGTTAAGTTCAGCACGAAAACGAAGCTGAAATTTCATATATAAGGCAACTATCCCTGAGATGTCACAGCAACGTTTTTAACTAAATCGACAAATATACGAATAGTGTGGAAATATTTTCATTTTTGTATCTAACGCATTACTGTCATTTAAATAAATAACATTTGTAAAACCTAATGAGCTAGTAAGAAGGTATCCAAAGGATAACACAAGTGTGATTAATGTATACAAATATAATTTACCTTTAAGAGACTCATTCCCATTCTTAGTGCGTAAATTTCTATTTTTACTTCCTTATATGTGAAATATATGGTAAGCAAAAGTATAGCGGTTGTGACAATTTTCGAATTCCAGTTTTCAAAGGAAATACGCGTTTTAAGGTCCCCTGAGTTCAAATAACTAAGTCCCGAAAAAAGATCAAAAAGTTGTACGAAACTGAAATTTCATATTTGTTTGTTTATTCGTTTAACGTCACTTTTATGCTGCTATGGCTAATCGGACGATGCTAGGGTAAGGTAAAAATCTATAACGAGTACCTGACATCGCACAGGCTCGGACCTCCTTTTAACGTCCCCTCCGAAGGACGGCATAACTAAGGATTTTTTACTCCCATTAAAAAATCCTAGGACCACCCGCGGGTTTGAACCCTTTGGTAAAGAAAACTGTTATGCTAACTACTAAACTTATGCTGAACACATGCCATGGGTGGCCCCAAATTTCATATTTAAAAACAACTATACGCCAGGGATATTGCAGCAACTTGTTCACTAAAATCGGCTGAACGGAAGTGCTACTTTACAGTATGTATTTTGTACCTTAATACAACTTTCTCAAAAACGACTTTAGCGATTTCAATTAAACTCGATGTAAAATTAAATGAGCTTCAATATGTAGGTTTAATTCTTACGGGGCTTAAGTGACAAAATTTAAAATTTTCTTCCTCTGAAGTAGCTTTAATTTAGTATATTTTTTAAAATTAACCATATCATATCATTAGCATTGCGATAAACAGCTTAATGTAAAAGTTGAACGTATATGATAAATAACTAAAGGAGAAAAAGGCAAAAATGATCGCAAGTTTCGTGTTTTTGAACATAAAACCAACAATATTGATGTATAATATATCTTTGAAAAGCTAAAGATTTTAGTGTAAAATATTATCTTATACACAAAATTTTAAAAATTAAAGGAGATTAATGAACAGCCGATGAAACAAACTGATTGTCGTAGATATTGAAACTGGATCTTATTAATTATTTACAAATAATTTTCATCTTTTAAAGTATTTAAAAACTTTTAAATTAATTTCAGCAACAGGGGTAAGTGAAATTCGTGGGTTGCGCGCACCAGATTTTTATTATTGAGGTACTTGAAAACGTGATAATGTACATCACACTGTTATTCATCTATAAAAATTGAATATATAAATGATTATAGCTGAGAGGAGACAAAATATTATTAAAATTTCTTTTGGCACCCATCCACTATTGAAGCTTGCCCATTTTCCAATAACGCCTACGTTTGAGAGAGGAAGAAATAATGTCTCCATAATGGAATTTATCGGCTAGTGCAAATGTTATCTTTCCTTGACAACATAATTTTCCTCTTTTTTAGGCCCTAGACTTATTAGATATGACGTAACTGGATCGCACGTCACAACCTTATTCTCGAAAATATTTCATTTACGTATTTGCAACATACATTAATTTAAGTTATAAATTGTTCATTAAGTTGAAGGGATAACGTTTCTTAATATAGATTACTTTTTAAAAGCTCTCTCTCCTCCCCTTTTATCGAATTTCAAGAGATTTAATCAAGTATTTAAAGAATTCCTTTTGTTCCAAGAGCTTTTGTGTAACCGGATAATACTGAGAGAAATATAATAAAAACTCTGGACCGGTGGATAAAGCAGAAAGATTAAATCAACCCACTTTTTAGAATTAGGCTTAATTGGAGAATGGATTTGAGAAATGGTGTTATGGAGAAGTTTATCCCTGAGATTTTACTTTATATGATATAATTTAATTTTTGTTTTACTAGTGTCAATTATAAATCTTAGCAATCGGGTATTTATTTTTCTATCATTATATTTTTTTAATTATAATAATAAATTCTTTATTTATTCTAGGAAAAGTCCCCATAGAATATTATTACAAATATTCAAAAAAGAATTTTAATGTCATAGAGCTAAAAATGAAACAAACAAAAATAATAGAAATAAAAAATAATAATAAACAATATTTATTTATACAATCTGCCACCTACTGGGGCAATGAGTATTACAGCTAGAAAGAATTATTCATCCCATATGTGCATCCTAAATGATAAAAGTAGAATAAAATAAAATTAAAATAACAAGAATAATTAATAAAGACTAAATAAAGGAGAAAAGATGTATATGTATACAAAATAAAATAAATAATATATATAATGAAAATAATAACAACCTTGGTCACATTCATATCTATATTAATAAATTAAATGAAGCTTCTAATGATAACATATTGTATGGATGCGATCTTACAGTCCTATTATTATTGTCCATCGAGAAAATTGTAATATATCTGAATAAATGAATAAAAATAATAGAACAGAAAACTAATAAAAAACTATACTACAAATAAAACAGGAAATATTTGTTTATTTATACAAATCCAAATTATAAATTTAAATTAATAGAGATTTACAATATCAATGAATGAAATGACGAAATAATATAGTTATATTATTAATTATTTCAATACTATATTAAAATTAACGTTTTTATATGTCGTTTACTAATTTTATAGAAATTCGCATATCTATTTAGGAACTTGGGATTTGGACAGAAAGGAGATCATTGAATAGTGAGAGCCCAATTTAGAGAATCCCTAAGAGATATTTGTAGATCAAAATTTATTCTAAATGCTAAAGTTTCAGGGAAAAAATGTTTTTATATAAAAATTTAAATTATGATTTTTTTTTTTTTTTTTCCCTGGCAGGACACGCCATGTATTCCCTTGTAGGTGATGTGATCTCCTGGGACAATATACTCACCACGTATCTCAATAAAATTTTAAGTAGGGTCATCACTCCCTACGCCTATTTTTGTGAGTGGCCACCAGTAGGATGAAGGGTCTCACATACCCAGGGGAGGGGCTGTGGGAGAATCCCTATTTAATCATATCCTTATTAAAGTCCGGCCGGTAACGGGATTCGAACTCACAACCTACAGCGTGCAAGACTAGCGCCCTAGCCACTCAGCCACGGGCTTCCCTAAATTATAATTACGCATTATTTGTATGATACAAAAATAAGGTTTAACTGGATCAAATGGATGTTTTATGTTAGATGTGAATGGGTACACCTTAACTACAATTGATTTTGGTCAAATAACAATGTGATATGACTTCTTTGCAATAGAAAACAAAAAAAAAAAAAAAAAAAAAAAAATATATATATATATATATATATATATATATATATATATATATATATATATATATATATATATATATATACGTTTAATTTTCTCGCTACATGCCCCCCTTAGCTTGAAATTAGAAAAAGGTGCTCCGGAAAGAATTGTCTGAACTTTGACGAAAATAAAATGTCACTATGGCCAAAACTGGATGGCTGTATATAATTATTGTAAACTAGCATAGCTATGTAGATACATAAACATATACATAAACTTACACAATAATATACATAAACTTATACAATAATTTAGTTATATTTAAAGCTAGTAATTTAAATTTAAATGTATTTGAGTGTATAATATTACTTTTTTATTGTTATTGCTTTGTAGTTTTGAGGCTTGTGATGAAATAATAGAAACAGTGAGTGAGACATTTCTTACTTATATTGTTACTGTTGCATAATTTGTAAAATTGAACAGGTCAGCTCCAGGCTTGATGGTCTAAAAGATCATAGTTCTATTAATGTTTTTCTTTTTTTATAAATTGTTATATTTGTTGATGAGGAAGATGGTTTGGGATGCGGTCATCAAAAAGAAACACACATTAAAAAGTAGTACTTATTTTAATTGTGTGCCGACGTTTCGGCCTACATTGTGAGCGTTCATCAGAGCTAAGAGATACAAGATAACAACCAATGTAATTATAAACTTAAAAATAGGTTAGGTATATAATAATAATACGGTGACAGTAAAATAGTATAAAAAATAAGATAAAATAAATGTAAAATGATAATAAAATGACGGTTATAAAGTATGAAAGTAAACAAAATTAAGATGATAATATTTCAATAAGAATAAATATTATTTCAATAATATTGAATTATTATCATCTTAATTTTGTTTACTTCTATACTTTATAACTGTCATCTTATTATTATTATTTTACATTTAATTTTATGTTTTTTCATATTGTATTACTGTTACCGTATTACTATTATATACCTTACGTATTATTAAGTTTATAACTACATTGGTTGTTATCTTGTTTCTCTTTTCCTTGATGAAGGCCCACAGTGTAGGTCGAAATGTCGGCACAAAATTAAAATAAATACTACTTCTTAATGTGTTTCTTTCTGATGACCGCAACCCTAACTATCTTCCTCATCTAATATTCTCTACCGTCAACTATACTCCATCGTTATGTTTTTTGTTGTAATATACTGAAAAATTATAAAAACAGTTATCTATCTATCTATCTATAGTGCGAGTCCTAATTTTATTCTATCTAGATTAATACCAAGATAAGTAAAATTTAGGACTTAGGATAGGGATCTTTAAAAAATACCGGATATCGCACAAGCTCCGGACCACCTTTTTCGAGGGGCGGCATAACTAAGAATTTTTGACGCCCATTTAAAGTCGTAGCACCACCTTCTAGGTTTGAACCCCCGATTATAGGCACAAAAGTTATTAGTTAAAACATTTTTAATTTTTTTATTTTAATTTATAAAAGATTAATTCAGCAGGTTAACATTACTTGTCATTAAATAATACATAATAATCCTTCTGAGGCATTATCCAATATTTATTACATGTCTCTCAAATAAAAAAAAAACTATTAATTTAAATATTAAGATTTGTGTAAATATTACTTATATTTTTTTTAACCTATTTTTTTTCTTTCTTTTTTTTTTTTAATATATTTTTGCTATCTTTAATTAGTATGAAGTCCATGATATTTAGGTAGCGTCTTAGGCATATGATCAGCACACTTCACCAAAATTATACAGATGAGCTACAAATAAATAGTAAAATGTAATGAGAAACCTCTTAACTACTCAATATGTTATCTCCTTGATGAATATAATTTGGGTTGTTGAAATCCAAGGAACGCTTGGTTTTTTTTTTTTTTTTTTACTAAACTAAGTAGATAATTCAAACCATTTATATATGATTTTTTACAGATTTTTTTTTATTCTAAAAAACATTCTATTGAAATTTAGTCAACATTATATTCGGTAATTAATTTTAAGATTATTTAAAAAGAGTTGAAATGTAATATTTATAAGTTGTTTGAGACAGAAGCTAAAGGATAGATATTCCAAAAACTAGTTACGTTAAACACTTGCGAACAGTAGAAAAAAAATTATTTATTGTCATTAAAACTTTTTCGATACTTGATAAGATCTCAAACTTGTGCAACAATAGACCACGTGGACTTTATAAAGTTAACCGATCACTGAAGGCATGAACTTTCTCTAAGTTGGAATCTGATAAAACCCTTGTTTCTTCTTCTTTGATAAATTAAGTCTATCAGTCTTCATATAAGAAGGCGTAATTGTAAATATCAATTACTACTCCGCTAAAAAAACAACAACAATTGCTATATGATTGCCTAAGCTAAGTTTGAATCCTTTGTTAAATTTTGTTATAGAAAGAAAAAATAAATCTGAGAACCTTCAAGTACATATATTTTTTTATTTTACTTACCAATATATGAAATATATAGTATTGCGATCGCAAAAATTTTCGGACTTAAGTTTTAACCGGAAATACAAGTTTTACTGTTGTCTGTGTCCAAATGACCAAGTATTAAAATAGTCTAAAAGGGATTAAATGTTCATTTCTATTATTTTCTGCCTCTAAGTTCTTTTAATTTTGAAGATTCCTAAAAAAAATAACTATATCATCTTATTAGCATTGATAAAAAAAAACGATTAAATTCACAAGTTAATGAATTCAATAACTAACTAAAGGAGAGGAATACTTTATTTAGCTTAAAAGGTTCCTCATCCAACTTCTTTTCAGCCTTCTGCGAGTACTGTCCGGCATGTCATGATCCGGGACCATGCTTCCTATTAGTGTGTTAGTATGTTCGTGTAAGTTGTTGTGGAAACTTTATAGAGAGTCCGAATCTGTTCGTTGACTGTGAAGGTCTGTATGTAAAGTAGTGTTGCTAACGTTAGGGTATCGACTTAATTGATTAATTGTAAATAACAATTTTATATTGTTAAATCATTTAATTGAAACATATGTTTTCAACGAAACTGAAGATAATTTTTCAGCTATAATTCAATGATTTAAACTATTTACTTCCACCTACATGTATATGAAATATATAATAAGGGAAGGTATTGTGATCGTAAATAATTTCGAATTCTAGTTTTCACTATAAATACACGTTTTTGGGTCTCCTGAGTCCAAATGACCAAGTTTCGCAATAAGGTATGCGTGTGTTAAGTCTAGCACGAAAACGAAAAGTCGTACGAAACTGAAATGTCATATTTAAGAGAACTATAGGATGTTACAGCAACTTTTTCTTTAAAAGCGGCTGACCGGAAATGTTACTTTTTCCGTGCATTTCGCAGCTTTTTACGTTGTTTTTTTAATAACCGCTCAAACGATTTAGACCAAACTTGCCATATCGATGTAAAATGCAATGTGCTTTAATATCATATAGGTTACATTCTGATTGCAATAGTCTGATTGGGCTCTAATGTAGATAATTTTAATTTTCATCCTCAAAAGTACCTTTAAATTTATTTATTTAGAAAAATTAACCATATCATCTTGTTTGGATCGATGAAAAGCAGCTAAATATAAAAGTTCAACGAATTTGATTACCAACTAAAGAGCCAAACTTATTTTTTAAATGTAATTTTTTTTTTTTTTTTTTTTTTTTTGACAGCATAAAAACAGTAAGATAGATATATAATATACCGTTGGGCATATAATTTTAGAAATAATAATATAATATATACGAAGTTGTAAAAGTGTAATGTAAAGTGACAAATATTCATAAAATTATTATTGATAAGTATACGTAACAATTTGATATTGCTTAATTATTTAATATAACTCTTGTGTTTCCAACGAAACTGAAAAAAAACAAACAATTAATTAAATTAACATTAATTTTTATTTTTATTTAAGTTGATTTAATATGTATTCAATTGATTTTTACAAACGACGCAAGCAATGTGCTGGCCATACCAGATTTTTTTCCAAATGAACTTTTTAGCTCAATACTTGAAAAAAATAAATACTTAAGGCAATTTTGCTTCCTAAAAATATAATCATAGGAATATATGTTTACGTTTAATACATGAGTTATATCAAGATAATTATTCATCTGAATGCGTCGCTTTATAGAACAGTTCTCTACCATTTAGTTCGCGACCAACAAAACCAGAAGCTGCTGTTAAATTATATCCAGATTATCCAGAGGGAGAATTTAGCTGGAAGTGCCATAAAGATGAGAGGATTGCGGTTTGGCCAGGACAACTTCGTCCTCAGGTTTCGTTATAATTACTGCAGTAAATATGGAGAATTTTATTGTACTTCCGTGGATATTTTAGTCCTCCGAAAAGGAAAATTCAGAACTGGGTATAATTCGTAGAATATATTTCTTGGTTCCCCGAGATACAAAGGACAAACAAATAAAACTGTCGCATCAATAAAAACTTACTTCCGTTCCATAGACATTTTATTATTTACAAAGATTATTTGAATATATTCATCTAACTCTTTTTATGCTTTATTCCCAGTTCAGAATTTTATGTTACTAGTATAAAGGTGTATAAATACAATAATAATTAAATTTAAAAATATTTTACTTGAATACGCTCAAAATCAATATTATTCAATGTCAAAACACATGAATTACACCTAAAATATATTTATAGCTATTTCTCAACCGATTGCAATGATTTTTTTTTCTCGAATAAATAAACGTATATATAGGTAAGATTTTTTTCCTTATCTATTTTTTGTTTTTCACGTCGCGGTGTCCTAATTCTAAAACTCAACACAATTTTTTCTCTATCTTAAAAAATATTTGAGTCATGGGCGTATTCATGGGTAAAAGTTCATTTTTTTTTTATTTTTACTTTTTTGTAATTATTGGCTACTTAAATCGGAGAAATTCCGCAGACAGTGGATAAGCGGATTTTATTTTATTCGGTATTCGGATTATACACATCTTGAAACGTATGCCCTAAAATTTTGAGAGGTAGGGAGAGGGGGAGTATTTTTTGGTGTATTTTTTTTTTTTTTTTTTTTTTTTTGGACGATTAAAAAGGTTCATGATTGAATAATAAACCACAAACAAACTGAGAAATTATATTTAATCTGAAGCCATGTTAAAACTGATCAGTACAATGCAACGCCAACATGTTAAAATCATCGTTGGGTGCGCTTTTATTTTCGCCCGAGAGTCAAACGGCCTACGGCGTCCAGCGGATAAACGGATATTTTAATTCGTTATTCGGATTCCACGTATTTTAAAGATTAAGCCTTCAAATTTCGAGGAGTGCTAATTAGTTTCTTGGTCGATTACAAAGGATCATTATTGAAAATAATTAACCAAGAGAGAGTATAACTCGAAAAACTGAAGAACCTTAAATTTTATTGTTTGCTTGTATATAGTCAAGAGAAAATGTCATATCTATCGAGGAATCCAGCCTTTTCTTTAATTACTCTTTTAAATGGTAGCTATCTAATAATAATCAGTTTTGTGAGTCGGTCTTGTTTGGAGAAAGCTTTGTACAAGGTTGATTTTTCCTAGTTAGGCGAAAGTGGATAGTAACCCGATGAAGGCCAGCAGAAGAGAATCCGGGTCCCTTCAATCAAGGGCTTTTTGAGGGTTGCCAAGATATAGTCTTCAAAGGGCCCTTCTTTTAAGTTGAATAAAGCTTCAATTTGAGCTCATCTGTTGTTCAACATCCTTATTTCCTTGGATCTAGTCTCTTTTACAAGAAATAAAAAATATATAACAATGGCCGTCTTCTCAATAATCAGGGGGTATTCCAAATAAATATTTAAAAATTAAATATACTTTGTTAATTAATCAAAGTTTAAGGGTCAGTTTAACGAACCTGATTGTGCTTTAAAAGCAAGACTATACTTGTTATATGCAGACATATTTCGTAAAGCATGAATAGTCAGGTAACTGAAGGATGTTTTAGTTGTTTCAATTTATCAATAGTTATTTTAATATAATTTATAGCATATAATAGCCGTGGGTCATCTGTGGTATAGTGGATAGCATAAGAGCTTTACATACCCAAGGTTGCGGGTTCAAACCCGGCAGATAGCTTTGGGATTTTTTAATTGGAGTAAAACATCTTTTATTATGGTGTCCTTTAAAGGGGGCGTAAAATATTAATCCCAAGCCTGAGCGATGTACTTCAAAAAAAATAATCTGGTTAGATGAAATTCGCTATGCTCCCACTGTAGCATCCACGATTTTCCGATTATCCACAGATATATGTTTATTAAATTAACACCACTTTATGTGTTGATTTAATGAACATATATCGATAACTCCTATATTTGTAAACAAAGTAGTTGATATTTGGCAATAAACATGTGTAAAAAAACACAACGTCACTGCTATAAGGTTAAATTACACCATAATATTACATATCTAATATATTTACCAGTTTCCGATAGAGCTCTAATATAATCGTGAACTTAGATGTAAAATAATATTATTAGTATCCTTTGTAATCGTTCTGATTTTCAAGGCGAAGAGTTAACTAACGTTTTGTCCGATTCGGTCTATTCTGATCAACGAACTGTAATGTTTTTCTTCAGCTACCGAAAGTTTCGAAGTTCCTCAAAGTTTCAATGAGCTCCATATTTGTTACAGGAAATATATGGTTCTTTTAAGTTTGTTGGGGGAACAATCCAAGAACAATACGTCTCGACGCGAATGCACCATTATCAGGCCGAACCCTACAAAGAGCACAGCTTACAGTAGACAAAGTAGCTCCGAAAGTTGCCCTATCCGTTACGCCCACGTGAGCCCTTCCTAGGGCAGCTTCTATTTGTCTCCTTTATCGTCGCGATAAGGGCAAAAGTAAAAATCATTAGGGCACTCTTTTGAGATTCTTGCCCACCGGGCGGTATATCTCGATTTCACGCCCCATGTGAAAGGTATTGTACCGTTAACCATCTCCAGGAAGGATTTTTTACGATTTGTTTTCTTTGTATCTCTAATTGTGACCATTATTTGTCTAGTTAGACAGCGACAGAGATATTCTGACGATCCAGATATGGAAACTCTAGCCACGCCTCACTAATGGTATTACTAGCACTATTGACTAATCAAGCTTTCGACTCTATTTGCTTTGGATTAATATGTCAAATATCTATTATTTCCATTTATCAATATAGCTAAATATCCATGTGTGTCTATAAACTCTTACGTGTCTATAAGACATTGTCCAGAAGGTCCGCATGATATGGATAAAAATTTATTTGAAATTAACTTAACCTAAAATATTTGTAAGATCTCTGCTTGTAATAGGAGTCACAAATGCTCTATACATACTAATTCAACATAATAAGTAATATAATTGCTAGTGACAACTAGAACGTGACTGATACTGCACAATTACAACCATAAAATAATAATTTTATAACAGTATGAAGTATCGACAGTCTCGAGCCTAAATGGCAGTTGTAACTTCGCACGATATAATGAAGAATACGTGATTTCTTCATAAGCATTTGAATTCATACTTATCTTGTATTTTTAGTTTAATAATTATATTCGTTTACATATTTTCTACCTTGCTGTTTCTAGTATAAGCAGTTTTGGTACCAAAGGCATTTCTTACGAAATGTTTACATTATGCTGTAGCTCTGATAAAATCTATATAAATATCTAATATTTTTAATTTTGGCGTTCCTTGACATTAAAATGAACGGAAGAATTGGTCCCACGAGATGTTTGTTCGGAACCACTGATATAGCAGATAAATTTTGTACAATTTATAGAAGATAGCGAATGTGGTAAATTATAACATAGAACTCCTACTCATACACTGAGCCCTATTATGGTTCAAGCTTAGCTACCTCAGGTAATTATTTATTCCAGTGTATAAAAAATGGATCGTCTCTGGGTAGGTAAATTTTGAGATTTTATATATTGGGCATCTTTAATTGAAAAAAAAAAAAAAACTGGCGGATGAACGTGGTTTTGGTCAACTCAGGCCTCTGCATAAGTATTAGATTATAAGACAGTGATCATCAATAAGAGCTAAACATCATCGCATTGCAACGCTACTGATTGGTTTATGTTTATATATATATATATATATATATATATATATATATATTATATATATATATATAATTGACATTTTGTCGATCATACTTCAGAGACTATTAGGGAAAATTCATAACTGCTTCTAACTACTCTACCAAAGCAATTAATATTTATTAGAAATAAAACTAAGTCAGAATCATATATTTTAATACTGCATGTATATCATGCTATTGTGTTCAATGGGCGAGACTGAAACTCTCATCTTTAGAATATTCTATTCTTGTCCAATAAATATGCCCCTCTTTATTTTTTTATAGTTCCAATTTAGTCACTGTATATGGGGGTATAATAGCAAAAGTATTTTAGTATTTTTATCTGATTCAGTGAAATCGCTCAAGGGTTAAACATATAAAAATAAATATATACATTTATTTGTATTTATAAATATATAAATAAAAGTAAATATATGCTATATAATTGACTATAATTTCGTAATGTACTTACTTTCAACTTGATTGTCCTTATTTTAAAGATATGATACCCACTATATAATGTTAAAAGGAAAGTGTTTAATAGCGAAAACCAAAAATCATTTTATTTTTAAAGTTTTGATCGAAAAAATATTACAACCAAAAGTGTCAAAAGTATTCTGCATTACGTGTTTTCCTTGTAATATTATTACACTGATCATATATAAACTTACTTTGGTAAACCTTTTTGTATACTTATATCTTTTATTATACTAAGAATAGATATCACTAATTGCTTAACTGTTTGTTGTCAAATATTGTCCAACTCAAGTACTTATTGTTCCTTGAGGTCATTTTCATTTTGAATATCGTACTTCCTAATTTTTCATTTTTGTGGAGTCCACACATACTTAAATAAATTTCAGGTAAATAGTGTAAGAGGGATTTTAAGAACTTAGTCGAAAACTGTGCTGCAACCAGACCTGAATAGATAAGATATATATGTCCTGAGTCATGTCGCGCTGATGTTGGAATTTGAATTTATTCATCATTTATCTTCTAATTTTAATTATGAAAAACTACACAAATCTTTCAATAATTTTTGAGTGGAATCCAATTGTTTCTGTATTAAATCAGTGATGTGTTGCTGGTTCGTGGGGGCGGTTATTCTTCTCCCCTTCCTTCGAGGACCGACTGGTGGCTATTTATTTACTTCTTCATAGTGGTTGGTGGTTAGTTCTTTAAATTATAAACTTCCGAACTAAATAAGGGCACGTAGGCTCACTATCTGTATTAGTACTTTTCTTGTCTCAAATGGAATTTTTTAAGTCCCAGCTGTAAGATCACTTTAGGTGGACTCGATGCATGATAGGTGACATTTAGTCTTAATGTGTGGGAAGTGATGTTCTCTTAACATACAGATGTGTTGCAATGGATATATATATTTTTTAATGGCTTTTACCTTTATTTTTCTTTATAATTTCAATATATAAATAAATTATAATTAGAAAGACGATAAGACCGATAAGAAGAAATATATGATTTGTAGCAGAAACAGTTATGATCTTGGTGATGTTAAAATATCAGGACATACTTTTAAACACTTAGAGACATAATAGTATTTACGTTCAATGATAACTGGGATAAAAGAAGTCCGAGAGGAAATAAAGTCCCGGTTAATGGCTGGAAACGCGTGTTTATGCGTGAAAATTACCAGCTTGCAGCTTCTGTCTAAAAACTTGAAGGTTAGAATTTATGAAACTATTATTCTTCTGACGGTTCTTCACGGATGTGAAACGTGGCCGCTTACATTGAAAGATTGTACAACACAGAATAGCGGGGCTTGTACTATGTGAATATAATTGAGTTGATAGCATCACGGGGAGGCAAATGGGCGGGTCGTTGGGCTCAGTAACGCATTCTGAAAAAAGTTGGTATATCCTGACCCATCTGGTAGGACGTCCGAAAGGTAGGTCGAAGCGTATAATTGGATGATTGTTTTAAGGCTCCGATATCAGCTTGGACTTGAACAGTGATCATTGGAAGAGTCTGTGTAGACAGTATTTGGTGGTATCGGTATCCAACCTTCGGGTTCGGCAAGTCCATTATGATTATTATTTAAAAGCTTGATTTGTATGTAATACATACAAAGGATACATAATAATAATTTAATAGGAATTCCTTTATTCGGTACTTATAATCAAGAATTTATTTTACACATCAATATTTTTTATAGTTGGTAATAATTTTAAAAAAACCAACTAATACTTATATATAAAAATAATTAATAAAATCACATGATAAGGCTGGGTACTTTGGAAATTTTATAATAATAAATGTTTCTTTGATAAGTTAGTTTAATAATAACCCATTTCTTTTATGAGTGGATCGCCATTTAGTTGGATTTTTTGTGAAAATTATAGTTTTTGTTGATGTATAAATTCTAGTATAGTTGGAATATCCAATTCTTTGGTGGAATACTACTGTAGTTATTTTGGTGTGTGGTGCATAGTTATTGATGATTCTCAGACATATATCTTGTAATACTTGTATTTTGTGTATATGTATTTCCCTTGCAGGGCAAAACTCCAGGCTGGAAATGCATATATGGATGTTATTATTCATTAGCAAGTAGCTTACAAATACTTCTTCTACTATGTCTTATTAGTCTATTTACCATACATAATGTTCTTTAAATATCCAACAAAAGAAGCTGAAGCAACACCCTGCCCAGTGGCCGGCCTAGAGAGGTGCGTGTTGAGGCCCCATCCTGCAGACTTGGCAGTAGCGCAGGGCCTGCTTTATTAACCTGGCTGACCCGAGGAGGATGCTCGGCTGTCCCATTGTCCTAGGGGAACATGCTGCCTTAGATAGTCAGCGCAGATAGAGGCCCATTGCATGGCTCTTATCAACTAATGCACCACTCCGATAAGGTGAACAATTGCATCGCAATTACATGTTCCTGGCTGCAAGGCTTAGAGACAATGTTAGGACCTTGTCATGGTCTGGCGCTGGTCGGCCTCAGAAATCCCCTATTAGATTCCTAACTAGGCCGGCTTAAATTATGTTGAGTACGGTCACGGTTAATGTCATCACGAGACCAAGACTAAAATAATAATCAATTGATGAGACGTTGATTTCCAAAAAGTACTAAAGGACATTTTTTTCGAAATTGATATTTTGACATATTTTTATCCTAGTTTTATCTAAATTCGTCATCAAATTTTATCCAAAAAACTTAGAAATCCATTAAGAACATATTTGAAAACTTCATTTCATTCCAAAAGGTACTAAAAACATTTCCTCTTAATACGTACTATATCCTCTGTAAACAGCAATAATCTTTCCTTTCATTTCCTTTCAAAAGGTACTATGTTTCCTATTACACGGCAGAGGCACCTAATACCTTTATATATCACCATTAATTTATTACTTTCACTTACTATATATAGTTAGGGGAAGTATTACGATCGTGAAAATTTTCGAATTCCAGTTTTCAACGGAATTACACGTTTCAGGGTACCCTGAGTCCAAATAACCAAGTCCCGCAAAAAGGTCTGTGTGTGGTAACTCCCGGGCGGAAACGGTAAGACCTATGAAACTGAAATTTCATATTTAAGACAACTATAAGCCCGAAATGTGACAAAACTTTTTTCATCAAAATCATCTAACCAAAAGAGGAACTTTATACCATGCATTTTGCACCTTTTTTCGATTTTCTCGAAAACGGTTCCGACGATTTTGATTAAACTCGCTATATCTATGTCAGATTTAATGGGCTTTAATATCATGTAGGTTTTACTTGGATTAAAATGGTTTGACAGGGTTCAAATGCCGATATTTTAAATGTTCTTTCTCTAAAGTACCTTTAATTTTGTTGATTCTATAAAAATAACCATATTATCTTTTTACCGCTGATGAAAAACAGGTAAATATAAAAATTGAATAAATTCGATACCCAACTAAAGGAGAAAAAAGAAAAAATATTTTTTTAATGCAATTTTTCGTTTTTGAACATAAGAGCAGTAATATACATGTATGATATACCGTTGGAAAGCTAACGATTTTAGAAAAAATATTATCTCATACACAAGCTTTTAATAGAGCTCATTTAAAAAGTTAATAGAGCGAAAAACACATGTTTCTATACAAATTCAATTTAATTAATTCCTTAATAGTTTCACGTATTTTTATCTCTGTTTTTGAAAATTCTTTCATTGGTTTTAAAAATGGAGGTAAGTGAAAGTCGTGTGTTGCCCGCAACAGATTTTTTTTTCTTCATTTTGTGCATTTTTATTGGTTCATTTAGCTCATATTGAATCACTGATATTATTTTGATCAATAGTTTTAACCAAATAATCATTTTTTAGGCTGCTTTAAACTACCTCATTACGTTGCTTCAGTTCTCGTAGGTTCTTAATAAACTTAAGTTTTTTCTTAGTATTTCTTCTTGCAGCGACTTAAATTATATATAAAAATCTTAAGATACTCACATTTCAATAAAATAGTAGTATTTTATCCAGCAAATGGTTGGAATTAGAATTCTCTGACATTGCTAAATATGAGAAGAAAAATCGTGCCTGATCTAACCTAATAGGTAGAATGTTTGTTTCTTTCTTTTGAAAAAAGTAAAAGACCAAAATAAAAGGCTAATAGTTATTTATTTATCAGTCTTTATAGTTAAATATTGTTTACACGTAAATAATAATATAAATACTTTAGTTAAATTAACAGAAAGAATAAGTAAAAGGTCAAAACAAATTTCATAAATACATACTTTCTTATTATAGTGCCAACAAAAAATAAAAGGTTCTTTGAATATTCGCATTCTTTATGAAGAATTAACAGCAAAATCTAGTCCAACAACAAGGAAAGACGAGTGAGAATAGGGAAACATAACTTAGTAATTAACATTATAAAGACGTTCGAGTCGTTGACCATATTTCCTCTGCCCTTGAGAACAAGGAGTACTGCTCGGGTGCATTTCTGGACATAACGCAAGCATTTGACCGGGTGTGGCACCCGGGATTGCTCTTTAAGCTCAAAAACCATTTACCCCTATCCTTATACCTAGTCCTCCGATCCTATCTATCAAACCGCTCCTTCCGAGTTCGTTGTGGTGCAGAATATTCCAATTATTATCCAGTCGAATCCGGTGTTCCTCAGGGCAGTGTCCTTGGTCCTATCCTCTACAATATGTACACGGCTGATATTCCTCTTTGCCCTAATACCTTCCTAGCAACGTACGCTGATGACACAGCTATCCTATCCTCTCACTTAGATCCCGAAATTGCATCTACAGGCCTCCAAACACACCTTTCTCAAATTGAAGACTGGTGTAACAACTGGAGAATCAAAGTCAATCAATCCAAATGCAGACATGTCACCTTTACCCTTCGAAGACAATCCTGCCCTCCAGTTCTCTTTAACTCCGTTCCGCTTCCTTTCTCCGACACAGTCCGGTATCTTGGCTTCCTTCTGGACAAAAGACTAACTTGGAACCCACATACTAGACTTAAACGACAAGAACTTAATCGACGATTTGGACAATTATACAGACTACTGAACAGAAATTCTAAATTATCTATCGAGAACAAACTGCTAATATACAAGACAGTACTGAAACCTATCTGGACCTACGGACTTGAACTGTGGGGGACAGCCAAATTTTCTAACATCAAACGCATTCAATCCTTCCAATCAAAAGTCCTCCGAACAATAGTTAATGCTCCTTATTGTGTATCCAACCATACCTTACACCGCGACCTAAATATTCCATTTATTTTAGACCTTATACCATTAAAATTCTCTAAATTCCATCAGAACCTTATCCATCACCCTAATCCCCTAGCTCAATCCTTATCCAGCTCCACACATCCTTACCATCCTCCTAGAAGGTTGAAACGGCAGTGGCCTCGAGACCTCTTGTAAAATGTATATTGGAGTTCTAGCATTGGCTAGTTTCTCCACTCACGTGCTGTGTGCTTGTGAATTGTATATAGGTATGAGTGACTTTTGTATTTATTTATATTGTATTATTATTATATAAATTTATTGTTTTGTATATATCGTGTGAATGCAGTATGAATGTTGTACTTTATCCCTATTAAAAATGTCCTAAATTGGACAGATTGTAATATTGTTCAATAAAGAATTGTTTCTAAAGTAAAAAAAATAAAGACGTTAGTTATAAGGTTTCATAAGAGAGGTTATGATGACTGTTATCTCGCATTTTATTCTTCCAAAAAATACTATATCCCTTTTAATTCTTTCCAAAAAGTACTATATCTATATTATATTATTAAAAAGTGATGGGAAAATTGCAAATATTTGGAAAAATGAGTCGTTAATACAGTAAAAAATCAGCTTTAGATTTTAATAAAAAAAGAATCAAGTAAATTGATCCATTAATAAATAAATAGCAGATTTTTATGTTCCCTGTAAAATTGTATAAAGTGGATATAGTACCTTTTGGAATTTAACGCCTTAATTCTTAAACAAGTCACACTCATATCGCTATATTTTAATTAGAGCTATCTGATTTAACAAATCTGACGTAGTAGGAGATAATTTATATTAATTGTTTTCTAGATATTATAGCGCTAAACTTACAATTAGAATTTAAAATTAGTTCGTAAAGCAGTCAAAAAACCCTTGTTAGTGAAACAATTTGATGATTCAGATATATGTGTCTTTATTAGCAAATTTTTAAATTAAAAGGCGAATTATTATCCGAAAATTTGGCCGCGTAGTGTTGACGAGAGCGTAGAGCAATTATACAAGGTATTCCATGCAACTGGCAGGTTAATTAAACAAACTCTCTTTTATCCAGCCAAGATTACATTACCGTTCTGGGAATTCCCTTTGTAGCCATTCTGGTCTCTCGTGGCCTCTTGCATTAAATTTGATAGGAATCACATGTATATATATTTTTTAATTAAATAATTAATAAATGCTAAATTTCATCTGAATTATAAATGATACCTTTTATTTCCTTTGCTGTTTTTTTCAGTAGAGGGTCTTTGCGATACAATTTGGAGGTATATTTTGGGATAGCTTCCAGCCTTCTGAAAGCCGGATTCAGAAAATCATTATTTATTTGAACTTCTGTACATAATATACACATACGACTTACCAACAGACGAACGCATCCTAGCTGCCACAGATGCTGACGACACTGCTGCTATCACGAGAAACACAGATCCTACAGAGGCTAATATGACTTTGCAACACTACTTAGACAAAGTACAAAACTAGCGTGAGAAATGGAAACTAAAAATTAACCTTGACAAGTCCCTACATGTTACATTTACACTTAGACGCGAAACCTTCCGTACAGTTTACATAGACAATCACCCTTTACCGTAATCAAATACAGTAACGTACTTGGGACTAATTTTTAAAAAAAATATGAAAAAGAAAGTCGTCAACACAAAACTAATAACTCTAAACTTTCTACTCAGACTATTATATTCGATACAAGATAGACACTCTAAATTACCCAATTCAAAAATACAAACCTTCAATCCAAATTTTTAAGACAAGCAACGAACTCTTCACCATATATTTAAAAAGAAACACTTCGTAACGACTTACGTATTCCAACTACAACAAACCACGATTGACTTACAAACGATTTCACATGGACACGTTATCAATTTTGTTCGAAATATGGCTACAACTGACATACCTAAGAAATATCGGCGTAAGCTGGAAAGGAGTCGGATGAGGGACCTCCTGACCTGAAAATATAGTTCTGCTTAATGCCAGGAGGATGTCTCCCTCATGCCTGACCATGCCATATTTGTGAAATACAACATATTTGATTATTGTATTTATTTTACTGGTGCAAATAAAGTTATTGAGTTAAAAATATACAATATATATATTAATAACAGGTGGATACGATCTCGTTATCTCACAGTCTGAAATCATCTACCTATCCTATGAGCTATGGAATCATATATATATATATATATATATATATATATATATATATATATATATATATATATATATATCTACATATATTTTTTTTTTATTCTCTTAATTATGGTTTTTTAATATTTGTTTGCCGATATTATGTGCCACTGTTTTCTCAATTCGCTTACATTCATTAAGTTATTGTGTAATGATAATCAAATAATAAATAGTGTGCCATTATAAACAAGTCGGTTTATTATTTTCATCAATTAACATCTTCTTATTCAAAATTTTGAGGACTTATGTTTCTAAATACGTAGAACCCGAAAAAAAAATAAGAAGAAAAAAACATTTAGCAGCGAACAAATTAAGGAATAACTAAAAACCAAAAGTTAGTGTTAATAAAATGAAATGTAATGAAAAAATAATTTTTTATTCTGGGACAGCTAGTCCCCTAAGAATAATATAAATGTACATTAAAGTATTAATCTTCTGGCTATTACGTCTACAAAATATACATCATATAACAAATTATACTCATATTATGAATAAAAAAAAAAATAATAAAATAAAAATACATACATACACTTAAACACACGCATATATATGTACAAGGTAATATTGCAACCTTATAATTAATAAAAGAAATAAAATGAACCGAAGCATTGAATAATTAAAAAAAAATTAAATAAATAAAAAATATAATTAGTCAAAACTTATAAAGGCGCGGTAGACTGATATTCAAGGAGATGGATAAATAGTTTATGCTTGAAGGAAGTTAAGGATTGGGATGTACGAATAGGCATGGGTAAGGAATTCCAAAATGAAGTAGCACGAATAACGAAAGATCTCTTGAAGGAAGTAGTTCTGTAAGAGGGAATGGACAAGTTCAGGGACTGGGGTCTTGTGTTGATAGAGTGGACAGAGGAGAGTGGGGTGAGCATGTCATAGATATAGAAAGGTTTTGTAGTTCTGAAGGATTGGTAAAGATGGGTTCCTAGGAAGTATTGCCGTCGGAATTTAGGATAAGGCCACTTCAACTCGGCGTACCAGGTGGAGACCTGAGAGCGCCAGGGAATTCCGAAGATGAATCTAATGAAGCAGTTCATTAGTCTCTTCAGCCTCATCTCAAGCGTCTCTGACAGTCCGCCAAACACCAGGCAGCCATAATCGAAGTGGGGGAATATAAGAGAGGAGACTAGGAGCTGGCGGGTTTTAAGAGGTATTTGATCACGGAGTCTGAGGAACTGTTTGAGAATGGCTATGGATTTTCTGGAGATTTGAGATATATGATTATTCCAGGATAGGTTTTGGTCGAGGAATATACCTAGGTTTTTAACAGATGTGTGGAAGATGATGGATCTATGGTTGAGGTAGAGTAATGAGTGACAGGTGAGAGAATTATCAATAGAGAATTAAATTTCGTACAAAACAAAAAAATAATTATTGGAATGATTGTGTCCGACTCAAAGAGTGTTTTGAAAGCTATTCATAGCTCAAATATTAGGCATCCGGTAGTGGCAGAAATCCATTATATAAACCGTGAAATCCTGATGAAGAATAAAGAAGAGGTGTTAATATGAGTTCCCGCTCACAGTGGCATATATGGTAATGAAAAAGCCGATGCCTCGGGAAAATGTACTCGTCGTTTAACAACACCTCAAGCTACGATAGTCAACAAAATCCCTCTGAAAGACTGGACAAGGCAGTTCAGCTCACTACAGAAGGAAAAGTGGCTAGTCGAATGGAATGCAAATTCATCTAAATTAAATTAAATAAAAAAAGATTGTGCCCGTTGGAAGACCTCCAACAGAAAGTCAAGGAGAGAAGAAGTGATCCTCTGCAGGCTTCGGATAGGACATAGTGAGTTCTCCCAAGGCTACCTTCTGCGAGGTTTAGAAGCCCCAACTTGTACGCAATGTGACACGATGAGAACGGTAAAACATATATTGTTAGTTTGTCTAATTTTCAATAAATAAAGAATTGAACAAAAAATGGAAAATACTCTAAAAGAATTATTATAAGATGGTGAAAACAAAGCCAATATCCTCTTCAAGTATTTAAAAAGAAGTTTATATGATAACAGAGTATAAAATGTAAGTGTAAACACCAATGACCCACAAGGATAGAGGCGTCATAAATAAATAAATTATTAGAATGGGTTCAGAAATAGCAGATGAATGGCGTATTGAAATTAGCCGTGAGTTGTAATATAATTTTAAAGGTAAATGGAAGTAATAAAACATTGGGTAATAATTTGCCGGGTTTTGCTGTATATACATAGTAAAAATGTAAAGAAAATAAGAAAAAATAAAAAATCTTTATTATGGGACTAATTCCTCTGCGATTAAAATAACACATTACTTGTATAGGCCTAAGACGCATAATTATTAAACCGAATAAAAAATATTTAATATAAATTTAAAAAATATAAAACAATCATTTATTTGGTAATATAAGTTATATTACCCAATCGAATATGAAACATAAAATATGTTTTTCACATTTAGTTTTGTATAACTACCTCAAAAACGAACTTATGTCCAAATAAATGTATGCTAAAACGGACACCTTACAGTATTACAGTAGCAGAAAAAAACTTTTTTTTTATGAGCGATTTTATGAAACTTGCATAAAGTCTTATCTTTAAAGCCTTCAGCTTTTAATATATTTTAAATCCCCATGAAAACAGTAAGCGTCTAAAGGAACAGTATAAATTTTATAGTTATCTTTTTTGCGAGGTTATTACTCTCGCCATGACAGATAAAAGATTATTTATTTCGGTCCTATATAGTAAATTTCCAGCAAATTAGATTTTGATGATCCGCTCAATTTATTTATTTGTATGTTTTCTTGGGAAAAAATTAATACTGTGTGTGTGTGTGTGTGTGTGTGTGTGTGTGGTAAGTCTAGCGCAAAAAAGTCGTACGAAAATGAAATTTTATATTTAATACAACTATACGCCTGAGATGTTACAGCAACTTTTTCCTACAAATTTTTTTTTTTTTTTTTTTTTTTAATTTGTTTTATTAAGAGATAATACAATCTGCCACCTTCTGGGGCAATGAGTATTAGAGATAAAATAAATCATTCATACCATATGTACATTGTAAATAAAATTAAAGAAAAAAAAATTAATAAAGACTAAACAAATAAAAGAAAAAAATATATACACAAAATTAAATAAGTACTATACAGAAAATAATAATAACAATCTTGTTCACATTCATACCTATTTACAATATTTACAAACTGCCCCTGGGATCACTGAATCAAACCTCGAGATCCACTAGTGGATGTCGAGGCACAATGCCAGAAGATCCCAGCGCCTCTCATTCAGCTGCGTCACTGGTCTTGAGTGCCAGTGGAGGCTGCGCGAGGGCGCTAGAGCCACATACACTCAGGGCATGAGTGGAGAAGCTGGCCATTGCCAGCACTCCAATAACATAATTACAAAAGATCTCTGGGCCACTGCCGCTTCAACCTACGAGGAGGGTTATAGGGATGTTTGGAACTAGATAGGGAGTTTGCCAAGGGATTAGGAAGGTGAGTTAGCTTCTGATGGAAGATTGAGAATTTGGATGGGATTAGATCAAGGACAAATGGGATATTCAGGTCATGGTGTAAGGTTTTGTTGGTGACATAATATGGGGCATCTACTATTGTTCTAAGGACTTTAGACTGAAAGGATTGGATACGTTTGATATTCGAAACTTTTGCTGTTCCCCACAGTTCAAGTCCGTAGGTCCAAATTGGTTTAAGAATAGTCTTGTAAATTAAGAGTTTGTTGTCCGTTGAGAGATGAGATTTTCTGTTTAGTAGTCTATATAGCTGGCCATATCGTCGATTGAGTTCTTGTCGTTTGAGTCTAGTATGGGGGTTCCATGTCAGTCTTTTGTCTAAGAGGAAACCAAGGTATTTGACTGTGTCAGAAAAGGTGAGAGGAATAGAGTTAAAATGGACAAAAGGGCAGGATCTGCGTCGAAGGGTAAAGGTGACTTGCTTGCTTTTTGATTGATTGACTTTGATGCGCCAATGATTGCACCACTTTTCAATCAGATCGAGATGTGATTGGAGGTTTGAGGATGCCGTAACAGGATCTGGATGGGATGAGAGGATAGCTGTATCATCGGCAAATGTTGCTAGGAAGTTTTCGGGTAAGGTGGGAATGTCTGAGGTGAATAAGATGTAGAGTATAGGACCGAGGACACTACCTTGTGGAACACCGGCTTCTATCGGATAACAACTTGAGAATTCAGAACCACAACGGACTCGAAACGAGCGGTTAGAGAGGTAGGATCGAAGGATTAGATATAGGGCTTGGGGTAATAGGGTTTTTAGTTTGAAAAGCAAGCCATCGTGCCACACCCGGTCGAATGCTTGTGCTATGTCCAGAAAGGCACCTGTGCAATATTGCTTGCTTTCAAGGGCATAGGATATGTGGTCAACAACTCAAAGACCTTGGTGAACAGTGGAGTGGCCTGAGCGGAAACCAAACTGGTGAGATGGGATTTTGTCGAGTTGGATTAACGGAAGGATGCGTTTCAGAAGGATTTTCTCAAATAATTTGGAAAGTATAGGGAGCAAGCTGATTAGTCTATAGGATGAGGTATGATTAACAGGTTTGCCCGGTTTAAGGAAAAGTATAATGGTTGAGTGTTTCCACATCAGAGGAAAATGGGTTGTTCGGAGGATGCAGTTATATATGTAGGTCAGGAATACTATAGCCTTTTTGGGAAGTTGTTTAATGATTTGGGAAGTGAGGAGATCAAATCCAGGAGATTTTCGAGGTTTAAGTTTATCGATTAGGAATTTGACCTCAGAGGGGTTGACAGCTTTAGGAGGCAAAGAGAGAGGAATCGGCGAGGAGAGGGATTCTTCAACTGCAGCTGTATGGGGAGGATTAATTTCAGGATGAGGAGTGAATGTGTTTGCAAGATGTTTAGCAAATTCCTCTGCTCTAGTCTCATCTGACGAGGCCCAGGAACCATCATGACGTTGGAGAGGATGAGAGATATGATGGTATTTAAGGATTTTTTTAGTTGCTTTCCAGAGGGAATGGTCACAAGTGGATAATGAGGAAAGATAGGAATTATAGGATTGGGATCTGTAGGTTGTCAATCTATTTTTAACTAATTTACAATAATAATTGTATGATTTCCTGTCATCAGGATGCCTGGTCCTCTGCCAGATAGTCCTAGAACGGCGCTTGTATTGGATAAGGTCCAGGAGTTCTTGAGGTAAAGGATTTGTACTTCGGGATTTTTCGGGAGAGAGAGGTGAAGATGAAGTCCAGGTTGCTTGTTGGATTAGGGTTGTAAAGGTATTTACAGCTTCATCCAGTTCTTCAGGGGATTTGAGGGATACTCTGAGATCAATGTTGTCGGTTAAGATTTGACGGAATAGATCCCAGTGAACTGGGCCCCTGATGAATGAGGGTGGGAGCGGTTTAGGAATGGGCGATATTGAAAGGGTAAGGAGTATTGGACTGTGATCTGAAGATAGGTCATCGAGGCGAGATATGGAATAATTTAGTAGTTCTAGACCTTTGTGGATGAAAAAATCTAGGAGGTCAGGATTGCGGTTGGGATCTGTTGGCCAGTAGGTAGGAGAATCCGGAGGAAGAATATTGCTGCGAGTAGAATTAAGTGCAGACAACAGGATTCGTCCACGAGAGTTTGTGGTTCTGGCTCCCCATTGTTGGTGTTTTGCATTAAAATCTGCTCCCACAAGGAAGTGATGTCCCAAGGAATTTAGGAACGAATTGAATTGGGATTCTGAAAATGGAATTTTCGGAGGGGAATATGCTGCAACAACTGTTATGTGAAAGGGCTTGGTTTTAACTGTTACAGCTGTAGGTTGTAGGTAATTATGGACGGGTAAGGGGTGTGAGTGATGGGAGAGGGAGTGATGGATGATGACAGCAGTGCCAGCATGTGCGGTTCCGTCCGGGTGGTCCGTGCGGTAAATGTTGTAATTGGGAATGTTAAACAGACGTGAGTTGGTAAGTCGGGTTTCTGTTACTAGGGCTATGTCTATGTGTTTTTCTTGTAAGAAGACTGTTAGTTCGTTAGTGTGATTTCGAATACCATTCGCATTCCAAAGGAGTATGGATATAGGTTTGGAAGAGGTCATTTAAGGATTTCTTGAAGAAGTGATGAGGTGGGATACGAGATTAGTTAAAAGTGATATTAGAGGAGTCACGACTGATTTAAATTCAGCGATGAAGGATGTTAGGAGACTGGTGATATCTGTTGCATTTGATGGAGGAGGAATGAGTGGAATTTGATGTTGATGGGATTTTTGGGGCTCGGAATGGATTAGAGGAAGAGAATATTGAGGTTGGGGGTGGGGGTGTTGAGGTTTCGGTTGCTCCGGCGGCAGGGCCTCACAATTCTTATTTTTCTCACCGCCTCCTAGAAGTTGGGCAAAGGACACATTAGCGTTTATGAGATTTGAAGTCATTCTTCTTGAAGTAGTGGGATATTCTGTGGGTTGCGGTTTCTGGAATTTTGTTTTTAGGTTTTTGTAAACCTGACAGCCTTTATAGTTAGCCGGATGTCCTTTCAGGCATAGAGCACACACTGCTGGAGTTTGCCTTGATTTAATGCATTCATCAGATTTGTGGGGGTCTCCGCATTTCACGCAACGTGGCAAATGATGACAGTAGTGCTTGGTATGGCCGTATGCCTGGCATTTGTGGCATTGAACAATTTCTTTTTTCACATATGGTTTTTCAACTGTGACTTTAGTATAGTAGAGATTTTGGATGTCGTAGATCTTTTCAACTCCAGGTGAAGGTTCAAGATCAACGAAGAAGAGGGGTAGAGGTACCTTCGTGGATACATCGGTTCCGGATCTATTTTCCTTTATGACGTTGGTGATTTGACGAACTTTGAAGCCCAAGGCCGTCAATTCTTCTTCAATATCTTCAGCAGGCGTTGAGGGATGGAGATTTCGAATGACGACTCGCAAGGAGCGCTCCTGTCGAAGCTGGTAGGTGTGAAACTCAGCTTTTGTGTCCGTCAAATATTGAACGATTTTTCGGTACGCTTCTGCTGTTTCCGGAGAAATCTTTGTATCGAAGCTCCTGCTAAGGCATGTGTAACAACCGGGATCAACAATTTTGTTTATTTGGGAGCAGAGCAACTGAAAGTTTTTTATATTTTTGACGAATATCGGGGGAGGGCGAGGTTCTCTTGGTATTGGTGTCGACTCCATAGCATCTTTATCAGATTGTAGAACCTGGTAAGGGTTGGGCGTGAAGAAAGGAGATTCTTCAGACAGCCCCTGGGATGAAGTGCCTGGTTGTGGCTCGTCAGATGCATTTGTGGGAGTAACTGGAGGACTGATTTTTTTGTTATTACGCCTAGAACGGGTCTTTGCTGGTGGCGAATGCTGAGGTGTTGAGAGTGCAGACCCAGCAGATCGAGACCTTTTCTTAACTTTGCTCGACATAACTTGGTGGAAATATCTCATTATGTCATAAGTGATATAGGGAAGTAAGTAAAAGAAGAGGAGAGAAAAGAAATAATTGAAAGAAAAAAAAATATATATATATTACGTCTGCGTGACTTAAATTTAATTGTGTTAGCCACACGAACGTGCCCCGCTCAGAGCTGGCGAAGCACTGAGGACTGATATGAGTGGGGGGGAGCACTTCACCTATGGCGGTATGCGTGTGATAAGGAATACCTCAATACACGGCTTCACTGTTCACTAACATAAACTGTAAATAAAAACAGTACTCACTGTGGGATTACCACCAATGTAAACCACTGCTGTCCAGCTACTTCATTGTAGATTTAAAATCGAAAAAAAAACATATAGTAACTACTAAAAGATGGACGTCTCAAGAGAACGATGTTAAACGTGAATGTCTATAACTAGCGCATGCGCAGAACTCCCCTACAAAATTAGCTAACCAGAAGAGCCACTTTATACCATGCATTTGGCAACTTTTTACGATTTTCTCAAAAACGGCTGTAACGATTTCGATTATAATCGCTATATCGATATAAAATTTAATGGGCGTTTAAGTCATGTTGGTTTCATTGTGACTGAAATAGTCTGACACGGCTTAAATGCCGACATTTTAAATTTTCTTCCTCTGAAGAAATCTTTTTTTGTAGATTTAAAAAAAATGACAGTATCATTTTGTTTGCATTGATAAAAAAAAACAGGTAAATATATGAATTCGATATTGAACTTAAGGATAAAACTGCAAACATATTTTTTAATACATTTTCTGTTTTTGAACATAAGAACAGTGACATATATGTATAATATACAGTTAAGAAGCTAAAGATTTCAGGAAAAATAAAATAATACTAATAATTTTTAATAAAGCACACGGTTCTATAGAAATTCAATTAAATTATTTTTTTTTTTTTGGAGGGGGAAGGGGGGTTTCCACTCGTTTTTATTTCATACTGTATTTGAAAATTCTTTAATCGATTATAACAACAGAGGCAAGGGAAAGTCGTGTATTCCACGCACCAGATTTTTAATTATAACTTATAATAAGTTTATTATAAGCAAATTTTAATTTTAGTTGTGTATTAAATAATGCTATCAGAAATTATAATTTGTGCTTGTAAAAATATGTTTATTTAATTAATCTTTTCAAATATTTTTTAACTTAAAAAAAAAGTAGAAGAATCGACATTAATTGTTGGATCTGAATTCCTAATCGCGATATATATATATATATATATATATAATATATATATATATATATATATATATATATATATATATATATATATATATATATATATATATATATTAGGATTCTATTGTGCTTATTGATCCTTTTCCAATAACATACTCTTGGCTTGCCCCACCATATTCCTTTCAAGCAGTAAATAAAATTTGATCAGTCCTTGCCATCCGACCCCGAGGCCACCAATCTTCTCCTGACTTTTATGAGCCAACCAACGACATTACTCCCTTACTTACGAAAAAATGACCCCCTTAAAAAATAAAAGCATAAGCACCTTTTACCGTAAGTCATATCTTACTCGCCCCTCCCCCCAACGAGAACTGAAAAAAAAAAAAAAAGTTGCCAAGTCATTTAAAAGTCCGCTTACATCCGGCTTAATGCTCGCCTAAAACGCTTGTCCATTACCTGAGTCAGTTCCATTTGTCTGAGAGCATGTTTAAGGAGGTTATCTCTTCCTCCTTCTTACCTTACTTCTCTCGGCTTCTAATAGCTTTTTTAAGCTTAAATTTCATTTATATCGCGGCTCAAAAACTTACTAATACTATTATTATATTAATTTATCTTAATTTGTTTTTGTATTATTTGGAGAGATCACCTTTAGCATAGTGGCTAGCATAACCGCTTTCTATGCCAAAGGTCACGGGCTCAATCCCGCAGGAGGACCTAAGATTTTTTAATAGGAGTAAAAAATCCTTATTTATGCTGTCCTTCGGAGGATACGTAAAAAGGTGGTCTCTAACTTGTGCAATGTGAGGTAGGTGAAGCTTCCCTATCATAATGAAACCTGAATAGGCAACATTTATTGAATTGATGAAACTATTACAAAAAACTAGTTTTAAGAAGAAAAATAAATTTTATTCTGGGACTCCTGTCCCCTAAGAATAACAAAAAAGTACAAAAGTGAGTATTATGTCTGGCTTAAAAATAAAAACATTACAAAAACAAACTTAAGATTATACTTATATTATTTTATAAAAATAGTGAATACTGTTGCTTGAATGACATATGACTACTACTTGCATTATTTATAGTGTAGTAAATACAACGACAATAGAACATTCATGTATGACTATATAATACTGAAAATATGTGCATACAGAGATAATATAATTGAACCTCACACTAATATCGTAAAATCGTAGAAAAAAAAAGTTTTTGTTAACTAGAAATATGACTATTATTCTTAATTTGTTATACAATTATTCGGAAGACTGATTAATGAGGAGATGATGAAATAATTTGTTTTTAAATGAGGTTAAGGAAGAAGCTTTGCGTATAGAAGTAGGTATGGAATTCCAAAGAGAGGTGGCACGCAAACTAAAAGATTTTTAAAGAATGATGTTCGATGAGACGGCAAATAGAGGTTAGTGGGTTGGGATCTTGTGTTAAACGAATGTACTGATGAACAAGGGATGAGGAGGTCAAGAATGTAGGATGGACTTTTGGTTTTAAAAGTGCGGAATAGGAATACTCCCAGGAAATACTGTCGGCGAGAAACTGGATTGAGTCACTTCAACTCGGCATACCTGTCGGCGACGCTGGAGCGTCTGGGGACTCGGAAGATGAATCTAATAAAACATTTCATTAGCCTTTCTAATCTCATCTCAAGTCCACCAGACAATGCACCAAAAACTAGGCAGCCATAGTCAAAGTGGGGGAAGACGAGAGAAGAAACAAGGAGCCGACAAACTTTAAACGGTAGTGTATCGCGCAATCTTGAGAAGAGTTTAAGTGAAGTGATTGAATTGCGAATGCTATTGGAAACATGGTTAGTCCATGATCGTCTGACGTTAGTCTTTGAAGTGTTCACATTGTTCTTCCGTTCCTGCTTTATATTTCTTCTCTACTACTTTAGCAAAAGCCCGAGTGAGTAGTATTACTAATTAATTAATTAAGTGGATGAACCCCTTTTTAAAAATATTATTAAATTGAGATATTCAAGTTAATAATAAGAGATAGATAGAGAAAAAGTTTTTATGTTCTACATTTTTAAAACTACAAGTTTTAAAACAGCTACAAGTAAATACAATTTAAATATTATTGTAATCCTTCGTAAAATCCTTAAAGCTCCTTACTTTGTCACGAATAAGCTCATCTATAAAGACCTTAATGTCCCATATGTTCTGAATTAGCCCGAATCAGGTATCAATCATTCCATGAAAAACTACATTGCCACTCTAATCCACTAGTTTCTATCATATCATTCTCTTCGATTCCTGATAATCCTCCAAGCCGTCTGAAAAGAAGATGGCCCCGAGACCTTCTAGTTTAAAATACTTTTTAGAGTACTGCCAATGGGTGGCGTCCCTTCATGTAGGTTTACTATGCCCATCATACTTACTTGTTTTATATAATAATACAGTTGTAAATATCAATAAATATGTTTAAATAAGAAAAAATATTATTGTAGATTAATATTTATAGAATAAATGATAATTATATTGCGATATTTACAATCTGCCTATATGGTCAATAATAATAATGCTAAAAGATCTCATCCATACAATATTTACTAAGCTGTAATAGCTTTAACATTTTTTTTTTTCGAATCCAGTCATATAATATATATATATATATATATATATATATATATATATATATATATATATATATATATATATATATATATATATATATATATATATATACATTAATTATTTTACTGTACAATATATCATTTAATTGTGCACTTGTGTTTTATATGGATGTTGCATCAATCGTATGTACATATTCCCAAGTATTATTCTTCATATGCTCTTTTAAATTTTCATGTAATTAAAAACATAAAGTTTGGCTCCCATGCTAAAGGTCACGGGTTCAAACCCGCAGGTGGTCCTAGGATTTTTTAATGGGAGTAAAAAATCCGTAGTTACGCCGTCCTTCGGAGAGGACGTTAAAAGGTGGTCCCGAGCCTGTGCGATGTCAGGTACTCGTTAAAGATCCCTATCCTAATAAAACCTGGATAGGCAAAATTTAGGACTCCCATTGTAGCATCGTCCGATTAGCCATAGTAGCATAAAGTTACGTTAAATAAATAAACAAACATAAAGTTTGGTTATTTATCGTAACTTTATGCAACTGTTGCTAATCGGGCGATGCTACAGTAGGCGATGCTACTAAATGTCTTTCCAGGTATAATTAGGAAGGGGTCTTTAACGAGTTCCTGACATCGCACAGGCTCGGGACCACCTTTTTACGTTCCCTCCGATGGATGGCATATGTAAGGATTTTTTACTCCCATTAAGAAATCCCAGGTCTGCCTGTGGGTTTGAATCCGTAACCTTCGGCATAGAAAGGTTAAATGCTGGCAACTATGCTATAGGTGATCCCTAAAATATAAAGACGTATTAATAAATAATAAAAGTTATTATTAAGGCGACATAAGTAAAATTTAAGCTTAAAAGATATTAGAAACCGATTATTTATATATAATATATATATATTATATATTATATATATAATATTATATTTATTTATCAACATTATTATTATTAAGAAAATATGGAATGAGTTTGGCTAATTGAAGGAGTTCGTACGCTATAAAAGTAAAAAAATGAATAACCAGGGCTGTAGGCTTTCTTCCAAAAGGGCTATCAGAAATCTTTTAAATGGTATTCGATAATCATTTTTAATAATTATCCAAGAAATCCCTTATTTTAAACCCTTAATATATATGTATATTAAACCATATTATGGGAAAAAAACGTTGAATCACTATCTTGCTTAAATTGGGGTTATTATGAGAACAAGTTATCACAGCATCGCCTTAACAAAATTTTATATTTATTGGCTGAGTCATAGAAACCTAAAATATATATTATTAAATATATATTGTTCAGTTTTTATTGTTAAAAACCATAAAAAAGAAATAATAACTACATTTAGGTTTTCTTGTGAGAAAATCTAATAGAGAGTTAAGTAAGGAAAATTACAGATCTGAAACTTAAGTTTCCCATCATTTTCAGTTTATTACTTTTCTTACCGCTAAGCTTGGGTTAAGTTGCTTTCCTAAGTAACTTTAGCAACTCTATATCTTCTAGATAAATTCATATTTTCATCCCTTCTCAGTTTAATATAATATGGGATATTTATTTAGGACCTATGCTTGTCTACGTTTTTTATTGAATAAGTAATAATACTGTATATTAGAAAACGACGTATAATTTGAAATTTCCACTTCAATTTTGGAAGTTATTTAAAAATTATTACGTACGCAACTTTCGTAATTTATCATAAGTTATTGTATCAAGCAATAAGTATTATGGATTAGATATAAAGAGCAAACAAAGTTAAAATAACTATACAGAGTGACTGCTGTACATAAAACCACCCCTTTTTAACCACACCTAAACATTTTATCACTCCATAATTTAAAGACATGCTTCTCCAATTTTAAAAAATACTTCAATTACACACATGCACAGATACAGACACATGCATTATGTGGTATTGATATATATGTACAGGTTATATATATATATATACACTACACACAATATGCCTGTGTCTGTATCTGTGCAGTGTGTGTGAATTGAAGTATTTTTTAAAATTGAGAAGCATGTCTTTAAATTATGAGTGATAAAATGTTTAGAATTGTAAGATCGTTTTAATGATTAAAAAATAGACTATTCTAGAAGATATTTAAATATATAAAAAGTCAGAGTCATACACATTCCAATATTATTGTTTTTAGGTTGCGTTAAACAAAAACCTATGGCTTGGAATATTTTTGTTGCTTTTTTAAATCTGGTCTCCATACTTTTAAATTTCCTCATTCTACATAAGAAATAAAACGTATTTTGATTAAAACAAAAATATTAATCATAAATAAATTAACGGAAATAGATGTTTAAGTGTTTTAGTTTTTAGATTTGAACTGCTAATTCTGACAAAAGCACCTATGAATCTAGTACAGCAGATTGCAAAAATACTATAACACAAAGCCGGGAAGCATAATGCTGGAATGTTACGATATTTAACTATAATCTCGTTTTACTTTTCACGGTTTTTAATATAAAGTAAAATTTTGCTCAAATAATAATTTCAAAATTACTAAAATATATTTAAAAAACAAACGTATATTTGTTAATTATCTGTTTGAATATTATTATAAAATGTTTTAAGACTTGTTAATATAGTATCTTAGTTAAAAATTAATAATTTTTCAAAACAGACAATATACGTACACAATATTATTTTTTGTGTAAAATTAATTTCGAAACTTACCAGGGGTACACAAAAGTATTTTTTTTTCAAATTCTACTCACACACACATACACAAAAATATAAATATATATATATATATATATATATATATTATATATATATATATATATATATATATATATATGCTCATTAATATTCCCCCACTTTGACTACTGTTGTGCGGTGTATGCGGGTGTCTCTGGAGCTCTTGAAGCTAAACTAAAAAGATTATTCAACTGCCTTATACGTTTCATCTTTGGGATATCCAGGGACACCTCTGTAACCCGATTCTACGATAAGTTGAAGTGGCTTTATCCTTACTACCGTTCTAAGTACCTCCTGGCATCCTTCCTTTACCAAGTTCTCCGATCTCAACGTCCATCTTACATCTCAGATATATTTTCATTTAAATCCTCCGTCCACACCTGCAACACTCGTTCGCGACCTTTGGACCTGTATGTAACGTCTCATCGAACCGCAGCTTTCGACAGATCTTTCCTAATCCGATCCTCGTCCTTATGGAATTATATTCCTTCTCATATCCGTCACTCCAATACTCTTCCGGTCTTCAAATCCCGTTTGTTCAAACACTTTTTGTCGGTCCAATTCTCAAATAACCCCAAGTAATCAGCAAAGTTCAATAAAAATCAGCAAATAGAGCAGAGAAAAACAGTTATTTACTATATCTTATTATGCATTGTATTCAAACATTTATGTATTTTATGTTACAATTTTCACAAGCATTGTAAATTTATTTTAATTAGCCCTGTATATATTAATATGTACATATTTTATTTCTTGTCTAGTTTGTTTTATTATTTTTTTTTTAATTATTATTATTAGAAGCTACCAGTTAATTTATTACTATTATTCATTTTCTTTGTTATTTCTGTTGTTTTTTTTGTTGTTTTTTTATTACTCTAAGATACTGAAGTTCCAATTTGATTTGTCTGTAACATTATTCCGAAGGGACTTGTCCCAGAATAAATAAAGAATTTATTATTATTATTATTATTATATATATATATATATATATATATATATATATATATATATATATATATATATATATATATATAACTGAGGAAATATTGGTGATGTCATGCGTCAAGCAAATCAATTTTTAAAATCATATTAAGAAAAATAAAATGAGTTTGGCAAACTTAAAAACGTACAACGCTATAGAAGTTGGAAAAAACAAATAATTTGGATAACCCAGGGCTGTAGAAAAACCTTTCTTCAGAACGACTATCAGGAACCATTCAATAATTACCTATGAAATCCCTTATTTTAAACCTTTAATTTTTAAAAAAATAAATTATTTACTCATTTAAGATTATCATTTGAAAACCTGAGGATTGTTTAGTGTAACCGTCCAACTAAAAATGACTTGACAGGGATGAGGGAGAACAATGCACAACGGTAACTCTTTAGTCTACTTTAAGTAATTACAAAAACGGACCTTTTTTCCTGGTCTCTTCTTTCATAACATTTCATTTCGAAAAATGGATTATACGAATGGGTTCTAGCGTTCTTTAGACCTTTGCCGAGTAATAAAGGAACAAAAATACTTGTTTAACATTTTTTGGAACTAATCTGGTTTTCCTCATTCAGTCAAGAGTAAACCCGCTTAAACCGTAAAACCGTAAATATCTTATAACAAAGTGGATAATTTTTATTTAATTTTTGTTTGATGCTAAGAGTTGTGGTTGATATGATCAAGAGGCTTAAATAAAGATAAAACATTATAAATAAAATTATAAAACAAAATAAATTATAAATAAAACATTACCGCTACCATTCTTTATTGTAATCTTATCAATATTCTTCGATCTTTCGGTTCTTCTACGCTGATATTATTCTGGAATTTTAATTTACTTTCTTAAACAACGTGAAATGGTTATTTTTTTTTTTTGAAAATACTAAAATTAAGATAAATTCGAAGAAGAAAATTCGAACTATCGGCATTTTAGCCCTATCAGAGTATTTCAATCAAAATGAAACCTACATCACATTAAAACCCATTAAATTTTCGCGAATTTAATCAAAATCGTAAGAGCCGTATGATATATTTTAAACAAGTATAAATTTGATAATCGAACATTTTCCAGATAGACTTAAAGCTTTTGTCGGAGGTCTCGTTTTTACATCAGATTTTCGTTCTTGTGTTTGGTTTGAACGGGAATCCACCGTGGGACACAGACCGCCAGGGAATAAAAAAAAAAAGTAGTGAAAAAGTTGGGTTGACAAAACCGAGCAGGAAAAAAGATAAATTAGTTTTTCAGGTGAAAGAACCTTATTGATTCCAGAGTCCATGTCCCTTCCTCTTCCTTCAACTTTCTTCTGCCGGGGAATCATTCATCTTAGGGCGGGATACCGCTCGAATAAAAAGTATCTCACAGAAACAAATTGAAGCTTTATGATAAAAGAAATATTCCGATTTGATGGCTTTCGGTTTTTATTCAATACGTCATCTGTAAAAGGAGAAACCGTCTTGCTAATCAGAATTCTCCCTTATTTTCTTTACTTTACAGTCCTAATAGAAAACTTTTTTTTTGTTAGATTTTGTTAGTTTTGAAACGTGAAATATTTCAACACATTTAAAAACATATAAAAGGATATTTAAAAGAGTTTAGAATCGAAGCCCACACACATTTTAATGTATTATTCTGTGAGCTTTAGAGGGTCACTAATTAGTTTCTATGTTCTGTAGCAGCTTACTCCTTAAATAAAATACATTGGAAATGGATTGGGATGGCTTTATATTCTACGGTCATTCAGCTCAACTTAAAATATTTAGACGAATTAATTTTACATAAATTAGTCATTCGTTTAAGTGTGAATAATACGTTTTAAAAGCTGTACAAGCGCCAAAACAGATCTATAAGTATTTAATTTATGTAATTAAATTGGTATTGATTTATCATTATTTTATTTCTTTTGATTCTATAAGCATATTTTGAATAAATTTTTATATCGATGATAAGTATGCACTTAAATGTAAAAAAATATAGTCTAAGGATATGTACAGCCCAATCTTAAACTACATGAATCAGAAGGGAGGGCTTCAAAAATTAAATTCAATATATGAAAACAAAGTTTCTTTTTTCTTTTTTTTAAATAAATTTATATTCTATTATGACGCATTTTGTCAATTTTTTTTTTTTATTATTTTTCTTTCATGGTCTTCATCTTTTTTGAAATACATTTAATAATTAGTGATAGTATGAGTTTTCTATTATAAGGTTACCTACGCATTTATGGCTTCCGTAATAAGTTGAATTTTGATTAAGATTTAATCTGTTTTTCAGATTTCAGAGAGACAATGTAACTGACATGCTATTAATGTAAAAATTCATTATTATTTTTTTCTAAGTAAGACCTTACACCACATAGCAATCTCATTTGAAACATTTATTTATAACTTTTTCAGTTTTAATTGCCAATCTAAGAACGGTTTTAATAATATTGTTACATTTATAATCCCTCTTATTGAAATTACAGTCTACCTAACATTATATTAAGTATTCATATGAAATGTATAGTAAGGAAACGTTTTTCGATTGTAAACATTTAAGTCCCAACCCACATAAGCCCCCTTGTCCGCAACCTATTAACCTCATATATTCCTGATAATCATCGTAGGCGATAGAAAAGATGAAATTGGCCTCCGGATCTACTTACTAAAAACTTTCTAAACATTAAAGTTCTAAGGCTGGATAGTTTCTTCACAGCTCTTTTCACGCCCTTTATTATAATTCAGCACCTTTACTGATTGTATTCATGGTATATACGGTTGTAAAATTCAATAAAATATAAAATTTAAAAAAAATAAAACTTTTTCTTCCATTATTTCAATTTTAATGTTAAAATTCACCGTGTTGTGAAATACAAATTAGCAGTAGAACAAAAATTAATCTACTTTATGATTTTTACACACGTTTTGACGTAGAAATTCTGAAGAAAAATTCTAGTTATTGGGGGTTATTTTTTAGGTATTAGAAGTTATTTTTGCGCTAAGATGGCGAAATTCACTTTTTCAGGAATTAAATTTTTTTAACATTCTGGAGCCTAGTTTGTTTATGTTTATGAAAGTAGCATAACATCATAAGTGTATTCCTTTCAGTTGATGAGTAAACAACACAATATTGTCTAAATGAAAGAATCACCTTCAAAACATAAACGAGCGGACACTTCAAGAAAGAGAAAATATCTCAATTTTAGAAAAATTGACTTATAGCATTTTGCCATCTTAGCAAAGATTTAATCTTATAATTTCCTCCTCTTCAGATGAAAAAGTTTATGAACCCGTTCGAATTAAAGTTACTAAACGAAGATACCTTAATGTATCAATAAAAATATTTTATTTTATAATTAAATCTAGCTGCTTCACAGGGACGAACTTTGAAGGATCGTCATTTATTTAAAAAAAATATCAGTCTGACCGATTTTAGAGTTTATCGCTTAGTGAGAGTTTTAGTTTATGGTAAGAAAAAGTGCTATTGGCAAGAGAATATGGTTATTTTAAAACGTCTGTTCATAATTATATTTAATCATCGGCAGAAATGAAAAACATCAATTAACGTGTATATGTTCATTATTTTAAAGTAAATCACAGATAACGGAAAATTTAATTTTTTCCATATGAAGAACATTTTTGTTGCAACGTATGTATTGACAAAGTACAGAAATAACGACGGTTCTTATTTTATTCGGTTTATTTTTATTTTATATTTCAAATGAACTATTTAAATTACATTTTAACCTCCCTCCTTACCAATAACATATGTTCATAAGTCTATGGAATTACAGAAACTTTCAATTAACTCGTACGATTGATTTTACATACATATTAAGTTTTCTAAAATCTTGCTCTTTCCAACGGTATACTATACGTTTATATTACTACTTATATTAGAGGAATAATTATTTGATTATTTACTTACAAAAAATTTATATTTACCTTTTAGAGAAAAACTCAATTAGTAAGCATTTTACTTATAAACCTACAGGAAAAATTACCACTAATAATGGTGAAAACGTATCAAAATCCGTCTTGTGGTTTAGTAGGAGTTCGCGGAAACCAAATTGGCGTTATCATTTTATATATATAGAGTTATTATTTCTATTAATCTTATAATGAAATAAATAACATTTAAAAATAATGAACCAAACAATAATACTAACTCAGCTATAAATTATAAAGAGACAATTTAGGACCTTCAGTTAAGCAAGGAAGCTAACAAATTCATACTAGGGGCAATTAAAAAAAATATTACGTCATATTGCATATCATAAATTTAAATAGATTATTTTATTTTTCAAATATAAGGGGCTCCATTTAGTTTATTTTTTTTTACCAACAACCTCGAGACTTGAGTGGGATTTTCATTTCAAGTTGGTATAATTTAAAATAAACCTGATTTATTCTGAGTCGACTTTATTATTATGGTATATTATTTGTAAAAGGGACTGAAAATGAGTTGGACGAAAGATCTACACCTGCAATATCTGAAATGAGACTAATGTCACGGAAGAGATACCGTTGGCTATTGTTCTATCCCCCTCCTCTCTTCTCTGTGATTATTCCGCTGATAGTTACACAAGCAAAGGCTGTCAAATTTAAATAAACATTGATATATATATACTTTAAAAAAAAAATTCACCAAATAGGATTTAGCTATAAATATCGTCAATTATTTAGTATTATTTTTGTCGGAAAATAATTTACTTGGATCATTTAGGAATTCATACATATCACATAACCTTATTGAAATAAGGTATTATGCCTCACAGAAATGTCTTATGAATCATAAAACCACTAAGTATTAAAAACTTCAAGGTTTCTTGGGATATTTTAAGGTTTAAGGATCTCTTCTGCCCTAATAAATGTATTTAAAGTGATGAATAATTACCTATCTAAGTAGATTTGGTTTAAGAAAATATACCTTTTGAAGATATAAATTTTCTTCTATCCTATTTTATAAAGGAAAATATATTCAATTTCTTAGCAGCTTTGTCCAAATAACTGTCTATAACATTTTAAATAAATTCATTTATTGCTGCACTTTATCTTACATCTATTCTTATAATTTATTTTTACTTTTTAATCTTTCCATTTACTTCTTTTTTTTATAAAATACAACATAAAATAATAAAAAAATACACCCAGTAATCTTGTGTGATTATTATTATTAATAATAATAAGTATTATTATAAGTTAGACTCATATGCTTGACAGATTATTGTAAATTTATACAAATGACACAAAAATAAATGGTTCGAGAATAATAATTCTACAGTAGCAACCATAAAAAGTGTAAGAGCAATAAGCTTACAATTTAAAACGTAAAAATTAGTAATAACTGATTATTTCTAAACTAAAAATAAAAGTACGTATTATATAGGCTTTGATATTATTTTAAATTAGGCACTCAAGACAATGTTCATTTTTAATTGTAAGGTGAAAAGATTCGTATTTCACGGTTCGAAAACAAAGTTTTTGAATCACGATTTTACTTACTGTCCCCGTTCTCTTTTTTTAATTAGTACTGATGTTTTTCGTTACACAAGTTTTCCAATTAAAAAGTCTACACGAACTAAAATACCTTCAAACGATTTTCCTTAATTTATTTTTACCAAGATACTATTAATGTAATGTAATTTTTTGTTAATTACATAAATGAATTAACGTTTGATAAAAACATAAAAGAAACAAACTAGAAAGAGACATACAGATAAATGTTTGAGGATAGACTTTCAGAATAACTCTACTGCCATTATTTACACACGTTACGTAATTAATAATGCTTATTTTACAAATCATCAAATATTATTTTTAAATAAAAAATTAAAAAAAGTTAACCTGGTTATTACTTTAGTGTGGTTGAAACATTTCAACAATGCTTTAGTTGGTAAAGAATTATTAATGTAAAGAATTATTCAGGTAAGTAATATCATAATTTACAATTATACCAGATTATTACCAAATTGAAAATACCAGAGTATTGAATAACAGAGATTGTGGTCAAGGTGTAATAGATATTACTATTAATTTATTAAAAACTAATTTTATGTTATATATTATTTTTCAACATGAAACGACAAAACATATTATAAACTAATCAAACGTATTTAGAATCAAAATCGGAAAGCACTAGATTTACAAACAAGTAAATAAATAAAAACAGTAAAAAGTTATCACTTTAATGAAAATATTGCTACTACATACTTCCTACACGTAGTAGGTAAATGATTTTTTTTATAATATAAAAATATGTACAAGTACCTTTTTTTTTAATGTAATTTTTTTGGAGTAATACACTATGATTTTAACAATATTTTTTTAAATTCTTACTTGTAAAATCCCTATTCAAAAATTAAACTGAACAAAAGAAAAGCACGTCACACCATCACATGGTGATGTTTAAAATTTATATTTGAGTTGATAAATTAGTGTAGCATTCTAATATACCTGTAAATAATAAAATAAAGTAAAATGACTTAACTGATGAATCATTTGTGATATAAATGATTTAAATCATGTATTATTAAATTATAAATCCATTTACAAATAACAGTAATAAAGCGTACCAAAACACGCAAGTGTTCTGATACTATGTAACGATTATATTTATTATATCATAAAAAGTAATATCTTTGTTATAAACAGCATATAATATTTAGTTAAACTTAAGGGTATTGCCATAAAAATTCTAAAAAAAAATTCGTAATGTTATGTTTTTACCTAGAATTTATATTCCGAATAAATACTAGTTTCGATCAACATAAAACTAAAAAAAATATATTTCTTTGATTGTGTTTTAAATGTTAAAGATCACAGGGTTATACTTTAAAATAAGGGATCTGATTCGGAAAGCCTTTTTCTCATTAAATAAAATCACCCACCATACAATACTAAATTTTAATTACATAATTACTTTCTATTGTTACAAATAAGTTTTCAAATGTTTGGACCATTAAAATAAATAATCTAAAAATATTGGTAAGCGCAACACACGAATTCCAGTTATCTCACTGCTTAAAATCAAGTTTAGGAAATAAAATAAAATTAAGTTGTATGAATAAAATATCGACGAAAACTCGAATTAACTCGATTTCAATACATTCTCTTGTAACAATTTCATATGAAAGCAAGTGAAACTAAAAACCGAAAAATAAGTAATGACGTTATTTTTTTAGTATATTTGTTTTTAATATGTACCTAAAACATAATTAATGACAATGTTGACAATATAAATCTAATATATGGTACCATTTAATATACCTAATTGAATATAAACCGTACCAAAAGCCGTTTTCTTGAGTTTAACGAAAAACAACATCCAGGTTAATTGCGTTTAGATAAAAAAACAACTTTGCCGTACCATTTTTCAATTCGCCTCTCCGTACTTTGCATCAAGATTTATTCATGAAAAATAATTTTATTAATGACGTTCAATTAAAGTTTTCTGTAATTTTTAACAAAGCGTCGCGTTCCAGGACTACCGTCCTCTACATGCAAATGTTATGCAAATTAAAATAAAGTCTCTATCTATGCTAATGACAGTTTTCCTACTGTATAAAAAAAAAGTTATAAACGACCCAGAAAAATTCTGTTGTATCGTATAATACCAATCGTTTATGAATCCCTAATAAAAAATATTCATAAATAAAGTGACGAAATCAGTCAAAAACATTACAATCGTATATATAAACGAGATTCTATTAATTACAGATATTAAGAATAGTTTATTACATTTTTTTTTTTAAATATTCTGAATTTTAACTTTGTCTTACCTATTAGTCTCACTAATGTTGAAACCGATTCTAGCCTGATGTCGATATAAGATATAAGTCGAGATAAGAGATCTTCAAAGCGCTTGTCTCATATTATTACTAATAGATAATTGACCGTTAGAAGCGATATTCGTTGTAGTAAATTTAAATAAACACTGGTATTAATAGATATGCCACCGAGTTGTCGCAACACAACTAATGGTGACTGAAAGGCACCGCTCGACAATCGAATTACGAATTACGAATACGTACTGTTTGTTCGCGTTTTATACCAGACTTAATAGACATAACAACAGACTGATACGGCAAAAGCTGAGATGTCTGTTAGAAGACGACTGAAAAGGAGCTGGATGAGAAATCTGCTGATTTCAAGAACAATTCAATGATGAGGTGCTGCTACTTCTCTATGGCTAACATACCCTCCTCATCAATACCTAACAGGATGACATCGAGACCCGTTTTTTTTTGTTTTTTTTTGTTTTAATAATCTAAAAACTATTAACTTTCCAGAGGATTATAGCTGTTGTTGTTAGCTAATACATTTTCCACACGTAAATAATAAATTACCAAATCTTATCAATAATTTGATTTAGCATTAACAAATATAAATAAGGTGGAAACTCCAGATAATTTGGTTCTACTTTAACTGAGAATGGGCAACGATATAGCAATGATTTATATAAATAAATCATGAATAACCTCTATGAATATCTCAATAAAATATAGACATTTTATTATTATTCGTGTTTATAAACAAATTTTCTAATATGGCGTAAGGAAGGTATCGTAAATAACAAGAAATAATTTGATTAAATCTAATTATTACTGAAACTTCTAAGGAGATAAAAGTAAATAAGAATAAGCAATATGGTTTTTGTGTCTGGAGATTTATTTTTAGTCGAATAACCCCTTAAGGGAAATAGAGAAGATTAATTTTATTCATAGTTGGATTTATGGATTTCTCAACTGCCAAAGTTGTAAGAAGTTCACTGCACGGGTAGTTTTCGGATTTTTTTAATTAAAGAACGATTAGAAAAAAATAAATTTTCCTTAAAAAAAAGCGTTGACGGGAAGTGTATCTTCTTAGTTTTACACATTACAATGCGAAACTACTATAGCACAGCGATTATTGCAGATTCATTTATTTGTAACAAATTGGGTTGATAAAAAAAAATATATAAATCTAGCTGAATGAATTAAAGTTTATTGTATCAATTTAATTGAACTCATATTCTGAAACCGATTAATTTCTGAAAAATTGTTTGGCTGAATTGGACCCCAGCCCTTTTGAGTAATCAATTATTTATAATTAAGTCCTTTATGTTTTCACTGCTAAATGGCACAATCATCTTTTTGTTGTTTGTTTTTTTTTTTTTTTTTTTTTTTATGGAACGGTGTCGGGAGGTTTTTTATCCTTATTGCCCTTGTATTTTCAAAGTATTAATTTTTTTTTTTTTTTTTTTTTTTGTAGCAGTTAATTAATACAATATACTTGTAATTTTGTATGACGGTGTTAACATTTGACGTCTGATAACTATTTAATGATTAGATTTTGTATATTTATTTTTTTGGGGAATTTATTCAGGTATTATGAAAGAAGTTTAACACCTTAAATGCGAAGTAATGTAGTCATGTAGTTGCACACTTTTACTCTTTTATTAGCTACATTACCTGAGGATTTTATTTTCACGGTCAAACGTTATTGTTAAGAGGATAAACTTTGTATTATGATTTCCGTTGATTTTCTTGTTTCTAATTCATTCTCATTTAATGAGACTTTAAATTAAAACTTAATTTTTTATTAATTTCTGACTGACTACACGAGAGTGTTTCAGAAGTTGGCGAAATAAGAGATTTTTCCAAAACATCTGTAAAACTAAAACTTTCCAAACTTTTTTAACTATTCATTGTTTTTCTAACTTTTCGACCCACATTGTAGGTCATCATTAGCGCTCTTTACGGGAAGACAGTTAGGACAAAACTTAAAAAAAAAAATAGGGGCTCACGATGAAAATATCGGATAGAAAGAAACTACATTACTACATTTCAAGACAAAAATTCTTTGTATATTTTTTCCACAAGTTTTCTAGAGAGTTTACAGAGAATGTTAGGGTCATGTTTATTTTTAGAAAATTGTGATTTTAGAACAGAAAAAAATATGATGGTTGCCATTATTAGAATGAAAGAATTATGCCTTAGCTGCTTACCTGTAAGGAGCCTTGATGGAGCGTTGGCATAACGAAATAGTTAAATAGTTAAAATTATTTCATTGTTTTTCTTTCACTGACATCCAATGGTCTAATTTTTGCTAAAATGAATGTACTCTGTACTAACACCTACACTTAAATTTTGCAGCTATATTGCTCTCTTCAACAAGAATACTCCGATTTGCAGGTATAACTACAAATAATTAATTGATTTGTTCGATTCATATTTAAGGTCCCGAGGTACAAGTCTATCCCCCTATTTTATGGCGAGTTGAGATGGTATACCTTTCCAATCGGCGAATTCCTTCATTATTTCGTCGTTCATTCCTATCCCGGTGTTCATCATACAGTTTCGATCTTCTACGATTCGAAGCCTCCGTCTATTCCCTTTATGCACTTTCTGGGACAACAATCTACTCATTTCGACAGACCTTTTTTTTTTTTTTTTTTTTTTTTTCCTCAATCCCATGGAATTCTCGTTCTACCCGTCACTCCAAATTACTTCCTATCATCAAATTCAGCTTTTTAATTCATCTCATAACCATCCAGCCACAATGCAATGTAAATAAGGTTCCATATTTTGTTCTCATTCACTCATTCACATACGTATGTTTGTTATTAGTATTGGTTAACTGGTTTATATCTATTTTATTTACTAGATGGATCTGAAATCAATTTACTGTATTCTGTAATGTTTTTTCTAAAAAAACTTGTCCCGGCATAATAAGATTTTTTTTTTAAATTTATTTATTACTAATAAATATTACATTTAAAAACGAAACATTGCATTACGTCGAAATATTGTATTTGGTCTCCTAAAAAATACCTTTGATAATCAAAGAATACAAATTCGATATCTAAACTAATTTCAGTATTAAAATTAATCTCATCAGCATAGGGGTGTAGATTGTACTGCATGAGAGCCTTTTCGAAGTAGAACAGGCCTTTGATCGAGTTTGGCACCTAGGACTGTTGTAAAAACTACGTGAATTCCTCCCTACTACATACTACTTCATTTTCCAGCCCCACTTTTCTGTATGATCTTTCAAACTACAATATTTCATACTCATTCCTTTTTCCTCTGCTGGTGCTCCTCAAGGCAGTATCCTAGGACCCATTATTTACACTGTCTGTACAGTTGTTACCCCAACCCATCATTTATAACTATGCTGACGACACTTGTGTGGTATCAGTCAAAAACGATACTACTATTGCCTCTAAAACTCTTTAATTCTTAACATCAGAGACCTTGTTGTATGGTTTCGGAATAAGAGAATTAAAATCGATTCCCACAAATCCCACCACATCACTTCTAGCCTTTAACGTAAATCTATAAAATCCTGTCCTACAGTGTCCTTTAATAACATTCCGCTTGTCACAGTTAAACAGATTCGCTTTCTAGGGCTCCTGCTTGACAAACGTCTTACATGGAACCCTCACAAAAGACTGAAACGACATGAAACTGTTCTCCGCTTTCGCTTGCTTGAACACTTACTAGACAACCGCGATAACCTTCCACTTAAATACAAAAATCTCTTCAATATCACCATCAAAAGAACTATCTGGACTTAGGGAACTGAGCTATGGGCTTTTACTAAATTATCAAATTCTTCCCTTATTCAATCCTCTTTAGTTTGCATACTGGAATTCTGCCAATGGGTATTTTCTCTTCATATCTTTGTCATGCATTTTATCTGACAGCTTATTTACTAGATTTATTAACTAATACATGTGAAAATTTTCATAAATAATATATTTTTTTTTAGTATTTAAATTTTATAGTATTTTCTTTTTCTTTTTTAACTATTCGGTCGAGCAACCCATTTTACGGTGGTGAGCACTAATGCAAATCTATGACAAGACAGGGCAGTGAGGGAAGGATAAAACGTTAGAAATTGGACAGGGTTGATGTAACAGGTGTCAGAAGCATCCCTTATTTATTATTTAAACAGCCCCAATCCCTCCCACTATCTTCTACTCAAAGACCCTTTTCACTTTGCGTATTATGCAATTTATAAATTTTATATTACTTTGTCATTTTTCTACACCAAACTAGGTTTATAAAATAATGTTCATTCTGCTTTTACAGGGAAATATCTGGTGCACGCAACACAAGGTTTTCATTTTCGTTGTTAAAAATCAATTGAAGAATTTTTAAATATTTTTTTATACATATTTGGTTTTAAAAAAAATTATACATTATAGGTTACATAGTTGGTATTTGTTTTTACAACTGTATATACAAATACAATAAGTAAAATGGATGAATTAAAAAAATAGACATGTGAAGAAGCTACCCAGTGGTAGAACAGGTCTGGATGCCACCGTCTTTTCAAGCTCCTTAGAGGATTATCGGAAATATATGTAGTTGAGAGGTTACGGACAAGCGGTAGTATGTAATTAAAGGAGGTGTATCTATCGCGGGCTAAGCCTGCAACCAGTGGGATATTTAGGTCTCTATGGATGAGTTTGAAAATAGTTGAAAAGTAAGGAGCATTGAGGATTTTTTATAGGATTTTGGATTGTAAGGATCGGATGCGGGAGGAGTTTGATAGTTTAGTGGACCCCTATAGCTCAAGACCATTAAGCCAAATAGGTCGGATAGTAATTATGTAAATGAGTTTTTTTGCAGTAAATAGGGAGTTTTGATCGTTTGACGAGTAAGTGTTGTAGTAAGCGGTATCTGCGGGCAGTTTCTTGTCGTTTCAGTCCAGTGTGAGGATTCCAAGGTGCTTGTCGAGGTGGAGTCCTAGGTAACGGATCTGTTCAACAGATATTAGTGGAATGTTGCTAAAGGATACAGTGGGGCAGATAGTCATAGGTTTGCGACGAAGTGTAAACGTAATTTGATAGAATTTGTTAACTTAAATTCAGAGATGAAAAAAGTTAATAGAATAACATTGAGTTTTGATTTAAAAATACGATTAATATTAAAAAATATAACAATAGAAAGTAATTATCTGCTAAACATTTAGTTTTACCTGCTTTTCATCATCAAAATACATTTTGATTAATAACAACTTATAATATATAATTAAATATCACATTGCTAGGAAATTGTGGATTTGGAATTTTTTTCAAATGTGTGTTAAATCTCTATTTTTATAAAATAAAAAAAATTAATGAATTGTTATAAACCTTTGTAAGAGACCGGAAAAAAATCTACCTCCATGTTAGGATCCGCTGAACGATTTTTGTAGGCACCGTTTTACAATCATTAAATTGAAGAAAAATGAAGAAAAACAAATCTTCCATAACATTTTTTATTTTGATTATGATAAAGCAACCGAATGTACCTGGGCAGCATAATGCTCAAAAAAGCATTTTTCTCTCTACTATTTTAAAACAAATTATTTAATAAACCTTTTTTTTTGTTTTGTTTGAAAGAGGTAATAAAATCTAAAAAAGAAAGAAAAAAATTCCAGATACATAAATGGTATGTATGGATCTTAATTTAAATCGTGTATTTTGTATAAATTAAATTAGTTGTTAAATACAGCACATAAACACGTCTATATTAAAATAGCAATAAGTAATGTGTAAAACTACACTTTTTCTTGATGGTTATAAGCCTTTTTATGTGGTACCTGTCTCCAAACATAAATCTGATCTGATTAAATAAAAAAAAAATTAAAGAAGTAGGAAATTGACTTCACCGATTAATTTAATTTTCTGATATAAGAACGATAACTTGAAAAAATAAAGAATCCTACTAAAACTTTATTAACTTTCCTTTAGAAAAAATTTACACTGCAATTAGTGCTCATTAATCGCTTTTAGTTCAAGAAAAAGTTAAAAACAATATTTCGATTTTTATAAAATTAGTCTATTGTTTATAGCTCATTCAATTCAATTAATGCTACTTAAAACCTATTTTCACATATCAGGTTAATTGCTGAATTAGTTGAGAGTCGAGAACCTAATTGAACGATAATATTGCCATAAGGGTTGGAGTTGCCTCGGGGGTAGTCGATTTGGTACATTCGCACGGTAAAGTTTCCGATACGATTCGAATTAGTAACAGTTTCGTCGGCAATATTTCTAGTCTGTGCTCACTCAAGTTAGTTATATGAGAGTTCACAGAGAGGTTTTTCAGGTTGTAATCTGTAATTTCACAAATGATATGTATACCTATTATTTAAGTCAACTTCGGTTACCAGAATTAATTAGTCAACTATATCTTTCTTAAAACTTTCTTTTTTGTTTCAGTAATAAAACTAGTATAATAATAGAGCCATAAATAATGTAAAACTGAAGCGAAATTTCCACAGTATATCAATTACTCCATTTTCCATTGCTCATGATTGCATATAAAATACAATACTTCAAATCTATTATATATATATTACATTAACGATTTATAATAGTGACTATTTCTATAATTTAACAACATTAGATTAAACTATGAGTTTAACTATTGTGACTAACAATCGTAACAACTAGTTAGACTAATAAATTCTCACGTTCACTTTCCCAGAAAAAAATATGACGTGAGGTATCGAATTATTTTTACTGTATGAGAGACGTTTGGTTGAAGGTGCAGTCAATTTAACACACAATTAAGCGTAAACTTAATTTATTAGTGCCGACGTTTTATAGACCTTCTTCAGAGTGGTTGTGTGAGCTAAGAAGGCGTCAGTCAACCATTTTTTGGTTTACTTTATGTATTATGTTTACTTTGAAAATTGTTGTTGACTGACGCCTTCTCAGCTCACACAACCACCCTGATGAAGGCCTATAATTTAGGCCGAAACGTCGGCACTAAAAAATTAAGTTTACGCTTATTTGTGTGTTAAATTGATTGCACCCTCAACCAAACTTCTGTCATATATACACACAGTCAACCATTGTCACTTTATGATATTTTTACTGTATTTTACTCAAAGCTACATTTTATAAAGGCTTGTAAATAATAATAATAAAAAGAGTGTTTTATAAAACTTTATTTATTATGTTCACTTTGTAGCAGAAGACCCTCTCCCTCCCATTTATGGCAGAGTGATCAAAATCTTAGTTATTATTCTGCAAAATCCATTACCGAAAAGAATCTTTCAACGAAAAAACATCAGTTTAAGTTTGGTACTTTCACTGTCAATGCTATTATCACTGTTATCTATTCGCTGAGTGTTAGTGAGGTCTGCAAGACATAGACTTTGCAAAATGTTGTTTGTATTTGTATCATAAGCAATGAAATGTCACCAGACTGATGTTAATGCATTAAAAATACTTTTTTTTTTTAATTGCTATTGTATTTATACATTCAACTCTATCTAAGGAGCAGTATGGCCTAGTGGATAGAGCATTAGGCTACTGTTCTCTGGGTCCCAGGTTCGAATCCCGGCTGAGTCAGTATTATTTAATCTGTTATTTCAACCATGAAGTGGCACTGCAGTATGGAGACTCTTTTGGACACAGCTATAAGGTGGGTATCTATCATAGGGGAAAAATTCATGGGATGGGAAAATTTAGGACCCCAACTGTAGCGTTGTCCGATTAGCCACAGTACTAAAAGTCGCGTTAAATGCATGACAATAACATGTTATTCATTCATCAAGGAAGTATTAAGATAAACTTTTTGTCTATAATAACGGATATTCGATATATATTGACTTTATTTTTGTCAGTGTAGATATTTCCAATTAGCCTAATACTGTTCTCTGGGGCCCAGGTTCGAATCCCGGCTGGGGCATAATTATTTATTCTGTCATTTCAACCATGAAGCGACACTGCAGTATGGATACTCTTTGGGCACACCTAGTCTCTAAGGTGGATACCCATCATAGGGGAAAAATTCTGGGGGTTGAGCCTGATTTAGGCCTAAACACTTCCTTGTATAGTCGTTGGCCGTGAAATAGTACTGAACCCGAGAGCCTTCATGGATTGTACAGGTTTTTTTAAGTTTATTATATTTATTCTGGTATTATTTCTTTTAAAACAATGATTTGTTTGTTTAATCATTTTAGTTTACTTATACTAATACTTTTCGATAACATAATCCTGGTGGGAGTCCCAAACTTTGCCTATTCAGGTTTAATTAGGGTAGGGATATTTAACAAGCACCTGACATCACATAGGCGGTGATACCCCATTCTAGGTCCCATCCGATGGACGGCACACCCAATTATTTTACACCCTTTGTTTACAATCAACCAGGTATAACCAGCAATATTTATTAAATAGAACCTCTGTGTTATATTTTCAGGTTAATAAATCACACAATAAAATCTCTACACTGACAAAAATAAAGTCAATATATATCGAATATCCGTTATTATAGATACAAATTTTATCTTAATCCTTCCTTGATAAATAAATAACATGTTATTGTCATGCATTTAACGTGACTTTTAGTACTGTGGCTAATCGGACAACGCTACAGTTGGAGTCCTAAATTTTCCCATCCAGAATCAGTTAAGACAGGAATCTTTAATGAGTACCTGATGAATAGTCACCTTCTTGTATCTCCTTAAAAGGTAATTATAATTATTAACTAACCTAAAATGCTAGAGCCATCTGTTGGTTTGAGCCCACAATCTTTGGGAATAGAAGTCTGTTATGCTAGCCACTTCACCCCATAGGTCACTGGCTATCCTTCCTTGTTAAGTAATAGTAGAGTAATTTCGGTCATTGGTAAAAAAAAAAAAACCTGTACCATTACAACCCATGGAGGGTCTTGGGCTCAGTACATATAGAGATTCGTACTGTTTCTAGGCCAACGGCAGTGCAATGAGGTGAAAAGGCCTTAATCACGCTCAGCCGCCAGGTTTTTCCCCATTTATTTTGGGTACCCACATTATAGAGGCTGGGTCTTCCCCAGGAGGGTCTCCATATCCTAGGGTCGCCCCCCGACTGAATTAACAGAATAAATAATATTCTGGCTCAGCCGGGATTCGAACCCAGGACCCGGAGCACAGCAGACTAGCGCTCTATCCACTAGACCACGCCGCTCTCCTTGGTCATTGGTAAGCAATCTATAAATAAATCTTTGTATTTTTTACACTAAATATAATCAAGTAAAACAAAGACTGCACTTATAGACTAAATGCAGCCGAGGGATTGTTGATTAGCCACTGCGCTTTAATCTTTAGATGCCTGCAAACCTAAACAAAAGTTGATTGCTTGAAAAGGGGGAAAAATAGTCAAACCGGTTTTACAATACTTTCAATACTATTTTGAATTTTAATTAAGATTATTGATTCAATTTATTTAAATTATTTATTTAGGAATTTAATTACTTTACTATAATTTTATCCTGCTGATCTACCGTTTGATAACATCCTTACTTCCATTATAGTTGCTACTTTCAATGCTAATTGATTCAATCCAGGTGAGAATAACAAAGCTGCATTAGCCGGAGTGGTGTGTATAGTCCTAACAGCCCACTAAGCTTTAGAGCCTTGTTCTTCATATGCATGTGAAAATGGGGATTGATCCCAGTCTGAGGAACTTTACTGGGTTAATTTTAGGAAGATGAAACAGTCTTAAAGTCCAAGACTTAAATTAATACTGAATTTTAAAATGCCTATCTATTTTGTAGAACCTATAATCAAAACAACCAAAAACCATGAACCAAAAGAAGTCTAAGATGGATTTGTTAAAAAAAGCTTTGGAAAAAATAAAATAAAAAAAAACCGCTATAATCTGTCTCTGAAATTAGGTAACGTGCATGAAGTAATAAAAAATATATAAAAACTATTTAATTAAATTTTTGTAAATAAAATAAATTAAAAATTATATTTAAAAAATATGGTTGCGCGCAATACACGGCTTATACTTACTCCCGTTGTTATAATTAATTTAAGAATTTTTAAACACGTTTAGGGATGAAAATAAATTGTTGAAGAATTAATTACATTGAGTTTTAATAAAAACATGTGTTTCATTCAATATCTATTATATTATTATCTACGAAAATCATTTAGTTATGTCGGCTTTTCACCATTCTCCATTAAAAATTATGTGTAAAAATAATACTTTTTCTAAAATATTCAGCTTTCCAACGGTATATTATACATCTATATTACTTTTTTTATGTTCAAAAACACAATTATTGCATGAAAAAATATTTATACTCTTTTCTCCTTTCGTTTGATATAGAATTCGTTCAGATTAAATATTATTCCATTTTTTATCAATGCTGACTAGATGATACGGTTAATTTATCCAAATATACAAAATTAAAGGTACTTCAGAGGAGAAAATTTAAACTATGTGCATTCAAGTAGAATGAAATCTATATTATATTAAAGCCCTTTAAATTCTACATTGATACAGCAAGTTTAATCAAAGTCGTCTAAGCCGTTTTTGAGAAAATCTTAAAAAGGTGCAAACTGCACGGTATAAAGTAGATTTTCCGGTCTGCCAATTCTGAAGAAAAAGTTGCTATAATATGGGCGTATAGTTAGTTGTCTTAAAAATGAAATTTCATTTTCGTATGACTTTTCATTTTTGCTCTGGCCTTACCATAAACACACGGATACACAGACCTTTTTGTGGGACTTGGTTAGTTGTACTCAGGGGACCCTAAAACGTGTATTTCCGTTGAGAACTAAAATTCGAAAATTTTTACTATCGCAATACTTTCCCTTACTTTATATCTCATATTTAGATAAGTCAAAGTATTAAATTAAAAAAAAAAAAAACAAAGAAAATATTTATTTAAATTTAAGTAAATAATCTTTTTTTTTTTATAATTAAATATTTTATTGATATTTACAACTGTACATACAATATATACAACAAGTAAATGGGCTAATTTACACTTATGGGCGTGATAATGTCTTGTGAAGAAACTACCCAGAGGTAGCACTTCAAAGTCAAATTAATTAAAGTAGGTCTCGAGGCCATCGTCTTAAGTAAATTATCTAAATTTAAAATTATATTAAAAAATTATGAATTTTATGATAAGTTAATATTAAGAGGATATAATATAAGATTTTATTATAATGTGCTATTATATAATATAAAATAATAATAATAATAATGTATAAAATAATATATATAACATATATATATAAATTAAGATAATAACATAATAATATATAAAATAATAATATATAAAATAACGATATATAAATTAATAATAATATTTCATATAATAATGTAAATAATAATAATATATAATACAATAATATATAATATAATAATATATCATATTATAATGTATAAAATAATAATAATATATAATATAATAATATATAATACAATAATATATTATATAATAACATAAGACTAGATAAAAATTCGTAAATCTCAAAAAATATCATAACAATTGGATTAACAAAAGCAGTTGTTTGTTTATTTGTTACTTTATGCTAATGTGGCTAATCGGACGACAGAAGTAGTTGTTCGGTCTAACGTTTATTAGATAATTTATTAAACCTAAAACGCGTACTTGATTATTTGCAATACTTTAAAATAATAAATGGCTTTAATAATTCATAATAAACATTCCACCGTGTAAGCTATCGATTTAGAGCCAACAGTTTGTCCCAGGCGTTCAGGTAAATTACCCTACGGCAACAACGGGAGAAGAGTTTAGTACTTTCCCTAAATTAGAAATTAATTTTCATTAAAACTTCCACCCATCCAACGGCACGCCAATACTATCATCTGCTGGCGAGAAATTCCTTTTTTTAAATTCAAGAAAGAAAAATAAATACACCTACGTAATATCTTTAATGAGGAGTGATAAGAAAATTACTGTTAATATTTCATTTATCGTTTAGACTTAAGCGATTTATATTAATAATACCTAACTTATATGTTTACGTGTTAATAAGATAGATTTCATATATTTTAGATTCCAGAACATGGGTGGGTCTCCTATTCAATTGAACCTAAATGGATAATTTTCACATCTATATATATAGACACTTTTAATACTAGCATTTATATTCATGTGTTTTTTAAATAATTTTGTCACGTTCTGGTTTTCGTAAGATTTACAATGAAAATTCTTATTTTATATAAACTTTCACTATTTAACTGTTTTACTATCTACCTGTCATCAATAAAAAACCTGTCACCATCTGATACATCTGAGTAAAGGGCTATCTTCTAAACTTAAAATGCAATCAGTCGCTCCAAATTTTTATTGTGAGTATACATATATTTATATAATATGATTTCATACTTAAATGTGAAATAATATCGGTCCCAAGACACAGCTATTAGGTATAATTGCTCTTAATATCAGATAGTTTTTCACATTAACAAACCTATACATGAAATATATAGTGAGGGGAGGTATTGTGATCTTGAAAATTACTGAATTCCAGTTTTCAATGGAAATATAAGCTTTAGGGTTCCCTGAGTATAAATAACCAAGTCGCTTATTTAACACATTCAAATTATTTTAATGTGTTAAATAACTATTAAATATGCACTTTTTATATTACTCACACTTTTCATTTTACTTTTTATTGCTAACCATTATGTTTACTGTTCCTCTTAAATTATTATGTTTATTGTTCCTATTATTCTATTTTATTTTTAATAATTTCATCCTTTCAGAATCGATTTCATACTTTTCTCTAAAAACACTGGAAATATAATTGTTCGCGTGTACGCGGATAAAAAATAATATTTTTTTTGGATTTATTTCAATTTAATTAGGTTGAGCAGTGGATAAGGTACAGCTATTTAATTAGACTATCTATTGTTTTATCAAGTGTCAGTTTGAATTGAGATTTTGTCCCGGCCGTATTTTGTAGTCCGTGACGATATATGGTGATATACGGTTACCGGTCACGGCAGAGGGACTTAATTTAAGAATTTAGGATCTCCTAACTTTTGCGAGATAAAATCTAGGAGCAGCTGGAGGAGACTGCTAAGTCAGAGCGGACCGTTCGAAAAGACACGAAGGAGGCGACTAGGTAAGCTGCTATTTATCTTAAATTTTCTTGTAAAACTACTTTGGAGATCCCTTATTCTGTGTAAAATCTAAATTTAAAGTTTTTATTATTTTTTTTGTTATACAGTCCACAAAAGAAAGTTTTTTTAATAGGTACACTTAGTACCATAATTATTATTATTTTATTTTTTCAAATCATCATAGGTAAGTTAATCGTCTTCTGAAGATGTTTAGGCCAGTAATAACCACTCGCAGTCTTTTGCCCTTAAAACCAAAACAACAACAAACGTTACAAATAATGTAGTGTCCTGTTCCATAAATCTGCACATAATTCCAGACTTTTTATTTAATTATTTTTTACTTAAGACCGTTGGCTACAAGTGGATTCAATATATCCAGAAAATAAAAGAAATGACTCGATCGTTTTAAGATATTTGAACAAGTAAAGGAAACAGTAAAATAGCTACTATAAATGGTTATTTTGTTTTACATTATATTCAGATTGTTCTACAAGTAGTTTAGCTGTAGTCAATATCATATGTTATGTAGGAGGCGTTTTCGTTAAAAGTCCCTCCTCTAAAGTTAGTAGGATATCTAAGTGCATTTCAGTGTATCACACGTTGTCTAGTATTCTAATGGCTTACCTATTGACAGCTGTAGATGTTTGTCATTTCCTCGTGTAAATGGAACTCGATGGCTTTTGCTGTTATTGATCCTTATACTCCATCGCTCAGCCTTGCTTCAAATTTCATTCAAGCCATCTTGCTATTTGTTTGAAGATGGTTAAATATGATAGATTAAATCCAGGATAATTCAATGATTGTTGGGTTTATTATATTTATACGAATTATTCAAATTCTGGTTTCAATTAACGGAGTCGATTTTCTTTTTTAAGAATCTGTCCTAACGTCTTAACTTGGAATCCTCACACTAGACTAAAACGACAAGACACAGCTCGGAGATACCGTTTATTACAATGTTTACTTGACAAACGCTCTAAACTTTCCACATACCACAAACAATTAATTTATATTACCATCATTAGGCCTAATTGGACATATGGGATTGAATAATGGGGACTCACCAAACCATCTAATTCTTTCCATATTCAATACTAGCAATCCAAAATCCTCCAAAAGATCCTAAATGTCCCTTACTTTTTCACCAATAAATTAATCTATTAAGGCCTAAATATCTCTTTAGTCGTAGCATATTAACATAAACTCATGCTGTTTATTGTTAAAAAAAAAGAAAGAAACCCAGTCCTCTCACGTGAGCTAGAAGGGACGTCGGGGTAAACTTTTATTTTTTTTCTATCTCAATGGAGTTGTGGGAGATCTCATTATGAAACATGGCTGTACAAGGCCAGGCGCTAAGCGGAAAAATATTTTTTGGTAAACCTTTAAGTGTGGTGTATTAATATCAGAAACTCGTAACTTTTTGGTCATAAAATCTGTATATATATATATATATATATATATATATATATATATATACAATTAAAAAAAACAAAGATTTAACTAATCTGAGGAATGGTTAAGGTAGTTTGTGTTTTTTTTAATTGTCGAATTCAATATATCTGTTGAATTTCTTAGTATGGTTTCTATTTTTGAATATGAATTTAGAGGTAATGTCAATTGGAATCTAAGCTTACATCTAGACCAACATAACAAGACATATTTTATCATGTCATATTCTCGTTAGAAGTGGTCGGTCAATTGTTCCTCAAGTGACCCTCGCTTTTTGCCGAATTCGGTGTAAGCCAGTGCCTTAACTAGAGCAAGATTATAAAATATCTTGTATAACCTATTAATAATTCTACTCTATATTAGCTTTAGAAACATACAAAAATAGAGACATATTAGATTATATAATAATACACCAATATTTACCTTTGGTCATTGTCATCCGTCTGGTCACTGATTGTATCGAACCTAGTCCACACCTATAAACCAGTGCGGATCTATCGCGAACCTGATGAGAGGCGATCCCTAAATCCACTATCGGCGGAAACACAAAGCGAACACCAGAGGCGACTGGTGCACTGTGGCTAGGGGAGATGAGGACTGCCAGCCCAAATCATTTCAACTGGACCGCTGCGGCACACCAACACCAGCCCCTACTCTCCGGACAATATATTCCAGTGCCAGCCTCTAAATTACTGACAATTTATGGCTCCTGGAGCCACTAATTGTCATTGTGTTTATAGTTTGTACATCTAAGCCATTACTTTCAATTTGCTACAATATTAGGAATTAGTGTCGCCATTAATAGAATATGATGAAATAAAAATTCTGAAATGTCTATCTGACTATGTATAACATGATACAGCTATTTATTTTTGAATTCTGCGAGTTCCTTCTGAATCACCTATATATTTTTATGTACACAGCATACCTCGCTGGTGTAAGAAGGTATATTACTTTCACTTACTCATATATGAAATATATAGTAAGAGAAAGTATTACGAAAGTGAAAATTTTCGATTTCCAGTTTTCAACGGAAATACAAGTTATAGAGTCTCCTGAGTCCAAATGACCAGATCCCGCAAAAGGTCTCTGTGTGTGTGTGTGTGTGTGTGTGTGTGTGTGTGTATGAAAACGAAGTCACACGAAACTGAAATTTCATATTTTAATAGCATATATATCTGAGATGTTAGAGCAAAGTTTTTACCAAAATCGGCAGACAGAAAGTGATACTTTATGTTATGCCACGTATTTTGTACTTTTCAAATATTTTCTCCAAAACGGTTCTAACGATTTTGATTTAACTTGCTATGTTGATGTGAAATTGAATGGGCTTTAACATAATGTAGGTTTCATTCTGATTGAAACAGTCTGCCATTGTTTAAATGCTAATATTTTAAAGTTTCTTCCTCTTCATTCCTGTAATTTTTAGTCTCTTGGGCATAAGAATATGGACGTATAATATATCGTTTGAAAACCAAATATTTTAGAATAAATATTATCTTATACACAAAATTGTAAAAGGTAATGGAGAGTGATGAAAACGGAACAAAGTTAATACATAACTTTGGATCATGAATAAACACCATGCTTAAATATGTGATGTATATATATAAATATATATATATATATATATATATATATATATATATATATATATATATATATATATTTTTTTTTTTTTTTATTTATATTTATATTTTTTTTCAGTGGCGCGACAGGCCGATTTGGCTCTTTTCCGCGCGGTGTAATCTGCTAGGATAATATATCGCGATTCTCGGTGATATTTTATAGGATAGGATCATCGCTCTCTACGCCTATTTTTGTGAGAGGCCACCAGAGGGCTGACGGTTCTAGCGTGACCGGAGGAGTGGTTGTAAGTGAATCCCCTTTTAATTATATTTTTTTATAAGTCCCTCCGAGATTGAGATTCGAACTCACAACTTTTGCTGTTATGGACTACGCTAGCCATATAGTCACGGGATGCCTTTCATTATGTGATGACCAATAAAGCCATTTAATTTTGCATTGATATTCAGAATTCGATTATAATCTAAGGGCTATATTGCTCTTGACCAATGGATTTTTTCTCAATGAATATTAGAGTGAAACATATTTTATTGTTTTCTCTCATTTTAGTATTATCATCAATCGAGTTTTAAAGTCAGTTTTAAAAGAACTCTTTTACTTTTGTTAAACGTGGATAAAATGAAAAACTATTTCAATATCATAGTTTTCTCATTTATAGTTAATTTAAACGTAATAACTTAAGCAAGGATGAACTCAATGATAGTACATTTGCTTTATTCGAGATTCTAGAAACCACTTGACTTTTGATGGCGGACCAAATCCATTCTTCCACTATAACCGTACAATGAATCACCTCCTAGTTTAAGGGAGATCCATTACCTAGGACTTCATCTTGACAGGGAACATGGAACACTCATAATAGATTAAAATGTCAAGAAACTAGGGGATGATTTCGATTCTAATATGAACACTACTATTATTTTATGCGGGTTATATTTAGTTTTAAAATAAAATTAAACTAATTCAATAGTCCGGATCATCGATTCTTGCATAGGGTAATTTATTGGCGTTATCAAAAACTCTGTTTCTATCAATTCATATTCAAGTTCTTTATTCACAAATCATTAATTAATTATAATTCTTGATACATATATTACATAAAATTCAAACATTATCCAATTGGTTTAATTTTAATTCCACGGTTATTCAAAATGTATGTATGGGAATAATGAACAATATCCCTCATTGCAGACTTGAAAATTCCCTCAATACAAGAAATAGTTTTGTACCAAAGCGAGACATATTTCAGAAAAACAGAGCCTACAACTCTAAACCCATAAAAAAAAGGTACAGAGAATTATAATAAATGGTACCTTAAACGTTGCAAAATAAAAGGACGGAACACTTATTGTTATGTCATTACATCTTCATTTGTTATTAATAAATTTTAAGTTCAAAATATTGGACGCAATATATATATATATATATATTATATATATATATATATATATATATATATATATATATATATATATAAAATAAATTTTAAGTTCAAAACATTGGACGCATATATATATATATATATATATATATATATATATATATATATATATATATATATATATATATATATATAATTTTACTCATTTTTATTTAGTATGTTATTTTTTTTAGTAGTTCTTTTTATACATTTTCCTACTATTATTACTACATTCAACTGCATGTTCAATTAGTCTTTGGAACAGAAATCCTAAATTGTTGATTTTATGGCTAATCGAAATAAATAAAAAATATAATTATATTGTATATTGTAGATAAAATTTCCTTTCTTCTTAAATTCGAATATTCTATTCCATGTCTTTTTTAACTGACTATGAATGATGTGCTTTATGGTTCTTAATAAAATCCGTTTCGGTTTACTTCGAAATCACCATCTTTTCATTAATTTTTTCCCCTTTTCTTATAAATTATGAACTGATAACGGATTATTTCATTAGTTTTTTAAATTAACTTTTGTGCTAGCTTTCCAACAATATTTTTCTTCTACAGTTCACATAGTAAAATTGATAATTTCTTATGCTCATGCAGCAGACGACTCATATAAATACATTGCTTATATTGCGCTTTTTTAATGTCACTGTCATTATTTTACTGAATAAAAATAATTTCTTCAACAATAGCTGTAAATTATTGGATTCAACATTGTAAGGATAAAACAGAATAAACAAACAAGAAGATGAGAAGACAAATATAGAAGGGATATAAAAAGAAGGCTCAAAAGACGGATTAGGATCCGATTCATCGTTATATTTGATTGTTTTCTTTCCTTTTATTATATTTTTCGTTCCTTTTTTTTACGTCTTAATGTTTTCTAAACTTGTGATGAAGCCCAGTTTTTCTCTACTTTCACGGACTCGTATTCGAAAATACATTTCTCACATAAATAATTAGAGTTGCTGTTGGAAAATCGCCAAGGGGATTAACAAATCATTTTGCGGTTCGAGGAAGATATTGGGAAGGAATTTATTATCAACGAACCACTACAGTGATTTTGGCAACGGCTACGCTCATTTTGAAAGTTTAAAATACAAATATAAGCTAGCAGTAGTACATTAGAATTTACTTTTAAAAATCACAGCCTCTTTTATTAAACTGAATATGTTTGAGCTGGGATCTGAAATTTTTTTCTGAGCTCGGTTGGAAACGCTATAGCTCTATTGGTGCTTTGAATAAAAAATTTCCCAACAGTTTCTTTATCACATATTTTATGGAGAATATTACATGTTATATAAAATTTGTGGCTTAGACCAACATATTAGCAGCTATATTGACTTAAATGAAAAATGTTACTTTTGAAACCCTTTTTTTTTTTTTTATCAAATTTTTTATTAAAAAATTAATAATTAATCCGTTGGTCCGTCCGCAATCTTAATTTCTTCCTGCCAGAGAAAATCAGTAGATTATAGTTTGACATATCTGTGATCTATTGTATTTCCCAGACAGGAAGATTTTGTAAAAAGAAAATAAAAAAATCTAGCCGATTAATGTTCTTCTAAAAATTATGTATCTCTACAATTTAGGAATGATCTTGGAATCAGTAACTAGTAATCAAAATTATTCATGGCAAACAGCGGTGCAAGGAGATGATTTCTCCAGGATCACTCTCAAGCGTTAGTCCTCTTCCCAATTAAGGATAGCCAATTTATAGAGGCCGAGAACAGAATACCTAATTATTCTTCCTCAGCCTGATTCCAACCCGAGAACAGGAGATTAACCACAGCTTCCTACCGAGTAATGGAAAAGGAAAAGCTGATTGAGTTTTGTCAAAATAGTCTACTAGGATTACATTTTCTGTATCAGCGAGGTGTTGATTGTTAATAATTAATTAATATGTAAAAATAAATAGTTAATAATTCTAGTCGTATTGATTAAAACATAAAAAGTAATATAAAAATATGAAATCAAGAGACAGGTGAATCTTTAAAACTTTATAAAAACGAATTTTTTATCAACACATATGAATAATTTATAATTAGATTAAGTTTTATTTAACTTAGATACTTCAGGGAAATTCATATCACTTTCTAAAAAACGGACGTTAAATCAATATTTAACTATTAATATATCGTTATGATTCGATTCGTTGTTGAGTTTTAAATATTTTCTTATGAAATGATGAATGCTTTACTAAATAATTACATAATTACTTCTTTCTTTTCATTAATTATGCTCCATCTGGTAAATTTTATTTTATTTTCAAATCAGAAAAAAATTAATCTTAACTTTATTAATAACGGTAATTGTTTTTCAGGCTCCCCTAAAAATAACAAAAAAACTGAATTTATCAGTGATTTTTCCTTTCAAGATAGGGGTTGTTGAGCCGAGGTCAAAAAACTGTATTTTTAACCCCCAGTTGGGCGCAATGAAAAACCTCAAACAATTTATCTTAGAGAGAGGGTGATTTTAGAATATTTTCGCTGAATTAGTGGGTTAGTTTCGTAAGTGTATATATGTATTTTCATCTTCATCACATTCCAATTGAAAAAAATCACATAAATGATATCAGAGCATAAAAATCCATTGATATTGATCGAAATTGATTAGTTATTACTCACTTTACACCCATTATAAAATGGGATGCCGCTGGAATCGAATACGACATTATAAAAAATATATAAAATAAGTACGAACTATTTACAATCCTTGCATGCTATACATAACCACATAATCTTATGTCTGACTCTTCAAAATTCATCAAAAGGACTTCAATAGCATATTAAATCTATTCTCATTTTGCCCAAGACAATATTGTTGAATTATTTTGCTATTAATTAATTATGACATTTAATGAGCAAGAATATTAAATATTAATAACAATATTTTATTATTGTATTGTGATTTTATTTTCCCCTTTATTCAGGTTTATTTGCCAGCTTATTATTGTAGCACTCACTGCGAATTAAATTAACACTGAGGCTAGTTAGCAAAAATAATGATATTTATTCATGAAGATATTTGCAGCCCTGTGTTATTATTATAACTCATAATAATTAAAAAAATCATCTATAACATGCAAGGTTAAATACATTTCAATTAATGAATAGGTCCCAATTCAGTGCAAAGCCCCAGAACTAATCCTCTTATTCAATTATATACGTTTCGTGTAAAGTATCTTAAACGAAACTAGGGTTTACAAAAATATAAACATAACCAATTTAATAAAGCTTTTATAATAATAACTTAAATCGAAAACTTAGATATCATTAAATTAAATGTTACGCTAAATTTCCACTCCATGTTAACTAGATACAATCCCCTATTTTCCGTTTATTATATTTATCTAAATTCCTTTAAGCTTGTCGATTAACCAAAGCCTTTTCTGCACAATCTATCTAAAAAAATGCTTTATTATCATCGAAACACACCAGTGAAGGATTTTCCTGAATAGGCAAAATTAAAATTAATAAACTCTAAGATGGTCTCATATCACGATTACAACTGTTCATTAAGAAACAAATTGTAATCTATCTCAATAAAAAAATTTAAAAAATCAATAAACTTTAACATTTTTTTTTTTAGATTAAGATTTTTATTTGTTCAGAAGTTTACAAGTGGCGACAAGCCTCAGATTTTTTTTTTTTTTTTTTTGTACATTTTGTGGTACTGTACCAATTTCATGTTATTTTAGTAGTATGTACAAGCGGGGTTAGTGGTACTTATAGCCTAAATTCTAATTAAAACAGTAGAAAAATCTAAAAACAAAAACCTACACAATAAAAAAAAATTAAAGTAAACCCCAAATTAAATTACAAAGCAAAACAAAAGAAAATAAGAATTTTCTAGGGTTATATGGAAATATCTAAATTAATAATAATATATTAAACTTATATAATACATTTTTTTAAATTACTTTTCAGAATTAAAGCAGTAATACATGTTTAGTACGTGTATTTGTGTATCGTTTTAGTGTTCTTGTCAGTGTAACATATATTGTCTATGATTCATTCGTTAGAGAAACACAGTGTTTTGTTTTGTTTTTGAAGACTAAAAGGGTTCAAAAACTTATTATTTAAAGCGGATGAAGTTAATTTTAAATGGATTATAACATTATATTTTATATAACAGCTGTAGTGCTTAGAGGATTCAAACAAACATACTTCATTATAATATAAAGTAGAAAGTCAATTCGAGTAAAACTCATTATCCAAATTTCGTTATAATAAAGAAATTTTTTTTTTTATCTCTGTTACGTATCAAGCCAATAATGATCTCTTGAATATCGAATTTATTAATAAAAATATTTCTTATAAGGTTACAATAAGGCATCAAAATAATACAAGTTATGTACAAAAAAAAAATCATTACGCAAGATAATGGGCAAGTGGAATGTTGTCAATAAAAAAATTTGGAGAAGAATATAAACAAATATAAATAAAAAAAAATCATTAAACACTAGAAAACAAATAATCATTTATATGGATAATTTCATACAAAGATAATACACATTTTTTAATGAGTTTCAATTAATTTGGATGAGATGTAAAAAAAAAGGAATAAATAGTGATATTTTAAAATATTTTTTTTAATATACTCTAATTATATCTAAGTGTTTAAGGCCTTCTGAACTAAATAAAAACGTGTTAACCTCTGAATCTGCTTGTTTTGGCAGTATTCGGTAAAGTATCATCGTATTGTTCACGGAATATCGTGTTGTGTTTTCCAACTTGAACAAGATCAAACATCCATTGTGTTTTAGACAATGGTCTTCCACTACGCACTTGCCACTTCACATTCTGGCTACGCTTAAAATCTAATTCATCGAACAATATCTTAAATTTCATAATATAAAACATTAAATTTATTAAAATATATATTTTCAATTTAATACACTATTAACAACAATTCATTGCTCATAAAATATAACATAACTCACAAATAAATTTTAAAATTCATGTATCATAAAGATTACATTTTTATGACTGAATTTAATTAAGATGTAACATTGCCAAATTTGATAAACTATATATTGATTACAAGTCATACGATCTACTCAAGTATTATTTGAGGGATAAAATATTATATATTTGAAATAAACAAACAGGAATACATTGCCCTACATAAGGAGCTATTTGCACTCCGATCATATTCCCATACATAATACATTTTACAAGCATTTTTATGGCTGGCCCTGGTGAAAGAGGGAAACGAATTCCACCATGTGGATATAGATCTGTCAATAAAAATTTTAATTTCAGATGAGCCACTGGGAGGGACGTCCCTTTCGGTCACAATCACCGAATTCCAATATGACTTTTAGACTTGGAATTCAGGACTTAGAACTTGGAACAGTTCGGAAAGATGAACATTTCAAACTTATTATTAGGAATATGACTTCTTTGTTCATTTATTTTAATTTGACGTGTAGCTATTTCAACATATAACAAATAATGATTATTTTCTGAACAGTGCTGTATAATTTTTGTATTTTACAACTTCCAACTTCTTTTCTCATACCCTTCCTTATTTAATAATATTTCATTTTGTTTTATATATTTCAACATATTGATAAAGTATGTGATACAAGGAAATCCCTACCCATACTTTTTGTAATAATTATTATTACGTAATTTAAATCTTTTCAGTTAATAGTTTCTTTCTGTAATTGTGAACCATAAACAAATGATTTCTTTTTCGACATATTTATTTAAATATTAAAAAACAAAACAAAAAAAAAGAAGGACGATATTAGTCCGACTGGGGATCATTGAAAGGAAAACAACGAAACAGTTTTAAATATTTACTGTTTTTCCATTTTATTAACTCTCTATTGTATATTATATTATAGTTTTGTAAATATCGTATGAATGTTATACTTTTTCACTATTATAAATGTCCTAATAAGGACATATTGTAATATTCAATAAAAATAATTAAATCTAAATCTATTGTATTTCCTACGTTTCGATCCAGATTGTGGGTCATCATCGGGGTTATGTTCGGGAAGACTGATTTTTTTTTTTTCTAAGTTTGAGAAATTTTTTATTAAAAACAAAAATTGTAAATAGCAATACGTTTAGATTTATTATGTTGAGGAGTTTTTTATTAAAAACAAAAATTGTAAATGGTAACATCTTTAGATTTATTATGTTTTCAATATGAGGTAAAGTGAACCAAGCATTTAATAATTTGGTTGCTGTTCAGTTAATAAGGTTAAACAAATAATTAATTAAAATAATAACCTATTTCTAACCCATTTATTTATAGTTTTTTTGTTTTGTTTTTCAAAATCTGTTATCAATTTTCTGAATATATCTGATTTATGCTTTATTCATAGATTTATTTAAATTTATATCGTCCCAGTGGCTCAAATTTTATTAAGGATCAATTTAACTGATCTTGTTATATTAATGAAAAAATAAATAAAATGGGATTTTAATACATTATGCTGTTTTATCTTTATTAATTAATACATGGAGTTAAATATTGTACTTCGATTTTATTTATCAGCCCCTCATAAATGGATATATTGCGGAGGACTCACCTAGTGACTGTTGATCGGTGTCCACCGTATGACTGAGGGCGGAGGGGTGGTGTCGCGGTTGCCTAGCAACCATCCCCTCTCCTCAGCCTCAGGTGGGGAGGATAGTGACGTAGGAAGCTCCCAATTGTGATGAGTGCTCTCTTCGGATGTCAGTTTATAGATGCCAAACTATAGCATCAAATTGAATTTTAAAAAGAGGTTCCTAAACTATAGTAAAAATATATCATGGCAAAAGAAAAACCATATTAAAATAAAAATGTCATCAATAAAAAATGAAATCAGGTACATATTGACTTTTAGTGTAGAGACTTAATTGGGAATTCTAGATTATAAACCTCATTATCAATAATTAAAAGAGTAAGCACTGCTATAGGCTTTCGTCTGGAAGAGAAATTAATTAATTCATCGAATAAAAACTTATTCAAATAAGTAACCTATTGTGAAATATTTGAAAAATATAGACACATGGAATTTCTTATACTCTATAGATTAAAGCGTTGAATGCCCTATTTGTAATTCAGGCAAACCCGAAGATCTGTATAATTTATTTCCTGTTTTCTCCGCATGTAGAAATAAATACTTAAGGACGTATATTGAAAATATTTCAGACAATCACCTCATAATAGAACATTTGTCACAAATAAAAAATACACAGAAATTTGATAATTTATTTTATTATATTATGGAATGTTTAAAACTAAGAAATTATTATCTCTCTGTTCAAGAATAATTTCAATTTAATCACAATATCAAAATAACAATAATTGAATCTATTATAGTATTTATGATTGGTATAAGTGTATAAGTGGATTAATTTACTCGATTCTCTTTGTATGGGCTAACCCGAAAAGAAATAAAGAAATTTATTTTATTTATTTACTTATTGTAATCCTAGGGTATTGAGACCCACTTGGGACAGAACCAGCCTCTTTAAAGTGGATACCCAATTTGGGAAAAAAAAACTGGCGTCTGAGGGAGATCAAGACCTAATAACCTCATTGTATGATCGTTGGCCTAGAACAGTACTAATCTCTTTACGCACTGAGCCTCGATGTTTCATGGGTTGTAGAGTTACAGGTTTTTTTGTTTCTCATTTGCAACACATATTTAAAAAAAAAATTATATTAAAAAACAAAACAAAAAAAAAACTGTAATATGTATAGGCAAGGAAGGACTCTCGTCCCTTATCATGTAGTTTGTTATAAAAATACAAGCATTAAGAACATGAAATAGGGATTAAGCCGTCTATCAACATATCAATAACAACGCATTTATTGTTAATACCTCCATTTACCCCAATTCCTAGTCCTTCTAACCTATCTATCAAACCGCTCCTTCTGAGTTCGCGGTAGTGCCATATATTTCAATTATTATCCATTTGAACCTAGTGTTCCTCAAGGCAGTGTCCTAGATCCTATGCTCTACATTTTATTTAAGGCTGATATACCTAATCAACCAAATACCTTCGTTTTCAGCGTTGGCTGATGAACCATCCGTACTATCCTCTCACTAAGATCTTGCAACTGCTTTTCTAAACATCCAAAGGCATCTTTTCTAATTGAACACTGGTGGAACAACTGGTAAATTAAAGTTAACCAATACAAATGAAAACATGTTACCTTCACGCTACAAAAACGATCCTGCCCTCCAGTTCTCCAGTTCTCCACTCTACTTCGAACCCGAATACTACACTTAAACGAAAAGAACTTAACCGACGAATTGGATAATTATACGGACTTAACACGAAAAAAAAAGGGGCTTATTTACAAGGCAGTACTGAAACCTACATAGGGAGAAATATAAAATATATATATATATATATATATATATATATATATATATATATATATATATATATATATATATATATATATATATGGTGGAAGCCAATTTTTTTAACACCAAATGCAACTTATTCCTTTCATTCAAAGTCCTATAAATTGCAGTTAATGATCCTTATTATGTAACCGAAAAGAGGTGGTGACTTGTACGGGATCACGCTCAATCACCAAGTTTTAGGTACTAAATTTACTGACACTAGATGTTCTCGAAGAGGGACGCTCGAAGGTTGAACTGATTCTATAATAAAGTATTTTATATAGAAAGTAATTCTGTTTGACATTATCACGGGTTGACATTGACTGCAGACAAGGAGCTACTCTCAGTGCCTGAATGAATACTTTGGTCAAAGGTACATCAAGTCCTTTGACGGGATGAAGGCTTGAACTAACCCTATATTCAGGAACATAACTTCACCACCCAAGCTTAGGAAGTGGTAAGGAACTCATGTTGGTAGAAGTGTTTCCCCTAAGAAAGGTTTTTAGTACTCAGCTATCTAAAACCAACAAAACCTCTAAAGAAGAATTCAATACAATTAAATAAAAGGAACCAGCGCAAGTTGAGCAAGACATAGTATTTAATTCTCACTCGTGTATGTACTATATATATTTATACTTAGTATGGAAAAAAATAAATATATATATATATATATATATATATATATATATATATATATATATATATATATATATATATGTTCACGCCATATGTTACGGCCTGATAAGGTTTTTATAGTTTTTCAATCGAAAAATTATAAGTTCATAATTTTATGATATTTATAATAAGATCATTGTTTTTGTTTAAATCTTTATTTTTTAATTTCCTTTTAAAATAGTTATTTTATATATAATTAAAAGTTTTTAAACGATAGCAGTAGAAGAGAAAGACAGAAGACGATCGTACTTCAATTGTTTTTAGACTGCCTCGTGCCAGTCGAGTCTTAAGCTGGCGTCTGAGCGGTGAAGATGTGCCGTATATAGACCCAAGATTCCTCTCAACGTTTGAACGTTTGGAAACGAATTTCTTCATCTCTCATCGTTCCCCTTGGAACTTGGAAAATCCCCCCTGCGGTCATTTTCAACACCCAAGAGAACTTCGTTCAAGCCGCCCTGCGGAAATTTTCTTCAATACTCAAGACGACTTCGTTCAAGCCGCCCTGCGATCGTTTTCTTCAACACTCAACTGGACATCTTTACGTGAATGTAACCTATCTTTATCCATTAATAGAAACATTTAATTTCTTAATTCTTATTCAAGAATCTGTTTAATTTGATAACTATTTTTTTTACATCTTTAAGCATTAATTAAGTTAAGTTTGTTTCTTCTATTTTTACAATATTTAATTAGGTTTATTTTGTTTCCTACATTTTCTTACAGCTGTTTAATTATAATTAGGTTAATTTTTTTCTTATATAAATTTATTAGGTTAATTTGTTTCTTATCTTGTTCATATGTATTTCAGTGTATTAAATGTATTGTGATTCGTCGTTAGTTTTCATTATTTTTATTTATTTTAAATCTATACAGTCCACTTATTTATTTCAATAGAACCACCCTCAATTTTGAGTTGTCACTTGGAAGTATTATTCTTTCACGGATAGCCCAGCGTATACAAATTTTGGTACTCCGGGCCGCGGATTTATTTTTTGTCTACAAAGTTTCGGCCCTCTGGCGGAACGGATCACAATACATTCCTAAAGCTATTTCTTATTGTTTTATTTAGCCTTCTAAATAATTATTTAATTTAGGTTTAAATTTATTGGAATTTAAACATTTCAGCAATTGTTAGGTGCCAGTTGGGAAACATATCGTTATTTGAATTTCAGTTTATTTTTTTGTGATCAATCACATTTCTTTTTTCACATCTTGTTTGACATATAGATTTTGTCAATTTTTTAAACTAAAAATGGGTCCAAAAATTGATAATGAGGTAGTATTGAGCTCCCTGTTGGACGAATTAGAGGACTTAAGGGACGATATACACGAAACAAATGAAATAGGTCTGGCTTCAACAAAAAATTCAGAATTATTTCCGGTTTTTAAAGCTAGGTTATCACGACTGGACGCTACTTTCCAAAAGTTCACTAAAACTGTCACAGAAGTGAAACAATATGCTAAATTACTAAACAAAGATTGCAGTGAGTATGACAACATTAGGAAGGAGACCCGCCATAAATTTTATGAAGCCTTGGCACTTGACCGAGAACAAGTAGTTCAAGATCATTCATTGAATGCATCTTCTAGAAAATCCCAAAATCAGTTATTTAAACTTCCCTCTATAAATCTTCCTACATTCAACGGTGACTTGACTAAGTGGACTTCATTCAAAGACACTTATGTTTCATTAATTCATGAAAATACTTCCTTATCTCCAGTTCAAAAGTTCCATTATCTCAAGTCCTCATTAAAGGGACCTGCCTTGCAATGTGTTGCTTCCATACCAATTACTGCCCAAGATTATCCACAAGCTTGGCTCAGTTTGACCAAACGGTATGATAACAAACGGATTCAAGCTAGCAATTTGCTTGCAAAAATATTTAATTTTAAGCCATTACAGGAATGTAATTTAGCTTCCTTAGAACAATTTTCGGAGATTGTATAAGAGAGTGTAACTGCGTTCAAAAATTTAGACATAAAAGATGAATCTGGGTTTGTTCTTCTTACATTTGCATTAAGACTGTTAGATCCCAAAACCCGTGAGCGGTTTGAGACTTTACAATCAGTGAAAGAAGAACTTCCTTCATTTCAAGATTTAGTTGACCTAATTTCTCAGCAATGTGTTGCATTTCAATCTCAAGCCTTATCTACTCCAAGCATGTCCAAACACTCGAACGACAATAAAACTTATCCTAAAAGGATGAAACAAATTTTTTACTCCACAGGGCAGCAAACTACTCGTTCTTGCCCCTTATGTAAGAAAAAGCATGCTTTGTATCGTTGCTCTAAATTTTTGGAACTTAGTCCACAAAAACGTTTTAATACTTTAAAGCCATTAAATCTTTGTTCCAATTGCCTTAGCGAAAATCATAAAAATGCTGATTGTCGGTCAAATAAATTATGTCGTTACTGCAATAAAAAACACCATTCCTTATTACACTGGGGTAATTCGGTGACATCTCCACCCTCTGTGGAGGGAGAACCTAAAACTAATACTTCAACAGTTATGAAAAACTCTCAGTTAGAAACTAATACATCAGAAAGCGCTGTTTTTTCCACATCTCTAGATGGCAAAGTAAATGTTTTACTTGGTACTGCTTTGGCCAGAATAAAAGACCATGTAGGTAACTATCACCAAATAAGAATTGTCATCGACAGTGGAGCACAACGTTCGTTTATTACGGCATCGTGTGCTAGAAAATTGAAATTGATACCCTCTCAAAATCCCCACAAACTCTGTGGATTTGCGAATAGCCCAATTGCTGGTGGACTCAGCAGTTAGACTGCACATTGGTTCCATTAAATTCTGAAAATCCCAAGTTGTGAACAAATGCTGTAATTATTCAGCAAATAAGTAATAATATGCCCTCTCAACCTATCTGTGAGCATATTAGGAGACAATTAAGTAGTGAGGATCTTTCAGACCCTTCCTTTTGGAAGCCAGGCCCTATAGATTTTCTTTTAGGAGCGGATTTGTTTCTAAATATTTTCAGAAATATCAAAACAACTTCTAGTTGTCCCAATCTCTTAAATACAGTATTTGGAGGGATAATTCTAGGACCCTTACCTGATAATAACTCAGACTCACCGCAAAATGTTCTGTTACTTACCAACGTGCCACATGAGTCTTGTGAGTCCAAAATATCCTTATCCGACTTCGATGATTCATCTGTTAAACTATTGGGAATGCAATGGAACCCTGTACGAGATAGTATTTCTTATAACGGGCAAGAGCTCGCTCGCGTAAATACAAAACGTGGGGTAATGTCTACTATAGCAAAGATGTATGACCCTCTTGGTTATTTAGCACCCGTGATTTTCAAAGCTAAATGTGTACTACAACAGCTTTGGACACGACGGCTGGATTGGGATTTCAGCTTCCGCCTGATTTATTGCTTGAGTGGGATCATTTTGTTAAAGAATTTCCTAACTCTGACTCCAAATCCTCCTCTTTGGGGGCTCTATCACCCTTTATTGATAGCCGAGGGATTCTCAGGGTGGGCGGTCGTCTTACAAACGCTCCGCTAAATTACGAAAATAAACACCCAATTTTGCTTCCTCACAAATCACATTTAAGTTCCCTGATCATAGATCACTTCCACATTGCATACCTACACGCAGGTCCACAATTACTCCAGTCAATGCTGCAACGTAAGTTTTGGATAATTTCGGCAAGGAAATTGATTCGGTGTCGAATACATCGATGTTTTCGGTGCCACCGGTTTAGAGTACAAAATTATAGTCCGAAAATGGCCGATTTACCACCTTCACGATTCGAACAGGGCAGAGCATTCATTAATACCGGGATTGACTTTGCGGGCCCCTTCCCTATTAAAGAATCGAAACGTCGAAAGGCAAATGTGGAAAAAGCTTATGTCTGCTTATTTGTTTGCATGAGCACAAAGGCCGAAATGTTTCCAGCAGCACTTGAACGATTTATTTCACGAAGAGGACTACCCAGCCAAATCTTTTCGGACTGCGGTACTAATTTTGTCGGCGCAAACCGACACTTGAAAGAACTGTTTGCATGGTTCAACGATAAGCGTACCAAAGATGCTTTGGATTACCACCTCCACAACCGAGGAATTCAGTGGTGCTTTAACCCTCCTAATGCACCACATTTTGGGGGTATCTGGGAAGCCGGTGTGAAATCATTCAAGTACCATTTCAATCGAGTTGTGGGCACATACTTGTTAACATTTGAAGAACTGAGCACTCTCGACCGTTGTATCCCCTTTCATCCTCTCCTATTGAATATGACGTGCTTACACCAGGCCATTTCCTAATAGGTGCACCCTTATTGTCACTGCCTACCCATGACTTGACAGACGTACCTGAAAATAGACTATCCAGGTGGCAAATTGTACAATGTTGCATTCAAAACGTCTGGAAAAGATGGCGTTATGACTATTTAAATAGTTTGCAGCAACGGACAAAATGGACTTTGACCAAACCAAACTTGAATATTGGAACCCTAGTTTTACTAAAAGAACCAAACGCATCGGTGCAAAATTGGCCTACTGGTAGAATAATGGAAGTATACCCCGGAAAAGATGGAACAGTTCGAGTTGTAAAAGTTAAAACTCCAAAAGGAGAGTACATCCGGCCTGTTTCCAAATTGGCACCACTGCTACCACAAACATAAGCTAACTAATGTAGTTAGTGTCACCATCAATATGTTCATGTAAACCTTAGAAATTTTCAACGAAAATTTGGTGGGCGGTATGTTCACGCCATATGTTACGGCCTGATAAGGTTTTTATAGTTTTTCAATCGAAAAATTATAAGTTCATAATTTTATGATATTTATAATAAGATCATTGTTTTTGTTTAAATCTTTATTTTTTAATTTCCTTTTAAAATAGTTATTTTATATATAATTAAAAGTTTTTAAACGATAGCAGTAGAAGAGAAAGACAGAAGACGATCGTACTTCAATTGTTTTTAGACTGCCTCGTGCCAGTCGAGTCTTAAGCTGGCGTCTGAGCGGTGAAGATGTGCCGTATATAGACCCAAGATTCCTCTCAACGTTTGAACGTTTGGAAACGAATTTCTTCATCTCTCATCGTTCCCCTTGGAACTTGGAAAATCCCCCCTGCGGTCATTTTCAACACCCAAGAGAACTTCGTTCAAGCCGCCCTGCGGAAATTTTCTTCAATACTCAAGACGACTTCGTTCAAGCCGCCCTGCGATCGTTTTCTTCAACACTCAACTGGACATCTTTACGTGAATATAACCTATCTTTATCCATTAATAGAAACATTTAATTTCTTAATTCTTATTCAAGAATCTGTTTAATTTGATAACTATCTTTTTTACATCTTTAAGCATTAATTAAGTTAAGTTCGTTTCTTCTATTTTTACAATATTTAATTAGGTTTATTTTGTTTCCTACATTTTCTTACAGCTGTTTAATTATAATTAGGTTAATTTTTTTCTTATATAAATTTATTAGGTTAATTTGTTTCTTATCTTGTTCATATGTATTTCAGTGTATTAAATGTATTGTGATTCGTCGTTAGTTTTCATTATTTTTATTTATTTTAAATCTATACAGTCCACTTATTTATTTCAATAGAACCACCCTCAATTTTGAGTTGTCACTTGGAAGTATTATTCTTTCACGGATAGCCCAGCGTATACAATATATATATATATATATATATATATAAATAAATATAATTTTTATTCTGGGACTGGATCCCTTAAGAATAACAGAATTGTACAGTTGAGGTATTCATGTCTCAACAGACAGAAGCAAAATAATTAATTACTATTTACACACACACACAAAAAAAAAAAAAAAAAAAAAAAAAAAAAAAAAAATATATATATATATATATATATATATATATATATATTATATATATATAACAATGATAAAATTAAATTAAATAAAAACAATTCGTAGAAAATATTTTATTGAACAGAATTAAAAAAATAAATTAATAGATAACTTTTAAATATATATAATAAACAAATATGTGTAATTTCAGGGATATAAACATCACAGTTTTAAACGTCTTTTGAGGATAGTAAAAGGTATTGGAAAAGTTGAGATTTCAATGAGGAAAGAGAGGCAGCATGGCGGATATGAGTAGGTAGAGAATTCCAGAAAGTAGGGGAGCGGACAAGGAAGGAACGATCAAACGTCTTAGTTCTATGAGTAGGAAAGTAAAGATCGAAATGGTGGGAATTTGTTTCAAGTGAGTGGACTGAAGATTTAAATTTTAGGAGACTGTGAATGTATGGAGGATGTTGGGAGTTGATGATTTGGTAAAGGTATGATCCTAGGAAATATTGGCTGCGGATTGGAGAAAGGAGCCACTTTAACTCGCCCTAAAAATGGGTCACATGAGACCTCTTCGGAGTGCTTCGGACGAATCTCAAAAATATGTTCATGATTTATGTGCCTTATACATATACACATGTTACACATGTTATTGCGGAGGACTCACCTAGTGACTGTTAATCGTACAATATGTTTTAAAAAAAAAGAAAATCTCTCTTAAGGTAAAATTAGCTATATCAAAGGCTATAGTGTAGTTCGTTTGGCTAAGATTGTATATTATTCCGTCTCTGTAATTTTATAAGAGTCTATTTTTTTATTTTTTTTTATTTTCATCGATTTAATATTTAATCCTCTGAAAATTAGATTAACCCATGCTAGATCGTTCCAAATGCATCTCCCTCATTATTTATGGAACATTAATAACTTTCAATTATATGTAAATTTAACTATAATAGGTTGTAATAAAGCTTGTGAAACAGTTATTAGGATGTCAATAGATAATTATGTGGTATTAATAGAAATGAAATATTATTTGTCAGTGAGAGAAACCTATTCTACACACGCTACACATTGGCTCCGCTTCATAAAATCTGTGTTTATGCCAAGATCAACATTTAGCAGCTTCTAAATCTCGGATGTTTCCATTCGAGCTATCTATAGAAATCTCAAATTATAAATAAATCCACATTCTTATTTTATCCTATTTTGAGTTTTAGATTTTTGAAATATTCTATATTTAGTCATTAGTAAGAATACTAATAAAGCTGGGAGTGAATCAAAAATAAAAATATATTTTGCTATCAATATATTAATATTACTTTCACTTACTTATATATGAAATAGACAATAAGGGGAATTATTTCGATCATTAAAATTTTCGAATTACATTTTTAACAGAAATACACGTTTTTATGGTCTCCTGAGTCCAAAAAACCAAATCCCGCAAAAAGGTCTGAGTTCGTGTGTGGTAACTCCCGAGCGTAAACGAGAATTTCTATTTAACTGAAATTGCATATATAAGACAACTATAAGCCTGAGACATTACGGAAACTTTTTCATTAAAATCAGCTAACCAGAAGAGCCACTTTATACCGTGCATTTTGCACCTTTTAACAATTTTCTCAAAAACAGCTGTAACAATTTTGATCAAACTTGCTACATCAATGGGAAATTTAATGGGCTTTAATATCATTTTGGTTTCATTCTGATTGAAATAGTTTGACAGAGCTTAAAAGCCAATATTTTAAATTCTAAAATACTTTTAATTTTTTATATTTCAAAACATTAAGCACATCATATTGTTAGCATTGATAAATGACAGCTGAATATACAAGTTGAACGAATTCGATAATCAAATAAAGGAGAGGAGAAAAGTACAAACATATTTTTTATGCAATTTTCGTATTTTCGAACACAAGAACAGTATTATAGATGTATAATATACCATTGGAAAGCTAACGATTTTAAGGAAAATGCTATCTTATACAAAAGCTAGTAAAAGTTAATAAAGAGTGATGAAAACCTGATAAAACTAACTGATTATTTAAAATAATAATATAACAGATTTTTTAAAATAAAACACGTGTTTCTAGAGAAATTCAATTTAATTAATGATTTATTAGTTTCACTCATTTTTATCTCTAACTGTATTTGAAAATTCTTTAATCAATTTTTAACAACGGTAGTAAGTGAAAGCCGAGTGTTGTCCGCACCAGATTGTTTTATAGCTATTTTTAAAATAAAAATAAAAACAAAAGAAATAGTTTCATCATAAAATTCCTAAATGCTTTTTTATTTTCTGGGATTAGCTATGGATTTAGCCCTTATGTAAATTCTATTTAAGATAAAAGTTCGGCCATAATCTCGTTGATACTTTATCAGGTGGTTTTATGTAGGACTTTTATGATTGGCCTCATAATTATATGCACATCTGTAAGAATTAATTACAACAAGAAAATGAGTACATATGTTTTAAGTGCAACTCGTAAAGACATAAGTGAGACAATCATGTAATTTCTTGACTCTAAAAAGAATTTCATAGCAATATCATTTTTATTGTCGTTGGAGGTTGGGTTCTTAATCAGTCTTAAAAATGGGAATTAGTTCTATTTTATTACTGGTTGTTTATCTCTAGATATTCTGTAAATCTTTCAATCGTAGGTATTTGTTTTATTAAATAGCAATGTTACGTTTCTGTCTGAGGTCAGTATATGACATAATATCGAATATGATTTTAAGTAGCATCTGTCAAAAGAATTAATGCCCGTTGAGGTATCGGATGAGTTGAAATATAGCTTATGACGTCACAAATTTATTTTCTAACGTGACCAAATTAAAAAAAAATATATATATCATTATTTTTTAAGTGATAAGTATATTTAATAATTATAGATAACATAAATGAAAATAAAAAAAAATCAATAAATATCATTTTTGTGGCATAAAATTACCTAGCCAACCAACTCTACCATTTCTACGAAAATTCTGAATGGGTATTCATTACTAAATATATATGGTTTTATAAAATAAACCGATGGTGAATAGTACTACTAGAACTTTAAATCCGGGTCCACATAAAATGAATTTATTAATATGAGTAGAGGCTTACAGAAAAGTTTAAATTGGAATCAAATCCGGAAAATTGGATTCACAATTCTCTATTTAAGTTGTAATAGGTTGATACTAGTTGAATTGACAGAATTGCTATTAATATGATAATATGAGGACTCTCCACCAATATAATTAATTAATAAACTATGCAATATTGGTTACTTTAGATACCATTCATTTCTTGAAGGTCTTTTGAACATTTTTTAAAAGTTATATTCATGTAGTTTTTCTAACATAAGCATATACTTATAAATAATCAAATAAAAATACTCTTTTTATTTTAACATATCTTTTAGAGAACATACTCTTATGGATAAGGTTTTGTTTTTCAAACAATTAAAAGGTTATGATTTAGTACATGCGAATATAAAATTGTAAATTAAACTTTTTTTTTCTTAATTTCAGATGATGTCTTTACAATAATAATTATCATTCCTTGACCGTTAACTACCGCCATATGCATTACCCAAAATATTCTTTCTCAAGCTTATTAAGAAAACTACAGTTATATTTAAATTTATATAACTAAGTGTGAATGAGATGCCATAAAAAAAAAAAAAAAAAAAAAAAATACACTCTTTTAGATTTTCATTAATTTTTTTCATAAAATCAACCATAGTGAAAATGTTCTATAATAGGGTTAAGAGTGTTTATTATAGATTTAATTAAGCTCATTCAAAATTAATTATGAATGCCCTTGGATTTGTATACCTAGAGACATTGATAGCTTGTGACGGGGATTGTAAGATAATTTGGAACACTGTAATGGAAATTGATCAATTATTTCTCTAATCTAATTAACTGATTAGTTTAATTGTTTATTTAATGTATGCATTAGTAACTGAACCAATATGTTAATATTTGACTTGTATCAATAATTATATGTGTATTAAAGCAATATTGCTTACATTTAAAAATAAATGAAAATAATTGGTTGAGACATAAAATAGATTCTGTATTATTTTTCTAAATTTAAAGCTAATTCACATTATTTTGTTGTGCAAAATACCTGATTTGTTTTTTCTTGAGTGTTTTGATTGATTGTTTTTTGTTTTTTTTAGGGGACACGCGGATAAAGATGAAATTTAATATTTTGTTAGTCCTCAAAGAAATAATATAATAAAAAATAAATAAATCATATTTATCCTGTTTTTTTTTTTTTATTTTTAGTTTGGAAATGTTTTTTTTTTTTTTGTTATTCCAGCTAATACAGAAAAGTCTTATGCTTCTTCAAAATCAAACTTTCACCTTTTAAAAAACTAAAACTAATTTGAATAATAAAGTAAGGTTCTATTTTTTTAATTATCAATATAGCAGTAATAATGTTATCTTACATGTTTTTTTTTGTTTTTTGTTTTTTTCTAGTCATTCAGATCTCGAATAGCTCAAAAATGATGATATTAATTATAATATCCGTTTATATAATCTATGAATAATGTTTAAAAATTACCAACACAAAAATATTATTAATGTATACTTTTTTGTATTATAACCTGACATCCTGCATTTGATTAACATTAATTTTAATCTTTGATTAACGTTAATTTTTGTCTGCATCATTTCACACAAATTAAATGTCAGGATTTAGTTCGTGGAAGGACTGTTCTTGATCAACGGTTGTACGAGGAAGCCATTAATTCATCTAGCTCCTCAGATCATTCATGGATCGAATTTATCTGTCAGATTTTTTCCAGAGCTTAGGCGAACCACAGGCAAGTTTACAAATACCTATGTCGATCCACAGCTGATCTATTTTTATTTAAACCTTTATTTATTACAATTAAGACCTGTCATTCTCACCACGACAATCAGCAGATGCGCTTCACATAATTAAAGAGTTCTTGGAGGTAAATAGCAATCAGCACCTCCTCCTCACGTAAAATTCTAAAGAGATATAAACAAGAAGATCCCTTAATCAGCTCCTTTTCAGTCTTCGTCTGGTGAGCTATGTCGTACCCGTCTTCGCTTAGAAAGAATGCTGTCACGTCCATGAAGTTTCTAATGTATCTCTTCCTCATTCCTAAGTAATATTAACTATTAATAAAAGTTATTTAAATCAACAGCTAAGGAATTACGTTAAATACATTTTTTAAACTCTCCCAAATAAATTAATATAGCCTATAAAATCAATTTACGTCAATAATTAGGATGATGCACCTAAACGGGTCAACGACAAAATCGAACTGCTAACTTCACAAATATTAATTAAGCTCATAACATGCACTTATTACTTACTCGCTTGGAATATAAACAACTCTTTATAAACTCTGCATGCAATCGAACATACCTGTAACAGAATAACAAAATTAATTGGAAATTAGTTTTGTTTATTTATTATAATATATATATATATATATATAATATATATATATATATATATATATATAATATATATATATACTTGTACAATGTATGAATTGTAGTGGATAAGACCATTATAGTATTCAGAAAATGTATTCAATTTTTGCTCTATTATTCCTTGGTTTTTCATCCTTGGTTTATTCCTTAAAAACAATGTTCATAGGAAATGATTTTCTATCCTCCTATTATCAACAACACTCTTGTTGGTCCAGCAGCACTAGAACCTTTTACAATAGAATTAGCTAAGCTCCAGCCAATGTAGCGTGTACTCCAGCAAATAATAATGTATGGCCTGGCATTCTTGCGTGCAGGCTTTTCACACTGTACTGGCTGTACTTCCCTCTCTTCCTCTAGATAATATCACTCATTTTAGTTCTCAATACGATTCTCTATACAAAACTAATTTATTGTATATTGTAAATCAATTGGAAATTATACAATATAAAGGTTAAAATGTTCTTTACATAATTTTACATATGCTATAAAATTAATTTGGTTGCTCAAATTATAAAGTCATTAGTGTTGTTTCTAGCTAAGTTCTAATATTTACAATAGTAGAATTATAAAAACGAAAAGTAAATATTTTTTCATATAGTAAAACTTAGGACATGTATCTTCTGCAAAACCTTTTTATTTATTAGCAGAATAATATATTCATATCAGTCGAACGTTTCATTTTCGAAATTGTGCCACCCATGACCATATTTTTTTTTTTTTTTTTTAATAGATTCATTGCTATTTACAACTGTATAATGATATACATCTAGTAAATGGGATACAAGATACAAATACCATGATTCACATGTGGGGATACTACCCATTGGCAGCTCTCCATATATGACTATTATCCCAACATTTTGTTAACAATTAGTAGAAAAAAAATTATTTATTTCCGTATGTTGAAATACCCTTATTTTTACAACCAAGTGTTAATTTAACATGAGCTAAGAGCATCATTCTAATAAAACTTCGAATAAGGTAGTAAGCTTCAAGAAAAGTTTATCATGTCTAGACTAAATGAGAAAAGAATAGAAAATTTTAATAGGTTTTAAGGAATCTTCTATCTTTTTTTATTACCACCGATTGGTAAAACTGTACTTAAATATCTCTGGCGGTCGTGAATAAGAGGGTTGAGTCAAAATCTTTCATCTTACAGGTGAGCGACTTAAAGTTTTACTTAATACCAAAATAGAATTATTAATTACAGCTTTCTTTCCACCTGAAATTTCTTCAACCAAGGAATTTCTATAGCCAATTTAACACGACGTAGGAGAAGGTCTGAGGGAGCGATACGTGAAGTTAACTCATTTTTTATATTACTCGAGTTATCTAGTTTTTTACGACCGACCAAGATATAACAAATTTATTTTTTTATTATGATTTAAATAATAGTTTCGTAAAACATACCAATTCCTACCTTGTCCTTTGTTATTATGAGTCTTTCTAATTATAAATTGATCGAATCTACAGATAAAATGTTAAAATATCATACGGTAAAGTTATTATCTATGTTTAATAGTTTTTTTTGTTTTTATACATTATATGTTGTTAAAATATATCATTTTATTACATTCGAGAAAAAATTTCTGTATAAATGACATCAGCTGTTCAGTCACGCTAATCCGTTCAGGTGACACTAAAATATTGTCTGATAGACGGTTTTAACGTGAAAGGACAGCTTGACGTATTTTATACATAAAACATTTTTTAGAATATATTAAAATTATAGATATTATACAATTCATATTTAAATAACTATCTCTGGAAAATCATAAAAACGCAGCAACTTACTACGCAATGTATTATTATTGTATTATATTATCTTTTGTCATATCATACAGCTGTGTAGGCAATTAAGTTGTATGTATAGTTATCAGTTATTCAAAGCTCTAAAGAAAGATGAATTAGTTTTACTGCCAGTTTATACTCAAAGAAATTTGGCTATTACAACTGCTAAGTTCAAAACACATCGAGTATATCGTTGCTATTTCTTTGAGGGTAGGATTATATAGCATCAGTTATCATCTATCTTATAGTCATAATTTTTTTTCTTTTCTTTACAATTCCATTTACCTTGATATCAAAAAACTTACATTTTTTTTTTATCTTTCAAAACAGCTGAGTGATTATTTGTAATGTAATATTTGTAATCGTTCTCCATTTCGAACGGTAACTGATATAAACGCCTAGGTGTGAGAATCATCTACAGGTACCCTATTATTGTTACTATTTTTTTTTCTTGATAAAATTAAAAATAAATACCAAAAAATGCGTTCTGTAGTTTCCAGGAAAAGAATGTATGTCGGATAGGATTGCATATATGTATATATAAATTATTTTCCTAAAGGTTTAAGAAGGTTCATTATATACAATAAACTAAAAGTAACAGAAAAAATCGTCTAAATATTATGTACCAACATCGTCTTTACAATAACTTTAAAGTGGTTCTCAATAAAAACATAAATAAAGTAAAACTTTATAATATGTAAAACAAATACCTTAAATAACTAATCGAAATTAATTAAACACATAGTAGGCTTACTACATAACTAAATTTCATTAAAAAAAAATGCTGAAAGAATCCTATTTATTCAATAAATTTAATTTTAATGAATTGTAAGCTGACGTGCCACTCAACATTTTTTTATATCCTCAACATAGTCACTGTTCAAATAATTATGTCTCCAGGTTATATAAATATTATTATATTATATATTTTTTTACCTTTCATTTTTTAAACTTTTAATTGGTTATATATGAAATATATACAGGTAAGGGAAAGTATTGCGATCGTGATAATTTTCTAATTCGAGTTTTCATTGGAAGGGGCAAGTCCTAATAACCAAGTCTCACAAAAAGGTCTGTGTTTGTGTCTGTATTAGTAAGTGTAGCTCGAGAACGTTTATAAGTTGAAAATTCATAATTTAAAAGCTTATATACCTGAAACGTTACTGCAACTTTTTCATTTTATTGTAATTAGCGAAACAGAAGAGTTCTATGAATTTGACATCTTTTAACAATTTTCTTAAAAACGATTGTAACAATTTTGATTAAAATCGGGGTATGGATGTATAATTTTATATGCCTTTATATCATGTAAGAATGCTAAAGCTTTTAGGAAAATTATTATCTCATAAAAATGTGATGAAGAGGGAAGAAAAATTGATAAAACTATAGTGGTTGTTGTAGATAATAATATAATCGGTTATTTATTTATTTATTTATTTTATTTATATTAAACCTCAAATTCATTCAAGTATAGAGAGTCAGTGAAAGCAACGTGTTGTGCGCCCCAGATTTTTTTATGAGCTATTGCACTTGTATCTTTTAATTTTATAATAAGTCGACTGACACTGAATACAAATATTGTTATAAATATTGTTAATTATAATAGATTATGAGGTTCATTAGGTTATGAGACTTGGTAGGGGCTTTTGAGGTTAACAGATTTACTTGGAACAGGAACGTACGTGCATGGGCGGCACAAGGAGGCTTCTAACGAGAGGTTAAGGGGGTTTAGTGAGCGTTTCCTCAACTTAATTCAATATTCCTCAGAAACTATGCGCTTCCCTATCTCAGCCCTTATAAAGATGAGCTATCAAGTTACTTAAAAGTATTTATGAAGATAGTTTGAGTAGGAAATTTTATCTGTTTATCAAAGTTTTATATTACTCAGTTTAGTGAACGGTGCTGTTGAGTCCGGAGGATAATGCAGGATTTTAGATTTTCTTTAAATAAACCTTTATATCATAAACATAAAAAGACTTATGCTGCATTTTTTTCATTTTATAAAGGTCAGTTTTCAATCCTCTTACAAAGGAAAATGTTTGTTTGCCTCTGAATTTCGCTACTTGGAAATAATTAAGTCATTACTTAAATCCGGGAGCGTCATTTTCTCATATTTTTTTCACCAGTTTAAACTCAAAACCGGGGATTATCAACAATTTGTGAGGCGAGGGCAGTAGTAGTGTTTCAAAAATCAAGAAGAAGATTTTAACCTAGAAGGAAAACAAGGTCGTAGAAGGATTTCTTTCTTTGATGAAGATGTTCTGCGAGATATAGCGGAAACAAATTTCAGAACAACTGTTTAAGAACTTGCTGGGAAACTCGATGTACTCAAAAGCGAACGTTGATGACGTTCTTGTTGCGATTGTAAAGGTGGGAAACTCAATATTTAGGTTTTCCGCTTATTAAACAACCGCCCAAAAAATCAGCATTTTGAAATGTGTTGTTCCTCACTTTATTGACGAAACGGCAGCGATCCATTACTGTTCGGAATTGCCACTTGTGATAAAATGTGGGTTTCTACTAGGCAAGGAGATGTTATGGACAGTGGTTTGACAAAAAGTTTTAAAGCCTCCAAGTCTTATAAGCATGGTGGTGTTTACTATTTGGTGGAATTTGTTTGGTTTGAATGCCGACAACGTATTATATTTCGAATTGTCAATAATGCATGATGTTTTATAGAAATCGAAGTAATTGACAAAGCTCGGCCACAAATCTCAGTGTAACGTCACGAAGATTATCGTATCTTGACTATGAGACTGTCACATCCACCCGGCTAGAAATGAAATTTCACATTTTTTGATCATATATGCCTAAGATGTTACAACAAATTCTCCTCAAAATCAATGAACCAGAAAAGTCACTTTATGATATGCCTTGTTAACCTTCTTACGAATTTCCCCAAAACGATTTTTATTAAACTTTCTATCTCAATGTAACATTCTAACGGTCTTTAGTCTCGGGTAGGTTTAATTTTTATTGAAGTAGTCTGATAGGGCTTAAATACCGAATGGTTTCATTTTGTTCCTGTGAAGAATGAATTATGCAGATTTAACACGTGTATAGAATGGTAGTCATTTGATTTTAGGAAAAAAATGTTTTAACATATGAATAGTGAAAATAGATGTATAATATACAATTTAAAAGTAGGAGACGCATTTTCTGGTAATAAACGTGTTCAAGCAGGAGTCCTACAAGGCAGTGTACTGGGAGCGTTACTATTAAATATTTTAAATAGGTGAAAAGTAAAAATGAATCAATCTAAGAGTTTATTTATTCACCCTTTTTTGTTTTCACGCTCAAACATGGTGAATGTCGAGCAGTGTTTTTCGAGGATAAATCTATCCCAACTTCAGAAGAAGTACGATCTTTGGGACTGTACTTAGACAGAAGGATGACATGAAGGACCCATATTAGACTTAAAAGAAAACACCTGAACAGACGATTTGAACTACTAAACAGGTTACTTGACAAACGATCAAAATTATCTTTGAACGCCAAAATTTCTATTTACAAAGTATTGAACAAACCCCCTGAACAGGATAGAACTATAGGAGAGGGGGCTGCCAAAACCTCCAAAATCCAATTAATTCAGTCTTTCCAATCAAACATATTACGAAAAATCGTGGATGCACCGTTTTGTGTAACCAACGAATTACTTCACAAGGACTCGGGCATACTCACAGTTTCAGACACAACCACAGAATATTATAAAATATTTCACAGCAGACTGACTTACAACATGAACCCATCGGCCCAAACACTTACAATCCACAAGCATCCGTACAATCCACCCCGACGACTTCGGTGGCTTTTTCGGCTACTATGTTTTTTTGCAGATGGCAAATAGCAATTAGTTGATAAACAATTGTAAATAAATAAATTAAAAAAAAAATTAACAAGTGATTGCGAGATATATACAATACACAACTGTTCTCCGTTCCCGGAATAAGAATAATTATTTTGCTAATCAAGCCACGATGAGGAATATGCGGAAGGAAGACCCTCCTATGGCATACCCAGCATCTATAAAATGGTTATCTAAAAATCGGGTTAAACCTTGCGACTTAGCATGTCTCGGCTAAATCACCTCATTTTACAGCCGAGTCAAAGGAACCGTAAGAAGTTCTTTATGTGCGGAACACAAGACTGTAAATGGGTTTCTGAGGCACAGACATTTTTTCGTTTGCTTTTGATTACTCATTTTTATGGATTCCTTCTAAAATCAGTAAAACCCTATTGTTGGTAATAAACTGACTCACTCGATAGCGTAGGATGAAACCCCGATTTCACAGAGGCGCGATCCGTAATCTTCTCTAGTGGCTGGAGGCTAATAGATTACATTATCCTGGAGGCTGCGTTAGCCACGGCTGGCTAGATCGTCTGATAGTCGCTTTTATTGATGTCTCCGAAGCTCGGACCTTATCGGGGTTTCCGCATGCTATTTTTTAGTAACAATTACAAGGGTTTATGGCTTCGTATCTTCACTACGTTGGTTTTCTTGATGTTTTCAATCGTTAGAAAATATATTTAATGCGAAGCATCCATGATTTGAAATCAATTTACATATAATAATTTAATGCAGAAAAGAGTATAGGTTTTCAAGAATATTTTTTATACCATTGAAAAAGGGTCTAGAATAAAAGTACAGTAGAATACAGGCACAGGCATAGGCAATAGGTTTTGTAATTTTCTCTACATTACCAGGCATTAATGATTTTATCTCGGAAGAAATTAGAGACACTCTGATTTTTGTCAGTTGTTAGGACCTTATTAGAAGAGTATTTTCTCAAATGTTTTCACTCCTCTTCCTTGTGCTCCCAAACCCAGCTTACCCCCCTTGAACATCCGTTTCGGAAGTCTAATAGTTATTGCCCATACTCTTCGTTTGACATTAATGTTTTCATGTCTTAATATATAAGTTGTAAAAGGGATCATTTGAAGTTGGGTGGCTAGCATAACTGCCTCCTATGCCAAAGGTCACGGGTTCAAATCCGCAGGTGGTCCTAGTAGTTTTTATATTTAGTTTGACTTGAGGAAGTTCTTCTTATTTTTACATATTAAATCAAGCATAATTTTCGTCTATCATAACTTTATTATTATAATTAACTATATAACTCGTCAATATTAGTCGACGTTTCGGGGCTTTGTTCCCATTATAAAGATATTTTATGTTGGTCCAAAATTCCGTCTATTCATCGCGGGGTTTGGACGGTTGTCATTGGATTTAATTTTGCGAGCAAATTTCGGTATTAACGGAAAGGCCAATTACATACTATTAAATTATAAGGCCAATTACTACTATTAAATTAAATATTATATAATTTTCGGTTATGACCTAATTAATTATATATATATATATATATATATATATATATATTATATATATATATATATATATATATGTGTGTGATATCATAATAATACATCATAATGATATCAATAATAATTTTAATTTTTATTACTTTAAAAGTATCTAATAAAAAATTAGTAGTCAATGACTATATTTATATTTAAAAAAAAAAAAAAATATATATATATATATATATATATATATATATATATATATATATATACTTATTATTTTATTAACATTCTGCTATACTATTACTAATGAGTTTAACATCAACATCAAGTATTGTAACCAGAAATTATGAATTGATTTATTATCTGAGTTTATATATATATATATATATATATATATATTATATATATATATATATATATATATATATATATATATAATATCATTGATTTTCTCATTTTTTTTAATACAATATCATATGATATCCCCTCAAATACCAACATAAAAGAGCAATCATTCTGATGTAATAAGCGGACGTCATGTGCGGAAAATGAAGAAAAACTGGGGCGCGGCGTGAATCACGTTAAGTATTTTTCTATAAAGACGGCCATGCTCCTGGAGGAAAATTGGATAATGGTGGAAAACCTAAAAGAGAAAAAAAAAATCGGATAAAAGAGGTCCCTTGCGAAATTCTATAAGAGGGAATGAAAATCACATTTATTATCCGTTCCCTGGTAGCCGTTTTAATTGCGGCCTTAATTAATAATATAATTATTATTCGATCAAACGGCTCCGGGCCTCATGATGGCTTTTCGGCTAATAGCAGTTCGGCTTAACAAGAAAAGCCCGATATAAATCTCAAAGATTCCAAAGGATCCGGCTATATATCTTTCCTTATTTATTTGAAATATATAATCCTAAATTATTATTCATCCGATATGAAACCAATTATTAATTAATCTCAGAAAATAAGAAATAACTAAAAAAAAGAAAAGAACGGAAATAATATTTATACCATGAGATAGGGTTAGGACAACGGTCAGGACTTATGTCTCAATATACTGACAATACAAGGTGTCTCATATTGTGAGAGCGGAAACTAGACATTAAGTTACTCACAAATTTTCTTTTTGATCCTTTTTTATTCTTGCCTCCTGGCATAATTGATTGACCAATGAACAGAGGTTTTTTTTTTTGCACTATTTTAAAGCTAATTAAATGTAGAAGTGTTCCGTAGTTACGGAGAATTAAAAAACCTAACGATAGAAGAGTAATAGCTCCTTAAATAGCCCTATTTTTCTTAGAATATTAAAATTTAATTTTCTGCATGTTGTTTTGCGACACTTACTTTCTTAATTTGGGTGTTTGACTTCTAAACCTTCTGGGAAATATTTTCTTCTTTATTTGGAACCACTTTTGTTTCTATGCATATATATATGTATAAGTATATGGGAGCGGCGTGGTCTAGTGGATAGAGCGCTAGTCTGCTGTGCTCCGGGTCCTGAGTTCGAATCCCAGCTGTGGCGGAATATTATTTATTCTGTTAATTCAGTCAGGGGGCGACCCTAGGGTATGGAGACCCTCCTGGGGCAGACCCAGCCTCTACAAAGTGGGTACCCAAATTAATTGGGGGAAAACCTGGCAGCTGAGCGCGATTAAGGCCTAATCACCTCATTGCACTGCCGTTGGCCTTGAAACAGTAAGAATCTCTATGTGTACTGAGCCCATGACCCTTCATGGGTTGTAGTGGTACAGGTTTTTTTTTTAGGTTATAAGTATATTGTTATGTATTGAGGATACTTAGGGGAGTTCGTTATTAAATAATTTTAATATTAAACAAATAAAGATTAAGAGTCCGTTGTCAGCAAAACATCAGAAGGCGTTTACCTCCTTGGGGCCCACCAGCGATAACTCGGAAACTTCCTAGAAACTAGGACAAAGGACCCCCGGCTTGGGGTACTTTCCATATCAGCCCCGCCCGAGGTGATGACGATGAGGGGAAGATTCGAAAAAGGCAGTCAAGATCTATCCTCAAGATGAGGTGAGTCTTATTCCAGCAACGAGAAGTCGAGTTCCATCCTAAAGAAGAAGCGAGGTCCGTCTGGAGGTCAGGGAGAGCAGTTGGAGATCTAAGTACGAAGAACTGATTCCACCTTCGCCAGCCGACTAAGTGTTTTAAACATATTTCTTTTTGTAATATTGTATAGCAAAGGTAGTAGTGAAAATGTCCCTCAGTATTCTCAATCAAAGTTCTAAGCAATGTATAATGGATATGTGTAAGTTAATAATAATAATGTATTAATTGAATCTTGTTTACTTTAATCTTAACCTGAATGCCACCTATTGGATTGGTAAACATAATACCTACATTAAATATAGTTTATATATGGATTAAATATATCGACTAAGCTTGTTTTTGAAGGTACCGCTGCTTTAGAAAAGCAGCTGGTCAAAAACATAGCATATAAATATATATATATATATATATATATATATATATATATATATATATATAAATTAATGAGCTAAAAAGTAAAGCACATAACTTAATTACTAAAATATTCAAATTGAAAGAAATTTATTAACATGATTTAAATTTAAATCATTAGATGAAATTTAAAATTAAAATCAACATATTAAAATAAATATATAAATAGTAGGTTTTAAGATGCTTATTAAAAAGTTCAGTATCCCATTATTATTTATAATTTAAAAGAATTAATAGTTATTATGTTGCATAAGTATGCGTGTGTATATGATTTTCAATAGTTTTTTAATTTATTTTATTATTTCTTCCATAGTATTTCTTTTGTATTGGTTTTTGTAAACATTGTGTGAATGAAATCTCTTATCATCACCATCACCATTTTCCCGTATGTGATATAAGTCCTACTATGTTCTTGAAACGGAATCTTAGCTATGTGTTTCTATGTGGATCTATACAACGAAACATTTGTACGAAATTCTTAAATACATTTGTTATAAACTATTATATAATATCTCTGCTGATACTGGTTAGTTTCACCTGCGTCTTAGTATGTTTTAAACGTGTTCTGAAAATGGAAACCTTTTTAGCAGCTGCAAATCATTATTGCAAATCTAGACGGTAAAAAAACCTTTAGGAAAAATTTCAGCTACACGTTCATGAAATAGTGAGTAGATAAATAAATGGAACATTATTTTCTTTTGTAAACATATTTTATCAACTCTCTTACAGTAGTTTTGGCTACCAAGGTCTCTAAAATTGATCTTTACATTGGAACTTTAGAAGTTTGTAATCCCCAAGCACTTGTAAAAAACATTTATTTTTTTTATAAAGTTTAAAAGAATTGCTGAAGGCGACCATAAGATATTCTATCCCCATGGGTCGGTACTGGTACTGGTAATAATATTGGTGGTGGGAGGGAGGGGAGGAAGGGCTAGCCCGGCAATAGGGCGTGTTGGCCTTTAAACTCTTCGGAGAGGATATCGACTGTCGTGTCCTTAGGAGGGCCAGGGAGGAGTTGTAGTTTAACGCTTCGCTTCAAGTCATCTATAATACACATCGTCTTGTTTTATGAGGCATAAAACCGATATTCATAAGCCATTAATTTCAACCCTTACAAAGTCCCCTCCTATAAAGATAGCTATTTATATTTGTAATACCAATTTTATGCACTCGGTTTATACATACATACATACACACACACACACACATATATATATATATATATTTTAAATTTTATTTTCACTTACCTTTATAATAAATATATAGTTAGAGAATGCATTGCGATCGTGAAAATTTTTTGATCATAATTTTCAACGGGAATACACGTTTTAGGGTTCCTCCCTGAGTCCAAATAACCAAGACATGAACTCGGTGATTCCGTCCACAGTTTAACACGAAAACGAAAATACGTACAGTTATGAAATGAGATTGACTCATCAGCATATTATTGTAATTGTTAATAATTAATATTAATGTTTGCTCTATTGTAAAGGATGCCGCTCCTTCTGATAGCCTCGAGGGACTTTTGTCCAAGACACCTGATTCACTTACCTGGGCTTATCTAAAATAATGGCTTAGATATTATGGATATTAAGCGATCCATATGTTCCTCAATACCTATTTCTTCTTTTGACCTCTGCCGCCTTTCCTTCGGAAGTAAGTGAAATTTTGGTTGAAATATTAAAAAAAATTATAGGACCATCTGCCAGGTTGGGGCACAGAATAGAAAAAAATCCTAGATGCGCAAACGAGCGGTCTTAAAATCGGTAATACCATGTGATTCGATCGATTTTAAAATCTATAATATTAAAAAGAAAGATGGGCTAAATAAATTATTAATAGACCTCAAAATGGATGAAACCCGTACTAAATATATGTGCATAGGTAATAACTCTAGTCTGGCGACCTCATATAAACAAGTATTCAAAAGTACAAAAAATGCTTAGTATTGTACTTCTTAGCGAGCATTATTTTGATTACAGTACTCAGTACTTTTTTCTAAGTATTTGCCCAACACTGGTTAAGTCTAAGCTAAGGCTTAATTTTTTTTTCTTTCTTTTTGTATAAACTTATTATAGCACTCCTTCTAAATTTCTATCTTCAATCATTTTACTTTTTTTTTATTTGATTTAAAAAAAATAGTTATTGACAAGTTCAGCATTATTCATAAAGGAATACTATTGTGGATATAATTTAGCGATATTTTAAGAAACTTGAAGCAGGCTTAAAGTAAGCAGAAAGTTTTGAAAAGTTGGTGATAGGAGGAAAAGGAAGCTCAGGAGTGTACAAATAAAAATAAATGATGATGCTTAGTTCAAATTTTAAGTATAATACGCTAATATATATTAAAGACGCTATAGTATTAAGGAAAATATTCCAGGCCATAGCAAGCCCTGATAGCTACTAAAAGTAGAAAAACAGAGCCATCCAAGAAAAGGTTGCCAGATAACTTTCAAGAACGGAACTGCCTAATGTAGCCTGTGTGAACAAGATAGGTTACTCCAACAGACCGGGTCTATTAAAGAGGAGTTGGCTGCGCGAGCAGGTAAGACTAAGAGGCACTATTAGCCACGTTATAGCCTTTGTTTGCCAAAGCGACAGCCTCCTTTGTGAGTCGACGCCTTCTGAGGTGTCATCAATGCTTACTTCGCAGCCTATTCTGCCCGTGATTGATACCCGTTTGGTCTTTGTGCTGGACACATCTCCGGCGCACGGTTCATCGCCTGTATTAGCTGACCCTAACTTAATAAAGTTTCATAGATGGGAAGTTCATAGACCCCGAGAAGTTCATTGATTTTTGTATATATATATATATATATATATATATATATAATATATATATATATATAAAAAGGAGACGATTTAAGCTGTTATCAGCCATAAAGCTTTTAGTACCATAAAAAAGTAAGTACTGTTCCGTCCACGGGTAAGTCTTGGCTTAAAACTGGGTAGGATTTATTGGGTTATCCGGAAAATTATGGAGGCCTTAACAAAAATAATAAATCGAGAGTATAGCAGAATGATATATCCAAGAGCCAACAGTTTTTGTGTTGTCAAACATAACAAATATTGCCGAGCGTTCTCGTGCAACAAAATGGGCCCATCCCGATTAAGCAAAGAAGGCTTCATTATTGCCACTTCCCAAGGCATTTCACTTTTTTAATGAGTTGGGGGTTTGTAAAATGTTGTACTGCTTCTTCCTTGTCGATCCACTGTCCAAAACGCCTACTGTAATTTTTAAGTATCCAGTTTAAACATAAGTAACAATATTGGACAGAAAATGGTCGTTTTCATTACGGCAAAGAATCATAGCACAAACTTTACAACATTAGCGTTAACTTTTAAGTTTTTCTACATTTCCAATCGCCTTCAGATGGTCATCCACGGTCAATTTATGTTTGTTTTCCTGCAAGTTCTCGAGCAGTTGTTCTGGGATTTCTAGAAAATCCAGAATAACGTCGTCGTCAAGAGAGGTCACCTTCTTCCAAGATCCTTGAAGCTGATGTCTCACTAACAAAATTATTTGAACCACTGTTGATCAGTGCATTCATTATGGCTGACATCACCTCAGAGTTTATTAATGTTTCTGGCTGTCTTGTCCAGCTGAATTAATATTTGGCGTTGACGTCTTAGTAGAGAGCATTATTTCGAAGCAGCGAAATACTACAGAGGTAAGAAAACAGATTAATAAGTGTTGAAATTAATAATCCAGAAAACGTAAAAAGTTTGTTAAACGGAGGGTTCTTTTAACACGTTTACGCCTTGCCAAATATCTACGTGTTTTTCGAGTTAGGCGGGACTGTATTAGCTGCTTACGCTTCGTGGGGCGGGGTGATACTATTGCAAGTTCCAACGATTTTATCCCGAGATCACGACAATTCAAGGATTCCAACCCGCTATATGCGATAGTGTGACAGTTTTGACATTTTTGAAAAAAAAAAAAAAAAAAATTTTGACATACACATATGACTTAAAGGAAAAATTTTCGAAATGCATACAAATTATTCCTATATTGTCAGAGCTGGGAATAAAAATATGAAAAGAAATCACGTACAGCTAAAGAAAATACCTAAAGAAGAATAATCAAATGTAATTAACCGATAAGAGTCCTTTGAGGAGGATTTTGGAGGTTATAAAATATTTAATAAATAAACTCTTATGATTGTTAATTACTATAAGATATCATTTGATAAAAAAAAAAAAAAAAATGTAACCACTTATTTCCTGATGCACGTCACTCCACTGGATAGTTAGATCTACTAGAGGTTCACACCGCCACACGGAATAGTCACGTATGACCGAACGAAAAAAAAGAAAAAAAACAAGAAAAAATAAAGAAAAAGAATATATTGTGTTTATAATTAAGGATTTAAAATTATAATTTATAATATTAAGAATATTCCTATAGGAAATAATCTGTATTCTGTGTATTAGCAACCCAATTAATTTGGGCAGGATCATTTTGTTTATTTATAAAGTGTGTCTCTCTCCGGTATGATGACAGTTGAAAAAACATTTGTTTGCTATATCATTTTTTTTTTTTTCAGCACTGACCCACTTCAGAAATAAATAAAATCATTTAATCGCATGATTGATTAACTAAAATATTCCTGAACTTGTCCTCGGTTTTTTTTAATTTAAATCTGCCTAGATACAGGAATTGTTTATATTTTATAGATATAATTAACGTTATTCGTTGTTTTTAACATCACTGTTATTAATAATTTCATTACCTACATAAAATACATCTGTCACTTCGTATGTTGTGTACGGGATCATTGATTTAGTAGGCACTCGAATATATTACTATCATATCAACTTCAATAGATCATTCTGTTTTGATTTTCCTGACGAAAAAGATGATAAAGGTTCAAAGGAAAGCGAAGGAACGTTACGAAGGAGTAGCGATAACAAGAGACAATTAATCTTGGGAAAGGGAGGGAGATGGCTCATTGTGAAAAGGAATTGATTTTTTTTCTTTTCTTTGTCAAAAACTTTTATTCATCAGTTTCTGAATAAAGACCATCTTGTTTCGACAGCTTTTGTTAAACTCTTAAGAAAATTACAAATAGGTGCTGAGAAATAATAAGGTTTTAATCGATCGTTTGATATTTGTTTCTACTAGAAAATGTTTAACGATCTAGCAGCTATAGGACAGAATAATCTTTTTCCAAACCCTGATGACAAAAGATGGCAGTCTCCAAGTGTGGTGTTTATGTGAGATGGCGTGTAGTATACTGCATACCATCTATGGTACTGACGAAAGAGATGTTTGTTAAATGTTTATTTTAAAAATCTGTAACATGGTAGGTTTACCTCAAACGTCGTAATAAATAGTACAGATTGTAATAATTCTCAATAAATAAATATTTAAAAAAATAAATAAATAGTAAGAGAAAATCCTATGATAAAAAATCTATACATTTAAATGGTCTCGGGCCTATTATTTTTTATTGTAAAGGAGTAAAAAATCAACAAAAATTAAAAAATATTTTGCTGTCCTTCGCATGGTACGTAAAATTGTGGTCCCGAGCCAGGAACTCGTTAATGAAATCTACGCTAATTCAACCTGAAGGGGCAAAATCAAGGCCCTTTAATTGATTATTAGTCATCTTCTAATAAGCCTTTTATTTTTGTGCCGACGTTTCGGCCAACATTTTGGGCCTTTATCGAGGCTCTAAAGAGTATCTCAAGTCAGCTGGCTTGAGTCAGCTCACTCTTTGAGTTATTTTTGATGAAGGCCCACAATATAGGCCGAAACGTTGGCACACAAGGAAAATAACTTTGTCTTATTGATGCGTCCACTTGGTGACCGTACGCCCAACCAACTTCTCTATCATCTAGAAATCGTTACTTTATAAAGCCTAAAACGAAATTTTCTGATTAAAGATGGAGGAAGGGGAGAGCAATGTAAATCCTTATAAACAATTTTTTGTCAACATTTTTTAATTAGAATATTAATCTAAAATGTTTTTGTCATTTAACACTTGTCACTCCTACCGTTTAAGAGCTAGTTTTTATTCTTTTTTATTGAATTATATTACAACCTGTCAATCAGGACATGTATAATTGTGCTCAAGTACAGTATTTACAAAACTATAGAATAATATACAATAAAGAAATAATAAAATATTTACAAAGTCTAGAAGTCATACAATCCTCAAACATACAGCATATTGAGTGTAAAATCTAGGCAGAAGGTCTAGAACTCCAATATACATGTTTACGAGAGGTCCCGGGGCCACTGCCGTTTCAACTTTTTTGGGGGATGTTATGGGTGTGTTGGGCTGGATAGGGATTGAACTAAAGAATTAGGGTGATGTATAAGGGTCTGCTGGAATTTGGAAAATTTTGATGGAATAATGTCCAAAATAAATGGTATATTTAGGTCGTGGTGTGGTTGGTGACATAATAAGAAGCATTTTCTATTGTTCGGAGGACGTTTAAGAGCTGAATTGCTTAATTTAAAAAAGTCACATTTGAAACCAGTTTTCAACTATAGAACATTAGATTATATATATATAATAAATAAACGTATCTGTGATCTATTGTTTTTCCCAGTCAGTAAGAAATAGATTTTTTTCGTATGAATATTTCCTTATATTCTTCTTTAGTTTCAGCTTTCTGTTCACATATTAGATATAAACTCCTCATCTTAAATACGAAGATGTAGGATGCAATGCATGGATTGTTTCTAGAAAAGATTCTAAGACCCTGGACCCCGATTTGAACAAGGCCTCGGGTCAAGCTGTGGAACTAGGATTTAGTATGCGTCCTATGAAAGAACGGACGCATCAAAAATTACCAGGATCACTGAACCTAATCCATTAATATTTGACCACTAGCTGAGAGGGCACCTTCCAGAGAGTCTCTTGAGTAAGTTAAGGTAACGAGAGAAGGATCTCTAATACAGATCTCTTGAATTATTTATCGTTCCAGTTTACCCTCGGTATGTTTCCAGTATCTTCTCGAAATATATTTTCCCATCTTTTTGTTCTCAAGGGTTCGTTCCGGTTCGCTCGAGTGTTTGCCCAGTTTTCCATTAACTTTGTATTAAAAAGTATTTTTAAGGAGGGTACGGTTTGAAGCACTCGAGGAAGAAAAATACCGCGAATCCCTTTTAGAGTAATGAGCTTATTTTTACTGAATTAATTCCATTGTTCAGAAGCTGAATCTGATTCACCTTTACCGAGATTAGTCATTGTTTTAGAAAGTAGGAATCCTTGAAATAGCATAATTGAGTCCTTCATCTGCTTTGGAACGGTTTTACTTTATGCAGAACAACAGACGCCTCAGCAAACTCGGTCTATGTCAATACAAGTATTTTGAAAAGCATGTAACAATCATTGTAATATAAATTAATATCTACTATTGTTAGTTATAATAGCTTATAATTAGATAGTAAAATTTATGAGATATATAATTATTAATAAAATATATTTATTTAAATTTAAAATAATTAAATTGAAATTAGAAAAAATAATTAATGTTGGGCAGGACTCCCCGATCATTCGTTACGATGGGTGGGGCCCATATGGAGTGATATACACCACCACCACATATTGTGATTATTCTCAAGAAATAATGCAACAAACTCAAATAACAATCTGAACACCAAAAAGCCAACATGTTATACCATTGAACCTTCAATATCTAGTCAGTTCGGAATTTAGGTGGGAGGGATGTTTAAGCCATTTTTATTATTTTCTTATTTTATTCTATTTCCTAAATTCACACAAATGAAGTGTTTTATTTTTGGTAAGAGTCGGTGCATGATTATTATTTTTCGTGTACCTCACCATTTCATAAAGCTTTATCTCTTATACCTGATTTTCGTCGTTGAATAAAATTTACCAATACCATCACCTATCTATTTTACCAACAAATAGATATACTAACGTTCAAACAAGTCTACATACTAGGCACACTGTGAGGAAATTCTAAGGATAACCTCGCTGGCCCCAAAATATCTAGTATGTGAGGAGAAAACATAATATCGTAAATGTTTATCCAACCAACTTTAGTTCCTCAGTTAAGAACTTAGGTATCACTATCGGATAAATCCTTTACTGTAAACGACATATTAAGCGAATCTCCCGAACCACTCGAAAGTACATTTAAATGTTTCCATCGCTCCTATTACCTACTTCCACTACTCACCCCTAAGATCACTGTATTCTCACTTATTTGCCTTCACTTCGACTATCCCCTGTGTGGTATGTAGTGGCTTATCGACTGCACTTGAGAACAGGCTAAAACAAATTATGAAAAAATTTAAAGATTAAAGATCAGCACTCCAAAGAGGTCTCATGTGACCCACTTATAAGGCGACTTATATTGGCTTCTTCCCTCTACTCGCAGAGAGGGAAAACATTTCCTAGGATCATTCATTTACCAAACAAATAATACTCGGCATTCTCCCTCCACCGTAAACTAAATGCAATTTAAATCCTCAGTCCACACATTTGAAACAATTTTGGACAGGCAGCTTTATTTAAGGCAGCGGTAGCTTCAAAAATTAAATTAGTTAATATATTTAATTTATTTAAGGGCAATACTTTTTGGAACCATTGGATTCCTTTACCAAAGGTAGCGTTTGTACAAATCCAATAGATGGTATGCAGGGGAATTCTGAATTAAACAGGTTTTAATTAGAGCAATTTTTATGAAAGATAACTAATACATTTTAAACTTAAACTCTATTTATATAATGCCTAGAACTATGAATGAGAATACTGAGGGAATCGTTACTACTAGCTTTGCCATAAAATATTACAAAAAGTTACATTAGGAAACTTAGTCGGCTAGCGTAGATGAACTTTCTCTCAGGCGTCCCTTTACATCTCTTCTACCCTCGGCGGACTTTTCTGGGATCTCTGCCGGCCTCCGTTGAAGGTCTTCGACTCTTCTGTCTCTTCCCTTCTTGTAGATAGAACACGATTGACCTCTTCTGTTTCTCGATTTTCACCCTCGTTACTCATTCTGACTTTTACATTCCTACTAATAAAGCTGAAACTTTCGATCTCTACTGTATTGTTCGCTCAACTACCCTCTGGAATTCTCTACGTACCCATATCCGCCATGCTGCTTTTCTATTTACATTCATATACGAACTTTTCTAATACCTTCTATCATCCGACCGAGGCGCTCAACAACTGTTATATTTCAATTCAAGATAGCGAACTTTGAATAACACAAAATAAATGTATTGGGTTGTGTCACATGAATCGTCTGTTTTCAAGGTAAAGGATTTTTATTAAAAATACGATATGAAAACAAGATAATTTTATTCGAAGTATTTACCTTCTTTTTCTACACATTTTTCCCAACGTGACACCAACTTTTTGTCCCCGAACTGAAAAACTCTGTGCTTTGAAGTGAAACAAAATCTGAAAACGCACTTTTTACTTAATCATCATTTTCAAAAAGTTTTCTTTTGACGAAGTTGTCTGAATTCCTGAACATGTGGTAATCTGTTGGAGACAAGTCGGGAGATTATGGTGGGTGCGGAAGAACTTCGTAGCCCAGTTCTTTCAATTTTTGCACGGTATGTTTTGAAACATGGGGTCTAGCGTTGTTGTGTAAGAGTATAGGACCCTTCCGATTGACCAATCCAGGTTGTTTTTTTCAATAATTTTGTGTGCATTTACTGCGTTCATTGCAGTACGTTGTAGAGGTAATGGTTTCACCTCTAGGTAAAAAAGAATAATGAATTATCCCAGCCATGGACCACCAAACTGTAACCATCGGTATCCTCAGCTGAAAATATAGCAAACCAACGGCGAATGGTCCGTTCGTTAACACTCCCTTCCCCAAACGCCTTGCAAATAATTCTAGCGGCCTCACCTGCTGAATGGCCGAGTTTAAACTCGTACAAAAATATTACTCGAAAATCGCGTGTTTCCATGTTCATATTTGGAGGTATACTAAAAAGTGGGTAATTGATTGGGAAGCTAATGTTTATAATACAAAGGTAGATGTTTATAATACTGTTTACTTTAAATATGTAAACATTCGGAAGAAAATAACAGAGACCTGCAAAATCCTTTATGTATTTCAGAAACTATAAAAACCGACATTTCATGTGAAACAACCCAAAATATTGCATAAATCTAACCTTGTTTATCAATTCATTTATTTTCAACAGAATTATTTCCTTAAGATTTTAAAAATAGTTCTTTAATACTATGTGGTTTGTTTTTGTTGCATTTGTTTTTACCTCATCTCTCACCATTGTAAATAATTATTATTATTGTGTCTGCTGGCCACAAATATTATATAAGTAAATTGTAAATATCTTTTATTCTTATTTCTAAAATTCTATAATATAATATACACATGCAGAGAAACTACAAATATGCAACACACTAATTAACAATTATGAATCAGAAGATCTCGGGACCATATATTTTCAAACCAATCAGAAGAATATCAGATATGGGGAATCTAAGATGAAGCGAGGATTGTATATAGTTGGTTAATGTTGGAACGCAGTTTGTATTGAAGGCTAAAGTCATTATAGATGATGTTATTTGTGACTAAGCGAGAAGTAGTGGGGTTTTACGAAAAATTCAGAATGTAAGGATTGTATACGAGAGGAATTAAATGGTTCGGTAAAGCCTGAAAGCTAAGACCAAAGTATTTCCAAATAGATCTTGTTACAGTCATGTAAATGAGTCTTACGTAGTTAGTTAGAAGGTTAGAGCGTTTCTCTACTTATTGTGACATCTGAAGTGGCAGAAGACAACGAGATGTTTTTTTTCAGCTTTATATTATTAAAGATTTCTGTAGGACATATAATCATAGATAGAGATAACTGACGGGTTATGGTATAACTAAAGAAGGGATTTCATGGAATGTATTTTAATCTTAAATTTTTGTTACATATAAACCAATTTAAAATATATATTGACGAAGAAATATTTACTATGTATTATAAATTATAAACCTAATAAAATTAATGAACACATTTTTATACTTCTCCAACTACTTAAGATGGCGAGGTTTGAAGTTGAAGCACCCTGACTGCGGAAGAAAGTTATTTATGTTCTATCAACCGTAAATGGAAAGACCTTCCTCTCAACTCCTCAAATTAAAAATGTATTGTCAGAAGTTTATGGTAATTATCAACATTTCATTTTTTTTTTTAATTACTTCACTAAGAAGAGCGGTCAAATTATTTCAATAGTTTATTCGACAATGTTAGGTTATAATATCATTCTGTATATATTATAGTAATATAATATATTTAATAAGGGCTCACCTATGGTTATAATGGGGCTAGCATAACAGCCTTCTATGCCTAATGGTGAGGGTTCAAGCCCGGTTGATGTCTTTTTTAATTTAATACAATAAAAAATCCTTGGTTATTCCTCCCTTCAGAGGGGACTTAAAATGTTAGTCCCATTAAAGATCTCTAGCCTAATTAAACCTCGATAGGCGAAATTAAGGGCCAAAATGTAGCATGATCCAATTAGCTACAGTAGTATGAGGTTACCTTACATGAATAAAAATGTATTATATAAAAAAAAAAATCCGAGTGAATTTTAACTGATTGTCCTTATATGGGAAACTTATACAACTGTAGATGAAAATAAAAGTGAAGAATAAGCCCTGAGAGATAAGAGAAGGCACCTCAGATATAGCGGTCACTTCCTACTGACTATCGCCTCCCATTTCCACCTCGTTTCATCAACTCTTTGTGGAGTTAACAGCCATCAACTCCTTAACTCTGTCCGTCTTTGCAGCCATCACTAGAGTGCTGTTTAATTCAAGAGGAGTTTTTATTTCTGAGCTTTTACTTTGATTTTAGTGAATGTAATGCTTTTAAATCTTTATTATCAGTTATAATATTATAAGGTTGTGAAATTCAAAAGGTAGTGAATATGTTTGATTTTTTAGTTGTAAGGTCAGAATATAAATCTATCTAAATGGTCAATGTTTTAATACTACCTTTTAATGTGATTTATATGTAATGCAAATTGTTTGTTGTATTCAATAAATGTAAATATATTAGCATTGCGTTGTTTTTTTTAAATTTAATATGAAAAGGGTTCCTACCTTACTGGCAGAACCTTTAAGGTAAACCACAACTTTTTCTACTCATCCACATTTTCCCTGTCTGCTGGAGTACCTCAAGGTAGTATCTTAGGTCCTATCCTCTACTCCCTTTATACAGCTGACATTCCACTCCATCCTCGCACTGTCCTCAATACTTATGCTGATGACACGTGTGTCTTATCCGTCCATAATTATCCAACTACTGCAATCCCAAATCCTTCAGTCCCACATCAAAGCCATTGAAGAATGGTGTCAAAATCGGAGGATTAAAATAAATCCCAACAAATCCCACCAAATCACCTTTACCCTTCGTCGCAAACCGATGACTTCCTGCCCCCCAGTATCCTTTAATAACATTACCCTTACTTCTGTAGAACAAATCCGATACCTAGGTCTTCATCTTGACAAGCGCCTTACGTGGAATCCTCACACAAGACTGAAACGACAAGAAACTGCTCGAAGACATCGATTACTACAACACTTACTAGACAAACGTTCAAAACTTCCAGTACATTACAAAAGAATCATCTACATCACAATTATCAGACCTATTTGGACATATGGAATCGAGCTTTGGGGCTCTACGAAACCATATAATTCCTCTCGCATCCAGTCCTTACAATCCAAAATCCTTCGCAAAATCCTGAATGCTCCTTCTTTTGTCACAAATCAACTCCTCCATAATGACCTAAACATCCCATTTGTTTCAGACATAGACCGTGACAGATACTCCTCTTTCCATTCTAAGCTCCCTGCCCATACAAACCCACTTGTCCGTAATTTATCTTCCTCAGATATCCCTAATAACCCTCTAAGGCGACTGGAAAGAAGGTGGCCTCGGGACCTACTGTATTAAAATAGTGAAGTGCTACCACTGGGTGGTTCTTTCTCAAGACATTTTCATGACTTTTTATATTCATTCTACATATTTACTTATTGTATTCTTTAGTACACTTGTAAATTACTATAAATAAATAAAAAAAAAAAAAAGTATGAAGAGCCATTCTCTCTCATTCTCTAAAAACAACAATTTTTTTTTCAACTTTACAGTTTTCATCAGGTCCTAATTAAAATACAGGTCCTTAAAATAAATCACTGAAATCACATAAACTTTATTCATTTTTACTAAATCTTCCGGTGTTTCTCAAGACAATAGTCTGCTTGTTTCCTAAATCATCTTAGAACCTATTTTTTTTACAGTCTACACAGCTGACATCTCTACTCTTTTTTCCGTTCTACGCATGCTGATGACACTGATTTGTTATCAGTAAATAACGGTCCAGTAACTGCATCCCAAATTCTTCAATCCCACAGAGACCTTGAACTTTGGTGACGTAATTGGAGGATTAAAATTAATTTAACAAAATTCCATAAAAAACCTATGACTTCCTGCCCCTATAGTATCCTTCAATAACAATCAACTATTTCTAGAACAGATCCGACACCTAGGATTCCATCTTGACAAAATTTGGAATACTCATACAAGACTGAAACGACAAGAAACGGTCCGACATTTCAGGGTTCTTGAACACTTACTAGACAAAAGTTTTAATCTTTCACTTAACTACAATCGGCTCATTTATATGATTACCATCAGGGTAATCTGTACTTAGGAAGTTGAGCTTTTGGGACTCTGCTAAAAAATTGAATTTTTCTCTTATTCCATCCCTATAGTTACGAAATCCTGCGCAGAAACCTTAATGCTGCTTACTTCTTTAGCGGTATACACTGGAGGACAGGACCTGTGTAAATTAAACTTGTGACTAGTCATGATTACTTTTTAAATAACATACCTTAATCTTTTTTTTAATGTTAACAGTACCACCTAGAGTATTGTAAATAGATAAACAAACAAAAAAATACGCGTGAGTCTTTTCTATTACACACTATGTTTGTTTTTTTGTAATTATGTGGTGATAAATGCACATTTGATTTATGTGTGTTTTTTTTTGTTTTTTATTATATTTAATAATCTGTCGTTAAAATTGCATGTCTATCCATTTATTAATAAATCGACAATCATTTGACTCGCTAAAAAAAAGTGTCATTCTATGTAACTAGATAACAACTATAATCATGGCTTCGCTATCGACGAGTTCTCAACAATATTTACGCAACGAGAGTTGTAAATGGACGAGATTATCAACACAAAGTTGCAACTGACGATCAATCTACTTTAACTGCCCTGTTCTGCTCCCGAAATCCGGCTTAAAAGCACCCTAATCAATTGGGTCCTAGCTATCTGTTCAATGGATTCACCACCTGCTCAACCGTTTACTTATCTAAAGCCGGGTAATTAAAACACCTCCTTATACAACATTTCTACATTTTATTATATTCTACAGATTTCAGAGCAGGATATTGTTAATTTATTTAACTTTCAACTAACTCATCAACAATTAAGACGTTGATTTCCAAAAGGTACTAAAGGACATTTTTTACGATATTGATTTGTTTACATATTTGTATTCTCATCATTTAGTTTTATCTAAATATTCTATTTGATCTCATCTAATGAACTCCCAAGTCCATAATAAAAACGATTTAGAAATGCGGTCATTTTCTAAAAGTGCTAATTACGCATTTATTTTCGTTCTAAATCATTCTAAAAAAAATCATTTAATAACTTCAATATGATGTTATTATTATATTAAAAAAATAATTCTAAATTTTAAGGCAAAAAGACCCAAATTAGCTGGTTTAATAATATAGTATTGAGAGATTTTCGCGCTTTCTGTAAAATTTCCTAGAATGGATATAGTAACTTTTGGAAAGCAACGTCTCAATTGACTAAACATTATTAGTAGTCAATTAACAATTTTCCTATTATATATATTCAAAAATAAGAAACTATTATAGCATTAGATAAACTAAGATTAATTCAAATGATTTGTGTGAGTTAAACTTAAATATTTCTTTTATTAAAGAAATCTGGTGCGGACAACACACGACTTTCACTAACCTTGACTGTTCATCGAAATTAATGAAATAAAATAATGATAGAATAAATTAATGAAAATAGTTTAAAAACTATTAAATATACTACTATTTCAATAATATTTTAAGTTGATTTTAATAAAACGTGTATTCATATTCATTGGAAACATATGATTTAGATTAAATCATATAACTATATTGAATTGTTAGTCAGTAATAAATTTATTTCCTATTATTCCCTTTATATTACCATTTACAACTTTGTGTATAAGATAATATTTTTCTTAAAACTGTAGTTTTCCAACGGTATATTATACGTCTATATTACTGTTCTTGTAATATAAAAACCCAAAATTACATTAAAAAAAAATGTTTTGCTCTTTTATCTTTACCCTGATCATCAAATTCGTCCACAATGTATATTTAGCCGTCCTTTATCAATGTCATTAAGATGTTATGGTTAATCTTTTGGAATGTACAAAATCAAATATAGTTTAGAGAAAAACAAATTTTAATATCGGCATTTAAGCCCTGTCAGACTATTTCAATCAAAATGAAACTTATATCATATTAAATTCCATTAAATTTTACGTCCATTTAGCGAGTTTAATCAAAATCTTTTGAACCGTTTTTGAGAAAATCGTAAAAAGGTTCAAAATGCATGGTATTATGTTGCCTTTCTGGTCAGTCAATTTTGATGAAAAAGTTGCTGTAACATCTCGGGCGTTTAGTTGTCTCAAATATAATAATTCATTTCCGTACGCCTTATTGTTTTCATATTGGACCTACCAAAAACACGAGGACACACAGGCCTTTTTGCAGTACTTGGTTATTTGGAATCAGGAGACCCTAAAACATGCATTTCTGTTGAAAACTGGAATTCGAATATTTTCACGATCTCAATTAATTTTTTTAACTGTTCGGTAAAACCTTTTTGGTATTATTAAACAGTATTTTAAAAAAAGCGTTTAATAACACACACAGATCATTTCACTTGGTCTTTTAGACTCCGTTCATCCTAAAACGTGTATTTCGGATGAATACTCATATTATAAAAGAAATAAGGGGGGGATGGATTTGTTGGAATGTATTTTAATCTTCTAATTTTGTTACATATAAACAATTATAAAGTATATATTGACGAAGAAATATGTACTATATTTTATGAATATTATAAATTATAAACCTTGGTGATAAGAGAAATAAAAATTAATGAACACCTTCTTATACTTCCCTAACTACTTAACATGGCTACGTTTAAAGTTGAAGCACCCTGACTACGGAAGAAAGTTATTTATCTTCTATCAACCGTAAATGGGAAGACCTTACTGAACTCATCAAATTAAAATTTTATTGTGGGAAATTTATGATAATTATGAAAATTATCATTTAATCAACTAAATCTTTAAAAAAACAACTTTATATACCTCACTCAGAAGAGTAGTCAAATTATATTAGCGATATATTCCAACTGGGTTCATGTTAGTTTATATTACTAGCGGAACTGCCGCAGTTTCGCACAGGTGCAATTTAAATGGATTGTCATTTATGTTTAAGAAATTTCTTTCTGACCAATTTACAGTTTATCGCTTAAAAAGATTTAGTTTATTAAAACGAAAGGTACCATTAGCAAGAAAATATGTTTATTTCATAACTTCTAATAATTATAATATTTAATCATCAGCAGGAATAAAAAAACATAAATCAAAATTGGTTAGGTTTATTTGTTATTGGTAAGGTTAATTTAATTTATATTATTATAATTCAAATATGTATATCCCACATGTCAAGATGAAAAGACAGACACTCAACCACCGACTGAAAATACTATACTCTCTTTTTTCAAAATCATCAAAATTAAAAATTAGAGAGAAACTGAATACATACACATACCTTCTTAAGCCAATATGGACTTACGCTTCACAGATTTTTGGTTCAGCAAAAAAGACTCACATTCAAAAACGGCAATCATTTCAATCCAAAATTGTAAGACTGATAACGACAGCTCCTTGGTGCGTAAACAACAGAACCCTACATACGGACTTACAGCAAGCGACCAACAGTTGACCAACATATATGACCACTCTATTCTCGTTTTCACATTAAACATAACGGACACGACAATAGACTGATTAACGACATGTCAGTAGCTGAAATGCCAGTCAGAAGAAGGCTAAAACGAAGCTGGATGAGGGACCTCCTCAGCTAAATTAAAGCCTTGGAAGTGGTGCTGCTGGGAACTTTACTTCCCCATGCCTATCATGTCTGATCTTACTTTTGTCCAACACATTTCCTGATTGTCAGGCATCTTCTGACAGGTGTAAATAAAGATATAAAGAAAAAAAAAAATATATATATATATATATATATATATATATATTTATTTTTTTTTTTGTTATTGTTATTTATGTATGGTATATAATAACTAAATTATATATTGTCATTTTTTCTGTCAAGTTGATTTATTAGTATAATAGTAATGATTGGAGTATATTGATAATAAAAAGTAATGCTTACGGGATCAAGACCACTATCCTAAGCTTTAACTGTTCTATTTAACTTTAATTTTGACTCTCTTTATTTGACATTAATGTTTAGTTTAAAAAAGATATACAACAATGATCATTTACCTAGTTTTTGTTCAGAGCAATAATAACAAATAATAATGCGCGCAACACACAACTTTCAATTAACTCCGATGTTATAATCAAATAAGAAATCATTTTTTTTTTTCCTTATCCCCTTAATTTAAAATTCTTAATTAGTTGTTTTCGTTACTAAATTATTCCTTTTTCTGTAACTTGCATACATTTTAAGGAATTACGGAGTTCTTAAATGTTTTAAAATTATTTTCAAAATGAAGTATATCTGCGACGGGGCTCGCTTCTGGCTGTTTGGTGTCCTTAAAATTACCTCTTAAGCCTATCTTATTCTATATTAACTTACTCAGATAAAACAGCATTTTGCCACCGTTTTGGGGCTGGTGGAGGTACTAAGCTAGAAACTAGCGGATTAGCAATTTGTTTTGTAGTTTCAAAAAACTTAACCTGGCGTCGCTTCATAAACTCTTGTACAGTTGGGATGTTCAAAATTGAATGGACATTGAGAGTTTTTTCCCTCCAGAGTGAAGTGCTTCTGCATATTTTTTTGACCACCCCATTTTGAAATTGCTGTAATTTCTTCGCTGTGTGCTGTGTGATATGAGGAAACATAGGAGCACCGTACAGCAGAGCTGGCCGGATGAAGCTGCTGTAAATAATGATTTTAAAAGAGTGGCGAGGTGAGGAGATGGGCTAGTCTGTACGACTTGTTTCTAACCTGATTTAGTTTTTTTCTAAAGTGACCTGCAAAAGTCAAGTGTCGGTCAAATTTGATTCCTAGGTAAAATATTGTCCTGGAAATAGATTTCTTTACTTTCTCTATCGTAAACGTTTTAGGTAATTTCTTTTTATTTTTTTGGAAAGAAAAAATTATACCATCCGTTTTCTCAGGATTTGCGATTATATTTAAAAATCGGAGCTTTTCCACTATTTTGTTTGCAGTGGTTTCAGCATACGCCATTGCCTTGGATGAGTGATGGATCCAAGAAATCATTACAAACAGGGATAAATTTAAATTGCTGAAGAATTAATTACGTTTAGCTTTAATAGAAACGGGTGTATTATTAAATAATTTATTATATTGTTATCTACGACAATCACTTGGTATTATCGGCTTTTTAACAATCTTCATTAACTTTTACAATTATTTGTATAAGATAATATTTTTTCCTTAAATATTTAGCTTTCTAACGGTATATTATGCATCTATATTACTGTTTTTATGTTAAAAAACACAAAACATGCATAAAAAAATATTGATGCTCTTTTCTTCTTTTGTTTAATATCGAATTCCCTCAACTTATATATTTACCCGTTTTTTATCGATACTAACAAGATAATATGGTTAATTTATTTAAATATACGAAATTGAAGGTAGTTTAGAGGAAGAAAATTTAAACTATCGGCATTTAAGCCCTATCAAAATGAAACCTACATTGTATTAACGCCAATTAAATTTTACATCGATACAGGGAGTTTAATCAAATTCGTTAAAGAAGTTTTTGAGAAAATCGTAAACACAGTAGAAAATGCATGGTATAAAGTGGCTCTTCTGGTTAACTGATTTAAAGAAAAAGTTTCTGTAACATCTCGGGCATATAGTTGTCTTAAATATGTAATTCCAGTTTCGTTCGACTTTTCGTTTTGGCGCTAGACCTACCACACACACAGAACATTTTGCGGTACTTGGTTATTTTAACCCAGGGGACTTTAAAACGTGTATTTAAGTTGAAAACAGGAATTAAAAAATTTTCACGATCGCAATATTTCTCTTACTATATATTTCATATAATGTTAGTGAAAGTAAAAAAAAAAAAAAAGGTTTCAATATATTCCTACTAAACGAAATAAGAATCATTGTAACCGGTTTATAAATAGGAGATCTATATCGTTTTGAAAATAGCAGCGGTGATATTCCATTTTCTTTAAATTATTTATTGGTTTTCATATCAGTTAATTGCCTATAAAAACCTATATGAACAGGTATATCCTAATATAATTATTTGGAAATAACAAACCATTGTGTAATAATTTGCACCTTTTTTACTTTTACTCTCCTATTTGTGAGATGTATACAGAGAGAAACTATTGCGATAGTAAAAATAATAAGTCTTTCATTTGTAAAATAAACATTTTTTGCACGGTCACTTTTTTGCTTTTATATTACATCCCTCACACTATACTCAGCTAACCATATATTTTAACCATATAAGTTAGAAAATATTCACGATCGCAATACTTTCTCTTACTATATATTTCATATATAGGTAAGTGCAAGTAAAAATTACTTTTATACTTATTACATCGAATAGATCAAAAAAAAAAAATCAATAATTCACACTCACATATGCACTCCTTAACTTTCTTTTATTATAAATTTGTTTTCTTTCACAATTTATTACATAGTTTTTCTATGGGATTGTTTCCCCATTATCAAGAGTGAAACAATTTAATTATAGTTTCATTAGTGAAAATACATTATTTGAATATTTTTCTTTGAAAATTATCTTTATTAATTGTTCATTATTAATTTAAAACTTATTAATATGATTTACCTTTTTAAAAGACACTTTTAAACACAACACTCATTATTTTACATTTATAGCTTACTGCTATTCGTCCACTTAGAAGTTTATTGGCTGACCACTTCTATTATTTTTTAATTTTACACTTTGTACCTTTCTAGTATTCCTATGCAATCCCTGTGCCCTGGATGTATTTTTATTTATATTAATTTTATATATTAATTATCGTTTTTGGTTATTGTTATATTTATTTTAATATTTTATCTAAATCAATAATTATTAATAACACTAAGGTAAAACATGTATTGTTCTACATTATAGTTTACAGTTTAGTTATGTCCCTCCGACATCATGCCAAATAAAACGATAGTAAAACCTCCGCCGTACGAGGGGTGTAAAAGCAGAACCTTGGGAGAGATTCTTTTTTTTTTTTTTTTTTTTATTATCAGCCATGTTTGTCCTCCGAAACATGGAAGTAATCCGTCCCCAAATCTCCACAGACGGGGACATGTCACGCTATTTTACGATATTAAGGGAATTCCCACACTGTCAACTTCATACATATTATTCTCGTCCAAAAAAAAAATAAAATAAAATAAATAATAATATTAAATATTGGTCAAGCATTTAGCAAAACTAGGCATTTAAAAAAACAACTAATAATTTATGTATAAAAACTTTTAAGACAGTACTAACTGCTGCTACAATGAGGTGATTAGGCCAAGATCACACTCGGCCATCAGGTTTTTTCCCCAATTTGGGTACCCACTTTAGAGTCCGTGTCTAACTCAGGAGGGTCTCCATACCCTAGGGTAGTCCCCCGACTAAAATAACAGAATAAATAACATTCCGCCACAGCCGGGATTCGAACCCAGGTCCCAGAGCACAGTAGACTAGTGCTCTATCCACTATCCTAATTTCACTCACCTATATATTTCATATATAGTAAGGGAAAGTATAAATTTCAAATTCCAGTTTTCACCGGAAATGCACGTTTTCCTGTCCCCGAAAAATTTAAATTTCATATTTAAGACAACTATACGCCTGAGATGTTACAGCAACTTTTTTATCAAAATCAGCTATCTAACATTATACGATGCATTTTGCACCTTTTTACGATTTTATCAAAAACGGGTCCAACGATTTTGATTAAACTGGCTTTATCGGTTTAAAATTGAATGGGCTTTCATATCATATAAGTTTTATTCTGATAGAAATAGTATGACACGGCTTAAATGCCGATATTTTTAATTTTCTTCCTCTAAAGAACCTTTAATTTAGTAGGTTTCATAAAATTAACAATATCATATGATTAGCATTGCTAAAAAACAGCTAAATATACAAGTTGAACTAATTTGATAACCAACTAAATGAGAAAATTGCAAAAAAATAATTGTAATGCAATTTATCTTGTTGTTTTTTTTTTCGTTGGAATGCCAAAGATTTTAGAAAAAAAAAACATTTAACAGAGAGTAATGAGAAGCAGATAAAAACAAACTGATTGCTGTAGATAGTAATATTATATATTATTTAATTAAACATCTGCTTTCATTAAAATTAAATTTAATTAATTCATTAACAATTTATTTTTATTTCTAAACGTATTCAAAAATTCTTAAATTTGTTTAGACAGCGGAGGTGGGTGAAATTCGTGTATTTGTGGGCACCAATTATTTTTTTTATTTAGCTTCTTTTTTTTTTTTTCTTTCGCCAATTAGAATTCATAAGGTTCTGAAAATTCTTTATTTAATTTTTTTTTTTTTTTAACTCCACTTCTATTTTAGATTAAAGTTCATCCTATTGCAGTATAGGTTAAGAATTATCGACTACATTTGTTTATATGACAGTTACTTCAAATATTAATAACCACTGGGACTAGAAAGAACAGGAACAATATAAGAAGTGGTGCCGGAAATTTGGAGATTCTCGTTTCCTTTCTAGGACTTTCTCGCTTTCGGAAATTGTGAAATTTATCGAGAAACAGAGAATCGCTCTTTCAAAGAATATTAGTTTATAAGCAAAGGCAAAGTGTTATGACATCAAATTCAATTGTTTTAACAATACAAAGTACAAGTCATTTTTTTTTTATATATTCTTAACGACTGATTATTTTTTGAGAAGGTAAATTTGTAATCCAAAATATCCTGAAAAAAATATTAACTTCTTATTCCATGATGTTCTCAAATTGTTTTTACATTCAATTACTAAATCAAATATATAGTAAGGGAAAGTATTGCAGTTGTGAAAATTTTCGAATTCGAGTTTCCACCGTTTTCACCAGGCCAAATGACGAAGTACCGCAAAATGGTCTGTTCCTAAATAGTTTTGAAATTTAATGGGTTTAAAAACCATGTATGTTTACTTCTGATAGATTCCAAACAACTAACCATATAATTTTATTATTATTGATAAAAACGACTTAATATATAATTTGAACTAATTTGATAACTGACTAAAAGAGAAAATACAATTTTACAGTATTTTTTTTTCTCTCTGCAAACTAAGATAGTAATATAGACGTATAATAAAACTTTGGAAATATAAAAAATATCTTTCACACAAAGCTCTACTTAATTCTGTATAACTGTCGAACCTTAACTTAATCCTATATCTATTTTCTAAACTATATGTTTATTTACAAGTTCTTACATTTATTTCAACAACGAAGGGTTTTATATTTTATTTTACAGCAGCATCCACCAACAGGCATTAGCCCAATTACAGGTGGTACGAGTATATTATAAATAATAGCATTACATGTAACTAATAGAAATAATAATAATAATAATTTACTTTTTTTTTCACTCTACATCGCCTTTGAAGACTATACGGGTTTCTCGGGCGAGGGGTTAAGGTTGGGGGATGAATTATGAGATAAAAGCCCCCCAAGCACCGAGTCTCGAACTCGAAATTATTTGGTCCTCTGTGTTACAGCAACGTTAACCCGCTCAGCTACCCATACCACATACATATATATATATATAATACGTATATACATAATTATTATATAACTGAAAAATAATTCCTCAAAATGTATCTTATATGGGTTAGCAAAGAACTAAAATCGAGGTCCATTATTCTATCTATATAGTCCCAGAGTCTTGTTACATATCGAGTTCTGTTCCTATACCCGGATTTATTTATAGTAAAATAAAAATCTCCCATCTGCCTACTATTTAATCTTCCAACCCTGTAGTTAAGGTTCCCAAGGATATCAACATCATCTATACTGCCCTATCTATACTGACAAGGTGAAATACAGCAGACAGTATTCATCTATTTTTCAAGTGAAAGGTGTGTGTTGCGAGCACCACATTTTTTTTATATTATTTGGTATGTTTCGTTTATTCATTTCCTATCCTATATTTATTGCAAATTCGTATTTAATTGTGATTTTGACATCACCAATATTGGCATTGATATGGGTAACGTTTGGTAAAAATTAAAGGGAACCCTCCCACACTCATGAAGTCAATCAATAAAAGCACTCACGATTTACGGAATAAATACCAGATGCTAAAAAGGATTTCCTTTTTGGGCTTCTTTTACAGACCCTATTCAATTTCTACAGGATCATTCTCCGTTCCACTCACCCTTGAAATTCCTATCTAAAGGCTATTTCAATAAATTATTTAAATAAAAGAATACTCAAGTTTAAAAATAAGCCAATCAGCAGCCGTGGATCAATAGCTATATTAATTCATTCGTTTTTAAATACCTACGAAAACTACGGACTAAAGGGTATTTATTTTAGAACGAGTATTAGACTAAAATCATCTTATCATATCATAAATATACATTTCACAAATTTACAGTATTTTAGTTATCAAGTGTCAACTTGCTTTTTTTGCTCGATGTCCCGCATACCATGAAAATTGAACCAGTTTCATGCCCGTATTAAATGATGTAAGTATTGATGGCTTTTATGAAATTCTTGAGAAACCCCACCTAATAGACATGAAATCATTATTTATTTTGTTACAGAAAATCTTAAAATAAGATTTCAACATCTTTCTTCTCAGAATGTTAATGACTCTTAAAGGTTTCGATACTTATTAGTATTTTGTAGGGATTAAGTATTTGCTATAGTACTATTATTATTACATTATGTATTGATATTCTTATATTTTATTTATGTATATGTTAGAATAAAGTAATCATAAAAATAGCAGCACCTTTATGCTAATTGCTGTATATGTGTTTTATTGTTTTTGTTTTAAATATTTATTCGATTTGTAATTAATAAGGTATTTTTGCTGGTGATAAATTTATTATTTGTACTGTGCCAGCCAGCTCTATTGGTATGGGGATTGCCCTAAAGAAAATAAATAAAAATTATTATTATTATGTATCAACTTGCAGTTCTATTTTTGTTATTGCTTTATTTGAGCTTAAGGAATTTTTAGCTTTTTAAAATTTAAATAAAATGGTTTAAATTTGTTAATTCATTGATGTACCGCTGGGTAGTTTCTTAACAAGCCTTTTCACGCCCTTTATTGTACTTCAGCACTTTTACTTGTTGTATTTATGTTAATATACAGTTCTAAAATTTAATTAAATATTTATTTTTTTTTTTAGTAATAACAATTTTTATTGAGAAAATTTTACAATCTGTCCCAATTTGGACATTAATAGTATTGCTGAATGATATCAAACATACTACATTCATACAATATTTACACAACATAAAATTACAATAAAATATATACACAATAATGAATCAATACAAAAGTTAATAATTCACTTATACCTATATACACATATACACACTCATACATACATCACATTGAGTGGAGAATCTAGCCAGTGCTAGAACTCCAATATATTTACAAAAGGTCGGGGGGCCACTGCCGTTTCAACCTTCTAGGTGGGTTGTATGGATGAGTGGAGCTGGATAGGGATTGAGCTAAAGGATTAGGATGATGAATGAGGTTCTGGTGGAATTTGGAAAATTTGGATGGAATTAGGTCTGAAATAAATGGAACATTAAGGTCGTGGTGCAAGGTATAATTGGAGACATAATAAGGAGCATTTACTATTGTACGGAGGACTTTGGATTGAAAGGATTGAATGCGTTTGATGTTAGAACGTTTAGCTGTCCCCCACAGTTCAAGTCCGTAGGTCCAGATGGGCTTCAGTATTGTCTTGTAGATTACTAATTTGTTTTCAACTGTAAGTTCAGATTTTCTGTTGAGTAGTCGGTTGAGTTCTTGTCTTCTAAGTCTTGTATGTGGGTTCCAAGTCAATCTATTGTCTAACAGTAAGCCAAGATACCGGACTGTATCTGAGAGAGGAATCGGTAATGAGTTGAAATAAACTGGCGGACAGGATTTTCGTCTAAGAGTAAAGGTTATGTGTTTACATTTGGCTTCGTTCACCTTTACACGCCAGTTATTACACCAGTGTTCGATAAGGAAAAGGTGTCTCTGAAGGTTTAAGGATGCTGTTTCAGGATTGGAACTGGATGATAGGATGGCGGTGTCGTCTGCAAAAGTTGCCAGAAAGGTATCAGGATGTGTAGGAATATCAGCAGTGTAAAGGATGTAGAGGATGGGTCCCAAGACGCTGCCTTGAGGAACACCGGCCTCAACGGGATAAAGGTTAGAAAATTCTTCACCACAGCGAACTCGGAAGGAACAGTTCGAGAGATAGGATCGGAGAATGAGGTATAGGGACTGGGGTAAATGGGTTTTCAGCTTGAAGAGTAATCCAGTGTGCCATACCCGGTCAAAAGCTTGCGCAATGTCCAGAAACGCACCAGAACAATACTCTTTGCATTCAAGAGCTGAGGAAATATGGTCTACAACTCGGAGCCCCTGTTGAACTGTGGAATGCTGAGGACGGAATCCAAACTGATGGGAAGGAAGATTTTGAGATTCTAATATGGGTAGGATACGTTTAAGAAGAAGCCTTTCGAAGATTTTTGAGAGGATGGGGAGTAGACTAATAGGCCTGTAGGATGAAGTGTTGTTGGAAGGTTTACCTGGTTTTAAAAAAAGGATGATGGTGGAATGTTTCCATAACAGAGGAAAATAGGTGGTGCGGAGGATGCAGTTATAAATATAAGTAAGGAATATAATAGCTTTCTGCGGAAGTTGTCGGAGGATCTGGGGAGTAAGGAGATCGTGTCCAGGAGATTTACGGAGAGTCAGTTTTTGGAGAAGATATTTGACCTCAGAGGGATTAATAGCTTTAGGAGGTAGGGAAAGTGGAATCGGTGACATAAGAAAGTCTTGCACTTTTGCGGTGTGATTGATGTGGGATTCCGGGTGAGGAGTGAATACTTTGGAGAGGTGTGTGGCGAATTCCTCGGCTTTATCTTCATCAGACGCAGCCCAGGAGTCATCACCACGTCGGAGAGAATGGGAAACATGATGGTATTTTAGGATCTTTTTCGTGACATTCCACAGGGAATTATCACGAGCTGATAGAGAGGAGAGGTAGGAATTAAAGGACTGGGAACGGAAGTTCGCCAACTCCCTCTTCAATTGTCTACAATAGAAGTTATAGGAGCGGCGATCTGTTGGGTGTCGGGTGCGCTGCCATAATGATCTTGCTCGGCGTTTGGTGTGGATAAGGTCTATAATAGGTTGTGGAAAATGATTTTGGTCTGGATTTATATTGGAGTGTTTAGGAGAGGAAGCAGTCCAGACAGCTTGTTGGATGGCGGTGGTAAAGGAATAGACGGAATTATCTAGGTCATCTTGGGTTTTGAGGGTTACTCTGAGGTCAATATTATCGGTCAGGATTTGGCGGAAAAGGTTCCAGTTGACAGGGCCTCGGATGAATGATGGTGGAATGGGTTTTGGAATTGGAGTGAGAGATACTTTTAGGATCAGTGGACTATGGTCTGAGGATAGTTCATCAAGGCGAGTTAAAGACAAGTTGAGAGAGCCTAATCCGCTGTGGATAAAGAAGTCGAGGATGTCAGGATTGCGGTTAGGATCGGTTGGCCAGTAGGTAGGGGAGTCAGGAGGCAGGATATTAAAATTTCGGGAGTTGAGTGCAGACAGCAAATTTCGTCCCCGAGAATTCGTGGTTCTGGAACCCCACTGCTGATGCTTGGCGTTTAAGTCTGCACCCAGAATGAAACGATTTCCTAAGGAATCCAGGAAGGATACAAATGCAGAATTGGAAATGGAATGTTTAGGAGGGCAATATGCAGATGTGAGGGTTACCGGAAAGGAAAAAGTCTTGATTACTATGGATGTGGCTTGTAGGAAATCATAGGTGGGAAGTGGGAGTAAATGATGAGAGAGGGATTGGTGGACAATGATAGCAGAACCGGCATGGGCTTTACCGTCTGGGTGGTCAGTACGGTATGTCATGTATTGCGGTATTTTGAAGTACTGTTTAGTCGTTAGTCTTGTTTCAGTTATAAGCGCAACATCGATTGTTTTGTCTTGCAACAACACTGTCAGTTCGTCAGTATGATTTCTAACACCATTCGCATTCCAAAGGAGAATGGATAAGGAGTTAGGTGAAGTCATTTAAGGATTTTTCAAGGCAGGGATTAGATTCGATACTAGATTTGTAAGGAGTGATATAAGCGGCATAACAAGAGATTTGATTTCGGAGATGAACGATGTCATTAGACTGGTAAGATCTGTGACGTTTGATGGTGGAGGGATATGAGAAATTTGATGTTGAGGAGTTTTTTGAAGATTAGGTAAACTTTGAGGGATAGATTCTTGTACAATAGATTGAGAATGTTGAGGAAAATGTTGTTCCGGCAGTGCCTCGACTTCATGATTCTGGTTACCACCTCCAAGCAAGTGGGCAAATGACACGTTAGAATTTACAAGTTTTGATGGTTCTCTTCTGCTTCTGGTTGGTACAGCTGTTTCATTCGGATCCTGAGGTTTTTGGTATCTGGTTCTGAGTTTCTTGTAGATTTCACATCCCTTGTAGTTAGCCGGGTGATCCTTGAGGCACAGAGCACATACAGCGGGTGCTGATCTTGATCTTGTACATTCTTCTGTTTTATGCTGTTCACCGCATTTCACACAGCGTGGTATGTGATGGCAATAACTTTTGGTATGACCATATGCCTGACAGTTATGGCACTGGACTATTTCTTTCTTTGTGTAAGGTTTTTCAACTTTTACACGGGTATAGTACAGTCTGCTGAGGTCATAGATTTTTTCGACTCCTGCTGATGGTTCCAAGTCCACGAAGAATAGAGGCAGTGGACTTTTATCTTTTAGAACGTTGGTGACTTGCCTCACTTGGAATCCTAATTCTGTCAGTTCTTCTTTGATTGCTTCAACGGGTGTTGAGGAATGTAGGTTTCTGATTACGACCCTTAATGCTCTCTCTTGGCGCAGCTGATAAGTATGAAAGTCAGCTTTGGTCTCAGTCAGATATTTTACAATCTTTCTGTAGGTTTCAGCAGTAGTCGGAGATATTTTAGTATCATTGGTTCTACTTATACAATAATAACTATTAGGATCTGTTACTTTGTTTAAATGCGCACACATCAGTTTAAAATTTTTAATATTTTTAACAAATATTGGTGGAGGTAGTGGTTCTCTGGGTATAGGAGAAGATTCCGTGGTTTCTTTTTCATTTTGGAGGATCTGAAATGGATTCGGTGTAAAAAACGGAGATTCATCAGTTATTCCTTGTGATGATGTGCTGGGCTGTGGTTCAGAAACTAATGAGGTAGCTGACGCGGTCGCTGGTGGAATCATTTTTTTATTTTGTCGGCGGGGTCTCTGTTTTGTGGGAGACGAGTTAGAACCTGCAGATCTAGATCTTTTACTTGCGGACTTTGAGGACATGACTTGATAAAAATATCTCATTGATTAAGAAAATAATAATAATAAATAAATAATAAGATAAGAATTAAAGATAAAAGAAAGATAATTAAAAGAAAAGCAAGCCCGAGCTTGCCGAGCTAGCGGCAATCAGCTGATCAGTGACCCTTCTTTCACTTTTTCGTGATTGTACAAAGTAAATTATAACTTTGCTTACCGAAACTTCTCCAATATTCACTGCCGTAATATTCCTGAGGTCTAGTGATGTTCTCCAGACTGAATTCTAGCGAATTCCTACTGAAAAAAGCAAAAATCTGAGAGACGATGTAACGTATGACTGTTATCATCGAGCGCATCAGCTGATCTATCTAATTAAATATAAATAAAAAATTCTTAATAAGTTTATCATGTTGACATTATTATTTAAATATATCCTCTTTGAAATAAATTCTAATTGAAGACCAATTACCGGAAAATATCTAGTAAAAAAGTTTAACGTTGTGCTCAAATACCTGATATATCCCAAACTACTGCTATGACGCAGAAAGGTCAGATTTAGATAAGGTATGACGTATTTAGTTATTTTCGTTTAGTATTTTTAAGTATCTAATTTTTATATTTCTCTTATTCGACAATAATAATTAAGCTCTTAAATCAATACGAATCTAATTAAAGAAAATATTTTCAATACATTTCATTTCGAAAAATTTATTGTGATCATATCAATTTCATTTTGTATCGACTTTTAAAGCAGTGGCACTTTTTATTTAAAAAAAAGAAAGTTTTATAGTCAATAAATTATACCATATAATATTCATGTTATATTATATTCGTGTTGGGGAGCCCGTGGCTGAGTGGCTAGCACACTAGTCTCTTATGCTAAAGTTGTGAGTTCAAATCCCAGTCCCAACGGGCTTTTATAAGAATGTAATTAAATGGGGATTCACTCACAGACTCTCCCCCGGGTATGTGAGACCTGTCAGCCAAATGGTGGCCACTCACAAAATTAGGCGTAGGGAGTGATGACCCTACACTAGAAAATACATCAAGAAACGTTAGTGTAACCTCTCAGGAGATTACACAGAGAGGCCCAGGGCCTACATGGCCTGTCGCGCCACGGAAAAAAAAAAAAAAAAAAAAAAATATATATATATATATATATATATATTCATGTTAGATATTAGCTTACAGACGCGGAAAGGGCTATGATACGCAACAACTACGTTTTACAAAATGTTATTAAATACAATAATGTTGCTTCATACTTATTTTTATATCTTTGAAAATCAAAATAATGCACAGGCTCACTCGATTTTTCCATTCCTTCTACAATGGTATTCCGACATGTCCTGATCCAAACACATCTTATTAACTAATTTTTTAAGGACCTATTTTACTTACTTATACAGTATCTGATGTCCGCATTATTCAGTACCGAGTTCTATGGATATTAAAAATATTCTTTTGTTACTGAAATATTCTTAGAGTTCTTTTGCAAGTATAATTGAACTGGATAGGATTAATTAATATTTGGAAGAGGGATGATGCATTTAACAGGATTTAGTCCTCTCTTGATTAATTTATTAATATAGTCCTAATTTTTTTTTTATTGACCTTTACTATTAAAGGAGTCATTTCGACTCTCTTTTAAACGAAAATCAATTATGGACATTTAAAGTATAAATAATATTAAGAAAAATTATACAATATCATATTACTATAGCTTTTTATGTGACATTAATCAATGAAAATTTAGATGAATTCGTCTGCAAATTGAACGGATCTGTAGCTCTGTATTTATATTATTTTTGTTAGGGTAATTAAAATTATGTATTTTTTTATAAGCATATTTTATGCTCGTGATGATTTATTCTTTGCTATAAAGTCTTTGGATTAAGGGTTGGCGTTTGAATGAGCTCATAAAAGAGACGGAATCCGTTCGCCTCCTTCAAGAAGTGACAATAAAAGTCAATCTTGCCCAAGATCCGAAGTTTTCTCGAGTGCTGTCTTCTTTGTATATTGAAATGCTTCTGCAATATAAATGGCAATAATGATACTTACTGAACCTATAAGTCACTTTACTTTCAAATATTTGTGGTTTTAAGTTTAATATACGAAACATTGATGAGGAATAATTAATATTAAAACAATAAATTTGGTTAATAACTAAGCAAATAAAAACTTTAATAAGTCAATTAATGTCTTATTTATTTCATCTCCGTCCTGTAATACTATACCAATATCCTATAATATCTCAGTTGTAAGTAATGTTATTTGGAGCGGCGTGGTCTAGTTGATCGAGCGCTTGTCTACTGTGTCCTGGATTCGAATCCCGGCTGTGACAGAATATTATTTATTCTTTTATTTCAGCCGTGGGGCGATCCTGGGGTATGGAGACCTTCCTGGGGCATACCCAGCATAAAGTTTATATATATATAATATATATAGCTGGGGCATAAAGTGAGTACCCAAAAATAGGGAAAAAACCTGGTGGCTGAGTGTGATCTTGGCCGAATCACTTCATTTCACGCCCGTTGGCCTAGAATCTCTGTATGTACTGAGCCCCAAGACCTTTCATGGGTTGTAGAAGTAGTTTTTTTTTTGTTGTTTTTTTAATGTAATGGTTTTTTATTGTTTCATAATTTAACTTTTCGATTATAAATAAAACAAATAATTATTTAATAAACATTATAAATAATAATTAAAAAACAAATATTAAGTTGTACTTACAAATTAATAAAATAAAGTATCTTTAACTACACTAAATGAAACAAAGAAATGAAGATAGTGGAAAAAAAGGGGTGCGGTTATCTATTATATGTTTCTTTGCAGTCTTTTCTTTATATTTTTATTACTTAGTTTAATAGATTAGTTTATTACTTAGTTTAGTTATTAGTTATTACTTTATATTTTATTATATATATATATATATATATATATATAAATCATTGATAGATATATGATTGCTTCTTTCGTAGCTCCTCTTTGACAGCTTCCTTACATATCGACCTTTGCCCCGCCTTGATTGATGGAACCCAAAGGCAGCCAGGAGTAATTCTAAATTGCCGCCTTCTGGATGCCAAGCCATCAATACACATCTACAGCTCCCGACAGTAGGCCTCCAATCTTAAGGCGCTTTTTTTTTTTCAATAAGCCTACTACTCCCTCCAACTCTATTAAGGGACGTTTGACGGTTCATATAAAATGTAAAATCAATGTTAATGTTTTGTTTTTTTTAAATATCCATAGCGTTTTTTATGCTCTGAAGATATTTAAAACCATTTTCATAAGACCAAAAAACAAAAAAATACTGATATAAACGGCAAAGCGTCTTGTGTAGTGATATAATTTTGACACATAGTAGTAATTCATGCCGTTTCTGGTTCATCGGCTGTTCTCAAGTTCGCGGGTTCGAACCTGGAAGATGGTCCTAGGATTTTTTAATTGGGGTAAACAATACTTCAGAAGTGAAGTTGAAAGGTGGTCCTGAGCCATGTGCTATGTCAGGTACTCGTTAAAGATTCATATCCTTCTTAAACCTGGTTAGGCAAAATTTATGACCCCCAAAATGAAAAACAACTTATTGTTTTGGTAACAGCCTTCGTTATTAATTATAATAATTTTAATTCTAGCTTAATGTTCTAGTTCGAAGCTTTATGTCGTTTATCATGCTTTTAAAAATAGAAGTCCTCAAGTCCATTTACTGATACCTAATAAAATACTTTTTAGATTATCCTTATGAAGAGTTTAATATAAATTAGGTAGTTTTGGAACGATATCTTCTTTTGATAAATATTCATTTATTCTTCATATTATAATTTAATTGACGTTTCGGGGCTAATAATGCCTCATCTTCAGAATCTTTTAGTCAAAACTATTAACAATTCAAAATTAAATTAAATTTAAAGCATTAAATAAAACACAAATATCACATTTAATCAATCTATTATCACAATATAACAATTAAAACATTATTAGATCTCCACCCACATAAAAACATCATGCAATATTGTCAAACTTTTTAAAAATTAAAAATCCTTATTTACTTTAATAATGGTCTGTTTTTTATATATCTATTGGTTATTAAACTTTAACATTTTCTTTAACAATTTCATATTCTATTAACAATTTTATGCATGGGCTAGGAGTAGAATGGAGTTTGAACCTTACTCCCACTCCACCAAATCTCCAACAATATTGGAAAATGTTTTAATGTGGGTAGATATGTAATACTGTTTAAATTGTTATATTGTGATAATGAATTGATTGAATGTGTATTTGTGTTTTTATTTATGTTTTAAACTGATTTAATTGTGAATCGTTAATAGTTTTGACTAAAAGATTCTGAAGATGAGACATTATTAGCCCCGAAACGTCAATTAAATTATATATGAAGAGTAAATAATATATAATAAAAAAAGAGATCGTTCAAAATTATCTATGTTTTTAAATAAAATTTTTAATACTGTTCCAACTCTACACATACTTCTATAACTTGCTAGAAATTTGTGGTGTACTTAATTCTACTCCAAACTTTTAGTTTTTTTTTTTTAAACGCCTGAAGAAACGATTATTTTTCATAGAAATCGGAAATTGTTACCGAGTGAAAAAGTGACAAGTTTATCATAGCCATTGAATATTAAATAAAACTTGTCAGCTACGTCCAACCGAACAGAGATTGTTAATGATCCAACTTTAAATCGCTGAGGAATATTTAAACAATTTCTCAAAGGGGGAGTTATGAATATTTAAGAGATGGGAGGCTAACATCCGCTAATTGAGGGGAATCGGTTGAGGACCTTCGACAAGGTTCCAGTTCTCCAGCTCCAGCTCGTTAGGCTCCGGGATTAGCGATAATTCCAAAACTTTATTAGTCCCCGTGATCAATAACCCTTCATTTTCCATTCCACTGAATTTCCGCCCTTTTTTCATCATCTCATTAGCGGTCAACGATTTGACTTTATAATGGAGCGGTGCATTATACAGTCGGGCAAAAAGGAAAACTTTTATAATAGCGGGAAAAATGAGGGGTTTCGCAAGGCTTGGAACTCAACACAGTTCTTCGGGTTATTGTAAGCGTGGTAGCTGAGGGAACTGGAAATGCTCGTGGATGGAGTTGGTGAAACGTTCGATGATTCCTTTCATCAATAGTGAATTCCACAATCATAGAAAATGTATAAATCGTATCTGTTCTAAACAAAAATAGACATTTAATGTAATCAATGTTCTTTATTGATATCTCCAAATCAACCTATAATGATAAAATTTTCGAAATTCAATCCATATTTTATACAAAAATAAAAGTGGAAGAACCCAGAAGAAAACAAGTTACACCACTGTGTGTCAATGCCAGCAGTACGGTCACACGAAATCGTACTGTAACCACCTTCTACGTTGTTTACGAAGGTAAGAGAAACATCAGCGACATGCGCCGATTGCCAAGGAGGACATCCAGCCAACTATCGTGGGTGCCAAGTTCTGAAAAGCATGAGGATTCAATGAACTTCAAGAGCATACCGCTCTGATCGACCTCATCCTCCACCACAAAATTTGCAGGAATTTCCAAATCTTCCTCAAAATACACCAGCCACCAGCTCAGAATAATGTACATATACACATATAGAGTTGCAAACTCAGGACCTGGGGGCTCCGAAAAGACAACTGGAACCACCACTCCAGCCATCGTCACCCCACAACGAACTATCAGGCTCCGGTGTGAGGAGGAAAATTCCTCAGCAGCCGTCATCAGGTGAAAACACATCCCAAATTTTACAAATAATAAAAAGGTTGATTAATCTTATCTAGCCCCTTTGAGCCTTCTCCAATACCTCGCTAAGCTGACTAAAGCCGTGAACCATCCCAATGTCCCCTAATCAAATAATGATAGACGAATGAACACCACATAGAAGCCTTCAATTAAGTTAAATATGCTGAAGAACTTACATTGAAACAAGCTGACGAGAAGACGTGGTGCTGGGTAGTGCCCTCCCTCATGCTTCGCACGATATAATTTTGTTCATTTTTTTTTTTATCCCATTTGCTGGTCGTCACAATAATAGTGATAGGTGCGAATTAATAAATGAAGTGGGAAAAAAAAACTTGTGGTTTTAGGTAATATAATTCCTTTTTTATTTTAATTTTTTAATTTCACTTTCTTATATATAGTAAGGGGAAGTATTGCGATCGTGAAAATTTCCGAATTCCAGTTTTCAACGCAAATACACGTTTTAGAGTCCCTGAGTCCAAATAACCAAGTCCCGCAAAAAGGTCTGTGTGTGTGTGGTAACTCCCGGACGGAAACGGTAAGTCCTATGAAACTGAAATTACATATTTAAGACAACTATAAGCCTGAGACGCGACAAAACTTTTTTCTTCAAAATGAGCTTACCAGAAGAGGCACATTATACTACGCATTTTGCACCTTTTTTCGATTTTCTCAAAAACGGTTCCGACGATTTTGATTAAACTCGCTGTATCGATGTAAAGCTTAATTGGCTTTAATATCATGTAGGTTTTATTCTGATTAAAATGCTCTGACAGGGCTTAAATGCCGATATTTTAAATTTTCTTCCTCTAAAGTACCTTGAATTTTGTAGCTTCAATAAAAATAAGTATATTATCTTGTTAATGCTGATGAAAAACAGGTAAATATATAAATTGAATGAATTCGATACCCAACTAATGGAGAAAACAGAAAAAATATTTTTTTTAATGCAATTTTTCGTTTTTGAACTTAAGAGCAGTAATATACATGTATGATATACCGTTGGAAAGCTAAAGATTTTAGAAAAAATATTATCTCATACACTCATTTTGATCTCTTACTGTATTTGAAAATTCTTTAATCGATTTTAAAAACGGAGGTAAGTGAAAGTCGTGTGTTGCCCGCACCAGATTTTTTTTTTTTTAGATAAGGTAGGAAAAGTTTGAAGTTCACTTCCTTTTCATCTTAAGGCTCAAATGGGTCTCAAACCTCTGCAGGCTTACCCTGACTAAGTTTAGCAAACAGCTCCTCAAACATGTTTGTGTTTGTAGAAGAGGCACAGTGTGTTCTATCAGGGAAGCCCTAAACACTAGCCTTGGGTTTGTACCCATTCATTTGCATATTGAGCGCTCAGCTGGCCTCTTCCTTCTTCCATGTCCCTACCCCTCCTCCTATCGGAATATTGATCTTATCTCCTTCTCCATGCTACTCTTCCAATGGTTGTTAAGAATGACAAAATATAAGAAAAAGCTAAGGCATAAGTAACAATTAATTGTTTAACTAATGTTTAAAGGAAGATTCCGAAAGAATGCAGGAAATATCTTAATAACTATTATCCTCACGATATTTTTTTGACTGGGCAAGTGCCATAAGGATGTAAAAAGATTAAAAAGAAACATCAATAACAAAATAGGGATAGTGCCTTACTTGGAAAAAAAAATGTCTAAAACCTAAAACAAAATTAGTTTTTCAAAGAACTTCTCCAATTAAATTAAAACTATCAAGGAAAATAATCTAAATTGAACAAATCATAGCAAATATACCAACATTGTAGATAGAAATCCCGAATTTGAGTGGCTGCTCAGCTTTGCTGAGTTGCTATGAATACAGCATACTAGATCCGGGTAAAACAAAAAGAGAAATGTATTACCAGATACATGTATAAAAGAATATTTTTAATATCGAAATTGGTTTTGGTATTTACAACCAAGGCTTAATAAAGATAGAGCTGCAATATTCCTCCCTTTCTAGAATTACAGTCTCTCACATTTATTTGCACTTACATTGTGTCTTTGGCGAAAAAACGTAATAAATAACATAGTAAATTATTTTGACGATGATTACATATTTAATATTTTATTTTAGCTAGGTATGAAGTGCATTATTTTTGAATAGGACATGAGGAATATTTTCATTCAAATAATTCATTTAATTTAAATTTTATCCAAAAATCAATAGCATTGGATGATTAAAAATTACTGATTTTATTTTTGGTTATATTCACATTAGGGATCTCTCTTGAGTCTTTTTGATAGAGCACTAGTCTAAATTTCTCTAGGTTCCGAGTTTGAATCCTGGTTAAAGAAGATTTATTTATTCGTTATTTCAACTATGGACCAAGCCAGGAGTATAAAGACGCCTATCCTCTATAAAGTAGGTACCCGAAAATATATGAAAACCTGAAGGCTAAGTGTGATACAGGCCTAATCACCACTTAGTACGGTAATTTGCCATAAACAATACAGTGCTCTCCATGACCCTTTATACTTTATAGGTAGCATATTAACAATTTTCTTTTTTCCTATATATAAAACCATTTTTTTTTTCAATCAATAACCAATTATATTATTTTTCAGTTCGACGTTAGTAAAGTCTGTTCCTTATTAAAATGATAAGAAAATATAGCTACTGTGTTTTATCAATGGGACCTAAGAATAATTGTTGCTTCATAAGTGGAAACAAATTGACATTGACAAACAAACATATTGCCTATTTATTAAAGCAATAAATGCCTTAAATATTTTGTTGTACACCCCTACCATTTTTAGGCTATAGTTGGGTTTTCTAGAACCAGGGAATGGAGCCAGGAGATTACTAACAGCCCCTACCGGCACCGAGACATAGTTTTTTTTTTAGTTTTTGTTTTTTGCATCTGTATTTTGACTTTATAAATGTAAGCCAACAGGTGGGCTTCTGTTGTTTTAAAGTATTTTCTAAAAATGATATATTGTATATTCCATTATTTAATTTTCACATTGGAAGAAGAAAAGGAGGCCGCAGTACCCAAGGATCTAAATTAGTCTATATTATCCAGTCCAGTCTGGATTTAAGCCTGGTTGTGGCAGATGATTATTCAATGCTCCGCTGTTAATCAAGAAATAGTTCAGCTCCTAATATATACTGAAACAATGACATTTTTTAATCATTGGTTAAATATGTTTCTATTCAATAACATTTACAATGAATTATTTATTACTTAAATGAATGATTTTCCCAACTTTTATATAATTTATATCTGCATTTTTATAATTATTATTATTTATTATTTTTTTTGAGAAAGTATATGTAGCTTGAAAAAGTAATTATTTGATTTCTAAGTTATTTTAATCAAACTGAAGACCATTCAATAGGAAGACACTATTTATTTCAATACTAAACAACACTTCCGAACTTTATTTTTCACAATCAGGAGATTCCAATTAAAGGGGAGGAAGAAGCAGAAGGTCTAGAGCGAACATTTATTTAAAGGTCGCAATTACTTTCTTGTGATTTCCTTGAATTGAGACTAATACTTGCTTCATCAATGATTAGCTCTGGTTGGAAGTAATGAGAATGCGGGGGAATAGTTTATTTATTTAAATGAATTCAGTCTTCAAGTGGTTTTCTTTGATCATTTTACTTTAATTATTAGTAATACTCTGGTATTTATTTTACATAATATCTTTCACACAAAATACAATAGGAATTACTTCAATTATATTAATTAATTCGATTAATTTTAATTGATCTACTTAATATAATATTGGGTATAAATATAATTTTATTATTTCGCCATTGTAGAAGATTGTCACTGAAATGTTGCAGTGAGTGGGAGTCACAGTAAGTGAAGGAATAGCATCGCTGACGGAGAGGGAAGGAAGTCGTTACATAGAAAAGAAATCATCGCTTGTACATAAGTAAACATATTTTTGTCATCTTTTGCCTAATATAAGTTTTATTTATGTTTTCTTTATTATTATTTTATTTATTTACCCTCAACGGAATCACACAAATCATTTATATGTGTGACAAATAAATCAGCGACTTGTAGCGTTAGCGGCGGCTACTTGGGTCACCGGCCGAATATGTGAAGACATACTATTTGATAATATTTTATATCTTAACTTAGAAATACCATAGTAAATATTATTGTTCATGTTACTGACTTATGAGGATAAATAAACCTTTCGAGGTAATTTTACCTGGAGCCAAGACATTAGTCTGGTAGAGAAGTAGAGAAGTTTTATATAAAGTCAAAATAAAATATTGGGTTCTTTCACATGAAATGTCCGTTCTTATAGTTTCTGAAATACATAAAGGATTTTGCAGGTCTCTGTTGTTTTCTTCCGAATGTTTACATATTTAAAGTAAACAGTTACTAATCCTCTACCTTTGTATTATAAACATTAGCTACTCAATCAATTACCCACTTTTTAGTATACCTCCAAATATGAACATGGAAACACGCGATTTTCGAGTAATATTTTCGTACGAGTTTAAACTCGACCATTCAGCAGCTGAGGCCGCTAGAAATATTTGCTAGGCGTTTGGGGAAGGGAGTGTTAATGAACGGACCATTCGCTGTTGGTTTGCTAAGTTTTCAGCTGGGGATACCGACTTAAAATACTTGCCCCGAGGAAGACCTCCGTCCGTAATAGAAAACAATGTCCTCAAACATACATTAGAAGGAAACCCCTACCAAACAGTTAAAGGACTCTCAGCACAACTAAGTGCAAGTGCATCTACCGTTTCCAGACATTTAAAGTGTATTGGAAAAGTAAAAAAGCTCGATACATGGTTACCTCATGATCTCACTGAGCGGCAGCAAGACCCCATGTTTCAAAACATAAAGTGCAAAAATTGAAAGAACTGGGCTACGAAGTTCTTTCGCACGAACCATATTCTCCCGACTTGTCTCCAACAGATTACCACCTTTTCAGGAATTTAGACAACTTCGTCAAAGGAAAACTTTTTGAAAATGATGATCAAGTGAAAAGTGCGTTGTCAGACTTTGTTTCACTTCAAAGCTCAGAGTTTTTCAGTTCGGGGGAAAAAAAAAGTTGGTGTCACGTTGGGAAAATGTGTAGAAAAAGAAGGTAAATGCTTCGAATAAAATTATAAAATTTTAATAAAAATCCTTTACCTTGAAAACGGACATTTCATGTGACACAACCCAATAAAAGATACAAACAGATAACAAACTTCGAATGTTACTAGTCACGTATTGCAAAATAAAGATGTATCACATATGTGTGGAAGATTGATTTTTGAGGAGGTGGACAAATAAATTATGTTTGAAAAAAACTAAATGGCGAATGACTCACAACCTCCACATGTGTATGTGAGACCAGTCCTTTAACTGGTGGCTGGTCACAAAAATAGGCGTAGGGAGTGATGCCCCCACACTATGAAATATTATCGAGAATCTCTGTGATGGACCTAAGGAAGCTGTATCGAGCGGCCAAGAGCATCAAAGGCCTATTACGCCAACCGAAAAAAAAAAAAAATAACTTATCGTATATTTCATGAAGTTTCTTTTTTACCGCTATTTACATTTCAAATCCTGAAGGCTAAAGAATGGAATTTCAAATGGCTAAAGATCACTTAAATAAATATAACTTATTAAGTACTTTGATACTTTTATTTGTATTTTAATTTCTTACAATGTCCTTTTATTTATTGATATTTTTCCGTGGTTAACGTGTAATTAGTGAACATTTATTACTATTTCTTTTATTTTCTTAAAATATAACACGGAAAATAAATTGTACTTTCTCAAATATTACCTTTCATGTTCGATCTATGAGGCATATTATCTATACCTCCGTTTTAATCGGAGATACTTAAGCTGTAAGAGGGACTGAATTATGCTGTCCTTATTTCCTCCCGTTTCATGCTCGCTAACCATATCCTTCCTCGGAGGGCGCACGGAACGCCCTATTAGACGGCTCCCAGGCCCTAAGATGCTAGGCTATTGATAAAGAAAGGGCTAATAGCCTAGAATGTTCCCTACTGGCCTACTTGAGATATTGACCTCCCACAGTCCACAGCTTCCTCAGAAATATTACACACGGGTTAGTCGAAGCCCTAATCTTTATTAATTTTTATGAATATATCATTAATTTTTATGTTCCGATACTAGAGCGAGTCTCAAAAGTATTCAGATTTATTTTTTACTTTCATTTACCTATATATGGAATATATAGTAAGAGAAAGTATTGCGATCGTGAAAATTTTTGAATTCCAGTTTTCAACGGAAATACACGTATTAGGGTCCCCTGAGTCCAAATAATTAAGTCCCGCAAAAAGGTCTGTGCGTGTGTGGGTGGTAACTCCCAGGCGAAAACAAAAATTCCTATGAGACAGAAATTTCATATTTAAAACAATTATGCACCCGAGATGTTACAGAAACTGTTTCATTAAAATCAGCTGACCGGAAGATATACTTTATACTATGCATTTTGCACTTGTTTACAGTTTTCTCAAAAACGGCTTTTACGATTTCGATTAAACTCTAAACATCGATGTAAAACTTGACGAGCTTTAATATGATGTAGGTTTCATTCTGATCGAAATAGTATGGCTTAAATGCCGATATTTTAAATTTTTTTTCCTCTAAAATACCTTTAGTTTTGTAGATTTCAATAAATATAGAACATCATCTTATTAGCATTGATAAACAAAGGGTAAATATGCAAGTTGAGCGAATTTGATAAACAACTAAAGGAAGGAGAAAAGTGCAAACATAATTTTTTATGCATTTTTTGTGTTTTTGAACACAACAATAGTAATGTAGATGTATAAAAACCGTTGGATAGCTAAAGATTTTAGAAAAATACTATCTAATACATGGAATTTTAAAGTCTAATGGAGAGTGATGAAAAACCGATAAAACTTACTGATTGTTAAACATGAAAATATAATATAATTTTATCATTTAATAAAACGCATGTTACTTTTAAAATTCAACATAATTAATTCTTTAACAATTTATTTGTATCTTTAAATGTACATAGAAATTCTTAAACTGATTTTAATAACGGAGGTAATTGAAAGTCGTGTGTTGCGCGCACCAGATTTTTTTGTTTATTATTTTCTCTAATAAACCTTTGCAATCCAAACAAATAAATACCCCATAATCTCAAAATTTGAGGGCTTGTGTTTTCAAATACGTTGAATCCGAATAACGAATAAATAAACAATCTGTTTATCCTGACTTTTCTCCAAAATTACCCAACCGATTTTTTTTAAAACGGCACAAAAACAAGTGCATCCACACACAAGTGGCCCTAGGATTTGTCAATAGGAGAAAAAAAATCCTTAGTTATGCCGTTCTTCAATTTCAAGGAATTTCATAACCAACTAAAGGAATAGAGCAAACATATTTTTTTTAGATATATTCTTTTTGCTGAACATGAGAATAGTAATATAGATATATAATATACCGCTGAAAAGCTAAAAATTAAGAAAAAATCTATCTTATTTAGCAATTCAAAGTGACGATGAGGGCATAAACTGAAAAGATTGTTGTACATAACAGTTTTATATTATTTAAACTAACTAAATCAAATATTTTCAGCAAAACTGAATAAACCTTTTCAACTATAACTTTTAGTTTGATAGTGGAAAAGGTTGATGATAGTTTGACTTTTAGTTCTTAAATTGATTTTACCAACCGAGGTAAGTGGAAGTCCTGTGTTGTTACCCCAGATTTTTTTTTTATAATGGAGTTGTAAAAATCATTTAAAAAAACCTTTATAAAAATATTTCCTAACTAATATTTGTACATTGTTTATTACTACTAACAAATAGTGGATTAATGATGGTAAAATAGTTTCCACTTCTCCTATTTCATACTTTTTATTTCATGGAGACGTGGGAGAAATTCAAAATACCAGGTCTGTGAGTTTTTCTTTATTAAATACTGAAAAATTAATTATAACTTATCTAAACGTTTTTATGACACCCTGCTGTTCTTGAAAGAAACCCAGATATAAATTTAACCGCCCCTATAATCCGAAGCCTTGGAAAAGCAGATGAGAGGAATAGGAAGCAGTAAAAGCTGCTATCGGTAATGCGGTCCTTGTGGTCCTCTCCAAACTCCCATTTAATGCCTCAGCTTATCTCATTAGCCAGTCAGGCGTAGAATTTCAATTCGTTTCCAACCGTTTTGAGAAATGGAAACCTTCAATCACTCCTTTTAGTCTTACAGCTCTTACCGACCTCTCCTCTCTTCAAAACATTCTGTACATAAACTTAGGAGTAATGCAATAAAAACCATAACATTATTTATTTTATTTTATTTTTTTAATTCTGCGTTAAACTCTACGACGGTCACTGCGAGAAAAAGCATTTGAAGAATGGACCAATTTTAGGTGGCAGAGCATTGGTATTCATCACTTCAAGGATACCCCGAAGGGCAACAAATACATCTGTAAATATTTCTGTGGCGTTCCAGGGTGCTCTTAAAATTAATTCTTTTTTTATGAGGGCTGGATGCTTAAATAATGTAGTGGACTGTAATTGACAATATGGTATAAGATTACAATGTATTAAGAGTTACAAGGAAATAAGATGACTGTTAGGTTATTACAAATTTAGATTTAGGTTGAATTTATTCTATTACTAAATATATCTGTATGATGCGGGATGGGGTGGTCTCTCCTCTTGGGTCATTCCTCCGTTGCTGGGCCGGCCGGCGCCTTTTCTTCTACTCCTCTATGAAGATGAGGATGATGATCATGAGAAAATATGATGAAGTTTGCTGTGATATAGGTACATGTGCTTTTCAAATCTCACTTTCTTCCTCTTGTCTTTCTCACTGAGGATTGTGTTCCTAGGGTTGCGTACCTCCAGATGCCACCAGTTGGCCCTATGTGTTTTTCTGTATTTTTCCACACTATATGCCAGCATTTAAAGTCTTTTAAGACCAATGTTCCCTTAACGAAATCTGTGAGAAGCAAGTGCTTTCGGGATCAGAATGGTCCAATGCCTTGAAACTAAATATAAATTATGCATCCCTGCGAGGAGTTCCCGGACAGGCAAGAGGAGTTAGGTCCCTCTGTCGCAAATACGGCAGAGAGTTAGAAACACCAACCCATGTGCTGGGAAAATGCCCCAACATTTCTCCCCACATAACGCGCCGGCACCACAAGGTCAAAAACAAGTTAGCGAGGCATCTGAAGGAAAAAAACTTCATCTGTCAAAATGAGATCTGCGTTGACACGGACAGTTCTGCGAAATACGCGGATATTGTAGCATGTCCATAAACTGGGAAAACGGCATTAGTCCTAGTCCTAACAGTCCGATATGAGACAAATGGCCTCGATCAGACAGTTGTAGTGGAAAATGAAAAAAGGAAATATATGAAAAATGCATCTCTTTCCTGAAAGAAATGTTCCGCGAGACCTTCGGCGAGAGAGAGTTCTCAATAAGTGGCCAATGGTTTGGGTTTCGTGGAACGAACCCAAAGACAACATGGAGCTTCTTAGAATACTCAGGTGTAACCATTAGAGATGTTTTTTGCCCGAATGCCGCGAATTTGCCCAAAAATGAGATGGTTTGCTATGTTTACTAATAGTCGTTCTTATCATAAAATCAGATGGAGCTCTGACATATGAGTTAAAGAGGGAGCACCTGGCTGCTGGAAATTGAATCCGACTCCTACAATTATCGGACCGTGTGAAAAAGTCTTTATTATTTGATCTAGTACGTTTACTACTAAAGAATATGATCTTGACAAGGTTAATCCCTTAGATGTGAACAAATAAATAAAAATTACTGAAGTTCCTTATCCTGCAGAAGCATCGGCGAATGTTATTAGGTGCGGGTTATATTTTGGAATAAGAAAAAAAGGCTATAAACACCATAACATCTAGGAATATACAATGTATGATGTTAATCTATGATAAAAGCGTCTTCAATAAAATTTATTTTTCAAAATAATGTTAAGGAGGTGTATTTCAAATCCCAAGAACAGTAGGACAAGGCTATTTTAATTTAAGGACTGTTTATATAAAAGTTGTAGTTTTAAACATATTACGGTTCGGAAAAATGTTTGTGTAAACCTTTACAAAAAAAAAAAAATACTATAATCATTATGTTCATCAATATTATTCATTTAAATCAATTGTTAAGATGAGGTCTTAATGCAGTAAATAAAAAAAAAAAAAAAAAAAAACGAGTTATTTTAAAATTAATTATTATTTTTATTTTCCCTTATTATTGCCAGATAATGCAAAATTACTGGATTACAGTTTGAATTAGATAATATTATGGAGAGAGGTAGGTGATGGTTTGCATACCATCAATGTATACTCCAATAACAATTATGTTGGAAATTGTAACTACGTGCAATAGAAATTCTATTACCATTAATTGAACATCACTGGGATTTGATGTGATTGAATTACTTATTCATTGGAACATATTGTTTGAAAGAATGACTAGACATGAATAATAATTAATATGTTATGAACAATTAAAATACGTATTATCACGTCTCTTCTTTTGTGTATAAGACATAATAACCTTAATAATTGTAAATGAATTTATTGAAAAATTATTTGTAATCTTATATTTTGTTTCCTTTGGTTACTATTGCCATATTCTGAATCAAAAGGGCAAATGCAGCATTAAATTTTGCATATAATAAAATGTTGCTGCTAACTTCTAAAATTTTGATAAATATTGTTTTATGAAATTTCTCGATTATATATTTCGGTTATACCTATTTTCTATTAGTTTTATTACCACTTCATTTTTATTTTATTTTATTTTTTTAGTTCTTTATGTTTGTTAATATCGTTTTACTGTTTACTGCTTATAATAGGTTTTTTTAATTAACTGCAAAGACTTATATTTATGCTTCTTAAGATAATAATTTTTTTAGTGCATTGAGCCATCAGTTATATTACATCAAAATGACCTTAATAATTAATCGTGTCCAGAATAAAAAATCTTACTTACGATTATATATTTAAAATTTTAATTTTCCGACAGTTGCAGACAACTTTTATCACATTATCTAGAATCAGACAATGATTAGAGAGAAAATAAAGTTGAAAAAGTTTATTCCACTCGTCCAAAGTTGTGGTTTACAGTTCTGCTAATTTTTTTTTTCTCTTCTCGCTGATGAATTTATCTTGGTTATATTTGAGATTCTTGTCTGATTAAAAGTTTTTACTAATTTTTCTTTTGCTTCACTCTATTTAATTGATGAAACGATTTTGATTCAGCCTATAAATTTTAGGTTGTATTTTTCTGATTATGCTCATGTTTTTTTTTTCTTTTTATGTAATAAAGTTTGTTTGTTTGTTTATTTATTTAACGTCACTTTATGCTACTATGGCTAATCGTACGATGCTACAGTGGGAATCCTAAATTTTGCCTACCCAGGTTTTATTAGGATAGAGATCTTTAACGAGTACCTGACATCGCACAGGCTCGGGACCACCTCTTAACGTCTCCTCCGAAGGACGGCATAACTAAGGATTTTTTACTCCCATTAAAGAATCCTAGGATCTGCAATAAAGTTAAAAGGTCTTTGTAAACTATTTATATTAAAATCACATACTTCTTTATATTTATAAGCACTAATTATATTGCATGTATAATAATTTTCATGAATATAACTCTGTCAGGTTTCCCGTCTCCTCCATATTACAAACTTCTTACGTTACTGGATTATTCCTCAAGGCGATTGTAAAGTTAAAAAAAAAAAAAAATTAAAAATCTTGAAAGTTTGGTTCCACACACATTAAACACCAGCTAAAACAATACAGCTAAAAAGTTTGTGGTACTATTTTTTGCCGAAACGAAAACGACCCTTTTCTGTCCAGAAGTTTTACTTTTGATGGAAAGTGGATACATAAAGATAACAGTATAAGTTCTGTGACTCGACAAGAGAGAAGCATTTTCTTTTTCGAGCCAGCACAACATTTTCCAGAGTCCTCAAAAAAATGTGATGGTTACAGTTTGGTGTGCTCCATGTAATTTGATAAACTACAGCTTATTGAATCCTGGTTAAACCATTAATGGGGAATCTTTTTGGAAGAATAAGAAGCCATCTTTAGTAAATCGGAATTGGCTCATTTTTTTGCATGGCAACGCCTAGACACATGTCTCAAATGCGACATCCCGAACCTGTTAGAATTTGAAATAAAAACTCTGTCACATCCGCCCCGCTCGCTGGACCTCTCTCATACGGATTATCATTTTTTAAAATTATATAATGCGTTTTAAGGATTCATTGATTCTATCGATTTGGAATTCTATTCCTGAGGAATCGAAAAGTTGTCAACACGTAGGCAGAAATGTGTTGACAGAGCTTGAGCCTATTTTATTTATTTTTATTTTTGTAACAAAAAGGCTTTTCAACCATAAAGGTTATTTTAGTCCTAAACTAGTAGTACAGATACAAAATAATAATACTAATAATACATACATATATACTAATAATACATACATATATACTAATAATAATAAATACATATATAATAAAATACAATACAAACATTATACATAATATACAAAATAATACACTGAGCCTATTTTGATTTAAAAAAAAAAGGTCTTTCTTTTTACCCGAAAATGTTGCTTTGTTTTCCGGATAACCCAATCTTATATTGCAGTTTTCATAAAATATATGAAACTGTCAAAATACACCGTTCTGTACACTAATGTAAGGTTGTTGTTTTTTTAATTAATTATGTTATAAGTACATTTTATGTAAATATTCATAATGAATTAATTTTAATGTATATAAAACTAAAAATTGTTTTAATTACTTGCTCAAATTCGACCAGGCTCTCAGACAGCTGTTAGGTAAAAACCCAAAGTTTTTACAATGTTGTGTAACCGTGGTGATACATTAATTTATTTATGAAAATAATAATAAATTAATATATGAAAATAATCGTTGCTTTGCTTGTCCTGGTGCTTTGGGACAGGAAGACCATCATAACGTTCATCCAGCTTCTGTAAAGTGGGTAATTAAAATTGGAGTAAAATCCTGGCGGCTGAGCGTGATCTCGGCCAAATCACACCCTAAACTGAAGTGTGAGTGTATGCCCTCAACTCAAAACCTTTCAGCATTATTATCATTTATATAGAGATATAATTATATTATACAATATTTTGCAAATAATCATGTTACAGATTTTTTTATGTTACTGAAGTTCATAAAGCATGTATATTTCAATACTTCTTATTATGTTAAGATTAGATATGAACAATAATAAACCAATGTGGTGCAATATCATTGTTTTACTTGATGTTATGCAATGATTTTAATATTTTCTTTAATTAGATACAATATATTTAAAAGATAGATATCAATAAATAATAACTTATGTTAATACAAGAGTTTCGCAGAGGAGGATTTTTAACCTACACAAGATTCCCCTCTGGCTGCAATTTCTGTAGCGAACATCGCAATGCAATTACCCAAGTATTGTAGTAGCTAGTGAGCTTCTTCCTTCCTTGTAGTTTTCCTAATAACTATTTTCCTAGAAGCTTAGAAGCTAAAAACATGTAAGATTTTCTACGTAGTTCGTAATAGTAGTTTTGAAAGTTCTGATGCTAGAAATAACCTTATAGTGATCTGCGGAACTTTGTCTATTCAAATTGCCAGTCAAGATTTTATGCTCTCATAATGTGATTTTAAAAAGATTAAAAAAAATTGTGATTTTGGAATCAGGAAATATGATGTTAGACGCTATAAAAATGCAATGTGTTTTAATTTTTCAAGTTCATACAGTAGCTTAGTTCATTAGTCAATAGTTAATTCAGTACATTCATTTCAACAAGCATTAGTATACTAAATCATTAGAAATTTCAATAAAAAATGTATTTTTTTATCATCACGATAGTGTACCTCCGTGATTTACTTATAAGAACAAATTTTTATTCCGTTTCATACGCAGAATTTAAATAAAATATACCAGTATAAATGAAGATATCGCGTCTTAACTTTAATAACAATAATTCTTAATTTATTTTGAGACAAGTCAGCATTAAAACAATATCACATTAAATAAAAATAGAAATCTTAGAGAGCTTTCGTTTAAAAACTGTTAATAAAAAATCAAGCGGTTAAAATGAACAAATGGAAATACTCAAGAGACGAATTGCTTTATAAATCTATTGTCGTGTCCTTATTGTTTTCTGTAAAAACGTGAATAGAGAGTTCGTATGTGAACGTCAACTGTTGGTTGTTTTAGGTCCGTATGGTTTTAAGGATGTATGAATGTGTATTCAGTTTTAGTCTAATTTTCAATTTCGATTAGGATAGAAGAGAGTATAGAAAACGAATTCCGATAATAATGTACAATACGAAAACATAATTATTGTTATTATTTTATCAATCAATTGTACTTATTATTACTTTTATTATTCATTAAAAATATGCAGTTTGGTCATCAATAGAAATTTACGTTTTGTAACACTCTGGACTCATTTGTTAAAAGCAAGAGGAATGGAGCGCATTAATCTGAATGAATGGGTCTCAGTTAACTGCAAGAAAAGGCGAAACTTCCCTTAAGGAGGGCGTACACATTTTTTAAACTCCAGACTCCAGAAAGCTGGAAAACACCTTTGAAGGAATGCAGAGAAGTTGGAGCCTGGTGTGGCTCTCCTGTTCTTTAGGGAACGCATATCAATTTCACCAGAGTAGGCTTAAACTTTTGACTAACTTTTGGGCTTCCCATTGAAGCTTCAACATCAAGCAAGTTAAAATTTCGACTTTTAAGTCGGTCTGTGGTAAGGAGTATGGTTTTCAGTAACTTTTTGATTCAGTATTGACGTAACCGGCTCAATAAAGTTTATATTAGTGAGCCAGTTATGTATTATTTTTATGTTTGGGATCTATTGATTTTATGTAATATATCTTACAGATAAATATACAGTCATGCAATCCTACATATAGTTGTAGAACGATTTTCTGTCTTCAAACCCGTAATCACACATGCATGATAATACAGGAAAAGTGATAGCAAACTAGATCCATAAATTTTAAATGTTAAAATTCATTAAATAATAATAATAATAGCTTATTAAGTTTGAGACGTGACTAATGTATGATTTTTTTTTAATTTTGCGTAATTGCAGATATTAGCATACTTTTGGTTCGTTATTCTTGAAAGCAGTGACAATGGCAGTAGTGATTACTTATTTGTAAATTAAGGATTACTTATTTATAAATAAGTATAAAGCATATTTAAAAAACGCTGCAAATTATTACACAATGGTTTATTATTCCCAAATAACTACATTAAGGTATAACTGTTTAAAGGCAATTAAGTAATATGAAAAGCACTAAATATTTCAAAGGAAAATGGCATATTACCACTGCTAATTTCAAAACGTTATATCTCTGTTAGTTCTGAACTAATATCAATGATTCTTTTTTTTTTTTTTTTGTGGACAATTTAATTCTCTATGAAATAGCGCTAAGGGAAAAAAAATTATAGTACTTATTTATTATAAGAAACGTATTGTTTTTTATTTATTATTCGGGTTCCACGCATATTGAAAAGTAAGCCCTAAACTTTTGAGGGCAAGTATTTTTTTTATTTTATTTTTTGTCAATTACAAAGTTTCATTATTGAAAATAATAAAGCAATAAGAAAATTATTACAATTATTATAACCGTAATATTTACTAAGAATAATGTGATACATGAATTCAATTCATAGCAAAGGAGGGCTCTACTTCCATCCTGTAAAATTAAATTATAATTTCTAATCAAGGGTGGTTACAAATCAGACAGGAAAAGGTCTGCCTACTACAATTCCAATATAGTCATTCGAATGTATTTCAATTAAACGGAAATATGTTTATTTTTCCTATCTATGTCACAATCATCAGTTTTCCTTTTTATATAAACACATGTTTTTTTGTTTATTTTTTAATCATATAAAGTAATTAATTTATGGACCATGTTACCGACACCTATATGGCATATGATCTCTTAATTGTTTGTCAATGCAAACATATGCAAAAACCCCTATCATGTACATACATAATATATTGAATTATTTTATATTTTGGTGCAATTGCTTTTAGTATTACAGCAAATTATTAATAATTTACTAATTATAATATTACTTACTAACTACTAATTATAATTAAGTTTAATTATAGCCTACTATACCTTGTCGTTAACTTATGCCTGATAGTATTTTTTTATAATATTCTGCTCGTTCCTGTTGAACAGATCCGATGCCTATTAAAGTTGTCTTAGAGTTTATGACATTTTTTAATATCACCCCCGAGTTTAACTGGCATTTAATAAAAATACGGTAATAATACCAAAATAAGCCATAAAAAAGAATTTTATATTTTCAACTAATGGATTCCTTTTAGTTTAAGTGTAAATCGAGCATTGGAGAGACATCAATAAAAGTTGCAAGAGAAATCCCTTTTTAATTCCGAGCCCCATCTGTTGCTTATGGCCTGGTCATTACAGCACTCCTAACCGGTCCCCACTTACCCTAATTATAATCACTGAATCTTTAAGATTGCTATATCTGCTATTAATTTCTGTTTACATGTCTCAAATGCACCGCTGCACTATTTTGTTTCTAGGCATTTTATTGCAATGTTATTGAGTTGTATTTACAATTCTATGATAGTGTTATCGTGAAGCTTAGCGGGAAAAGGAAAGATAAATATCAAGTAAACAAACTATAGCCTTTATTCAATTATCTCATTGATATTAATTTTATGAATAACTTCTTTAAGTTCTCTAATACAAAAATTAATTTAGGAAAGGTGTCATCCGACTAAGAATTATACCTCTGCTTTAAGTTTTAAGGTATAACGCCTCAAAATTTATAAAATAAGAAAATTCTTGCTTGTGCAACACACGGTATTAAAACTAATTTAAGAAATATTAAATAAAGTAAGAGTTGAAAAAAGGTTTACGAATTATGTTGAGTTTCAATGGAATCATGTATTTCAGATTAAATAACCTGGCATTTTTTTTTATTCTTATCCACAACAATCAATAAGTTATATCGGCTTTTCATCAATGTTAATTAGCTTAAACAAATTTGTATAGTAGATAACATTTTATTTTCTTAAATATTTAGCTTTTTAACAGTATTGTATACCTACATATTACTATCCCGTATTCGGACAATATAATTTAACATAAAATGCAAACTTTTTGCAATTTTCTCCTTCAACCGTTTTTCAATTTTTTTTCAACATACTATAATTTAATATTTTAGAATGGAAAAAATTACTTAGAGGTAGAAAATTTAAAATATTGTCATTTAAGCATAGTCAGGTTATTTCTAAACCTACATGATATCAAATTTTTACATCGGTATAACTACTTCAATCCAAATCATTTGAGCGGTTTTTGAAAAAATCGTAAAAAGGTACAAAATCCAAGGTGTTAAGTGGCTCTTCTGTTACCTGGATTTTGGTAAACATATGAAATGTCAGTTTCATACAACTCGTTTTCGACCTAGACTTAGCACGCACACACACACAGATATTTTTGCGGGACTTGATCATTTGGACACAGGAGACCCTAAACATGAATTTCCGGTGAGCTCAAATTGAAGAATTTTCACAACCACACAATCCTTTTATGTAACACTTCTCCTTACTATATATTTCATGTATAGGTAAGTGAAAGTAAAAACGTTTCTTGAACCAATGAATTTTATAAGAGTGATTGGCTGATTATTATTTTCTCAGATGCCATAGTAAAGGTTCATTCTTTTAGTGTTCCTCGAAAACAGAAATAACAATTGATAACATTTAGTTTTATAATGGTTTCCATTATAAGTTTCATTACGTTGGTCATTTACAAGTATGAAAGAATAATGTAAAGTATTTTAGAACTATTATACAGCCTAAAACAAATAATTGTTTGTAAAATTATTCTTTTATTTGTTTATAGGTGGAATAATCAGGAGTCAGTCATTTTTTGATTTTTTTTTAATTTTGCAACGTTTCGGCTGAAGCTTCTGAGGCATTGTCAGGGCATTACTGAGCCATGTCCAAGCATAAACTCGCAAACCATAAACGACCAGTTTATGCTTGGACATGGCTCAGTAATGCCTTGATAATGGTTCACAAGCTTCAGCCGAAACGTTGGCAAAATTAAAAACATTTCAAAAAATTACTCCTGATTATTCCACCTATAATAGTTTCTACAGTCGACTTTACATCTTCAATTTTATTTGTTTATTTATTTAACGTCACCTTATGCTACTATGGCTAATCGGACGATGCTATAGTGGGAGTCATAATTTTTTTTAGGACAAAATTATTCTAAAACACTTTAAAAAAAGTTTTTAATAATTATTTTAACTGTAATATGTAAAATAAACATGTATGTTCTGATGATCATCATCTATGACGAAATTAATGACAAGAAAAAAAGGTCGACAAATAAAAAAGACTCAATGAAGAATTTTAGGGTTTCCTAGTCCTTAATTAATTTCCTTAATCCTAGTCCCTAGAAATCATATTAACACAATTAACTTGTGTTAATTGCTCAAGCATTGCTAAAGTGATATGGTTCCGTAGAGTTACTCACTGATAAAAGGTTATCAGAAATTCATCAAATGTCATTCATAGTATTCAATTCATTATGGCAGGTTTGGTTTCCATATATAAAATAAACGTATTAAGCATCCAACCATAATTATGGTAAATTGATACAACCTCTTAGACTCTTTTGAAGGTTTAAAGAGGATTTTGGAACATAGGAAAAAATTAATAAATAAAAATAAAAAGTATTTATGTCTCGTATATTTTATACCGTTATTATAGAAATGAAAAATCTATACCTATATTAGTAACTGTAGCCGTGAAAAATAGCTGACAGATTGAATAATATGATGTGATAGAATTAGGGAAGGAGTTCAACAGGAGAGACTTGGGATCCCCTTTTGATAAAGTACAGGATTGGAAAAGGTAAAGTTCATGGGATAATATACGGCTTGGGAAGGCAATCCAGCAAATGGCCGCCGTGTAAATTTATAGGCCAAAGCCTTGACGGGGAGAGTGTAATGTAATTAGCTATATTGTTCCTGTATATAACTGATATTGTGTACAAAGTTAGGATTCCATACATTTGAATCCTTATAGCTCAAAAAAATAGTTGTTTATAATTTTTTAATACACAATGTTATTTTTTCGTCTTTTCAGTGTCCCAACTACGATTCATTATGTTTTTATTTAAATAACTAGCTGTAACCCGGCCTTGCGAGTATTTCATTTCATGATAATTACATTTACATAAATGTGTTTATGGCAAGAGTAAATATATATATATATATATATATATATATATATATATATATATATATATATATATATATATATATAAAACTTATAGCTTGTTTCGATCAATCAGTTACTCTTTCAACTATTTTTATGTATAAAGAAAAATGTTTTATTTTTATTTTAGTGCCTGATCCTATATTATCCCTAATGATTTAGTGCGTTTTAGCTTTTAGTATAATTATTCTATATCATCTCAACTCGTTTTCAACGTCAATTATAATTAATCCTTTACTTTTTTTTATTTATTTATTTTTTTTTATTGAGAAATATTACAATTTGTTACATAATGAACAGTAGTAATAGTGATGAAGTACACATTCATACAATATATACAAAAAATAATGATTAAGTCAAATTACATAAAATCGGAAATAAATAAGTTCAAATATATACAAGAAAATAACAATTAATAAAAACAAAAAAACAACAACAAACAAATGAAAACAACAACCTGTAGTAGAGATAAATACAAGTTGGGAAATAAATAAAAATCATACAAGCAAACTTAACTATATACAATATATACAATCTGCTAAAGGGACCCTAGACTCGGCTGCTCCCTCCACAAGTGGGGGGAGAAGCCGAATCCAAGAGATCCCAGCGCCTCTCACTCAGCGCTTCCCTGGTGTAAGCCAGTGGAGGCCGAGCTAGGGCGGAATAGCCACAAACATACAGTACATGAGTGGAGGATCTGACCAGTGACCTTTATTAATACTAAAATAAGTTAAAATCTGACTAAGATGCCGGAATCTGTTGAAAAATGAGTATGACCACACAAAATTCAAAACAACAACTACAACCCACTGATAATAATTTTAATACTGCTAGTTCACAACGATAGTCAATGAAAATGAGTGAGGTTACTAACAGTTTCCGGGAGTATTACGGAAGAAGATGGGAGTGCTGAAATAGGACACTTATGGATCTTTGAGCAACATGGGGTTTCCAGGATAGGTTTAGGTTGTTCAGGTTCGCGCAGACACATCTAGAACACTGTCAAACGCAACTAACAATTCAGAACAAGGAGAGGATAAATAGGTATGTGGGAGTTCATTAATCATTAATTTACTTTGTGAGTATGTTGTTATTAACCTTTACAGATGGAGGCGAAAAAATTATCCATGTTCTGAGATGTGGGATACTTTCACTTACCAATATATGAAATATATAGTAAGGGTAAGTATTGCAATCGTGAAAATTTTCGAATTCCAGTTTTCAACGAAAAAACACGTTTTAGGGTTCCCTGGGTCCAAATAACTAATTCCCGCAACAAGGTCTGTGTGTCCGTATTTATGTGTGTTTGTGTGTGTGGTAACTCCCAGGCGAAAACGAAAAGTCGTACGGAACTGAAATTTCATATTTAAGAGTAAAATCTGCTGACCGGAAGCCCTACTTTATACTATGCATTTAGCACCTTTTTACGATTTTCTCAAAAACTGCTTTAACGATTTTGATTAAACTCGCTATATCGATGTAAAATTTAATGAGCTTTAATATAATGTAGGTTTCATTCTGATTGAAATAGTCTGATGGGGCTTAAATGCAGATATTTTAAATTTTCTTCTTCTAAAGTACCTTTAATTTTCTATATTCTATAAAAATGACCATATCATTTTATTACCATTGATAAAAAACAGGTAAATATATAAGTTGAACGAAGGGTCTCTAAATTTCATCTCACAAGTTAAAGGCTAACACAGAAAAATAAAAAGTCAAGGATGGTTGCCTAGATTCAAGAAAAATCCTGCGTAGATCGCCAATATTGGGAGCTAAAGAGTCTTGGGGCTCTCAGTACCCCACGTCCCGGAATGAAGTTCAATAAAGTTCAATGTATGATAAATTGTATCTTTCATTAATCCTTAGGAAAAGTAAAAATAAAATTTAATTTTATGCCGTGTAAATATTGTATGAATGTAGTATGTATTATGTCTTTCACCACTACTTTTGATGTCCAAATTGGGACAGATTTAATTTTACTCAATAAAATTGTTGTTGATTGAAAAAAAAATTTTTAAAGAAAATTTTTTAGGGAAACATTTCAAGTCAGTTGGGGAAATGTATGCCCCACTTTCCCACTTTAAGGTTAATGTTTTTTCTCATATGAATTTCGAAAATTAAAATTGCATCATATGATAATTTAAGCCCTTAATAACTTAAACGGAGATTTGCTATGGGTTTCAATAGCCATAATACCGGAACCGTTGGACCAGAGGTGGATCTGATGTGGCGGTGGCTCACTCATGCAGACAATGCAATATGAAGCCACCTCCTTTGACTGAGGAGAGAGATATTACTTCTAGCCCAGCTGCACTGGATCCAATAGTCCTCATGCATAGCCTAATACATTATTATTCGGGCATATTAATTTGAATAGTTGTTGATGAGCGCCCGCGATAGATCAAAGAGAATTCAGCGGCTGGCTAATCCATTGTTGTATTAACAGTAATTCTGTTATCCAATGCAGTGATGTTAATAATTCAATTTGCTTATTATGAGTCATGATTTGTTTTCATAATATTTCTATATTTTGAGTTCCTTTAGATCAGCATACTCGCATATTCCTTTTGGTTTATTATTTTCCATAATAAACCATTGATATCGACCAAAAAAAATTTAAGAAATTACCCGCTCTTAAAATTTGGAAGCGTTCGATTCAACATACGTATATCGATTCCGAATCACGAATAAAAAAAATATATGATTAATTATTAGGTTTAGGACAACGTGGCAAAAAAATAAAAAATTGAAACCTTGCCTCTATTTACGATTGCTTATTAATTTTCTGCAAAACGAAAAGTTAATCATTGAAATCGGTACAGAAATAACAGATATATATCTTTTTGAAATTAGAAGCGGTGATTGACTATTTGCATTTGAATTAGTTATTGCTTTTTATTTATTTTATTTTCATTTTTAAAATTTTGCACCTGCACACAAAACATGGAAAAATAGCACAATATGCTACGTAATAAATTTTGTATGTTTGCTAATACTGGTCAGATTAAGATGGTTCTGCTTTCATGTGATTAGAAATTTTATTAAATTTCTTTGTTTGTTTTTTTTTTCTATAAAAATCAAGAGATGCATTGGTTTTTGTTATTGAAAAAAAAAAAAAATATATATATATATATATATATATATATTGTATCTACTTAGAGAGCTAACGTTCCCAAATGTTGCCTTAATTTTATTGCAAACCGAGACAGTAAAAGGAATTACCATTAAACATTTCGGCTTCACAAGTATAGTCACACTAAGATGACTACAAATGTGAGTGAATAGTGACTTTCATTTAAAATTAAAAGATGTATTATAGGGAAAACTGTTTCTTCTTCCATTCATTTTCCGCTTTATAAAAACAAAAGGATATTTATAGATTCATCTGAGAATACATTAAATGAAGAACAAATTTACATTCGTATATTCTTACAAACGAATATTCTTTTAGAAATCTAGTTTCCACCAACAGTTTGAAAAATCAACATCAATCAACTAAATAAAGTTTGATCTAGTTTCATGGATATTTACTCTTACCACACAAAAATGTACACTACCATTTTTTTACTCGATGGAACTAAAGATTTGTTGATTTATTGACGAAAAATAAAAAAAAAGGTATTCAGTATGATTTCAACTCTGGAATCCAAAAAAATTAATATTTGAACCTATGTCATTGTTTTAAGCAATGGAATACGAACAACCTCTATCGAGTGTTGTACTGTATACATAAGCTGGAATCTTTTCATCGGTGATTGGTATTTCCAGGAACTGGTTTAATTGTTGAATTTGTTAATGGTCAGAATGAAGCTCACTCATTAGGACTAATGGATTTTGAAACAATAGATATATTGTCTGTATTATATGAATAGATATATTAGTAAAAAAAAATATTATTAATAATACAGCTAGTGCCCAATCAGGCCCATTCTATTGATTTCACTGAAAAATGCTTTAAGCATTGTTTTAAACTTGAATATATAATAGGGGTACTCACTACGTTTGCTATAGCATGCTATTTGTGCTATTGTGCTAAACCCATCAATTTTAACAGGAAATAACTGTAGAAATCGATGGGTTTAGCAAAATAGCACAACAAATATGCTACAGCAAACGTAGTGAGTACCCCTAATATAAGAATAACATAACGTAGTGGTGATTAAATTGGTTTAAATTTGTACACTGCAAAGTTGAGGTTTTATTTGTTTACATGATTAATGAAATAACAGATTATATTCTATAATATAAATTGAGAAACAAAAACCTTATAGCCAGGAAAAAAAAAAACTGAATAAAAATGTGATAGCAGACATATGAAATTGATTTTTCGTTCAGTGAAATTCTGCATACTTTTTCCTTATCAGAGAACCACTTAACTTAAATAAAAATAACGGTTTAGAAAAAAAATCGTATGATTTAGAAGCTCATTAAAGCTATAAAACTAAAATATAATAAAACCCGTGAAAAAATTATACTACACCGTATATTATTATACATAACGCTCAGGTCTTTACGCTTTGAATTTAGTGTATATTCTAAAAAAAATTGTTTTGATTATTTCAAAAAATACTTTAAAGGTGCATCAACTATACTTCAACGAATTTTTTGTAATTATTGAAAATGCAGTTGTGCTTGGATGTTTTCGTGACAATGCTTCCAGCCTTTGCGTTGTTTTTTTGTTTGTTTTACAGTCCATTAAAGATCTGACTTTTATAATTAAGGAATCAAGGTTAGCTATTTTCGTACTTTTAAATCAGTTCTTTTTCATTGTATTTTAAGTAGTTTTTATTGTTTTTTTTTTTTTTAACAAAGTAACAAATGAAAAAGAGGTGTTTATGAACCAAGGGCCATAGGGAGTCATACGCCACAAAATTCCAACAAAGAACAAGTCACTGTTTTACTCCCTTTAAATATAATTGACCGTTTATTAATTATAATGATTATTTATCAAACAAACTTTTAAATTTAACTTCATCAACACTGTATTTGATTAATTTTTAGCCCTAATGAAGACCCGCAGCGTGGGTTTTGACACTATTTTCTAATACATTTTTAACAACACTCGAACCGTTGCATTCGAAGACCAAAAAAAAAAGTTATTGATTTTAATAATAGTTGTAGTATTTTTTTCAACGGATATAGGATCAACAAATAAAAGGTTCTTTTTAGCATGGCTTTTTGCAAATAAATATGTAGATACAATAACTATCCCATCACATTATACTTCATGTCATGGGTACTTATTTGATAACTTAAAGATAATTCAAACTCTTATTTCTAAATGTATATTTATTTTTTAACTTTGTATTTATTTAAATTATAGGTTTTTTGAGTTTGTTTTTTTTGTTGTAAATATATTGATTTATTCATTTTCTATTTTTATGTAACTTAACATCATCATTTTTTTTTCTGTATATATTGTCTGAATGTGGTCTCATATCACGATTACTATTGTTCAAATCAAAACACATTGAAATATGTCTTAATAAATTTTAAAATATCAAGAAAAGAAAAAAAAGATTCTAAATAGTTTTTTCTCTAAACCGTAATGAAATTCCCTGCAAAGTTATATCGTTTCCATCTAAGCGTGAAGTGAATTTTGAAGCGTGATTTACGTATCAATATTCATAAAGCACGAAACGCTCCAAACAAATTATCCACGGTTCCAGAAACTTGGAAAAGGCACTGGAAAAAGAGGAATAAGTGAAACAAGTCTAACTGGAGCCCTTATGTAGATTGGCCATGCTGTGGGAAAAGCGTTCACTGCCTGCACAATTTGTTCTAATATTCAAATAACCTCCCTGTTACCTCTGCCCGAGCCACGGAGCGATATTCCTGCCTACTTTGCAGTTATTTAGCTGTTTTTTGTTCAAGATTTATTTATTAATTCGCTTTATTTTAATAATTTATTTTGGTTTTTTATAACAAAAATAAATTGTTTTAAAAACGACGACAATTTTTTGGAGATAAATTAATTTAGTTTACTAAATGAAAATCAACGAGACTGCTGCAATGGTTCCATATTATTGTTAAAGTTCTGGCTCTCTGAAACCAATATTAAAATACATAGGCAACTACAACAAACTCTCCGTTAAAGGACTCTCCCTATGTTCAAAAAAAGACTTATTGTTAAGTTAAGAATGCTTTTTTTTTTTTTATACCCCATTCAACAGCTTATTAATATATTATAACTTCATAATATTTTAGGCATACAAGTAAATTCATTTATTTTATTAACTATTATCTTATTATCATGTTTCATTCTTTCTACATTATTATTATTTCATCTTATTTATTTGATTTATTACTTATGTATTCACTTTTCTCCTACTTAATGTATTTGATTTCATTTAATTATTAGTATTATTATCAGATATTTTATTATTATTATTTTAATTTAATTTAATTTTATTATATATATATATATATATATATATATATATATATATATATATATACATTTTTTTTTAATTAGATTTTTTGTTTATTTTTCCTACTATCACTAATACCTTAAAAAACATGTTTAATTAGTCTGTAGAATAAAAATCCTAAATTGTTGATTTTAAGGATAACCGAAATCATGTAAAAATTAATAACTCTCTTCATTATCTTCATTTCTAGTGTATATGAATATATATTGTTTATTTACCATTAAAATCATTGCTCACTACATTTAATTTAATTTTCAAAATCTGCGGCCAAAGTTCCTTACTCACAAAGACCTTAATGTTCCCTTCCTTGCTGATTGGTAAGTACCTGGTATCACTTTTTCTATGACAAACTGTAACTATCTAGTTTTAATTCTTGCTTCTTCCTCTATTCCCGATAAGGCATGAAAATAGAAGATAATCTCGAGACTTCCTGGTTTATTTTACCAGTGTGTGCTGCGCTTGCCAGGTTCTATAAATTTTTTTTCAAAAACAAATGTAAATTTCAGTAAATAAATAAATCATTGGCTTCAGAATAACTTAAATATTCGTTTGTTTTTTTTTTTAAGTTGATCTACAATGGATCCTTCAGACAGAAAGAAAAAAAAATAACTTCTAGATGTCACATATATTTTATATATCATATACTCTAGATCCCAACACTCAACAAGGAGTCAACAGATATGATTGAACCATTTCCATAGTCATGGAAATTTTTAAAAATTTTATTTAGGAGTTCCACTTAAGTGGGTTTCCTTAACCTAAAACTTTCAGGATGGCCCCTTTTCATAATTTCTTAAGGTCCAGTCTTTTCGTAGAGTATAGGCCATCATAGATTCTTTCACTTCGTCATTCCAGGTCTTGCTTGTACTTCCTCATCTTCTTTTCCCCTTAATTTTCTACTGGTAGACATCTTCCTTCCGGCATTCCTTTCAAATGTTCATACCACTCAGACTTTTTTTTTTTTCAATCTCTAACTAGTAGACACTTTTCTCTCCTAAGCACTCCAATATCATCAGCACTTCCTCATCAAAATCATTTACCATAACATTTCATAGAAATCATTCACACCAAACTCCGAGCAAGATCATTATGGCAGCGTACCCGACTATCAAGAGATCGCCGCTCCTGTAACTTTTTTTGTAAATAATCAAAGCGGGAGTTGGCGACCTTCCGTTCCCTGTTTTTTAATTCCTACCTCTCCTCTCTATCAGCTCGTGATAATTCCCTGTGGAATGTGACCAAAAAGATCCAAAAATACTATTAAGTTTCCCATCCTCTACGTGGCGATAACTCCTGAGCTACGTCTGATGAAGATAAAGCCGAGGAATTCGCCACACACCTCTCCAAAGTATTCACTCCTCACCCAGAATCCCACATCAATCATACCGCAACTGAAGCGCTAGACTTTCTTATGTCACCATTTCCACTATGTCTAACTCCTAAAGCTATTAATCCTTCTGAGGTCAAATATCCTCTCCAGAAACTGACCCTCCGTAAATCACCAGGACACGAACTCCTTACTCCCCAGATTCTCCGACAACTTCCGCAGAAAGCTATTACAATATATTCCTTACTTATGTCTACAACTGCATCCTACACACCACCTATTTTCCTCTTATGGAAACATTCCACTATCATTATTTTTCTAAAACCAGGCAAACATTCCAACGACAATTCATCTTACAGGCCTATTAGTCTACTCCCCCTCCTCTCAAAAATCTTCCATCAACAGTTTGGATTCCGTATTCAGCATTCCACAGTTAAACAAGGACTCCGAGTTGTAGACCATATTTGTTTAGCTCTTGAATGCAAAGAGTATTGTTCTTGTGTGTTTCTGGACATTGCGCAAGCTTTTTACCGGGTATGGCACACTGGATTACTCTTTAAGCTGAAAACCCATTTACCTCCGTCTTTATACCTCATACTTCGATCCAATCTCTCAAACCGTTCCTTCCGCTGTGGTGTAGAATTTTCCAAATTTTATCCCGTTGAGGCCAGTCTTCCTGAAGGCAGCGTCTTGGGACCCGTCTTCTACATCCTTTACACTGCTGATATTCCTACACATCCCGATACCTTTAAACATTTGCAGACGACACCGCCATCCTATCATCCAGTTCCAATCCTGAAACAGCATCCTTAAACCTGCAGAGACACCTTTGCCTTATCGAACACGATTTGGACATTTATACCGACTACTCAACAGAAAATCTGAACTTACAGTTGACAGTAAATTATTATTATACAAGGCAATACTGAAGCCTATCTTGACCTACGGACTGGAACTGTGGGGGACAGCTAAGCGTTTTAACATCAAACGCATTCAATCCAAATTCCTCCGAACAATAGTAAATGCTCCTTATTATATCTTCAATTCATGTCTTCACGACCTTAATGTTCCATTTATTTCAGACCTAATTCCATCCCGCGACATCTTGTAAATATGTATATATTGGAGTTCTAGCACTGGCTAGATTCTCCACTCAATGTTATGTATGCATGACTTGTATATAGGTATGAGTGATTTCTAGACTTTGTTATAGTATGAATGTAGTTTGTATATTATCTTTCACCACTACTATTGATGTCCAAATTGCGACAGATTGTAATTTTACTCAATAAAAATTGTTGAAAAAAAAAATTAAATGGTAACTCATGTTCATGTCCATGAGTATATTTTTGAAATTTTGAATGGACTTGGAAAATACGAATGACTTTTTAAACAAATGTTACATCAGCATATTTTATTAACTTCTACAAGTCATTGTTATTTAAAAAAATTTCCATTGCAAGGAGCATTGTGCCTAGAAACATTCCGCTCTAATTTTAAACGAATATAGGTCACCGCTTCTATTTTCTTCCATTGAAATTGTTTTATCTCCTACTTCCCATAATCTAGAAATCTTCATCTTTTTTATTCCAGCTCCTTTATCTTTTACTTATGTTTTATGAATTTATTATATAAATTAGAATTACTAGATAGAATAAGAAATATATTGTAAGAAAAATAACTATTACTTTTTTTTTTAATTTGTTATTTATTTCTGGAAATAAAAATTAGTTATCATCCTTCATACCAATAATTCACTCGATTCATATAACAATGTTCCTCCGTTAGTGTATATTGTCTTTTTAATTAATATGCTAAAAATATGCAAAGATCACATTTTTAAAACGTATAAATCACTACGATTGTGCAAAATTTATAGTTTTCTCAACCTATTATCTTCTGTTTTTAATTTATGGTGATTACCATAATGATAATTTATCAAGATTTATTTACAAAATTATTAGCGCACAGAAAATGGAGCACTGATGTAACCCAATGTATACACCACTACGGTTATCCCCTTCACAATCAAGAGTTTCCACTTTATATAGAATTGGATGGTCTCTGGAGGGGCTTCTAGTCCTAGAGTGAATCCACGGCTAATAACAGAATAAACAAATCTGCGATATCTGCTCATTGAAACCCAATCACTGCTGTAAAAATTCCAATGTTATCCATCAATATATAATATATATATATATATATATATATATATATATATATATATATATATATATATATATATATATATATTGAAATTCAATAAATAAAAAATATGTATGTTCTTTTTTTTGTACATTAACAATATGTATCAGAAACATTGAAACCGTTGACTATGTTGTAGCACGCTAGTCTACTATACCAAAGGTTGTGAGTTTGATTATTCACTTTACTTTATGCTGCTGTGGCTTATCGGACAGGGATACAGTCATAAATTTTGCCTATCCTGGTTTAACGAGGATAGGGATCTATAACGAGTGCTTAACATCGCGCAGGCTCGGGACCACCTTTTACTTCCGAGCGACAGTATAACTAAGGATTTTTCACTCTTATTAAAAAATCCTCTTTTTTGAGACCATCTTCTAGGCTAGAAATCGCGAATTGGGCATAGAAGGCTGTACTGTCCTAGTCTCTACTAAGACTATCGCCATATCCCCCGGTTATGTGTGGCCATCAGCAAATCGATTGCCACTTAAAAAAATCTGGTGCGGGCAACACACGACTTTTACTTACCTCCGTTTTTAAAACCTATAAAAGAATTACAGTTAGAGATAAAAATACGTGAAATTATTCAAATTGAATTTATATAGAAACATGTGTTTTATTAAAAAATCTATTATATTATTATCTTCATTAATCAGTTAGATTTATCTTCTTTTCATCACTCTCCATTAACCTTTAAAAGCTTGTGTATGAGATGATAATTTTTCTAAAATCTTTAGCTTTCCAATGGTATATCATACATGTATATTACTGCTCTTATGTTCAAAAACGAAAAATTGCATTAAAAATATATTTTTTTCTGTTTTCTCCTTTAGTTGGGTATCGAATTTATATATTTACCTGTTTTTCATCAGCGTTAACAAGATAATCTAGTTATTATTATTGAATCTACAAAATTAAAGGTACTTTAGGGAAAGAAAATTTAAAATATCGGCATTTAAGCCCTGTCAGACCATTTTCATCCAAATAAAACCTACATGATATTAAAGCCTATTTAATTTTACATCGATATAGCGAGTTTAATCAAAATCGTCGGAACCGTTTTCGAGAAAATCGATAAAAGGTGCAAAATGCATGGTATAAAGTGCCTCTTCTGGTAAGCTCATTTTGATGAAAAAAGTTTTGTCACGTCTCGGGCGTAAAGTTGTCTTAAATATGAAATTTCAGTTTCATAGGACTTACCGTTTCCGCCCAAGAGTTACCACACACACACACACCCACAGACCTTTTTGCGGGACTTGGTTATTTGGACTCAGGGGTATTATATTTCCGTTAAAAACTGGAATTCGAAAATTTTCACGATCGCAATACTTCCCCTTAATATATATAGTAAGTGAAAGTAAAAAGGCGTATGAAGTGAAGGCTATACCCTTTAACTTATCTAGAATTGTGATTTGATATCTATGAAAACTACTTCATGCGTTAGGAGCTCTGAAGACAGCACTCAAGACCTTGCTGTACGTAGGTTAGTAGGATAAATCAATAATATTATTCCAATACATGTATTATTTCGAAACTATGCAATGAAAATATAATTTTTTGAAAGTTTCAAACATCTTTAAACATAAAAACAAAATATCTAGAACTAAGAAAAGAGATTATTTCGGTTTACCAAGGATGAATTTTGCATTCTGTTTCCTAATTTTGAATTTCGAGGATTTCGGCAACACGAGGTATTCGGAGTAGATTTTTACAGTACCTCACTCTTATCGTGGAAATAAGCATATACATAGAACTTTTTTTCCAACAACAATCTTTATAGAGTAAAATTACAATCTGTCCCAATTTGGACATCAATAGTAGTGTTGAAAGATATCATACACACTACATTCATAAAATATTTACACGGCATAAAATTACAATAAAATATATACTCAATAATGAATAAATACAATAAAAATACATAGAAATAGTAAAAGAAAATAATTTTTATTCTGGGACTGGGTCCCCTAAGAAAAACAGGTTTGTACAGTTGAAAAATACATGTCATGCCAACAGTCAGAAGGAGCATATTTAATTACTAATTACAATTATGGGTTAATATATGTGTGTATATCACACACGCATATACACATATATCTACAAAAAAATATATACAATGATAAAAAAAAAATTCCTAAAAAATATTGCGTTGAACAAAATTAAAAATAAATTAATAGATAACATTGTTTAAATATAACGAACAAAAATTACTCTTTTTTTAAAGTGTATATATATATATATATATATATATATATATATATATATATATATATATAATTTTTTTTTCTTTTTATTTTATTTATTTTTTTAATGGTAAATAATGTAAGGGAATTGTTAGTTATGGAAAAAATAGCTCATTCAATTTCATGCTTATTTATTCATGGGAGTACATGGGTTACTCACGCCAGGTTTCGCTGTAATCAGAGCCACCGATAGGCTATACCTTTTTTTTTTTTTTTTTTGTATTTTTGCGTTCTCTTGTGTCACAGGACACTTAACTGTCTACTTCCCGCGAAATACCTCCTCTCTGACGGCTTCCCGTCTATTGTACAAACGTCACCTTGCATTGTGGAAGTGAGCCACCGTTTCTTGCCAGGTATTGACTGGCCTTGTGCCCAAGTTTCTTACGCCATCTAAATGTAACATCTTTACTATAAAAAAATTGACTTTGGTCTAGTCATACCCTTTGTATCTCAGGCACATGAAAATCTCTAAGGGTTTTCCATTCATAATTTTTGTCAATCAATACAAACACTTTATTTAATAACGCATCGTTATGAAGAACTCATGTGGGATTCGAACGGGATTGCATTAAGGGCGAGTAGTATAGAAGTATAAAACATTTATTTAACACATTTAAAATATTACATTTTAGAACAGAATATAAAAAATAATTATTCTGGGACTGGGTCCGCCAAGAATAACGTATACTCGTATGTACAATTAAAATATTCTATGCGTATGGCCGAAAAACGGAAGGACCTATTTTTTCTTATTTAAAATGGTAGGAATAGAAGAGTGAGAAAAAAAAAGTTATATAGCAAGATATATAAGATATAGGACCAGGTTAGACTTGAATGAGTATATTGAAGAATAACGGTGGATATTAGTAGATAGGGAGGGAATTCCAGGGGAAGGCTGATAATAAAGGAACGAACATAAGTTTTATTTTTATTGGTAGGAATGTAAAGATCTGAATGACGCGATCTTACTTTAAGTGAGTGGATTTAGGATTTAAATTGCAATAGATTGTAGATGTAGTAAGAATAGTGGTAGTAGATGGTTTGGTAAAGGAATGGTCCCAGGAAATATGAAGTCCTAAGTCTGCGACTGGGGTAAGGAGCCACTTAAGCTCGCCGCATAAGTGGGTCACATGAGACCGCTTCGGATTACCAACTACAAATCCTAAAACCATTGAAGACATACACATGATTCCGGATATTTCTTTTTTCATGAATATTACTTGATAAACCATACCTTCTTATTCGTATGAGTTACTTTTTGATGAATTGTTAGAAAATCAATAAAAAATCAGCTTGGATTATTATTTTGTTTTTTTCAAAAACGTAATAAACATGTTAAGGGTTCGTCGCTGCTAAATAGGGATTGTGCTGAGGGTTACGACGGGAAGTACGTTTTTACTATAAAAAAGCAAATATCAAATTCTTTTTTTGAACAAAATATAGTATTGGTAACCTTTTGAAGGAATTATTATAATAAGATGCAATTAAAATCATTTTTTTTTTTTTTTAATTGTCCACACAATGCTATAATAAATTGTTGTAATGACTAGCCTTCTATATCCAGGGTCGTTAGCTCAAAACCAGTAGACGACCTTAGAAGAGAAAGTAAAAATTCATAGTCATGCCGTCCTTTGGAGAGAACGTAAATTGCTGGTCTCCCAAGCCGGTGCGATGTCAAGTACTCGGAGGTATCCCTACCCTAATTAAAGTTGGACAGGAAATAATAAGGGCTACCACTGCAGTATCATCTAATTAACCACATAAGTATAAAGCAAGGTTGAATAAATCCATAACATTCCGTGATAAATCATAAAAAAGTTTTGTTCTAACCTTTTCATTTAAATTTAGTTAATTAGCCCGTACGAGGTATCAATACTTTTATGACAAACTCCACTACCACTTTAACCCTCTAGTTTCAATACTTGCTTCCTCTACCATTCTTGACAATCCTCCGAGGCGTCTAAAGAGAAGATGGCTTCGAGACCTTCTAGTTTAGATTACCTAGTAGAGTTCTGCAAATGGGCATATTCTCTTCATGTATTTTCATGTATATTATCTATTTATATTATCAGCTAATTTACTTGAAATATTTACTAGTACAGTTGTAAATTTCAATAAATAAAAAAAAATTATTATAAAATAAAATAGTGAACATAACTGTGGAAATTTCACACAGGAGATAATTCTTTCATGGGGAATAGTTTTCCATTTTACCCCTATGGTACCTTTTAACGCTTGGGTGTATCGTTTAACTTTAAATAAATAACGGAATCAAATTGAATAAATAAAAACAGTTTAGGAGAACCGCAAAAAGGTATCCTTTTTGACTAACCCAACCCAGAGGATAAACAGTGTTCGTTTAATTCACTGCGGCCAAAAACAATGTTTAAATGCCGAGTGACCTAGCGCACAAAAGGGGCGAACCTCTTGGCAATACCGCAAATGCGCTTGACAAAGGGAGTACTCAACTGGGATCAGCTATTCACAAAGTAAACACAAAGGACGCTCGGCGGTAACAAAAACTTTAAATTGAACTTTAGTTTACTTAGAAGCTGTCCGTAACACGGTACAACTAAATTCCTTTCATCACTAAATTTTATGGACCGTATGTCCAACGAAAGGGAATTGCGTAGTAAGTTAAATAATGAGATCCAATATTAATAATTATTATGACGATCTGCTCAGGACAATTATACCTGAATATTATTCTAACACAGCGGTTCTCAACAAAAATACGTATTTTAGAAGTCTCCATTTTAGAATGAAATATGACCAGTAACAATATTTAAACTTTTTTTTTACATTTAATGGGAAGATAGATGGCTAAAGAGATGAAGGAATGATTTATTATTAAATGAGGTTTAAGAAGATGCATTGCGTATACAGGTAGGTATACAGGGAACTATATAACATAATATTTTTCGGATGAAAATTTCCTCACATTATTTTCTTATTTAAATCAGATTATCTATACTAATATTATAAAGCTAAAGAGTTTGTTTGTTTGTTTGAACGCGCTAATCTCAGAAACTACTGGTTCTAATTGAAAAATTCTTTTTGTGTTGGATAGTCCATTTATCGAGGAAGGTTATAGGCTATATAACATCACGCTGCGACCAAAAGGACCGAAGAATCAGAAAATCTGGGGAAAAAACGGGGAAAATTTGGGAGAAAAAAAACCTCGCTTCCCAATGGTTCCAAATGATTTACCTTTTATTTTTAAATAATTCAATTTCCCGTTAATTTATATTTTTTCATTTAAACACGTAGGAATAGATTTACGTCAAGATCGGGTTGCGGAGAAAATCAGTATGTTCTTCTGCCACAAGAAAATAAAACTAAAAATGTCATTTACGCGGAAGTACTTTAAAATATATTCTTTTAAAAACTTCATAATAGTAATCATAATAACAGAAATTGATGCAGACGAAGTAGCTTTAGAATATATCAAAGAAAAGGTGACATGTACTAAGAAGGTTTAAATTTGGGTGATAAAATTCCGGTTCTGGGATACGCCGATGATTTGGTACTGCTAAAGGAAGACACGGAAACTAAACAACTAAATACAAGTCCGTTAATAAAAACCGGTAAAGAAATAGGATTCGAAATAAATACCGAAAAGATAAAATATATTATTTGTAGCAGAGACAATGGCGATCATAGTGATATTGATATTTCAGGGTATACTTTTGAACACGTAGAGAAATTTAAGTATTTAGGTTAAATGATAAAGAAAAAAAAATCCAGGAGGAAATAAAGTCCTGGTTAAACGCGGAAAATGCGTGTTATAATTCCGTTGCGAAATTACTTAGCTTCTGTCTAAAAACTTAAAGGTTAGAATTTATAAAACTGTTATTCTTCCGACGGTGAAACGTGGCCGCTTACTTTGAAGGACGGACAACGACTAAAGGATTTGGAAAATAAGGTACTAAAATATTTGGTCGGAAGAGAGATGAGGCTACTGGGGAGTACTTAACGTCACTTTTATACTACTATGCCTAATCGTATAATGACTAATTTTTTCCTCTCCAAGTTTAGTTAGGGTAGAGATCTTTAACGAGTTCATGGAATCCCAAAGTTTTGGGACCACCATTTTACGTCCCCTTCGAAGGAGGGCATAACTAAGGTTGTTTTTTTCTCTCATTAAAAAATCTTAAGGGCACCTGGCTGGTCACTACATACAGGTGACCGACCCTTTTAAGCATATTGCGTTTCATATCTGTTTCGAGTTTAGGTTCCTATGAAAATATATTCAATTGTTATTTATTTTTTAAAAATGGTTTGTGACGATTATTTTTACATATTAAGTGATTATGGGTATAACCACTTCTACTGGTTTGCTATTGTAAATTTGACAGGAAGAAGTCAAGATCGGGCTTTAAATGATAACAAAGAGTAGCTGATAGTTGATATTTATTATAGCCAATCTCACCATAAACGCACATAAATTAATACGAAATGCAATAGTCGCGAGCAAAGCTGCGTGACACAGCTAGTGTATTATAATAGATCATATGTTAATGACTTTACATATATTTTTTCTGAAATAAAATCGAATCAACATTAATTACTTTCATCTAAAACAATTTTGTAGCACATTGGAAACTGCAAGAAGTGGTATTAATCTGAGGTGTATTAGATAGCATAGCATCCTTTTATGCCCATGATTGATGGTTCGAACCCGGCAGACGGCCATAAGATTTTAAAGAGAGTAAAAAAATTTCAGGTTTATGTTGTCCTTTGGAGGGGGTTTGAATCTGTGGGATGTCAGGAGCTCATTGAAGATCTGTATCCTAATTAAACCGGGATAGGAAAATTTAGGACTCCCTTCCGTCGTGGCATCGTCCAATAATGCCCAGTGACGTTAAATGGTTGATAAGCTCGAATAAATATAAATCGAACAATTAAATACATTTTCTCACCTTAAAATCATTTGACATAATAATAATAATAATAACTTTATTCTGGGACCATGTCCCTTAACAAGTTACAAAGAATAACAATGTAGTACAGTAAATATACACTTCAATATATACATGTGTGGCCGAAAGACCAAAAAATAAATTTGTATTTATAAATGTTTAAAAAAAAATAATAGAATATAAACAAATGAAAAAAAATTGTTATAAAATAATATTATATAACTCCTTTTATCGATTATTTGGATGTGAAGGAAAATAAGTGCATTTAAATAGTGATTTTATTTTTTAATTATCGCAACTACTGTTTTAATTATTATTAATTAATAATGAATCGTAATATTAATTAATTATATTCGAAAAAATTGTTTCATTCATATATAAAGATGTATAAAAACAATATGTGACTGACAAGTACAAAAATACATTTGTCGAAAGTTATAAGAGAAAAGAAAAATTAAGTGTTGAAGTAAATATATATTTAATTATCCTTTAATTTTTATATTCAACTAATAACTTGAAATATCCACATTACTCTCAATATACGCTTTTAAATATATATCTATATATTACTGCCCGAGAAGCATGGCTATAATGAAATATAATAATATTTTTTTTTTTACTTATTTGTCTCTAGGGTAATCCTCATACAAATAGAGCTGGCTGGCACAGCACAAATAATAAATTTATCACCAGCAAATAAAGATTATTAATTACAATCAATAAATATTTAAAACAAAAACAACAATACACATATACAGCAATAAGCATAAAGGTGCTGCTATTTTTATGATTACTTTCCTCCAACATATACATAAATAACATTATCAACAAATAATGTAATAATAATAGTACTATAGCAAATACTTAATCCCTACAAAATACTAATAAGTCTCGAAACGTTTTACAGTGATTAACATCTGACAACAATCTGAGAAGAAAGATGCTGAAATCTTATTTTAAGATTCTCTTTGACAAAAATAAATAATGAAATATACAAAATCATCTTATATTTTATTCATTTTTTTTCTAAAAGAGGTGCAACATTAATTAAATGTTTAATATTTTATTGGTTATATTTCTATAAGTAGGGTCTTAATATCCAGCCACGCCAAGTACTGGCAAGAAGATTTAAGCTATAAGGCGAAATAATCGCGGAGGCAAGTTTGGTCAACCTCATCAGAACAAGTTGTTGATGACGGGCATCAAACTTGTATAGCGCTTAGAAATCTGGATTGGGTCGCTCAAGATGGTTGATAATGGCCGTAGTAAGTCAACTTGGTCCTATGCCAAGTTGTGCTTAGGCACAGGTAACTTACCTAGCACAACTTACGATATTATCAGCAGCAACTTACTTATCAGTCGTGATAGATGGTTTAATTTTATTATCATTTCAGATTACAACATGAATTTGTCATGTGGATGGATTCATTGTGTACAAACAAATTTATTCTAAATTTTTATACTCAGCTAATAAATGTTTACAATTATTTCGTTTCTTTAAAAATAAAATTAATATATTAGCTGATGTATAGGCTCTAAATTATTTTCGTATCAACAAATCATTTATACATTTATTTAGGTACATAAAAAAAAACTATTTTCTTGAATCGTGTTGTCAGTGAAATAATGGAGGATTTCGGTTTAAAAAGGAAAAAAGAAAGATTTAGAACTCTATTATTTAATAAAAATAGTATCCACTATTATCAATAAATTTCTTCTCATGTCTACCTAATCCACTACCTTGGAATGAAATCTCCCATCTTAGAATTGATAAACTCTAAAAAGGCGTTTTCTGGCTCCCCTTGTTCGTTAATTTTTTTTATAACCTTTATTTATAGTCCAGGTGCCTAAGAAATTGATAACCCGTTGGCCAAAGGTCTGAAGAGTAGGGCGGATGTGATAAACATAAACAGTTTTTTACAGAAAACTCAAATTCCTTCCCTATTTTCCTTACGACCTAATACTCGTTTAAATTATTGTATTCACCTTTGCATTTATATATTCACCAACTAAAATATAAAAGAGGAAACATATTTTTTTGCATTTTTGAACATAAAAACAGTAATACAGATGTATAATATACCGTTTAAAGCTAATGATTGTAGAATTATTTTTATTTTATACTCAAAGTTATAAAAGTTTATATAATGTGACAAAAAGGGCATACACTTAAGTTATTACTACCCATAACAGTTTTATATAGTTATTCAATCTAAATCACAAGAATCCAGCTATTTCGTATAAACTTGTTATTTAAATTAACTTTCAACTTGCTTCAACATCAAGTTACTTAATAGTACTTGAATTGTTTTAACAGCAGAGGTTCAAGTCGTGACTTGCTTGCTTTTTTTTTTTTTTTTTTTTTCTCATCCTCCAACTTTATTTACAAATAAATACAAAACACAACTTGTAAATACAAAACACGACTTGCTTGCACCAAATTTTTTCAATCTTAAAATATTGATTTGCACCTGTTATAACGAGAATGATCATTAGCAAATGTAAGGGTTCTGTAGGAAATGTTCACTTGTGAGGCTGGAGGCAACAAGCCTTCCTTGACCTAATCGACTATTATTTAACTTAAGAGATCTCGCATTCAGCACCTTTTTAATCTCCTCCTCTAATTCATAGGAATGACGGCTATAGTAGATTTGCTCTTGAAATAGAAATTTCAAATTTTTTTTTTTTATGCATAACGAGGCTTTCGTGTAATTTTTTTTTTTTTTTTTCAACAACAATTTTTATTGAGTAAAATTACAATCTGTCCTAATTCGGACATCAATAGTAGTGCTGAAAGATATCATACATGCTACATTCATACAATATTTACACAGCATAAAATTACAATAAAATATATACACAATAATGTATCAATACAATAAAGTTCGTGCAATTAAAAAAAAAAAAAATTTGTGATTGAATTTTATTACTGCTTTTAATAAATTCATCTGATACAGAATTCTATGATACCTCTGTTTCCACTTGTGTTTTGTTTGTATTTTCCAATTGTTTTTCTTATATTTTATAACTCCTTTAAAAATCTTGAGATTTGTGTTTCGATTAGCATAAAGTAATTTATTTTTCTTCGAAATATTCTCATGAGCCATTGGAGAACTTAGTGTATTCAAATGCTGTTCCGTTTCGAAATACTGAAGCCTTCATTCCAGTAATTGGGTTATCTTGCTTGTAAAAATACAGTAAAATTGAAAAATAAATATAAAATTTTACCTCATCATACTGTTATGAAATCCTGTTTTATTCTCATTTTATCTTCTAAATTAAAAAATGGACGTATATATTTTTATAAATACTTCCAAGAGGAGTTTTAAACAAAACGTTGTATGATTAGATCCATCATACTTTACTCCTTTCAGAAATATATATTTTTCCGTCTTTATCATATAAATGCATGCACAACAGCTTTACACTAATTCATCTAGTGTATAGTCGCTCAGGTGTATGAGAAATATCACAAAAAATTAACAAGCTTGAAAAAAATGCAGAAAGTAATTACTTACACTAAAATTACTATTTAGGACCAATTTTTACTATTTTTTTTCTATTGGTACTTTTTATATTTTATTGTTAAATACAAACAAATCTTAAAAGACTATAGTGAATCTGGAAGATAGGAAGAAGAAGAAACTTTATTTATTTACATAATATTTACAATGTACACTCAATACAAATATGTTTGGTTTCATGATTTCAGTAGACCTTTTTTCATGATAACAGAGTTTCAATCATCCTTTGAATTTACTAATTTTCATACAATATTTTATTTAAGATAGTAGGAAAAGTAACACGAAAAAACCTACACAATATAAAATACAATATTAGTTTAAAAGTACATGTTTGGTTCTTTTGTGCGTGTAGCGCTTTAGTAGTTTTGTTGTAATTACCAATTTCTAGTTTTAATGGGTTTTCAGAAGTTGTGGTTTTATCAAAATAGTTTTTGGTTACTGTGTAGATATACTGTTTTAATGTTGGAAGATTTAGGTCAGAGAGCATTTTTGAAATTTTAGTATGTCGTGGGTAGTTATTGATTATTCGCATACATGTATTTTGTATTGTTTCTATTTTTTTATAATTGGTATTGCAAGTCGAGCTCCAGACGGGCGATGCATAACAGATCTGGGCACGTATGACTGTTTTATATAGTAGTAGTTTGTTCTGAGTGCTTAAACTGGATTTTTTATTAAAATATGGGAACATTTTATAAATACATTTTTTTTGTTTTTTCGGATTTTCTATTGATATGTTCAGTGTATGTTAACGATTTGTCTAAAGTTATGCCTAAGTATTTAACTGATTTAGACCAGTTAATGTGGACTGAGTTTAATAAAAGATGGTGGTTTATGTTCGGTCTGCGCTTAGTAAAGATTATGGCTTCTGACTTGTTTGCATTTATTTTTAATTTCCACATATTGCAATATTTATTTATTTTTTTGAAGTTTAGCTGCAATCTGTTAACTATGGTATCGATGCGATAGGATGATGTATATAGGGCTGTATCATCAGCGTAAAGAGACCTTATAACGTGCGGGTGGCTTGGAAAATCGGATATATATACATTAAATAAAGTTGGCGAAAGGCAGGATCCTTGAGGAAGGCCGGCCGTTACAGGAAGTATACTGGATGTCGAATTATTTACACGAACATAAAATCGTCTATTGTCAAGATATGAATAGATAATATGAATTAGGTAAGAAGGGAAGTTGTATTTAATTAATTTGTAAATAAGTCCTGTATGCCAAACGGTGTCAAAGGCCTTTTCTAAATCTATTAAAAGCATACCGGTATGTTTCTTTTCGTTAAAAGCTTTGGTTACGTAATCAGTAAGCCTTGCTAGTTGGTCTACAGTAGAGTGGTGTTTTCTGAAGCCGAATTGGTCATCTATTATGATTTTGTTCTGTCTAATATGCCGATTTATTCTGGTTAATATTAGTCTTTCTAAAATTTTTGATACAATATTTAATAGGCTAATCGGTCTGTAATTCGAAATTTCTTTCTGGTCTTTATTAGGTCTGGAAATAGCGATAGTTTTGTGGGTTTTCCAGATGTTAGGAAAATATCTGAGTCTCAAGATGGAATTATAGATTTTTGTTAAGTGTAATATTGATTTTTTGCTAATATTTTTGATTACCAGGGAGGGAATACCATCATCACCTGATGCTTTCTTTGTGGCGAGTTCTTTGATTACTTTGCTAGTTTCTTTTGGTGAAATAGAGGAAAAGTTACTACTTATAGGTATTTTAAAAAAATCACGAACTGATTTTGAAATTTTATTATTTTGGTTTTTTGTACCCAAGTTTGAAGTGATACCGTGAGACTCTTGGAAATGTTTGGCTAGTAGTTCAGCCTTATCATTATCAAGATAAGCGAAATTGTTTGTGAGTTTAAGCGGAGGAATTTTTGATGGCTGTTTTGTGATATGTTTATGTATATTCCAGATAATTTTATCTCCGGTCCTGCAAGAGCTTAAAATTCTAGACCAGTTATCGTTTTTCCACTCATTAATGCGAGTTCTCACAAAATGGTTGAATTTGTAGTAAATAAATTTAGTTTGTGGGTTTTTGGTTCGTTGATATTTTATACGAAGTTTATTTTTTATTTTAATTAATGCTTTTAAATGTTTAGGCAAATTATAATAGTGATTAATGTGAGAATATTGTTGAGGAATGGACTCTACCATAGCCTGTTTAATACATTCGTTTAGTTTGTTTATATTATTGTCAATATCTTTTTCATTACGAATTGACGGATTTATGCATATTTGAGAGTCCAGTACCCTCCGGAACTTACGCCAGTCCGCTTTGTTGAAAATAAATTTTTTTTGTCAACGGGTAAACAGGTAATGACTTATCGATACGGAAAATGACGGGGTTGTGGTTCGAACTAAGACACGGTAAAGAAATGAGTTGGGTTAATTTTTGTAAATTTTTTGTGAGCGCGAGGTCTATGATACTGGGTTTACAATTACGCTGAGAGGGTATATAGGTAGGTTCAAACAGACTATGTAATTGTATTTGATTGTTTATAATGAAATTTAATATGGCTTTTCCATTTTTATTAGTGCTGTGGCAGTTCCATTGTACATGCCTTGCGTTAAGATCCCCAAAGACAAGAACATATTTATTTAAACGAAATAGTTTATTGAGATCAACGATATTTATTTTATTTGGTGGAATATATGTTGAAATAACGATAGTTAATTTATTGTCTATTGTAGTGTTTACAGCAACCGCTTCAGTACAAGTCAAGTCGGGGGTTTGAATGAAATGGTGCTGGACGTCGGAGCGGATTAAAAGCATGACTCCTCCTCCCGCCCTATTGCGATCTTTCCTATAAATATTGTATCCCGGAACCGAGAATCTGTCCTCATTCGAAAGTCGAGTTTCACAAACTGAGATTATGTGCGGAGCATTATTTTGTAAGAATAATTTAAATTCTATATCATTACCTCTGATCGTTTGGGCATTCCACATCATGAATTTTATTTTATCGTCAGAAGATGTCATTTGGAGTCAGATAATATAATGAAATAAACTGAGCTTTGTTTACTTCTGGAAACGAGGATGAACGAGAAACGAATACAGAATAATTAATCTCGAGTTGATAGTATAAATGAAGTTGATTATTGTTTGGATTAAGAGAAGAATGACAATAAGGATTATAAAAATAATGAATTCGATTTAAAGTAAAAAAGTTCATTAGCGATTTTACGAAAGTGAGACCGGTAAAAATATCGTGAGTACAAGTACAGTTTGAACTTTTATTAACTAATATAATAATTTTTGTAAATTTTTGGTTAATATAATTTATTTTACGACGAGAATGCAAGGATGGGCGAGTTATATAGACCGAACTATATTTTAGTGTACATATGTACCTATTAACGTAAAATAAATAGTTACCAATATAAATAAGAATATAAAGAAATGTGTGAACTATGATGTTTTGAGAATTGTATAGTGTAACTAAAACAAATCGAATAAGAGTGTACAGCTGTATTTGTTTTCGTGAATACCTGGCTTGTGATAGATGTTTAAGCATTAGACTATGCAAGCAATATTTACTGAGCGTGTTGTGGATATTACTTCGTAAAATTGTTTTGTACATAGGAGCATGTTTGTTTTTAATTAGTAATACCATTGAACATTGTACTACTGAGATAAGAGTAATACATGAAATTAGATAGTTTAACATACACAATATATTATAAATAATGTCAAATTTATTCGATGTCAGGTACTGATGAACCATTAATCGAACAAAGATATTAAGCCTTCTACTATAATAAAAATTTTTGACATACTATCGTCAGTATTTTTTATCTCAGACATAATAGATTTAAATTTAGATATTATATTATTTAAATTAAATAAACTAAATATATTTTTAATTTCTTTAAAGCATTCTATAATAGAAGCCTCATTATTAGGCTTAATATTAGTAGTATCATTTTTAGTATCCGTAAAAGTTTTTTCAAACCATTTAGAGTTGGTTTTAGGTAACGCTGGAAATTCGGTAGGTTTTGCTTTATAGACAATTCGTTCTGATGGTTTTGTCCAGGGCCGTTGTTTACTTTGCTGTAGCAGTTTGTTTCTTTGAAGCTCGGGGCATTTTTCAGAATTTGAGAAGTGTTCTTCACGACAGTTGCAACATTTTGGTTTAAATCCGTCTGTCATTACATTCGGGCACTCTTTGGATAAATGCTCTGAGCATTTAAGACATTTTGGTTGTTTATAGCAATTTCTGGCCACATGGTTGAACTCTTGGCATTTATAACATTGTGTTAATGTTTTCTTGCTATTGTATTTCTCCCATTTTATATGTACGTTGTTACAGTATTTTATATTATTTAATTTTGATAACTGTTTTTTGTTCTCTAATATTACTATAGATAAAGGTAATTTTTTTTCTATTCCATCTGATTTTTATATCATTTGGAATATTTTATGAACATCCAATCCTTGCTCTTTAAGATCTGATAAAATATCGTCTTTGGGGTATCCATCCCTTTGAGAACGACTTTTGGCTTTATATCGTGTTTTGGGGTATAAGTATGAAATCCTTGGTTAAGCGATTTTAGTTCATTTTTTATGGTGGTAAAATCTTCGTCATTATAAACATAAAATATGGTTTTGTTACCTCCGTATTTCATGTTAATATCTTTTATTTTTGTTTGTAGATGGGATAATATATTTTTCGGGTTAGAGTAGGTTGTATTTACCATAACTGGTGGAAATTTTGGGTGGGTCGGTTGGTTAGTTTCGACTTCGATTTCTTCCTCTTCATCAGAAAAAATATTCAAAATAATTTTGAGTTGGTACATTATATTGGTACTCACCTCTTTTTCTTTTCGGATGACTATCCTCTATTTTTGATGTGCTAGGAATAGCGACGTTCATGTTAGTAGTTTCCCCGCAGGGGGCATTCTTCTGTTTAAGATCAATTTTAGATGTGATAGTCTTTCACTAAGTTCGATATGAATCACTAATTAAAAACAGTTTATACGATGAAAAGTTTTTATATAACGAATGAATACTAATAATTAGTATAGAGCGCACAAGACGTCTGCACTAGCCGGATGCTACAGAGAGACTGATAGTGAATCTAATGAGCCCAAGACATATGCACTTTAACTACTAAGCAACTTTCACTTACCTAGATATGAAATATAGAGTAAGGAAAAGTATTGTAATCGTGAAAATTTTCGAAATCCAGTTTTCACCGGAAATACACGCTTTAGGGTCCCCTGTTTCCAAATTACTTGGTCCCGCAAAAAGGACTCTGTGTGTGTATGCGTGGTAACTCAGGCGCGTAAACGATAAGTCCTATGAAAGTGAATTTATTGAATTGAATTTATATTTAAAACTACTATATGCCCGAGATGTTACAGTAACTTTTTCATCAAAATCAATTCAATTACAAGACCCATTTTATGTTATGCATTTTGCACCTTTTAACGGTTTTGATTATACTCCATATATTGATGTAAAATTAAATGAGCTTTAATATCATGCAGGTTTTATTCTGATTGAAATAGTCTAACAAGGCTCGAATACCGATATTTTCTTTCTCTAAACTACCTTTAACTTTTTTATTTTGTAGATTGACCATGTCATCTCAATGACATTGATGAAGGACGGCTAAACATACAAGTTAGACGAATTTAATGACCGACTAAAGGATAAAAGAACAAAAAAAAAAATAATAATAATAATAACAGTAATATAGATGTATAATATATTATTGGAAATAGAAAGATTTTATAAAAAATTTTATCTGACACACAAAGTTGTAAAAGTAATATAAAGTGACGAATAGGGAATAAACTTATTACTAATTAACAATTCAATATTGTTATATTATTTAATCTAAATCATATGTTTCAAACTAAATGAATAAATATTTTTAAAATAGTAATAAATCGAATAAAAATGGAACCGTTACAAATAAACTGAACTGATTAGGATTTTGTGACCAATTAATATTTCTAATTTTTAACGATGATTAAACTTATTAGTGAATATATGCTAAAAAATAAGTATAATAATATTTTCTAGCTAAATGCCCTTCTTATTAACATAATCCCAAAGTGATAGCCTCTTAATTGGTCAAATTGAACTTATAAATCCATTGGTACATATAATTCCACCCGTGCGAAGCATTGGCGGGTCGCTAGTAATTAATAAAACCCTGCAAATTATTAAACAATGGTTTATTATTTTCAAATAAATATATTAGAGTTTCATTGCTTACATACCTGTTTACAGGCAAATAACTAATATGAAAAGCTTTAATACTTGCCTTATTTACTATTTTCTTTTCTTATTTTTAAATTTCATTTCAATGATACAAATAAAAAAATCTGGTGCGGGCAACACACGACTTTTACTTACCTCCGTTTTCAAAACCTATAAAAGAATTAAGTTAGAGATAAAAATACGTGAAACTATTAAAGAATTAATTAAATTGAATTCATATAGAACCATGTGTTTTATTAAAAAATCTATTATATTATTATCTAAAATAATAAGTTAGGTTTATCTTCTTTTCATCACCCTCTATTAACTTTTAAAAGCTTGAGAATAAGATAATATTTTTTCCAAAAACTTAAGCTTTCCAACGGTTTATCAAACATGTATATTACTGCCCTTATGTTCAAAAACATAAAATTTGCATTAAACTTTTTTTTTTCAGTTTTCTCCTTTAGTTGTTTTTTAAATTCGCACAACTCACATACTAACCAATTTTTTATCAGTGGTAACAAGATAATAATAAATAATAATAATAGGCTTAGCGAACCCGAAGGTTCGATGCCGATACCACCAAATTCCGCCTACACAGACTCGTCCAATGCTCACCATTCAAGCCCAAGCTCCCGAGATCAGCCTAAACGCAATCCTCCCATCTTCGCTTCGGCCTACCTTTCGGACGCCTACCAGTCGGATCAGCAAATACCAACTTTCTCGGAATCCGTTCGTCATCGAGCCCAACAACTTTACTCGCGCATTTGAGTCTCCGCGATGCAATCAGCTCAATTATATTCACAGGATGCAGGTTCCGCAATTCCGCGTTATGCAACCTTCTAAACTCCCCAGTGGCCTCATCTCTCTTTGGACCAAATATTTTACGCGATACTTTATTTTCGAAAACCTTAAGCCGCTGTTCATCCTTTAAAGTAAGCGGCCACGTTTCACATCCGTAAAGAACCGTTGGAAGAATAATAGTTTTATAAATTCTAATCTTTAAGTTTTTAGATAGAAGCCGCGAACTAAGTAACTTAGCAACTGAATAATAACACGCATTTCCCACCTTTAACCGGGACTTTATTTCTTCCTGGATTTCATTTTTTCTAGTTATAATTGAACCTAAATACTTGAATTTCTCTACGTGTTCAAAAGTATGACCTGATACATCAATATCTCCAAGATCGACACCGTTTCTGCTACTAATCATATACTTCGTTTTATCGGTATTTAATTCGAGTCCTATTTCTTTACCGGTTTTTATTAACACACTTGTATTTAGTTGTATGGTTTCCGTGTCTTCACCTAGCAGTACCAGATCATCGGCATACCCCAAAACCGGAATCTTGTCACCCATATTTAAGCCTTTCTCGGTACACATCACCTTTTCTATGACATATTCTAAAGCTAAATTAAATAACACAGGTGAAAGGGAGTCACCCTGTTTTAAACCCGATCGCACCTCAAATCTCTCGGAGTAATTATGACCGATTCTAACTTTATGGAATGTTTCCGACAAACACATCTCTACTAGGTTTACTAACTTTCTAGGTATTCCCTGTTCAATCATGATGTTATATAGCTTCTGACGGTCTATTGAATCATAAGCCTTTTTAAAATCGATATAAAGTTGATGGACTACACCGTTGTATTCCAATTTTTTCTCTAATATTTGACGTAGGGAAAATATTTGGTCAATAGTCGAGCGATTCCGAGCGATTCCTCGCGCGGATCTCATTACCGCGTATGGGGAGCGTCCCACGGGTGGCGGATGTGGGGATGGTCGGTGGAATTTCCTCGGAAGCTCCTCCCGGCTAAGTCCGATGGACTCGCTGACCAACAATGAGAGCGGCCCCCCAGGCTTGCTGGAGGGTGTGACGTAGGTTCGAACGCCCTACTCACATATTTTAGTTCACAAAATACCACCAAAAGTCATGGATTCCTCTGAGGTAAAACGCTCATTATCCGGAGGTAAACCAGTCCCCCGTTCGGGTCTCCGGGTGGGGACTGCTTCAGGGGAATCATGGCGCGAGATGAAAATTAGAGATCTAACAATAGGGACGTGGAACGTTAGAAGTTTAAATACGGCAGGTGGGTTAACAAGATAATATAGTTATTTTTATAGAATCACCAAAATTAAAGATACTTTAGGGGAAGAAAATTTAAGATATCGGCATTTAAGCCCTGTCAGACTATTTTAATCAGAATGAAAAATACATGATATTAAATTCCATTAAATTGTATATCGTCGGAACCATTTTCGAGAAAATCGAAAAAAGGTGCAAAATGCATAGTATAAAGTAGCTCTTCTGGTTAGCTCATTTTGATGAAAAAGGTTTTTTAACGTCTCGAGCGTATATTTGTCTTAAATATATAATTTCAGTTTCATAGGACTTACCGTTTTCGCCCGGGAGTTACCACACACACCCCCAAACACACAGACCTTTTTGCGGGACTTGGTTATTTGGACTCAGGGGACCCTAAAATGTGTATTTCGGTTGAAAACTGTAATTCGAAAATTTTCACGATCGCAATACTTTCCTATACTTTATATAGTCAGTGAAAGTAAAAATGCCTGATTCCAGAAAACTTAACACTTTTTCTCTATCATCAATAAAAAACGAGAAGTCAAAGAATCACATCTGCTATAATTTGTGACCTACATAGACAGAACTTTTTTTTTTCTTTTATGTTTTTGGATAACACGCTTTACTGATTCTAAAACTCTTTACATATTTTTCTCTATCTTCAATTATATAGATTTATAATTTAGCCTATATAATTTTAGCCTATAACTCAAACGAGTTATAGGCTAAAATTTATTTTATTTTTTGCTTTTATAAAACTTATTCTGATATCAACATCCAGGTTTCAGGATCATCGTTAGATGCCCAGGAAGTTTTGAGCCAAATTTTGATAAAGTTCTTCTAGTAGTTTTGGAGAAATTTGTGGACGTCGTACTGGCAGATTTTTTTTTATTATGGGTTATTCGGACTCTACGTATCTTGAAAGGTAATCCCTCTAAATTTGAGGGAGTTTATTTATTTATTTTTGGTTGATTACAAAGGTTCATTATTGAAAATAATAACCCAAAACTAATACAACTATGTTAAATATGTTTCTGTCTGAATCAGATCATTTTTAAGGTTATACCACGAAATATATACTGAAGATAACATATATCATTATTGTTAAAATAAATCTTTATAAAATAAAATAATAACAAAAATCACATACAAATTTAATAGTTTTTTTTGTTTTTACACATTGATTGTTTACAAGATAGCACTATTGGCTATATCGCGTTTATATCATAGAAATGGATGAAATATGATAGATTGGCCGTTGGCAGAAAATATCCCGCTGAGGCAGGTGGGACGCTGGTCAATATCTGGCAGACACGAAGTTGCCAGGAACTCCGTTATCGGACCAATAATCCTAAGTGCATTAAGGACTTAAGATGGCGGAAAGTAGGGTGGAATTGTAACAGCTGTAAGATACTTCACTTACCCCCACCCTCTTCATCATACCTAATTCCCATTATTGCATATTCAAAAAAATAAAAAAAATGAGTTATCGCTACTTGTTAACCAATTCATATGAAATTTATTTTTGAGAAAATTCGTGAATAGCAGAAACCTAGAGTTCTTTTATTCATTTTATTTTTTATAGCATACCTATCGTTTATGGTTGATAATGAAGATACCTACGACATATAAGAATTTTACTTCTACATATCTATATAGGGTTGGAAATAAAGGGCAATGGTTGAAAGACATTAGTTCATTAGTGTAAAAAATATTTTTTGCAATGGAAATAATAAGGATTAGTTAAGCGATGTAAATGAGTAATTAATTTTAATTAATCGAAATATTGGATAAAGTAATGCCGGATGAATGATGAAATAAAGCCATCAGGCAGTAACCAACAAATTGTTTTTTACGAGACTTTAAAAAAGTTGTGTTGCATTTTTTTTTTATTTCAATCCATTGTCCAGAACGTCTACTGTTACCGTAAGGTGACCAATTTCCATCACAATTAACAATCCTGGGCAGAGAAACCTCGTTTTTATTCCGAAGTGTAACTCAAACTTCGTAACGCTGCACCGAGGTTCGAAACGAACTATATCGAAGTATAACTTTATATATCTATATTTCCTACATTTACCTTTGGTCACAATTGTTATTAAAAAAGTTTAAGAAAACTTAAGTTTCGTATCACGACTTGGTGATTTTTTATGGATTTTCAAAGAATTTCGTAAGAATAAGATTAGAGTATATTTCTATGGATACACAATGACTAAGGTTCTAGGTCTCCTTCCGTTCCTATTCATCTGTGCAAACTGATAAATGGTCACATTTTAGAAGATTGTCATGAAAGGAAATAGAGTATAGAAAGAAAATCCTAAATATGATTGAGAAATGTTATTATTATGATTATATTGTGATCATAGAAACAGTTATTGCTCTCCTTAAAGAAAATTATCTATTTAAAATGTTTGAGTCTGCCATCCAGGATTGCTGTAAAAAATCCGTACAGCGTCCTCATATTTGTCCTCATATCCTGACCATCAAGTCCTTCCTTACTGACAGATCCTTCAAAGAAAATCACACTTTTTCATATTTGTCATGTTTTAATCAGTGTACTGGTGTTCCTTAAGGCAGTATTCTTGGATACATTCTTGACTCAGTCTCTATAGCTGATATTCCGACTTATCCAACCACTTTTCATTCTACTTAGCTGATGAATTTGTGTATTATCAGTCCTTAGTAATCAATCTACCGCTATACAAATTCCCTTCAATTCTCCATCAGAGGCCTTAAAGTACAGTGTCAGAATCGCGCCAAATAAGCTTTGATCTTCGTCTTTAAACAATGACATCCTGCCTTACAGTGATCTTTTTTGTCCCTACAGTCGTTGTTGAACAGATCCAACAACAATTGTAAAACCTTGACAAAGTTTTTCTTTTGGTCTTCTTACTTGCAATCCTCATATAAGACTGAAACTTACTGGACAAACGTTTAAACCTTCCACTTAATAACAAAAGCCTCATCAACATGTCTATCTAATATCGATATGGATTTACAAAGTAGAGATTTGGAGCTCTTCTAAACTACAAAATTCTTCTCGTACCAATCATTACAATTTAAAATCCTTCGTGAAATCCTCAATTATTCTTAATTCGTCCAAAAAATAGCTTAATGTTCTATATGTTGCTGACTTGACCCTAATCAGGTATCATTTTCCCTCTAACCCACTAATTTTGGTCATTGATTCCTCTACGACTATTAATAATCCTCCAGCGTGTCTTAAAATAAGATGGCTCGGGGTACTTCTAGATTAGTATAGTATTTGGTGAGCTACCAATGGGTATATTATGACTTTAAGATTGTCTCGTATAGCGTTGTAAAGTTCAGTAAATATAATTAAAACACTATATCTACACACTAACCAAAAAATATTTTGATAAAACCACAGCTTCTGAAAACCCAATAAAACTAGAAATTGGTAATTACAACAAAACTTCACTAAAGCGCTACACGCACAAAAGAACCAAACATGTACTTTTTAATTAATATTGTAATTTATATTGTGTAGTTTTTTTTTCGTGTTACTTTTCCTACTGTCTTAAACAAAATATTGTATAATCATTAGTAATTTCAAAGGATGATTGAAATTCTGTTATCATGAAAAAAGGTCCACTGAAATCATGAAACCAAACATATTTGTATTGAGTGTAGATTGTAAATATTATGTAAATAAATAAAGTTTCTTTCTTCTTTCTTCAATAAATATATTAATAAAAGAAATTGATCTAGTTTATCTAACTATTTAAAAAGTATATTCTAAAAATTTCCAGAATTAATTCATCGGAATACTAAATAGAATGAAATAAAAAGGGATGTTAGATAATTAAAGCAGTGCTGCCAACTGGGTAGATGTGAAATGCTGCCAGATTTACTGTCTTAACAGCAATTATGATCCAACCCATTATTTATATTCCCAGCCCAATTAGCCAGATGAGTCGTATATTTCACACAATTTACATGAGTCGTCGTATTTACTTAATTCGCTTGTTTTTATTTTCGTTTTCGTTCTGATAAAAAATGAAACAAGGCTGCTCATTCCGGCCAAACATCAAAAGATTTTATTTTCAGATAACGAGCCACAAATTGGGACTGTTCAAAAGTATTGCATTTTGTATACAGTATTAATTTATAAAGTAAAAAACAATAATAAAGCACACAATAATGATAGTGTTTTTAAAAAAGCTATCAATGTTTTCCTGAATATTTATAATTAACAATGAAAATACATCAAAAGTGATTGATGTACTTGAAATAACAGTCAATATTATGTGATTTTTAGTTTTGTTACAAAAAGAAATCTGGAATTTAACAAACTTTTCTCATTTTTTTGCTTGTTTTAACTTCACTCATAGCTTTATCAGCTGTATGACAGGTATATTAGATTTTTACAAAATTCAGGAAAAGAGTATAAAAATAAATTTGAAAAACAAATTTGTAAGAAAAGAATGTAATGAGTGCTTTTTTCAGTGTAATTATATTAAATATTATATGAAGCTTTCTAAGAAATTATAAAAGAAAAAAAAAAAGATTAACCTACCATATGTTGTTACTGCATTAATAAAATGAGGAAATTGTATTTTTCCAAATACTTTTGACACTTCATTTTCTATTTTCTTCAACTTTAAATATGCAATTTCTTACCGATAATATAAAGCTATTAATTTTATTTGTATAGTATCAGCTTTATACTATACTATTATACAGAAATATTAAATACATATTGAAGGACCCTATAATAAGTCATGGCAAACTTGTTAAGAAACCACACATTATTCGCACCCCAACAACAATGTTTCAACAATTTGGACATTCAAGGATTGAGTTTAAAAGACCTTAACATTGAAGAAAAGGTATCAGAATCGACCCAAACCCTTAAAATAAAAGAGATTTAAATAGTCAAGGATGATTTTACAATATTTTTGACAAACTTATAGGTTTTAGAAATGTTTGCGGGTGTTGAGGTTAGACATAAGACTCATTCAGAAGTGTAGTGTAACGCTTCAGCTCAATTAAATAATTTCAAATATACATTATTATAGTTATGTGAATAAGACTTTTTATAATTAATTGCAAGCTTAGAACGTTTTTTCTGTTACCTATTAAAGAAGCTGTAGTCGATATAAAACAAAAAAAAACGCTATAAATTATTACTAAATGGTTTATTATTTCCAAATAACTGTATTATGTCATAACTGTTAATAGATCGTAATCTTTTCGAATTTTCTCTATCTTTAATATTAATAGTTTTGGTGGAATTACATCAACTACGATTTGTTACATGATAGAATTTTTTTATTGCACTTTACTGAATCTAAAACTCTGTACTTTTTATGTTTTTCTCTATCTTTAAAAGTAACTGAGTTATGAGCGTATTTTTCAGCGTAAAATTTCAAGTTTATTCTTTTCATTTTTCTACTGTTTATAATTATTCACGTTTTTTTCTCTATTTTCAAATAGGCAAAATAAAAACAAAAAAAACTGAATTATTAAATTTAAATAATTTTAATCGGCCGCCATTTTTTAATATTTGTTTGTTTTACGTATCCTGAAACGTAAGCTCTCAAATTATGAGGGAGGGAGAGTAATTTTTATTTTTTTTTTGGTCTATTACAAAGGGTAATTATTGAAAATAATAAACCAATAATCAACAAAACATCTCCTTACATATTATGCATTGTATAAATATCTCCTTATAATCAACAAAAGCCTTTCCGAAAATTATTGGAGTGATTTTGTACTCATAATAAGGTTCCTTCACAGGTTTCTTCTGTATAAGTCTGTCTCAAAGAGCTTTCAGTCATCTTTAGATGTGTTTAATATAAATATATTTTATGGTTATTATTTTACAGATGCATCTATGCTTAAAATACATTTTAAAAGTAAGAGTCCATGAAATGTTTAAAATAACGATTTAGGTCAGGTCCAGAAAACCCGTTGTTCTTGATGATTCTTCTTATAATTTTAAGTATTTGTTGAGTTATCCCCAAGATACAGAACGGAACAATGTGTGTGTGAATTAAAATAATCATATAATAAAAATACACTACAGTGTCATTCGTATTATATGAAAAAGGCACATTAGAAAACATTATGTAAAAAAATAATAAAGAGTTGTGGTGAAAATACTAAGGTAATGTGAGTGAGGAATCACTTTTTTCTGACCGAATATCCTTACTTGATAAGATGGCTAGTTAGCATGAGAAGTACACAATTTCGGCATAATTTAACTAGCTTATAGTGAGCAATGTTTTAACAACATAACTACCATGACGAACTCGACGTGTTTCTACAGCAAACTCGACATGTTGTTTATTTTAGAAAAACTTATTTAAACTAAATCCCTGGGATGTGCGGTAAATTGTGTTTTGCATATTTTTTTTTTTTTTGGTTGGCGCGACAGCCTTGGAGGCCTTGGCGCGTGGTATGTTATATCACACCACGATACTCGATTACATTTTATAGGGTAGGGTCATCACTCCTACGCTATTTTTGGGGTGGCTATCACTTAGCTGACAGGTCCCACATACCGGGGAGATTGTGAGTGATTCCCATTTATTGTATGCTTGAAAGTCTCCTGGACTGGATTCGAATCACAACTTCAGCGTGCAGGCAAGCGCGCTAACCACTCAGCCACGGCTCCCTTTTGCTTAGTGTGTGCTTGCTTAGTAACGAAAAATCATTACTAAATATAGGAAGGGGTCCATGCGGATAGTGTTGCATAACAGCTTCCATGCCTAAGGTCAGGTTCAACCAGGCAGTTTGCTCCGTAATTTACAAGAGCTTGTGCAATGTCAGATACTCGTTAATGTAGCAGTGTAAAGTGAGGTCAAATCAATAAACAAACTAACTAACAAATAATCCTCTAAAGCATTAGAAACTTCGTTTTCATTAAAATTCCTATTAATATTAAATAATTATTATCATATGTAATATGTTAATATCTGATTTATGCATAGTAATATTTCAATATAAATTAATGTATATTTTTTTTATTGGTTTCGTTTCCTCTACCAGAGGTCATTGGCAATTTTGACAACTACACTCTATTATAATATTTAGTTTCTTTGAGGAACTTGAACAGTTTCATAGCTTATTGATATTATTTTCAGAAAAGAGTTAACTATCTGGAAAATATTTCTTCTGATCTTAATTATCAAAATCAGTCAATTTACCAATATTACGAAGATTATTTCAAACTCATCAATTATCACAGTAGGTTGAAAATGTTTACTTTATTGCGTTGTTTGTTTTTTCATTTTTGATTTCATTCGTTCGATATTCGAAAAGAGAAGTGGATGAAATATTAGTAGACATCAAAATATGGAAAGGGATATCAGTATTGTTCTTCTAAACCTGTCATTTCATTTTTCACCCGCCAATAGCTTATGTCTGTCATTGAGTATTCATTGCTGATGAAAAATGATTCACACAGCTTTGAAATCAACAGTTGAGCTGAAGCAGTGAATAGCAACGCCTCCGATTCTTGTTGTTAATTGTTTACTGTTTCAAGGCACAATAATGAATAATATATATTTCTGGAGACCATTTAAAAAGAACAAAAAACTCTTCAGCGTTGTCATAAACAAATAAATTATACAATTGTAAATTAATAGTGTATTTGCTTTAAATTTTTATTAAAAATTGATCTCTAGCATTGCAAAATGGTTAAGAAATTTACGAAACGGTGAATTCTGAGCTGAAAATGAAAACTGATACTTAGTTCTTAAAAATTAAAAAAAAAATTGTTCGTCATTTTAAGACAACGTTCGGAATTAGACACCCCTCTTCGATTTACTTAGAAAATGGTTTAAAAACTGTAAAATTGAAAATAAAAAAATCATAACAATTTTTGAACTTACATTGATTTGTTAAACGAATTTCCTTAATTCAATCGCTGCAATTTTAACTTTTAACTCAGTTTTATTTACTGAGAGGTTTTCCTGTACGGCTCTAACTACTTATACCAAGGATACCTCTTTCATGATGGTATGAAAGCAGATAATCTACTACACCAATTGATAAATATCCCCATATGGCATACCGTCATTAGGAATTTAATAAAAAAATAGTTAAAAAGTTTATTCCTGTCTAGGAGTCATGACCGAAAGTGCATTTCTCCATTCATATTGGTATGCGTTTGTCTCTGAGTAACTATTGTTACATGTAATAAATAACTCTTAGACTTTGTAAAAAATGGTGTTAAAACTGTTGGAGAGCTGTCTCACTCATCGGATTAGCTATTAATGCGAGAAAAAGCAAATATATGGTGGAGCCAGACAGAAATGCCTAAAAGAGTGATGGAAGAAGAAATCCATCGTCCAAGAAGAGTTGGAAGGACCAAGCTCCGGTGTATAGACGGCATAGCACATCACACATGAGACCTGCTTGGAGTTAGAAATTGGAAGGAAGCAGTCTAAAGCCGAGCCGAATGGCGGAGGCCCATAGAGGAGGCCAGGACCCATCACAGGGTTGTAGAGCCATAAGATAGATAAATATGGAGAATACAACAGTAAAGAACATTAAGATTAGTGCCTTTTGTTTCAATAGCCCGCTCATTAAGTGGTCGCGCTGTGTTAAAGCCGTCACGTGGTAGGTAATTTCTATATAACTTTTTAAATATATGCGATTATTTTATTATTAATTGTATATTATAGTAATTAAAAAGTATATTCGAACAAAACCTCTAGTGATGAATCAGACCTCATTTTCAAAACTCGGAGAGACGGACTCACAATATTTAAAATATTTGACGTACTTCTCAAAAGAGACATCGTCATTCAGTCCCTAGTTCAGCAAGAACTTTACCGTATAAGGCTTAAAATATCAATGTGATTGTCATATAGAAACATTGTCATCAGTTTTACTTCGTCACAGTGGTTATATAGGCCATTAGCACTCCACAAGCTTATAGCTAGATGCTCTATACTCATCGTGGAATATTAAAAGAAATATTAGTTTAGATTCTAGTGAGAAGATAAATCAGTGGTCTGGTGGTTTTTATAAATCTTATCCACTAGTTTCAAACATTGCTTCCAATAAGCTGGTTACAATATTATGTACTTCTCATCCTAACTAGTCATCTTTTCTAATAAGCAGATTCGGTCAAGATATTCCTCATCCACATTACCTTAGTATTATCATCATAAATCTTCATTATTTTTTACATAATGTTTTCTAATTTGTCATTTCTTTTTCATAAATACTATTGACATTGTAGTCTATTTTATATTCTCAAACAATTATTTCAAATTTTATTATTAGTTTCATTAGGGATACCAAGAAATGGTTTAATATTAGAGCAGTAACCCGAGGAAGTTCTAACAATAACAACAAAACAAACTAAGAACTCCTAACAATCAGCTAAGTTGTTGTCTTTGTGTTTTCTCAATCTAAATTATCGATACCCCCGATCAGTCCCACATTCTCTTATCTAATACACTAGGCTTTAATAATGATAATTGCTTAGAGAATAAAAAAACCCATTGCTGTTAAAAAAAGTCTTTCTTTTTTTAAATAAAAAAATATGATAGTATTGTGATCATAAAAATACTGTGATCCGTTCTAATAGCCAAATTATTTACTTAATATACTGAATTATATTTAAATTTCACAGAGTGCAGATAACCAAAACTCAAGATAGAATCTGTGTCAGTCTATTTGTCTGCTAAGTATAACTCAAAATATAAAAATGCCTATAGAAAGTACTAATAATGTAATCAGGCATACATAGATATAAAACTGACTAAATATTTGACATTGATTATGAGCCATAGAAGAATAAAAAGTTTTTCCAGGTTATTTTTTAAATAGTAGTAATATAAATCAGTCAAATGCTAATTATTTTATGATAAACTCTATCTGACTTTTAAAGCTTTTAAAGGTAACACAGAAAAACGAAAACCGTATTAACTTCAGTGTTTCTTGTAGATATTCATTCTTATTTTTGTATTATTTTTAATATATATAACATGTATCTAAAATAAATGATTTTAAATTTGATAATATATTTCAGAAAAAGAGGTAAGCACGTTCCTTTTTTTTTTTTTTTTTTTTTCTCTCTTATTTTATTATTATTCGGTAGATGTGCCAACATTGTTATTTTTCTTTAATTCAAAAGACATCGATTAAATATTGTAGATGTATATTAGTTAATTCAATTGTTAGACTAACTTTGTAAATCAGTTATTCATGGTCACCTGATGTGTAGTGCTTACCATAACAGTATTCTATGCCCAAGGTAGCTGGGTCAAACCCAGCATACGGCCCTATTTTTTATTGGTTTAGTTCAACAGTTAATTACTCAGCCAACTTTGGTTTTATTCCTCTATATCCCATATTTGTGCTTACAACATTGTTACAAGAAAAAAATAAATTATAATATCAATTCCAAGATTTTTTATAATATAATTTTTATACCGTCCTTGGGATGGGACGTAAATAGTGGTTCCGAGCATGTGCGATGTCAGATCCCCTATCTTCATTAATCATGGAGAAAAAAAATTTAAAACTCTTGCTGTAGTTTGAAGCTTATCGTCCGATTAGCCACATCAGCATAAACTGACTTCGAATGAATTAAAATATATTTGATAAGAATGAAATTCCTAATTTATATAGACAATAAGAGAGTTAAATCACCGTTAATATATTATTTGGCACCGATTGAATTTTATCAATTTATTCTTCATATGAAGAACTTATACTTTTATTTTCTTACCAATCGAAAACCAGAGGTCTTGAACAGATCATAATCCTTTTTAACAAACAACATTGCGCTAGCTGTGTAAGAACAATCGTACGATGCTTTTGATTTCCAATCTCCGACATATTGATAAGGAATTAAACACCGTGTACTCTGACAGGTTCTAATGACTGAAGAATTACTTAAATTCTGATGTAGTGAATCAGATCGAAGTTATTTTAGAAAAATAAACAACATTGACTTATTCTTTTCACTTTCACTTACCTATAAATGAAATATATAGTAAGGGAAAGTATTGCGATCGTGAAAATTTTCAAATTCCAGTTTTCAACGGAAATATACGTTTTAGGGTCCTCTGAGTCCAAATAACCAAGTCCAGAAAAAACGTCTGTGTGTGTGTTTGTGGTAACTCCCGGGCGAAAACGAAAAGTCCTATGAAACTGAATGAAGATCTACTTTATACCATGCATTTTGCACCTTTTCACGATTTTCTCAAAAACGGCTCTAACGATTTTGATTAAACTCGATACATCGATGTAAAATTTAATGGGCTTTAATATCATGTAGGTTTAATTCTTATTGAAATTGTCTGACAGGGCTTAAATGCCGATATTTTAATTTTCTTTCCGTAAAGTACCTTCAATTTTGTAGAGTTCATAAAAAATAACTATATTATCTTGTTAACATTGATGAATAACAGCTAAATATGCAAGTTGAGCGAATTTGATAAACAACTATGGAGAAAACTAAAAAAATATATTTTTAGTCCAATTTTTTGTTTTTGAGCATAACAGTAATATACAGGTATAATTATACCGTTGGAAAGCTAAAGATTTTAGAAAAAATATTATCACATATAATTAGTATAAATTAGACACAAATAGTGAAAAGCCGATAAAACTAACTGATTATTCTAAATAATAATATCATAGATTTTTTAATGAAACACATATTTCTATAGAGCTTCAATTTAATTAATTCAAGAATTGTTTCACTCTTTTTTATCTCGAACTGTATTTGAAAATTCCTTAATCTATTTTTAAAAACGGAGGTAAGTGAAAGTCGTGTGTTGCCCGCACCAGTTATTTTGGTTTATTATTTTCAATAATAAACCTTTGTAATCAACAAAAATACTTTTATTCTCTTCTCCCTCCCCTTAATATTTGAGCGCCTACGTTTTAAGATGCGTAGAAAGCGAATAGCGAATAAAAAAAATCCGTTTGTCCTTTTCTTGGCATTTCTCCGAAACTACTGGACCATTTTTTTAAAATTTGCTACAAAAATACTATTTCATGCAACGATGAACCTAACAACTATACGTTGATATCAGTTGGTTATTTTTAAAATGGCGGCCTGATTAAACATGATTTAATTAAATAAATCAGTTTTTTTTTTAAGATAGAGAAAAATATGTATAGACTTTTAGAATCAGTAATGTGCGATAAACAACAAAAAGACAATAACAAAAAATGAAAAGAAATTGAAATCTTCCCTATTATACGCTTGTAACTCCGTCATTTTCGATGATAGAAAACAAAATTATTATTGTTTTTTAACAACAAAAAAAAACGGGAATAATTAGAAAAAAAAATCAAATAAAAAAATTTAAATACGTTCATATCTCAGTTGTTTTTAACAATAGAGAAAAGTATGTTTAGAGTTTTAGAATCAGTAGAACATGTATTAAAATGACCCACATGCATTTTATGTCTTACTTAGTTAACCAACCAGATTGTTTGTTTTACTTAAATAATATAGAGTATGTGACAGAAGTAATGTGTATTCTCTTGAACATCTCTTAATAAGGAAATATATTAACCAATGGTTGCAGGACATCAGGACGTCCCTTGGTAGCTTTACATCTATGTAATCTCTTGCCATTCCGACTGGATCCCCACCTATGGGACCGTACAGAATTACACCACCCTTAACCCATAATTTACCTCATTTGCCATCTTTCAATTCCCTCTTCTAGAGCCACCTTATAATAACTCCTCAGTTGCCTGAGGCAGTGGGGTTGTTGCGATCAGTCTAGATATTTTTGTTATTTTTTACATTGTAAAATAGCCCATCCTCCTTTAACGGGTGTGCAACATATCGATTAAAAACGAGACTTTGAAAATCCATGACTTGTAAAAACAACAGATCATGGATATGCCATTGTATAATTTATTACTTTCCTCAGTCAGGGGCAAATATGGAAAGAAATACTCTACAAACAAATGTGTTCGATAAATATTAGGTCGTTTTACAAAAGAAATTCTTGAATATATTTTTTTTAAAAACAATTTATTTTAATAATATATAAGATAATATCTCGGTCCTACATAAGGAAGAAAACATAAATAAAAGGAGAATCATAGAATCAATTTATATAACAAAAAATTTAGAAAAATCAGTTAACCACCAAACAGACGTAGACAACCTAAACACCTTTTATGCAAGTCCTATCGACAGAGTAAATATATAAATCCTTTGGCATCCCCACCCCAAGTTCAGTCGCGCACGAGAACACCTAAAAGGCGGCCGAAAACTGTTAAGTAAGTTGGAAAAAATGTTTCTTTTCTTTTTTGAATAAATAGACCCCTTTTTTCAATTGATGATGAAAAATAATATGATATTTTTGAATACAGGTTTTTTTTTGTTTTTTTTTTAATGATATTTTTAAAAAATTATGACGACGCTGCTGAAAAGCGGTGAATTGAAAAGATAATTAAGATGGATATGCATGGTAGGTGACATAATTATTAAAAATAATTTATTATGTGTTGTAATTGAATTGTTGAGAATGTATAAATGCAATGAAACTTTAATTGATTACAGAAGCTTGATAATGGCCCTAGAGGCTGAAACGTCGCGATGACTGGATTAAATAAATTGTTTTAAAAAAAATATATTCAAGAATTTCTTTTGTAAAACGGCCTAATATTTATCGAACAAATATTCAAACAAAAGAACAATTACGATAATGATGAGATCTACAAACATAATTTTTAATGATCTATATACATTTTTTATTCAAACCAAAAAAACTCCTAAGCAAGGTCCTAGCGACAAATCTCTCTATTTATAAAATAGTAAGGCGATTTTGGTTTCCGCTAACTTCTTCTAAAACACCAGACGGATTTTATTAGTAAAATACAATGAAGTTTAGCTTTTCTTCAAATGGGAGAAATAAATTTTCTTTAACCAAGTATTAACATAGGCGTATAGTATATCGTTGGGAAGCGCAAAAATTTAAAAAAGTTAATATGCATTGAAAAAAAAAATATTGATATTGTACGTGTAATATTGATATTGTAAGCCCATAAACTTATTAACTCCCTTCTCTCTCCCTTCTCTCCCCTCTTCTCTCTATATATAAAAAGATAAGGCGATTTCGGTTTCCACTAACTCCTTCTAAAACACAAAACGGATTTTGATACGGTTTTCACCATTATTTATATCATGCAGGTTTATATATGAAACCCTGCATAGAAAAGTAAATACGCAATAAAAGAATTCTGACAATTTAATATAAAGTTGTTATAAGCTCATATACTTTACATAAATAAATACAAAATATTTATAAACCTATTAGGATAGGAACGTTTGTTTTTTCTATTGCTTTTGAATACAAACCTACATACCAATCAACTTTATTTATGTGAAAAAATTAAATTTTCTGTTATCTCTGCTTCACATTAAAATAACAAAAAATAAACTTAACCAATCGCACTTTTCGTTACGGTAAACCAAAACTCCTAAATCGATAAACTCTAAATCGGTCAGAAAGAGCTTTTTTAAACATAAAAGACACCTCATTCAAATTTCACCTGTGTTAAGCAGGTATGCTATATAGCCAAAAATATTCTCCACATAATTTCTAATTAGATAGATAGATAGATAGAAAAGTCTGTTTTTATTTTTCAAAATTACATCAAATAGCCAATAAGCAAATACAAATAAAATAAACAAATTACAAATTACGAAATAAATAATAAAAATCAGACACACTACATGGTCTGTTGACCGTCCGTGGAGTCTGTGTTTATTAACAAAATTAATCATTAATCTATCAATATAAATAATCAAGAACAAAATAAGAAACAAACACTTCCCATGTTATTTATATACTAAAATGAATTCACAAATAGTCAAATTTACAATTAGTTAAATTTAATTTAACAAATTCACTAATAGTTAAATTCTCTCGTTAGTAACATTCTATAAGAAAAAGCCGATCTGGAGAAATTAACTAACGCCAGCCAATCTTTTCCATTTATCAACTCTAAAACTTGATCCCACGTTAAATTTTTAGAATAAAATATTTTTTTCTGAACTCAGTAAGTATCGGACAGGCAGCCAAAAAGTGAAAAAGATCTTCTGTTTCATTTGTATTGCACAAACTACATTTATTATTTGTTTTCATGAAATGTTTGTAATTCAGGTTTAATACATCAGCTCTGATTTTAATTACCCATCTAATCACCTGCAGTGAACATTTGTCAGTAATGTACTTTACTGTGGTTAAATGTGGATAAAAGGGAGAAGTTTTAGAATTTTTAACTTTAATAATATTTTGAGTATAATTTCTAATCACAAACCTATGATATCCTGTTCTACAGTTTCTTTTAATATATTCCACTTGTCCCGATCGAAAAGATTCGCTGCAGCGTGGTCTTAAAACTTTCATTATTACTAACAATAATAAATTACCTTTTCTTGATTTTTCGTCGCTCTCCACCAATATTTCTACGACTCCTTTCATCACATAATAATTTTGTAAAATCATTTCTAAATAAAGGGACAGTCAATAGTTTAATGAAAAATTAAAGCTGTATTGAAGATAGAAATATTGAATATAAACAATTACAGAAATCGTATCTATTCATATTTACCATTTCCAAACACAACATTAAAAAATAAATAGAATAGCTGGATGGTTTTAGACATAAAATTTGCAATTTACTAACTGTTATGTCTGTTACGTTGAAATACTACCTTCACCAACTAACGAACCCTTTCAGTAAAGGTAATCTAGTTTGTATAACTACGCTCGCTCAATAGCTCTGTAATAATGCACTCGCCGAATCGCCTGGATTCATCGAAATACCGAATTCAATGGATATTCGAGCAGAACCTTAATTTTTATGTTTCAAACACTGATTTTATTCAAAAGCTTTCAAATTCTATGTGAACAAATGAAATAATATATATTTATGTTTTACTTTAGCTAAAGGGCATTACATGATTAACTCATTCCTAGTATTATAATTCAGTTAACATAAGGAGTTGTAATAATTGTGTGTTAATAAATTATAAATTAAAATCTATCCATAAAATCCCAAGTATTCATAAAATTAAAAAAAAAAAAACTTCTTTTTTTTTCTTTAAAGTTTAATTTTGAAATATGTCAATAATTACTCCTAATGGGATTTCACTGAGTTAGAAAAAAAAAATTCAAAGAATTTCATTGAATTTCGATTGAAACATTTTTTTAGATTAAATAATTTAACAATAGAAATTATTATTAACTCCAGTCATCAGTTTTATCAACTTTATAGTACTATTTATTGCCTTATAGAAATTTCTAAGCAAAATAATTAAATAGTTTCTGAATATTTTTCTTTTACTGCATCTAGAATATATTTTAAGGATGTTTCTGTTAATAGATTATGTTTTTAAAGTGCTACCACTGATTTTCAATTCTTCTTGGTGGTGGGTATATCACTGTATTCTTGACACTTCTGTTCTTAAGCTAATCTTAAACTCTACCTTACACTATGAAGCTGGTGGTACCTCAAGCCTACTAAAACCTGCGTTTGGAAGCGCTTCTAAGGAATTATTAAAGTTTTTTTTTTTTTCTTATGGAACTCTATCACTTTAGGAACATTAAATAGTAAATGAAGTCTTTCAGTCTTTGTTTTATCGAAGGTAGTTCTTCTTGAAATTTACTTTAAAACGCCATTTTGGAATTGCTGTAGTTTATTTTTTGAATCTTCTTGAAAAAGAATGGGTTAGTAATGGTACTCCGTATAATAGAGAAGGCCTGATCACAATTTTGCAAATTAGAACTTTCAATCTGAAACTTAGATTCGTAGTTTGTAAGTGGTGATTAAACTTATAGGTTTTTTGTCTTACTTTTGATATAATATATATTCTTCCACTTACCTATATATGAAATATATATAGTAAATGAAAACATTGTAAGAGTGAATATTTTTGGATTCGAGTGTATCCGGAAATACACGTTTAAGGATCGCTTGAGTGCAAATGACAAAAAAACGTATATGTGTGTGTGTGTGTGTGTATGTGTGTGTGTGTGTAATAAGTCGATATAATGAGTCCCGAATACAATAAGTTGTGTAAACCTAAATTATAACTTAAATTAAATGACACTGGTATACTGATGTTTGTTGTTTTCTTACTCAATTGACCTTATTTTTATATTTTATTCACCAGTCTTTAAAATCAATAAAGAATATAAAACAAGATTCTATTTATAATCATTTGAAGCCACAAACATTTATTTTTCAGAGTCCCTATAACTTCCCTCTCATATTCAATCTCAATATTTCATTCTACCTTTTTATTGAATCCTAAAAATATATATCCAGGGTTTGAATAAATAACAAATATTATGAGCTCCTAAACACAATTCAACATTATGAAAAATACAAATATATATTTCTATATTTTTAATACGGTTGAAAAAAAAGTTAGATGCCTATTTTTGAACCTTAGCCAAGATATTAGTAAGGAATTTGTTGTTCTATACAATCCAGGACTCTTTTCTTTATCGGATTTTAAGCTAAAATTGTGCAGGCTCATTTGCAAGCATAGTAGGATATTTATATACTAAATATATGTATATGAATATAATATATGAAGTAAAATGACAAAAATATAGTAGCTATATACATAAAATATTTTAATAAATAATGAATTTCATGATTGTTAGCGTGTGTTTCTAAAATACATGTTAATACATTTGTAAATAATATTATTTTAACTATCACAGAATCCTTTATTAAAATACTTGCAATAATATAAGTTAAAGTCCCTTATTTAAATGATATTATAATTTTTAATTTATCATCACATAAATGAAAGAGTGGGAAACTAAAACATTCATATAGAATTTATTTAAACTGTATGGGGAATCTTGCTAGTCTAATAAGCTTTAATATGAAAGGTGACAGGCGGTTGTAGGTCTTATGGGTACCGAGATATCTTTGTCCATGTAATATATTGGGTTCTAAATATAGGAATTGACCTCATTTTAACATTATGAAGGTAAATATTACAGAAACCATACATTATAATCACATTAATGTTTAACAACGAATAGTAAGAGATAGTTGTTGCGCGTTCCAGCTTTATTTTTTTCATAAGAGTCCAGAAACTATTAGTCTGTAACAACAATTAATTATTAGGTTAAAACAAAAATTAATTAATTACATTTTTCATATACCAAATATTTTACGATGTCTTATAAAATTATTTCTATTAAAAAAAAAAGATATAATTCTAAATAAGCCCCTAATGAGGGTAGGAAAGATATAAAGACAGAGGAGTCCCTTTGGTTTGAAGCAATTACCGAGCCCTGTCCCTTTAAATCCCTGGGAGGCAGCCTTTGTCTCCATCCTCAGGTAATGAAGTAATCATACGTCGGCCGATTGTTCTGGCTCCTCCCGTCGTAAAGTTGTTTCGCTTTAAAGCCCCCACAGGGTCCAACCTACTTTATTGGATCAATATGCTTTTATACTCTAAGTCCTCTTAATGATATGTTTTAATGCGAGTTTAGTTGGGTCCCTCTAATATAAAATGATGTCGCGAGTCGTGGTTTCATCGAAATCCTTCTAAACCACGGTACGGATGTGGATAAGGTTTTTATTCTTCCATAAAGGTTTCTAAGTAAAATGCATTGAAAACATGTTTTTCTTAGAAAGGAAAAATTAAAATTTCTGAATCATGAATAGAAATATAAACGTATATTATACAGTTAGTATGCGCAAAATTTAAAAAAAAAAAAAAAAAAAAAAAAGTTAATATGCAATATTATAAAGCTGAAGAGTTTGTTTGTTTATTTTGTCTTATATCACCTATAGGACTGAGCATCCTTCAAATACAGCCAAGGGAGGTACCCTCATTCTTGTTAAGAGTTCAATCCGTCACCACTTGTATGCTTCTGAGGGTTTCGAGAATTTTCAGTGTACATCAATAATGGTTAATGTACTCAATTTCAATTTGAACATTGCAGCCTCTATATTGCCCCCTCATGGAAATTTGTCTATTCAAACGTTTGAGCTCTTGTTACATTCTTTGGGTAACAGATTTTTATGTGTGGGATTATAATGCCAAGAACCAGGTATGGGGTAGCAGATAACAAACACCAGGGCAGAGCACTTCACTATGCAATTGTTGCTAAGCAATGTAAATTCCTATCTCCGCCCTCACTGACATATTGGCCCACAGATGTTATAAGGTGCCTGACATCTTGGATTTCTTCATCACCAAGGATTTAATTTGCACCACTGTAACATCATTGATCTGACTCCCCATTCTTTTAACTATAGATTCTAAACCGCTAATTAAAACTCCGCGATCAACATTAACGCGTAGAAAAATTTATTTGTGTAATTTTAGATTATGCATTGAAAATTCATTGTCGCTTATATGGACACCAGATGATTTAGATAATGCAGTATATCACCTAACGCGAACCATTCAAAAGTAAGCCTGGGATTCTAATCTGCCCAATAAAACGACAGACAGACACCAACGAAATTATCTCCCTTCAGGTGTTCGTCACCTTGTTGTCCTGAAAAGAAAAGCTAGAAAATTATGGCAACAGACTCGTTACCCATCGGACAGACCTAATTTTAATAAACTAACACGTCAGCTTAAAGAGGAAATAAGACGTTCAAAGACTAAAAACTTCTTTAGTCTAAAAATTTCTTGAAACGTTCATCGACTGGTGAGAAACCAATATGGAATTTGACCAAACGGATAGTCCAACATCACGAAGTTTCTCATCCGCTTAGATATCCTGATGGTTCTTGGGCAAAATGAGACGCACAAAAAGCTCAATTGTTTGAATCTCAAAACAATCTATTTATTTAGACATGAGGCTTTGGCTTGAAAGTATCTACTCACATTAGATCAAATTAGTTCCATTGCGCCTGAAGATGGTATTGTAGCCGAAACGTAGTGCAATTATTTTCAATAAAAGAGTGGTGAAGTAGAAATCAGCCACCAATTTTATTCATAAACTCTTTATTTGTCAGATTGTATTTTTTTAAACATTAAGGACACCACATTTCAATAGCATCTGTGCAAAGCAAGACATGTAACTAGTTTTTAAATAAAATCAACTTAAAAATAAAAGGCTAAAAATCATGTAACATAAGGACAAAGTCAGAAAAACAAAATTGCACTTACGTTCAACAAATTCTGGGTACTCCGGGTCTTCGGAGATCGTACTGCCACTCATTTTGTTCCAAACTATAAATAAAATAAAATAATTAAAGCAAAAAAAATAAATAAAGCTGTATCACAATTATTATTTGTTGTACTTTATAACTGAATTAAACAAATACAATTAGTGGATGTGTTGTAAGAATACATGTCAGAAAAATGGCTGAAGAACTACCTAATGTAAGAATTACCTCTTGATAGAACATCGTTAACTATTTTAAGTGAGTATGTCCCGAGGTCACCTTCTTTTCAGGATGGTTGTCAGGTATATGTAAGAAACAAAGGTGACGGACAAGTGATTTTGTGTGGACAGAGAGTTGGGAATGAAAAGAGGTATATCTATTTCGGGCTAGGTCGGCGAAAAATGGAATGTTAAGGCGATTATGGATGATTTGATTTGTGACAAAATAAGGGACTTTCAGAGTTTTGGATTGTAAGGATTGAATGCGTGAATCATTAGATGGTTTAGTAGAGCACCAAAGATTAATTCCATAATAGGTTTGATAAATAAGTTTTTTTGTAACAGACTGGAAGTTTTTAATGTTTCTTAACTAAATGTTGTAGTAATATGTATCATGGTCAGTTTCTTCTTTTTTCAGTCTTGTAGGAAGATTTGACGCATTTTAAGACTGATAACTGCAGATCCATTCTACAAAAACAACAAAATCCAACATAATGACTTAGAACAACCAATAATCGACCAACTTAAGTTTATTCAAGTTTTTATAGAAAACCTAACAGACTGATAAACGACATGGCCATAGCTAGAATGTCTCTTAGAAGATGTCTGGGAAGGTGCTGGATGAGAGATCTGATAAAAAAATTGTTTACTGTATATTTTTGTATCATTATTTTATAAATTTACTATTTTGTATATATTGTATAAGAAGGTTTAGATTATTTAAGGTGAAGGTCAAATTCAATGAATAAAATTGGAGGCTGATTTATATCTTCACCACTCTTTGCACCACCAGGTGCAAAGGAACAAATTTATCTAGTGTGAGTGGATCCTTACAACCAGAAGCACATTTGCACCTTATGATGGCATTTTAGCCGAAACTTCGTGCATTAATTTTTAATAAAAGAGTTGTGAAGATATAAATCAGCCTCCAATTTTATTCATATATTGTATTATTTGGTAATGTAGCACAATTATTACTGTCCTAATTGGGACAAATTGTAATATTAACTAATAAATTTGTTTGAAATTTGAATATATTATAAAGGTATTAAACACAATATTTACTCGAAAATTATAACATTTCACTGTTTATAGCATAATAAGTATAGCCAAAGTCCATTTTATATAACAGCATAATAATAATGGTATCAAAACTGGAATAACTTTGAATAAACGTTTTGGAATTGTTTGACAATCATTAAAGTTTCTAACCAGTTCAAAGTTGGTTAGTGTTGGAAAAATATTTTTGGGACTACTTCAATATCTCCAAATTAATATTACAATGAATATGTTTTTTTTTTTTTTTTATCTATGACGTATTTAATACGGTAATCATTAATTAGCTCAAGAGAAAACTTAAAAAAATTGCTAAAAGATTTCTGGAAATCCATAACCCATCCAACTAAATAATCATTAATCTTTTCATCGTTTCCTTCAAATGTGTCTTATATAATTTCTATCCATAATGCCTAGTTTTTTTCGTCAAACATTATTGCTCATATTATCTCTTTTTCAAATAAAGTGGTATTTAAAGAAAATGCAGGATTACCTTTGTTTCAGCCTAACAAGACTATTATTTCACATTGTTAACTCATTTCTTCTTTTTAGAAAAAGTGGTCAGTTATTACATACGAATGCTGTCCATATTAATGCCTAAGTTTTGCGTTGTTTGTGATCTTAAAAATATATAAAATATATAAATAACGGCATTTGAACACTATTTTATGGGGATGGAATTATTACAACTTTACATTTAAATATAACATACATACCCTTCGTCGTAAACCAATGACTTCCTGCCCTACAGTATCCTATAATGACACTCCACTGGTCCCTGTTGAACAGATTCGATACCTAGGACTCCACCTTGACAAACGTCTGACTTGGAATCCCCATACCAGACTGAAACGACAAGAAACTGCCCGACGTTTCGACTACTTCAACACTTACTGGACTTACGGATTAGAGCTATGGGGCTCTACTAAACCATCGAATTCTTCTCGTATCCAATCCTTACAATCCAAAATCCTTAACGCTCCTTACTTAGTCACGAATAAGCTCATCCATAAAGACCTTGATGTCCCATATGTTTCTGAATTAGCCCGAACCAAGTATCAATCATTTCATGAAAAACTCCATTTCCACTCTAATCCACTAGTTTCTATCCTATCATCCCCTTCGATTCCTGATAATCCTCCGAAGCGTCTAAAAAGATGGCCCTGAGTCCTAGTTTAAACTATTTTAGAGTACTGCTAATGGGTGGCGCCTGTTCATGTAGGTTTACTATGTCCATCATATTTACTTGTTGAAATATAATAATACAATATAATAATACATCACCAGTTCACATTTTTTTATATTTCTACAAAAAAATATTATTGTAAATCCGTCTTAAGATTTAAACTGTTTATTTTATATAGAAGAGTTGACGATTTGTTGACATTGAAATGGAGTAAAAAACTATTTATAACTTTAAAAAAGCGGACTCCACTTTTAAAGATGCATTAATAAAAATTTTTATACGATGGCAAATAGCTTGTATATGTACTAAACTCAAAACATAAATAACACAATACACTCGGTCCTGTCATGTTAATAAACAAGAGTGGGTTTCATTCCTGGTGCAGTATAAAGTTTTAATGAACTCTCGATTCTAAGGAATATTTTCTTAAATATGTATTAATTAATTTAACTAAATGCAAAACGACTGTGAAAAAAAAAATACATATATTATTTATTCTACTAAAATAGTTATTATTTTAATTCTTGACACTAGGAATTGAATATTTACGACAATCACGCTTTCATATATTAAATGCAAAAAAGTTTTATTGATATCTCTTTAGTTTCACGTATAAATGGTTTTAATTTACCTAGAATCAATTACTGTGATAATAATCATTTTGTTAATCATCAATAAAAAAAATTCTAGAAAAAAATGAAGATTTTGAATAGTGATATTCAATACGTTGTATTTTTTTATTATATTCTTTATTTTCCTATTTTTAAGTAGTTTTACTTTTTTTCTGTAAATATTTTATGGATGAGGTCTCTTCATTATTACTATGGTTCAAATCGAAAATAATTGAAATATCAATACATAAAATAAAAAATAAGGAAGTTTTGATAAGTGAATTTTTATAAAACATTAAGTGCTTACATTTATACTTAAAATCTCAATTTTCAGTTTTTAAAGTATTATTTCAAACAATTTTTTTTGAAATTTTTATAAATCTTCATGATTTATTTCAAATCATAAAATTTATATTATAAAAATAGATGTTTATAAGAATTCTATAAACATTTAGTTGTTAGCCAAATTTACTTTAAAATAAACATAAATTTGTCATTTAAAGGATTGAACAAATTAAACGCCTTATCCAAGACACAGTTTTTTTAGAAATTTTTTTTAAATTTAAAAATTAATACGTTAATCAAGACAATTTATTTTTAAAATATTGTATTTAAAAATTTATGATTTTACATTATAATCAAAATTAATTTTTAAATATTGTATACAATCAAATTTGATTTATTTTACATTATCATTTATAAACTTAATTTTCAAAAAATTGAATGTTTTTTTACATATCTTTTTAATTGATTTTTCATAAAATATTTATGTACCATCGTAAATAAAGACTTTAAATCAGCGTAGATATTTTGGTAAACTCTTTCTGTATACAAAGTATTATTTTTTTTCCGTGTGAGTATTATCCGGATTCGTTCTGCTTTATAAATTGTAGCCAAATATTACTTTATTTGCTTCAGGTCTATGGTATGTGCTATGAAGGATACTGAATATCATGTTCTACGTTTAAATTTATTTTAAAGTTTAAATTTAAATTTCTTATCTGTATTGAGCGCGTTTTCTCCATTTTTTTGGAAAATTAGTTTCGTCGACAAAGGGATTTCCTCATTTTTTTGAATAACAAGCTACAGCTCTCCTTCATTCCGACTACTTCTTAAGAATATAAAATAGTTTAGTTTAGTTTTATTTATTTAACGTCACTTTATGCTACTGAAGCTGAATCGAACGATGCTAAAGTGGGAGTCCTAAATTTTGCCTATCCAGGTTTTATTAGGATATGGATCTTTAACTAGTACCTGACATCGCACAGGTTCGGGACCACCTTTTAACGTCCCTCCGAAGGACGGCATAACTAAGGGTTTTTTACTCCTATTAAAAATCCTAGGACCGCCTGCGGATTTTTTGGCATAGGAGGCTGTTATGCTAACCGCCCAGCTAAAAGTGATCCCAGAATATAAAATAATTTTTATTCACTAATATAATACATTCGTTAAATTCTCAAAAAGAACAAGTAAAAGTTCCAAACAAATTTCATAATTACATACTTTCATATTATAGTTCCAAAAATAAATAGAAGTTTCTTTGACTATTCGCTTTTTTCTTCCACTTACCCTTATATGGAATATATAGTAAGGGAAAGTATTACGGTCGTGAAAATTTTCGAATTCCAGTTTTCAACGGAAATACACGTTTTAGGGTATCCTGAGTCCAAATGACCAAGTCCCTCAAAAAGTTATGTGTGTCCGTGTGTGTGTAGTCCAGCGCAAAAACTAAAAGTCCTATGAAACTGAAATTTCATATTTAAGAAAACTATACACCCGAGATGATACAGCAACTTTTTCACCAAAAACAGCTTACCAGACGAGCCACTTTATACTTTGCATTTTGCACCTATTAATGTTTTTCTTAATGACGGCTCAAACGATTTCGATTAAACTCCCTATATTAATGTGATATTAGATGGTCTTTAATATCATGTAGGTTTTATTCTGATTGAAATTGTCAGACTGGGCTGAAATCCCAATATTTTTTATTTTCTTCCTCTAAAGTACCTTTAATTTTGTAGATTCTATAAAAATGAACGTATTATCTTGTTACCATTGACAAAAGATGGGTAAATATATAAGTTGAACATATTCGATACCCAACTAATTTAATTTTGTGTTTTTGAACATAACAATAGTAATATTTGAGTTGAGCGATTTTGATAAACAACTAAAGAAGAAAAGTACAAACATATTTTTATATGCATTTTTGAACTCAAGGAAAGTGATGCAGATGTAAAATATACCGTTGGAAAGCTAAAGATTTTGGAAAAAGTGTTATCTTATACATGCTATTGTAAAAGTTAACGGAGAGTGATGAAAATCCGATAAAACAAACTGATTGTTGTTGATAATAATATAATAGATTATTTAATATAACACACGTTTCTATTATAATCCAATGTAAATATGTCTTTAACAATTTATTTCGTTTCTAAATTTGTTTAAGAATTCTTAAATTGATATAAATTACGGAGGTAAGTGAAAGTCGTGTGTTGCGCACACCCGAATTTTTTTATAATGAATAGACAATAAAATCTAATTAGCCATCAGAGAAAGATATTTCTCAGAGTAAGAACAGGGAAATATACATAACTCAGTAATAAACATAATAAAGACGTTAGTTATTGTTAATATTTTATTAGGATGGTTATGGTGACTATCACCCACTTATCTCGTATAATATTCTTCCAAAAAATATTATATCCCTTTCAATTCTTTCCAAAAAGTAATATATCCATATTATATTTTTAGAAGTGCACGGAAATAGTGCATTTATTTGGAAAAAAAATTGTTAATACTTACACTAAAAATCAACTTTAGATTTTAATTTTAAAAAATAATCAAATTCATTGATCCAGTAATAAATAAATGACAGATTTTTGCGTTTTATGTACAATTGTCTAAAATAGATATAGTACTTTTTGGTTAATATTAACGTCTCGATTGTTATCTCTTGAAGATCCCTGACGATAGCTTAAGATTTAGTTAGAATCGTATAGCATGCTATCCCACCACCGCAGTCCTCCATGAGCAAGGCCATTGAGGATTTGGACGATGTTGGAGTTAATCCCTTAAGTGGTCTATGGGAGGTTGGCCGCCCGGGCTGGGCAATCCGACCACCGACTTACCGTGGTTTAATTAATTCTAAAGATTATTGCTAACTATCCCTTCTATAGCCATCTAATAGAATTAGCCTAACTCGTTATTAATCTCGTTATAAGCTAGCCCACGCTAATGGCCTTCGTAGCACAGCTTCTTCATAGCTCCAAGAAATGTTCTTCTAGTAAGAACCACTATCGAAAAAAGGTCATTTTGATCAAGATGAAAAAAAAAATTAATATTTATAATTGAAAGATATAATTTTTTAAGTGAAAACTTCTTTAGGCTATTTATGCAATTTTCGGCTAGGGCAAAATCTTTGATTTCGTTACCATGGTAACGTTACCAACATAAAATATCTTCATTTTTCATTAAATTACATATATATATATATTTATATATATATATATATATATATATATATATATATATATATATATATATATAAGAAATAAAGGGGGACGATTCCCTCCTTTGAGTAAAAAATCCTTGTTGTATTTCCAATTTCGACTCAAAGGAGAAATAAATAAATAAAATTAGGTTTAAGATATGTAGGGATATAAAGAAAAATTATGCTTTTCTCTTACAATTTATTAATTATAAATCAACAAACAAATTAACAATAACGGTTGATGAGAAGAGAAAATTAAGCGTCCTATAGAAACAAAAAAAAGAGATATAAGAAAAAAAAATTATCCATTTAAATTTTTAATAGATGGGTCAATATTCTAATGGAGAATAATTCGAATTATAATGCCCGAATTCAAGATGAAGAGAAAATTAAGAATGTTCAATATTAACACAGGCAAAAAAGTCAACGACAATGACAAAAGAGGAGCGATTAATTTAATTATTTCATAGAAAGATCAATCTTTTAGAACAGTTTGAAGCATATTCCAAAAGGTGCGAATTTCCGTAATACAAAAAAAAAAAAAAAAAAAAAAATCGTGCTAAGTATACCGTCGACTAATTCTGTCTATAGTCACATTAGATTACGATCACATAAATAAAGATGATATACTCAACAAAGTAATGATGTTTTACAATTGAATGAAAAAATAATAAAAAAAAACATGCATTCTCAACATATTCTACTTTCACAAACCTAATTCTCTTTACAACGAAAGTTCAGTGCAAATAGCGAATTATAAAAAACTTTTCACTTCTATCAGCAGTCTCTATGATTGCCTAAATTTTAATTTTTTTTTTTTTTTTGTTACAAATCTAAAGATAACTGATAAGAGCACTTTTATATTACAGATATCGGTCGCAAATCAATCAAGTAAAAAAGTTCTTGAATAAGCCTAAGAAAATGCAGGCAAATAATGTGGGGGATATAATGACATTAGAAAAGCCTAGCAATCAACAAATCTCTTTAGTTCTAGAAATACTATGATACTCCGATTGCTTATCTACCGAAAATCTTGTCAATGCAAATTTACATTTGCTTACAAGACCTATTGAAATCCATCCTAAAAATGGACATGTACCAAAGATCATCTCAACATTTTACCAGATTGATTGGTGAGTTTTATTTGCACAAAATATCAGGGTCATCAGTGCCAGATACATACCTACTTTAGAAAATTCATTTAAAATGAAATATTAATTAAAATAATTATCAATGATATTAGTTGAAATAAATTATTATAATGTTATTAGTTTAAGTAAATAATATATTAAATGTATTAGAAATAAAAATATAGTTGATAATATTCGAGAAAGCAAAAGATTATAATAAATAAAGTTGAACTGATAAAAGAAAAACCTTTGTCTAATCCTTTTATAAAAATCTATTTCAGAGAGAAGGCACATCAATTCTTTTTCCATCTTTTCCCAAAGCAACTGCGAGATAATTTGGTATTTCTTTATGTTTCAGCTGCCTGATGTAGAAGGAACACTCTTCGAACATATGAGCAATAATAAAGGTTTCCTTACAGCATCTTGTGGCAATCCTGTTGATATTAAGTGCAAGTGCACCTTGTTTGTCCGATTCTCAGGCGGACCAGGACCACCTCCTCTCTCTGGTCAATGCGACTTTTAGGTTTCCCAAGGCTTTACCTATTTCTTTAAGAAGTTCATGAATAATGATAATATTGTAGTAGATTATAATCGAAATGCGTCTTTAAGATGAGCCTTTATTGTTTCCAGGATCGTACGACCATCTCTATTGACTCCAAGAAACTTTGAATAGTAGTCCACAATAAGGTTTATTTGGAAAATCAGAAAGCATACGTGTTTCCTAGTTTTAAAAGATGCAAATAAAAAAAAATGGGTATTAACATATAAATCTGAAAGGCTTTTTTTTTTTTTTTTTTTTCAACTTCTGGTTCCTTAAAAGACTGTGTTGAAGACAAAACTGAGTGTTGGGCACTTTGATGTGTAGAGTTTAGTAGATATACTGCCTCGTTGAGAATCATCAATACCACAAAACATAAAGACAAAATTAATTTATTTAATTTATAACTACTATGACTTAATAGTTAGTTATAAACTAATTAAAGACCGAACTGATTTTTTTAATTTAATTTGTTTGATTTAGCACCGTTCGTTTTGTCTCGTCGTTGCAGCAGATAAAATGTGAATTAATGTTTATATATACCGTTTTACTGCAAAACATGACAAAAACTAAGCTTTTGTAGACAACAAGCATTACGACTTTTTGTTTGCTTTATATCATTTTTCCAAAAGAAAAAAAAAGAGAGTAAAGGCCATAATTGTGTTGTACTTATATAAATGTGTGTTGTGCCCGATTAGAATTTTGAGCTCAAAACTGGTAGAAATAATATTAATTGGGTCTTATCCTGGTTTGCAGTTTTTAATGTCTTCAATAAGCCTTGTACTATACTGTTCAATAAAAATCCTCAACTAACTTGATATGCGAACGGCATTTTATAGAATTACATTGGGTTGTTTCACATGAAATGTCAGTTTTTATAGTTTCTGAAATACATGAAGGATCTTACAGGTCTCTGTTGTTTTCTTCCGAATGTTTACATATTTAAAGTAAACAGTTACTAATCCTCTACATTTGTATTATTAACATTAGCTTCCCAATAAATTACCCACTTTTTAGTATACCTCCAAATATGAACATGGAAACACACGATTTTCGAGTAATATTTTAATACGAATTTAAACTCGGCCATTCAGCAGCTGAGGCCGCTAGAAATATTTGCAAGGCGTTTGGGGAAGGGAGTGTTAATGAACGGACCATTCGCCGTTGGTTTGCTAAGTTTTCAGCTGGGGATACCGACTTGGAAAACTTGCCCCGAGGAAGACCTCCGTCCGTAATCGACAACGATGTCCTCAAACATACAGTAGAAGGAAACCCCTACCAAACAGTTAAAGGACTCTCCGCACAACTAAATGCAAGTGCATCTACCGTTTCCAGACATTTAAAGTGTATTGGGAAAGTAAAAAAGCTCGATTTATGGGTAACTCATGATCTCACTGAGCGGCAGCAAGACCCCAGGTTTCAAAACATACCGTGCAAAATTGAAAGAACTGGGCTACGAAGTTCTTCCGCACCCACCATATTCTCCCGACTTTTCTCAAACAGATTACCACCTGTTCAAGAATTTAGACAACTTCTTCAAAGGAAAAGTTTTTGAAAAAATGATCAAATGAAAAGTGCGTTTTCAGATTTTGTTTCAGTTCAAAGCTCAAAGTTTTTCATTTCGGGAGTTAATGAATCACACACAGTGAAGATATTAATAATAATGCTTTTATTATCAGAATACAATATATATTCAGAATACAATAAACTGTGCTGAGGAGTTTGGGTGACTACAAGTGTACATTCCGAGGTCTCCTTCTATGAGTGTGACACAAGTAAATGTTACAACTAGAGTGATGAGTTTTGAGGATCAAAAGGTATATATAGCAAGGTTTTGTAGAGGGGATGAGGAAGGCGGCACCATAAAGGAAGTGCTTCCAGATGTTGGGTTCTGTGTCCTAAGTACAGGTATGTGTTCTTTGTCGGTACTTGGTCTGTCCTTTCTAGGTTTATGGGTGACACCCTCAGGTATAGAAAAGGAAGTTATTAATAATTACTATATATTATTTATAAGTTAAGTCTCATTCTATAACTACTCTCCCCCTTAAGCACGAAGCCCCTTGAGTGCAATGTTTAAGTTTGTCAGTTTATATTGTTATGATATAGTAGTCCTTCAGATGGAGGTTCTGGATAGGAAAGTGTATTGTAGGAAAGGATACTACAGGAATGGGAACAGTTACATTTTTCCAAAGTTTACAATAATTCTTAAGAATATAAATGTATACAATCAAAACTTTAAAAAGAAACTTAATTACAATAATTGAGATTATATACAATAATTAATTAGTTTTACCAATCGTCATTACATTATTCCTGTAGAAATTTATACATTGTTAATAGTCTTGAAACTTATAGGTACAATTATATAAAACTAAAATTTCTCATTATTATTTATAAATAATTAAAAACATAACCATAACACTAAATTAAACAAAACCATGAACTATGTTGTTTTTTTCATTACAATCTATAAAACGTTTTCACAATTTTTATATAAACATATATTTTTTTTTTTTTTTTCATTTATCTTATAAAGTTATTATTACTTATATATATAGTTCTAAAAATAACATTTCAAATTAGTGTAAATAATTGACAGTGAATATTAATTACTAAATTATTTTTAACTTATAAGGCTTTTGGTATTTTTTTTTTTTTTTTTTTTTTTTTTTTTTTTTTTTTTTTTTTTTTATCAATTTTAAAACTACATACATCTCGGACCGCTATCACTGTTGAGATTTTCATCTGGCTTCAACGTCCAGAGATATATTAAATCTTTTCTAATGGATTTTACCATTTTGGGAATATTTCCTGAGGAAACCTTTTTTCTGGAATTCTTATTTAATTGAGGGGTTTCATTACCTCTTTCGTTTTAATTATAACATTCTGTTTATGTAAACTCGCATTATAAGTTGATATTTTATTATTATAGTCGAGCGATTTATTATTTTTAAATTTTAATTTATCTTTATGGATAGCCGGAGGCTCCTTAGACTGGCTTGTCCTGTCATCATACATAGATTGTTTGTTATGTTTAAAGTTTTGATTTGACAATTTGTTTAATTTAACTTTCGATTTAGCACCAAATTGATTTACTTTTTTGATATATTTTTTCGAATTCCTTTTTTTTTCTTTAGTAAATTTAATACGATGTATAGAATATGTTTTTATTTTTTTGGATATTTTGACATTTTTCTTTTTCGTTTTCGACCGATGTGATTTTTGTTTTGTTGAGTTTTCTTTTTCGATGTTCACAATGTTATTTAAATTATCCCACTTTGAATTTTCTCTCTTATTTATTTCTGGATCTAAACTAAATGTTTTCCCGGTTTTGTCTCTATCTAGTTTCAGCGGTAATGTTTCAGAGGCTATTTTCTTTTCTTGAGTATTAATTTTAGGCAATTGTTCAAATTTATTATATGGAATTCCGGATTTTATTTTTGGCTGTTCGTCAGCGTCATTGGACAACAAATGTTCTGGTGGAAAAGGTTTATTAAAATTTGTCTCGGTTGGGTTATGATCTTTAAATTTACGTATTAGAATATTTAACAAATCATCAATATTGTTTAAATCATAAAACTTAATTTTATCCGCGACTGTTTTAGGAAGGTGACATTTGGCCATCTTACATATCCTGAATTCATTAACGATTCTAAATGGATTATTTTCTGCACAAAAAGTGTCTTTAATTTCTTTTACGTTATTTATGAAATTAAACAAAGTATGCGGTTTACCATCAAAGTACGGCATAGGTATATGCTCAAAGTCTGAGTTTCGAAAAAGTAACGATTCCATATTTTTTATTATTTTTTTTTTTTTTTTTAGATATTAGAATCTTACTTATGTCTACTATAATTTAAATTTTACTTTAATTGTGCTCAGTAACAATCATTATCTGATTATAAAAAAATTTGATGTGATTTTTATACAGCTTATATTAGTATTAATAAAATTTCATACATTTTAAATGTTATCACAATTAAACAGCACATAAACAAACATATAAAATAAATAATTTTAAAATCTTACTGCGTTAGTTCTTAACATTCCTCCTGGATACCTGTTGAGCAGTGAAGTCCAGTGAGGTTCAGCAGGACATCTCGGGTGAGTATTGTCTTGGCTGAAGGAGGGTGCGAGATGATCTTCTTACTTGGTGTCTATCTTCTTGTAGATCCTTTTTCAGAAGTATCTTCGTCCTCTCGGAAACTGCGAAGGCATTCAAAATCTAATTTGATGCTTGCAGTGCCTGTCTCGGGCGCCAGTTGGTATATATAGCAAGGTAGAGGGGATGAGGAAGAGGCAGGAAGCGGCAACAACAAAGGAAGTGCTTCCAGATGTTGGGTTCTGTGTCCTAAGTACAGGTATGTGTTCTTTGTCGGTACTTGGTCTGTCCTTTCTAGGTTTATGGGTGACACCCTCAGGTATAGAAAAGGAAGTTATTAATAATTACTATATATTATTTATAAGTTAAGTCTCATTCTATAACTGGGGATAAAAAAGTTGGGGTCACGTTGGGAAAAATGTGTAGAAAAAGAAGGTAAATACTTCGAATAAAATTATCTTGTTTTCATATCGTTTTTTTTAATAAAAATCCTTTACCTTGAAAACGGACATTTCATGTGACACAACCCAATATTTCAACGAAATGCAATCTTTACTGTTATCCTTTCGCAAATAAAACAGAATGTTATTGCTTTTTAAAATTAATTAACAAGAAATTACTGATTGGTTTTCTGAGTAAGGTCAATATTATATGATACATTATATTAATTGGCGTATTCATTACATAGATGATATAACTCTTCCTAGTATTGTGATAAATGACGTTTCGATGTGAAATTAGATACTTTCGGCAAAGTAATTCCGGAGTGTGGTCCAATTGCATCAACAGCTATAGATAAATCCAATCATAAGAGAAGGCATCTCATTACATTGCTAATTATCGGAGAGGTAATAACGCCCTTATTGGATGGGTTTCTATTGATTAATCAACGTATCACCCCGTCCGCCAATCTCCTCTGGGTCGGCATATATATTTTTTTTCATCTGTTTTTATTATAAACAATATCTACTATAGTTGTTTTTTATTTATCTCTCAAGGTATATAGCTACATTATAATAACACAAGTAAACGGGTGGAATTAAAATTATGAGGAATAATATCATGTGAAGGAACTACCCGTTGGTAAGACTTATTTTGTCAACGTTTTTAAACTTTGCTAACTCCAAGGCCTCTACTATATTTTAAATTATAAATATATTAAATAAAATAAAATATATAATCTTAATTTCACTGTGAATATCGCTTTTGAAGGTTACACATTCCTGTCGAAATGTGTAAAAATATTAAATATTTTTTTAATATTAAAATTGTACCAATAATTTAATATGAAACTGGTTTTAAATGTGTAAATTACATTTATATGCAAATTTACTAGAGAGATAGATACAATTTATTCAAAATTCGTTAAGTGGTTACTATAGTTATTTAAGCTCCGTCAAAGGACTTATAAAATATGAAAATAGTCTAAAAGACTTTTTTTTAAATTACTTAGTCCGTAATAAGTAGCTGTCTGTATGTACTGCCTGGTAGTTGCAGATGGTTCTGTTATAATAATAAAATATCTAGTGCGCGCAATACACAATTTTTCTTAATTCCCTATTTAAAATCAATTTAAGAACTATTAGATACATTTAGAGATAAAAATAAATTGTAAAAGAGTTAATTAGATTAAATTTCAACAGGGAAATATGTGTTTTATTAAATAATATATTATATTATTATCTACAAAAATCAGTTTGTTTTATCGGCTTTTCATTACCCTTTGTTAAATTTTACAATTTTGTGTGTAAAATAATATTTTTTTAAAACCTTTAGCTTTGCAACGGTATATTATACATCTATTTTAATGGTTTGAAGTTCAAAAACACAAAAATTGCATTTTTTTTTTTAAATAGATTTATTGCTATTTACAACTGTATAATGATATACATCTAGTTAATGAGATACAAGATACAAATGTCATGGATTCACATGTGGGGATACTACCCATTAGCAGCTTTCCAAAGACTATGTTAAACTAGAAGGTCTCGTGGCCATCTTCTTTTCAGACGCCTCGGAGGATTATCAGGGATTGTACAGGAAGCAAGGATTGAAACAAGTGGATTAGAGTGGGAATGGTGTTTGTCATGAAAGGAGTGGTACCTGGTTCGCGCCAAGTCAGCAACATAGGGAACGTTAAGGTCTTTATGGATGAGTTTATTTGTGACAAAATAAGGAGCGTTGAGGATTTTTCGAAGGATTTTTTGATTGCAAGGATTGGAGACGGGAAGAATTTGATAGTTTAGTAGAGCCCCAAATCTCTACTCCAAAAAATTGCATTAAAAAATATTTTTGCTCTTTTCTCCATTAGTTGGTTATCAAATTCGTTCAACTTGTATATTTAGCTGTTTTTTATGAATGCTAATCAGATGATATGGTTAATTTTATGAAACCTACATCATTAAAAGTACTTTAGAGGTAGAAAATTAAAAATATCACCATTTAAGGTCTGTCAGACTATTTCAATATGAATGAAACCTACATGATATTAAAGCCCATCAACTTTTATATCCATATAGCGAGTTTAATCAAAATCGTAAAAAGCTACAAAATGCATAGGATAAATTAGGAATTTTAGACAACCGATTTTAGTGAAAAAGTTGCTGTAACATCTCACACGTAAAGCCATCTGAAATATGAAATTCGGTTTTTGCACTAGACTTACCACATATGGACACACACACACTCATATAAAGACTTTTTTGTGGGGCTTGGTCATTTGGACTCAGGATATCGTAAAATGTGTATTTCCGTTGAAAACTAGAATTCGAAAATTTTCACGATCGCAATACGATTCCCTAACTATATATTTGATATGTAAGTAAGGAAAAGTAATACATCTGGTGCTGGCAACACACGACTTTCACCTACCTCGAAAACTAAAATCTATTATTAAATAAATTTAAAGTTGGAAAAAAGTTTAAGGTAATTTAAAGAAAAAGTGTATTTAGTTTCATTAGAAACACATTATTTAGATTAAATAATATAACAACTTTAAATTGATACGAATAATTATCAACAATAATTTTATGCACTATTTGTCGCTTTTGATGAGAAAATGAGAGATTTTCGCGCTTTCTGTAAAATTTCCTAGAATCGATATAGTACCTTTTGGAAATTAACGTCTCATTTGTTCATCAAATTCGTCCAACTTGTGTATTTAGCCGTCCTTCATCTGTGTCATTAGGATAATACAGTTAATCTTTTGGAATATACAAAATTGACGGTAGTTTTGAGGAAGAAAGTTTAAAATACCGACAATTAAGCCCTGTCAGACTATTTTAATCAGAATGAATCCTGTATGATATCTAAGCCCATTAAATTTACATCAATGTAGTTTAATGAAAATCGTTAGAGCCGTTTTTGAGAAAATCATATCGTTACATAATTATTTGAAATAACTAATTACCATGTAATAATTTGCAGTGTTGTTCTATTTTATTTTATCATTCTTTTTTACTAAACATTACATTGAATTAAATTATTTTATTTGCTCATTTTGAGTGTTCAATTACACTGTTTATAGTTATTTCACTCAACGACTTCTAAGTACACATTTTATATATATATATATATATATATAGACAAAGAATCGTCTAAAGTCTACTTTCTTTAAGAATTACACACACACACACACACACACACACAACACACATATATATATATGTGTAATTCTTAAAGAAAGTAGACTTTTGACGATTCTAAAATAGTAGTTTATTATTGATAACAATATACAAAAGTAGATACATACAAACAGAATGAAACATCTTACCTAAAATGGTAGAATTGAATAAAAAGTCCCTTTCTACTCTATCTAAAAGCTAACCGTCAGAGATCACATGAAACCTACCCAATCTTTAAAAACACATGTGATCTACTTTGTCACTATGATAAATGGCGACACTATCTACAACTAAATTATGATTATAATTTACATATATATATTAATAATAATTTTAATTAGTATTAAACAAATTATTTTATAATATTAAATGACAATTTGTTAATTCATTTTAGTGAGTCCTGATGATGGGGAAGGCCCTTGAAATGTTCACTCATTTTGATGTTTATGCGTAACAAACTGTTTTTGGAAGATTAAGGAACCAGATAATTATTTATTATCAAATTGCATTCTTCCGATTAACCTATTTTTATTGATAATAATCCTTTATTTTTCCTGGGAGAAGTTCCTTTAGAATTATATTACAGGAAATAAAATGTGTACTTAAAAGTCTTTGAGGAAAATAACTATAAACAGTATAAGTGAACACTCAAAATGAGCAAATAAAATAATTTACGAGACAACTTCTAATTAAATGAAATGTTCAGTAAAAAGAATAATACAATAAAATAGAACTAAGCTGCACATTATTATACGGTAAATGGTTATTTCAAATAACTATGTAACGATATAAAATTGAATATATATGTATATCAAATTATTTATAAATTATAAAATCAGTTAGCTGTGATGTGAAGCCTAAAGTTTTCTTAAACTTATCCAATAACAATTATAAATATAGAAAAATACAGATGTATATGAGAACAATTAGCTGCAGAGATATTTTTCTGAAATGAAACTCATATTTTTTTATAACTTAAACATGTGATAATCATACCTTTTTTTTTTTAATTATTTATTTTCTATAAAGAAATGGGGTTTCTCGGACCAGGGAGTGAGGGCGGGGTATAAATGCCAAGATAAAAGTCCTCCCGGTACCGAGACACGAACACGTAATTCTATGGTTTCCAAATTTCGGCGCTAACCCACTCGGCTACCCCGTCCCCCAGTGATAATCATACCATATAAAGTGAATTTACTTATCTACGGACTGACGTTGAAATAGCTGATATATCATAAATAGAACTATCAGGGCAAAGCTTTGTCCCGAAAAAGTTCGTTTGAAACCTGTGCGACGATCTTCAGATGTCCTTCGAGAATTCGAATAGCCCGAAAAAATCCATCTAGCTATTTATATTTCTATATTCTTCACCACATATATAATCTTCAGCTTTAATGGCTAATATACTAATACTACTACAGTGGAAATCCTGAATTGTGCCAATCCAGGTTTAATTAGTATAAATATCTTTAACGAGTACCTGACATCTCACTGACTCGGAACCACTATTTTACGTCCTCTTCGAAGCCAGCATTACCAAGCTTTTTTACTCTCTTTAAAAAATCCTAGAACCATCCGTCAGGTTTGAGCTCGCTACCCAAGAAGTCTGTTATGCTTGCCACTACACCATAGGTGACCCCTCTTATTAATTCAAATAACTTAGGATAAGAAAATAAAGTAAAATGAAAATTATTGTTTACTTTATTGCTCATTCAGGTTATAGTGAATGAATGAAAGATAAGCTTATTATAAAATTCATTTGGCAAGGAAAAATGAAGTTCAGGTGCCAAGCTGTATGAATTGCTACATGCCAGCAAACAAAATTAACGAGTAGAATAAACATATAAAAACTACAAAGGTTCTGAGAAAAATGGATTATATAGTTATTAAAATGAAAAAAAAAAAAAAAACATACTTATATTAATATTTATTGATGAATGTAAGCCGACCATACCAGAGCAGAGCTTCATCGCAAAAAAAGTAGTTTGGAAAGACTGTGCGACGCTCTGCAGACGTCCTTCAAGAACTTGAGTAGCCCGACACAATCCATCAAGCTATTTATCGGCCTATATCCTTTATCACAGACATTCGCCATTACATGGCATTTCGTGCTTGTTAGCGATTTTTAAATCTGATGGTCGTGTGTCTAGTTCTAATCAATTACGCTAAAAGTTGGACTGTCAGGGAATGATCTAGGATTTTATTTGTCTTTGACATACTAGCGAATATCTGTTCATGTCATGGGTAAAGAATAGTATGAAAAAGTTTATGTGCATGTGGAACGTTGCATAGTATGGGAACCAACTTTTGAAGGTTCGTGATCTTTCTGCAACATATCTTTTTTCTCTTCCTTGATAAGTATTTATTATATTATATAATTGTGGCCCGTTCCTATTTGCAAGGGTGCAATTTGAAGATAGTGCCACTATGATTAAAAATCTGGTGCGGACAACACACGACTTTCACTTACCTCCGTTTTAAAAACAATTTAAGAATTTTCAAGTACAGTAAGAGATAAAAATGAGTAAAACCACTAAAGAATTAATTAAATTTAATTTCTATAGAAACATGTGTTTTATTAAAAAATCTATAGCTTTTTTCAGTCAAATTCATAATTTTTTCAGTCAAATTCATAAATTTTTCAATCAAATTCATAATTTTTTCAGTCAAATTCATAATTTTTTCAGTCAAATTCATAATTTTTTCAGTCAAATTCATAATTTTTTCAATCAAATTCATAATTTTTTCAGTCAATTTCATAATTTCTTGTACCCATTTTATAAAGTTAATTTAATGAGGGTTTGCTACCAAGAACTTAACATTTTTATTAAATCTTGTTGTTGTTTATCCATTTATCATCACTTTATGTTACTGTGCTTAATCCGACGGTGCAGCGGGAATCCTAAGTTTTGTCTACCCAGCTTTACTCTTAAGTAAACCTGGGTAGGCAAAACTTAGGGATCTTTTACGAGTTCCACTTATTAAATCTTTTTAGAGTCATCTGTGGTGCACAAATATAGGTGGATCTGCTGGTTTTAGACTTGCGAGCTTACGCATAGAAGGCTGTTATGCTAGCCACTACTCCACAGGTGACCCTAAATGCATTCAACAAGGTGTTTGAATCTGCCGGGTTTAAACACGTGACTTTGGACATATTAATCTTTAACTCCTTGCTGAATACATCCAGGGTCACCTGTGGATTAGTGGCTAGCATAACAGTCTCTTTTAAAGGACGAAATAACCAAGGATTTTTACTCCCCAAAAACAAACATAGGGCCATCTGCCAAGTATGAACTCGCGGTCTAGGGGATAGAAGGATGTTATGCTAGCCACTACTCCACAGGTGACCCTCGATGCATTAAAAAAAAAGTTTAAATCTGCCGGGTTTGAACCTGTGACCTTGGACATATTAATCCTTAACAACTTTTTGAATGCATAAAGGATAACCTGTGGAGTAGTGGCTAGCATAACAGCTCTCTATGCTTAAGGTCGAAAGTCTAAAACCAGCAGATCCTCCTATATTTGTGCACCACAGATGACTCTAAAAAGATTTAATAAGTGGAACTCGTAAAAAAACCCTAAGTTTTGCCTACCCAGGTTTACTCTTAAGTAACTTAAGTAAGGCAAAACTTAGGACTCCCGCTGTACCGTCGGATTAAGCACAGTAACATAAAGTGACGATGAATGGATAAACAACAACGAGTTTTAATAAAAATGTTAAGTTCTTGGTAGCAAAACCTCATTAAATTAACTTTATAAAATGGGTACAAGAAATTATGAAATTGACTGAAAAAATTATGAATTTGATTGAAAAAATTATGAATTTGACTGAAAAAAATTATGAATTTGACTGAAAAAATTATGAATTTGACTGAAAAAATTATGAATTTGACTGAAAAAATTATGAATTTGACTGAAAAAATTATGAATTTGACTGAAAAAAGCTATATTACATTATTATCTAAAATAAACAGTTAGTTTTATCGGCTTTTCATCACTCTCTACTAACTTTTAAAAGCTTGTGTATGAGATATTATTTTTCTAAAATCTTTAGCTTTCCAACAGTATATCATACACGTATATTACGGTTCTTATGTTCAAAAACAAAAAAATTGCATTAAACAAATATTTTTTCAGTTTTCTCCTTTAGTTGTTTTTCAAATTCGCTCAACATGCATATTTAGCTGTTATTTATCAATTTTAACAAGATGATATGGTTATTTTTATAGAATTAACAAAATTAAAGGTACTTCAGAAGAAGAAAGTTTAAAATATCGGTATTTAAGCCCTGTCAAACTATTAGGTATCGAATTCGTTCAAGTTATATATTTGTGTGTTTTTCATCGGTGGTAACAAGATATTATATTTATTTTTATAAAATCTACAAAATTAAAGGTACTTTTACAGGAAAAAGATGTAAAATATCGGCATTTAAGCCCTGTCAGACCATTTTAATCAGAAAAAAACCTACATGATATTAAAGCCCATTAAATTTTACATCGATATAGCGAGTTTAATCAAAATCGTCGGAACCGTTTGCGAGAAAATCGAGAAAAGGTGCAAAATGGTATAAAGTGCCTCTTCTGGTAAGCTCATTTTGATGAAAAAAGTTTTATTACGTCTCGGGCGTAAGTTGTCTTAAATATGAAATTTCAGTTTCATAGGAATTTTAGTTTCCACCCGGGAGTTACCACACACACACACAGACCTTTTTGCGGGACTTGGTTATTTGGACTCAGGGAACCCTAAAACGTGTATTTCCGTTGAAAACTGGAATTCGAAAATTTTCACGATCGCAATACTTCCCCTCACTATATATAATAAGTGAAAGTAAAAAGCTCTGTTTGAACTAATTAGAGTTCACTGCTTTGGGATCATCTGTTCATTTGAGGATAAGAGATATTCAGAAGTCTATAGGGTTATAAGAACTTTCTATTAACATATCCGACTTCTTTTTTAGCTTTTTAAATTTTCTAAAATTTGCGCTTTCAGTAGGTATATTATACGTATATTATTGGGTTGTTTTAATAAAAACTTCGGATTCTTGTAAATATTTTTAATAATTTATATGATTTTGTTATTTAATGAAAAAAATAAGCAAACCACCGTACTTTCTGAGTAAACATGATTTTATAAACGCAGAGAGGATTAATTTGAATACTGAAGAACGTTACGAGGCTATTTCTCAACCCAATGCTACTGCTACTTCTTACATTTCAAGAAAGGTTTTTGTTTCTTTGATTAATTTTTCCATCTAGAGAAAAACACAATCGCATTGTATTGTACTTTTAAACCTTCAGGAAAGAATGCGCTATACAATGGAGAAAAGCTTATTAAAACCAATCGCGTGGTTTAGAAGGTACTCAGAACCAAGAATCGTGACATTATTTTATATATACAGATTGTTATAATATATCATATTAGTTTTTATGATATAGTATTGACATTAATATCGTAAAAATCAGGAAATTATGAATAATACTTAGCGTTATTGTTTGAAGATTACATTATATTAAAATCCGCTTCAACGGTGGCTATTGATGAACAAATCAGATCAAAACTCTCGATCACTTCAATCAATTTTATCATATAATCGCTCCCCATTCACTCCTCTTCCATCATTACTGGAAATCATGAATTTCATTATTTTTCACTCAGTTCTTTTTGAGATATTTTACTACAAATATTACTGAGCTCGAAAATAATTCTTCTTTGAAAATTTATATTAAAAAAATATATAGCTTACTCGATCAAAATTTATAAAAAAAAGTGTGCATTGATAAGCTTATATAAGGAAAAATAATAGCGCGCCAATGGTTTCAGTTGATTTAATTTTTCGTGATTTTTTTTAAACCATTTTCTTAGATACTTAAGCAATGTGTTGTAAGGACCAAAATTATATAAAATACTCATATCACCATTCTGGTTTTTGTTTGGTTCTAAAATATTCAAAATTACTGGAGAAAATATTTTTTAAAGAAAACTTTATTTTAACAGTTTTATACGTTAACTACGGAACCAGCTTAGTCTCAAAGACCAAATTTATATAGCTTAAACATTTCGTATAGATAAGTAATCTGTATTTGTTTCATAATTTTTCACTCAGTCCCTTTTGAGATATTTCTGTGTAAACATTGCGAAAAATGAATTTTCGCCAATTTCAAAAATTCATATACAAAAAAAAAAAACTATGTTCTCAAGATCGAAATTTTTACAGCAACAAGGACTATGACTAAGCTATATAAGAAAAAATAATTAAATGTGAGTCTCTTTTCCTTTACATACTTATATCAAGTTAAAAACCTAGTTTTTGTTTCATTTTCGAGAATTTAAAAAAAAAAACTTTCTTCACTATTTAGGTAATGGGTTGTGGGGACAAAAAATACAAAGCATGCCCCTATCTTATTGTTAGATTTTGTTTTAATATGATATCTGAAAAATTACAGGAATTAGAAAGGTTTTTCCCATAACACGTTTTCGCCCGTGAAGCTGACTTAAAACGGCTGCAACACTAAAAGTATTAGCCAAAAAAAAAATTTATTTATGGTTTTATATTTAAAAAAGGATAGAAAATAGCTGATGAAAAAATCACGAAAATAAAAAATTTCGAGCGGAAAAATTAATGAAAATCGATTTCAAATGTATTGACCCATATATGAAATATATAGTAACAAAAGGTAGTGCGATTGCGAAAATTTAGAATCCAAGTTTGCACTATTTTTTGTTTTTCCAACTTCTTAGGGTCTCCTTTGTCCAAATGATTAAGTCCTACCAAAAGTTCTGTATCTGGTAAGTCTAGATCGAACACGATAAGTTTTATAAAACTAAAATTTCATATTTTAGGTGATTACATGCCACAAAATAATTAGAAATAAAATCGAAGCAGAAGAGCAGCTTTATGCATTTTTACGATTTTCTAAAAAATGGCTCTAATGATTTTGATTAAACTAACTATATCCGTATGAAATTGAATCGGCTTTAATATGATCAGGTTTAATACTGATTGAAATAGTCTGTCAGGGCTTAAATTCCTGATTTTTTTTTCTCCCGAAGTAACTTCAATTTCATAGATTGTAAAAAATTATCCATATCATTTTATTAGAATTAATAAAAAACGGCTAAATATACAAGTTGAAAGAGATTGATAACCAAGGAAAGGGGAAAGGGGGAATTTTTTTTTTCAGAACATAAGAATAATACATCTATTGTATATTATAATATATCATTCCAAGCTTCATATTATATAAAGAATTTGGAGAAAATGTTATCTTATACTCAGAGTTGTGAAAGGTGATGTAATCTGACAAATTGTGAATAAATTTATGTGATTATTGTACTCAACAATTTCATATTGTTATATTATCTTAAATGAAAAATATTTTTCCAACGAAACTGGATATAATCCTTAAACAATTTTTTAGCTCCATCTTTATTAAAAAGGTGAGTAGAATTCAAGTGTTACGCGCACCAGATTTTTATATTTGGGATATGACTTAAATAATAGAAGAGAAGAAAATAAACTTTATTTAAATTTTTTATATATTGACAAAATATTTATAAATGATTTCGGATGAGACATCCTTACAATCAGCAAATGTTTGGTTCATTTAGTAGTTATAATCTAATTATCTAATCTATAATTAGTGGTAAAATGAAATTGTGATTATATATGGTTGTAGGAAAAATTATACAAAAACCTACTAATAAAAACAGATAACATAATTGATAATATAAAATTAAAAATTAAAATAAACTAGCTTAAGTTAGTAACACGTGTTTAGTTCTTTTATGGGTGTAGCGTTTTAGAGATGCTTTATTATAGTTACCGATTTCCTTTATTAATGGATTTTTGGAGGCTGGTGTTTTACTGAAGTAAGAAGCTGTTTGAGTATGGACAAAATGTTTAATTGTTGGAAGCTGTAAGTCCTGGAGCATAGATGATATTTTAGTGTAGCGGGGGTAATTATTAATTATCCGCATTGATAGATTTTGAATTCTTTCAAGTTTTTGGTAGATAGTCAAGCAGGTTGAGCTCCAGACTGTCGAGGCGTATGTTATTAACGGGCGAATAACTGATTTGTATATTATTAATTTGTTATGAGAGCTCAAATGGGATTTTCTGTTGAAGTATGGGAACATTTTAAATATTAATTTTTTGGCTTTATCGATTTTTCTATTGATATGGTCTGTGAATGTAAGAGATTTGTCTAATGTTATGCCTAGGTACTGTACGGATTTTGACAAAGGGATGAGAGCTTAATTTATCTTGATTTGTTGGTTTATTTGTGGGCGCCGTTTATTGAAAAGAATTGCTTCAGATTTGGTGGGATTAATTTTCAATTTCCATTTTATGCAATATTTGTGAAATTTTTTAAAATATAGTTGAAGGCGATTCACTATTGTATCGATGCGATATGATGATGTATACAATGATGTGTCATCAGCGTATAATGACCTCGTCACAAATGGATGGGCTGGTAAATCAGAAATGAACAAATTAAATAGGATTGGAGATAGGCAAGAGCCTTGAAGAAGACCCGCTGAGATGGGGAGTGTGTCGGAAGTAGATGTTTCAACTTGAATATAGAACTGTCTATTTGTTAAATAGGAGTGAATGATGTGAATCAGGTATGGTGGGAAGTTGAATGCGATTAATTTGTATATGAGCCCAGAGTGCCAAATGGTTCTTAAATAATAGAAATTTTATGAATGTAGTAATAATAAGTTTATATTGATTTCATCTAACACATAATTTTTGTTTTAATCCGAATATTTAAATGATAAATAAATTGTCAACGTCTTTCAAAAATAGAAGTCTTATAAATGTCAGATAATTATGTTATTCCATACAGACTTGAGAAACTGTTGTAATGATAAATCAAAATAATTAATGGCCCAAGAACTTTTACAAATATAAGGAGACAAGCTGTTTAAGTGAGTAGCTAACTTCTCTCGACAAGTTTCTTATACAACAATATCCATGACTTGCTAACTTATTCAAGGGCTTTGACAAAGTCTTCCTCCCTCAGAAGCGATAAATTACGAACAAAACATCTATCTTTGCTTAGGAATGACTACTATTGTGTTCCTTTATTGGTATAACAAACGATCTTGATAATTTAGATTCTGTTTACGAAATTTTCTTAGTAACATAAATAATGTATTTTCAATGTCACTACAAGTTTCAAGTCTGAGACCTAAGTAAATATAGAAAATTAATTGAAATTAATAAAAGATGTATTCGTTAACTACATGTTAATCATTTATCCAATGTACGTTTGTAAATTAATTAACTCTATTGTTATAAATTAGACCCTTACTCGTTGTGATTGATTATTTTTTGTTTTGTTTTTTCCCCAACGAAACCGAAATTTTTATAAACCTTTCAAGTGACCATTTTTAATGGAAGGTATACAATTCGAGCTTCATTCGTCCTTCGAAAGGGATGTAAAATAGTGGTCCCTAGCCTGTGCAATGTCAGGTACTCGTTCATGATCCATGTTCTAATAAAGCCTAGATATGCAAAACTTTGATCATTAAGGAAAATATTCTTAAATTTATCATTATTCTCACACACATAAAATGCATCTAATTTATTATTATAAATATATACTCCTATTATCAGTTGAATGAAACTAATATCTATAGTTAGCTTTGTACTACTTATATTTAAATGTGTACCTCTCTTATCGATAAGATACCCGCGTGGTTGGGCTGAACTTTAAGGGTTTCTATGACTAGAACAGATAATAAATGGGTATTTTAATTCTGTATGAACAAAGCATGTTCATCAGTTAATTAGTCTTGTAAGTCGACGAAACTTTTTCATAAAGCATGGCCTGAATTTTTGCTGGTAACTTATCCCAAATACTGTATATATAGCATTTACAAGTCAAATTCAACCTTTTCCAAGTCAAATTCAACCTTTTCCAAGTCAAATTCAACCTTTTCCAAGTCAAATTCAACCTTTTCCATTTCAAATTCAACCTTTTTCGATTTCAATAAAATAATAAAAATCAAATTAACATGATTTTATGCTTTTATGGTTATTTTAATTAAGCATTATATTTTTAACCCTTTTGGCTTGTTTAATGTTCCCAGGGGCCTTTTTACATATAATTAGTCACGATTATAATAATAAGTATAACCGATACTTTAATTTTTAGACATTTTTGATACAAGGTCTGGTAGTCGGATTAGTGGGGTTTCGATTTATAATCGCGGGCGAAAATATTATCAATAGCGGTTTATTTTAACTTTTTCGTATTTATTGGATAGTAGACTCAGTAGCTGCGTTCCCAACGGTTCGTTACCGATTACACTATTAATTTCAATCGCGAATAATTAATAGAATGGTCGGGATAGAACCCCCCGTAACGCAGCTACTGAGCCTTGTATCCAATAAATAAGAAAAAGTTATAATAAACCCATATTTGAGCGAGCGCGATTAAAATTGATAGTGTAATCGGTAACATACTTTTGGGAACGCAGCTACTGAGCCTACTATCTAATAAATACGAAAAAGTTAAAATAAACTTCTATTAATAATATTTTCGCCCGCGATTATAAAACTAAAATAAAACGAAACCCCGCTAATCCGACAGCCAGACCTTGTATCGAAAATGTCTAAAAATTAAAGTATCGGTTATACTTATTATTATAATCGTGACTAATTCTATGTAAAAAGGCCCCTAGGAACATTTAACAAGCCACATGGGTTAAAAACATAATGTGTAATTAAAATAATCATAAAAACATAAAATCGTGTTAATTTGATTTTTATTATTTTATTGAAATCGGAAAAGGTGGAATTTAAAATGGAAAAGGTTGAATTTGACTTGGAAAAGGTTGAATTTGACTTGAAGAAGGATGAATTTGACTTGGGAATGCTATATACATATGTACACATATAATTAATATGTTTTTACCTTGTGGAATTGGGATCACTTATAGCTGGGTGGCTAGCATAACAGCCTCCTATGCTAACGGTCACGGGTTCAAACCCGTTGGTGGTCCTAGGATTTTTTAATGGGAGTGAAAAATCCTTAGTTAGCCGTCTTTCAGAGGGGACGTTAAAAGCTGGTCCGGTGCCTGTGCGATGTCAGGTACTCCTTAAAGATCCCTATTCTAATAAAACCTGGATAGGCAAAATTTAGGACTCCCACTGTAGCATCATCCGATTAGCCATAGTAGCATAAAGTGACGTTAAATAAATAAAAATAAACAAACTTTGTGTAATTTGACATATGTTCTTGTTGTAATGATCATTTCTAAATTTATTTTAGAAATGGTAGGCCAAGAGCAATATTTACAGTCAAATATTGAAAAAAAAAAGTGATGAGCTCTCTACTTTTAATCGAAATATCAAATAGGCAAATTAGATCGTTTCAGTTTTTATTTGTTAGCATAGCTCCCGCCTTTTATGATTCACAGATTTATGATAGCACATTTAAGGAGTAGTATGTATATTTTTGTACCTGCAATGTCAATTACAAAAATGTAAAGTGTATACTTATATAGCGATAACAATTATAACGAATAAGTTGTTATAAATACATAAGAAAAAAAATCGATCATAAAAATAAATAAAAAATACATGTGTAAAGCACAAACACAAATGACTTTGAATTATTTTTTTTAAATCATCGAATTTCTAATGTTATAAAAAAAAAGGATTCGTTATATTCGCAGTACAATTATATAAATCCTACTCCTTAAAAGTGTTTTCAATAATTTGTTTACTGGCCGGACGGTTTACAAAAAAAAAAAAAAAACTTATTTTTTAATTACCTAATTATCCTACTTGATATTCTGATTTATAGTAGAGGATTCATCAACTTTTTGTTTTATTAGTTTAGGGTAAATATTGTTCTTGGTCCGCCATTTTAAAAATAAATAACAAAACAAAGATTACAACAGGAACACATGTGAAGCGCTACAAGGTAAAAACATATTAATAAAATTCCGTTCATTATTTCATGTTGTAGGAATTTCACCTATTTTCAATAGGGCACTCAATCCGATCAATTTCATACTTTAAAAAAACAAAAACAAACTAGTGTGTATGCTGCTACAGTCTATCAACATACAAGGCAACCCTGCATGTAAGTGGAATATTATGAATTATGTGATGAGAGACATTAATTCTTTATTTTGAATTATTCACTTATAAATAAAGCTGAATTCACTAAAGAAAATTCTTCTATTATTCCTTGAGATCCAACTCTATCGAGGGAGGGACTGTCTATCAAGCGCCACCCTGTTCTAATTTAGGAACCAGCTGTTCAATTTAAATCGACTCTGCTCTCGGCTACGCTTGGGAATCGAATGCTGTTTAGCTCACTGAGAAAATCCAGTTCAGGAATTCAACGGGAATTTTTTTAGAACCCACCTTTTTGTCATATATCTGTTTATTTATATTATTTTTTTAATGTTCTGGAAATTTTTAGTATACTGTACTTTTTTCAATATAGCTTTTTCCAAACTTAATTAAAGATTATGTTTAAATCTATTGATTTGATCATTATTATAACTATGAATATCACAAGAGGAACCCTTCACTTACCGGAGGTCAAGAACCGGTGTATCCTACTCCCAGATGTTCCCGATTCCCTCCCTGCTTCGGAAAACGCCAAGAAGTAGACGGAATACGTTACGCCCATGTCGCCGGCACTGAACACAACATCCTACTGGCCTGGTCTGGTGGGGCAGTCTATTTGGTTTGTTGCCCGAGAAACTTATCAGCTTTCTACGGATCCCGTCAAAGCTGGCCCCTTAAAAACGTCCTGGACCAAATCCAAAATTTTGGGCAAGAGTTGTAAACCGGAGGGCTTTTATTATCTTCTATTTTGGGCAGGCAAAATATTTATAGGATGGTAGCTCCATTGTGGAGGGGAATATGTAAACAAGTCTTTCTACTATAAATATACACGTTTCTGTTACAGTAATGTATATATTTATTTTTTTACACTTTGCTGAGTACCTGCGTCTGGTGTTTTTAAACTTATGTTACGTGAAAAAGATATTTGGGATATATTTCGCTATGAGATATTCGTGCCACATTTATTCCTTGTTCGGCGTAATAATAATAATAATAATAGTCTTTATGTACACAGAGCTTCCCTAAAGTGTTTAAAGTATTTAACGGTAACTTAAAATAAAGGTTAGTTATAATATTTAATTATAAAAAATATTATAATGTTATTAGTAAAAATAAATATTAATTATAATAGTCTTAATTGATATACATATAAACATTTATAATACATTTTTTTCTTCATTCCTTATATAAATATATGTACATAGACCTTCCCTCAGGAGTTTAAAGTCTTTAACAGTAACTACCCGTACTTGGGTTGAAGAGTTCGCTCACCTCATCTTCCAAAATTCTCTGTCCTTGGCTTTACGGGACCATAGCACTCCTTCTGCTTTTTTGATTTCATAGATCTTCTTCTTTGAATGCCTCTATTTCTTTTTCTATCCTATGGGGTTCCCTCGGTCAATATCTTACCCCAGTTTTTATCGTTTTCCCTCATTAGATGACCAGCCCATTGCCATTTCATCTTTTTCACGTACCTGATTGCATCAGTGACACTAACTTTTATTGTTGTTTGACTATTTAGCTTTTGGCTATTCATTACGCCTAACATGCTCCTCTCTATTGCTCTTTGGCATGTCATAATTTTTCTCTCAAGGAGCTTGTTATGGGACCATGTTTGACATCCATAAGATAGTACAAGCAATATACAACAATTGAAGGCTAATGTTTTTAGAGGCTGGCTGATATTGTTGTTCTTTATAACCAATCCTAAGTTCCAATATTTAGCCAAGCCATAGCTGTCCTTGCTTGAATTTCAGTGGGCTGTCTATCGTTAAAGAGAGCCTTAGATATTTGATTTCATCTAATACACTTATTTCAGGAAGGTCTGTTTTTAATTTAGTGACCCAGGAGCTGGTGATTATTTTAGTCCTTGTTAGGCGTGGAGTAAATTTAATACAAACAATTATTTTTCTTCTTTTTACTTTGGCCTTTTTATTTTATTCGTGAACCTAAATTTCGAAACAGTCAGTAATTTAAACATTGAGACTGAGTTTTTTTTTACACTCCGTTTGGGTAGACCGAGTAACAGAGGTTAAGAAAGTGATTCATTTAGAATATATTTAGTTGGACAGTGAAATATTAGGTAACATAAATACCAAACTAACAAACCAATATAACATTATTGGTTATAAGAGGATGGTTGGAAGTGCAGTGATAGAAGCAATAAATAGAAGTGTATTTCCGTTGAAAACTGGATTTCGAAAATTTTCACGATTGCAATACTTGCCCTTACTATACAAGTATATAGTAAGTGAAAGTAAAAAGTTTGTAAAAATATATTTCCGTTTCTAAATTTGTCTAATAATTCTTGAATTAGTATAAATAATAAAGGGAAGTGAAATTCGTGTGTTGCCCGCATCAGATTTTTTTTCTTATTATTTGTTTAGTTTTTATTGAATATTAACTTTGTCTATTTCTCTCTTATTACTTCCTACTCATAATTTTTCTTTATACCTTCCTACTTCTTTCTAAAAATATTTTTTTTTAAATGGTAATTTTTTGTTTTTCATAGCCCAGGAAATGGTCCAAGACTAAGGCCGACGTTGGAACAATAAATCCAGTCCACTTAAATGAAGTGTTTCTATGACTACAACCCCAATCAATTGGGTCCTAAGGCCAACCATATTCCCGTTATCTTAATTGTTTTATGGCTTATTATTAATAAATTATCACTAAATATTTAGCGCAGAGTACTGGGTGTGCATATTTCTTGTCTAGATAATTTTTGTGGATAAATATGTTTTTATAGGAACATTTAAAAAAACACATACTACCTTCCATTCATCATCTAATCACTTTATTTCATAAGTCTTTTAACTAAAAGACTTATGAAATAGAGTGATTAGTTGATGAATGGAAGGTAGTATGTGCTTTTTTAAATGTTCCAATTAAGAAAACTTCCAAAAAAAAATTAAAAAAGAAAATAAATTATTTTATAGATGCTAACTCATACTTATAACATTATATCCTGAATTCTAAAATTTTGCTCCGTTTATTAGGCCTGGTTTTGATTTATGTGTCATTTATGTGAAGATCTCTCTCATTCTATATTAATAAACCAGCTAATATTGGTTTATTATTTTCAATAATCAACTTTTGTAATCCAAAAAAAAAAATTAAAAATTACCCCTGTTCAAAATTTGAGGGTTTTACGTTTCAAGATGCGTAGAATCCGAATAACGAATAAAAAAAAAATCCGTATGTGCGTAGTTCTCCGTACGCCGTCCGTAGTCCGCGGCTTATATCCGAAACTAATGGACCGATTTTTTTTTAAATTCGATACAAAAGGACTAGTCCATTCAACGATGATCCTAACTCCTAGACGTTGATATCAGCTGGTTAGTTTTAAAAGGATTTTATTAAATAACTCAAGTTATTTCTGAAGATAGAAAAAAAATATTTTTTTTTTCCTACTGTCTTAAACAAAATATTGTATAATCATTAGTAAATTCAAAGGATGATTGAAACTCTGTTATCATGAAAAAAAGGTCTACTGAAATCATGAAACCAAACATGTTTGTATTGAGTGTACATTGTAAATATTATGTAAATAAATAAATCTTCTTCTTCTTCTATATAAAAGAAAAAAAAAAGAAAAGAAAAAAAATTGATATTTTTCACATAATACGCTCATAACTCAGTTATTTTTGACGATAGAGAAAAGTATGTAAGTATTTAGAATCAGTAAAGTGCAAAAAACAAAAAAAGGAAAAATGAAAAAAATTGAAATCTCGCTTATGTATACGCTTGCAACTAAGTTATTTTCAATAATAGAAAAAATATCAATATTATTTTTTAATAATTATATAAAAAAGAAAAGATTTTCGAAGATAGAGAAAAGTGTGTATAGAGCTTTAGAATCAGTAAAGCGCGATAAACAAAAAAAAAAATAAAAAAAGGATTACATGTCAATAATACAATGAAAATGAATAGAAACTTTATTAGCATCAAAACAATTATCTTGAACTAACGATTTACGTTATACACTCGGTAACGACAAACTAAACTTTGCCATTCACAAGTAGATGGTAAATCAGGGTTCCAGGAGATCCCAGTACTATTCTCCAAAAAAAATTGGACCAAATGAGAAAAAAAAATCATTGAATTTGGTTTACAACTAGCTTAGATATTGCGTTAATGTTATGATGTGATGCTTTGAATTATTTACTTTTCATATTACTTAATTGCCTATCAACAGCCCTATAAACAGTTATACCCCAATATTGTTATTTGGAAATAATAAACTATTGTGTAATAATTTGCAGCGTTTTAATCTTTTCGCATTAAAATATTGAATTGTTGTTTTACTATTTTAATAATTTTAGAGTGTTTCCAATGGGAAGCTTCTCTACATGTATACCAAGTCATTGCATTATATAACACATCACATTTACTTGATGTATTTTTGTTAATATAGTTGTAAATACCAATAAAATGATTAAAAAAAAAACTATTTTAATAGCACCATAAAAAAGCTATGAAGTTAAATGTTTTTTGTACGATTGGGAACGAAAATAAATGTGTTATTAGTACCCGTGTAGAAAATAATTATATTTCTAAATTGCTTTATTAAAGGACTTGAATGTTCTTTAGATAAAATCAAATAGGAGATTAGATAAAAATAAAATATGATAAATGACAAATGTGTAAAAAAAAAAATTCGTAAAAAATGTCCTTTATTACCTTTTCGAAATCAACGTCTCAATTAAGGAGGAACTGAAGTCCTGGAAATATATTTTAATTGCTTTTTCCTATTATTTATCCTCACAACGAAAATGGTACATAGTCTTTAATGATTCTTAGTACGAATGATATATTTATAGATTAGTTAATGCAATTCTTCATTTCTTATTCAAAATGGCTGAATTAGCATATTAGGACTTAAAAGAACCTTATGGAAAACTTGTGCCTTTCATGTTAGACTGTGTACCCTTAAGCTTCCCTCACTTTTGATCTTTCTTCCCTACGTCATTATATTTAGTAGGCACTTATAGTCACTATAAAAGTGCTTCAGAATTGCGTAGACAGAATATTTCACAGAGAAAAAAACCTGAAAAGTTTTTAACTTTAATATTGCTGTGTGGTATCCACCCGTTTTCATTCAGGTCAGATTCATCTGTCTTAGAGTCAGGTAAATATGTAATATTTAAATGTAAATACGTAAATTAAAAAGTAATAACAAATAATCAGATAAATTTTTCCTAAAGAAACTCATAGTCATGATATATTAAATGGTTCTTCTTTTTTCTATTTGGCTATATATAACCGCTATGTGGTTAAGGGAGAAGCTCTGGGATTTCTTTAGTCGAGCTTGTCCCTCCAACGTCGAAGGCGAGGGCTTGGTGTTCTCTGGATAATTGTTAATATTGTATATAAGTATGCATCTGGTCTTTTACTTACTCAGTATTCTTTTATTTTATTTTTTTTTTTTTTTATTCTTTGTAAATATGTTATTAATGAAATTTCTGATGACTTTGTTGCTGTCTCAAATGTGACTGAATTTAATAGTAATCAATAAATTCATGTGTGTACATCTATTATATATATATATATATATATATATATATATATATATATATATATATATATATATATTCCTTTTTTCCTTATATGGTAACCCCACATAAGGACCGTTTATTATAACATCATGTTCCATAATTTAATGGTATACTACATGAATAATAATATGATTATATTAATTTACATATGAAAGTAGTATTACATTAACAATTTTTTTTTTTTTTTTTTAGTAATAACAATTTTTATTGAGAAAATTTTACAATCTGTCCCAATTTGGACATTAATAGTATTGCTGAATGATATCAAACATACTACATTCATACAATATTTACACAAAATAAAATTACAATAAAATATATACACAATAATGAATCAACATTAACAATTATTACAGAATAATGTTTCAAATGAAATAGAACAAAATAAATAAATAAACTATCATAACAAATTTAAAATAAAATGTTAGTCAACAGAAAAGAATTACCTACGCTGCCCGTATTTATTCAGTGATTCAAAGTCAATGTCTTTAATGAATTTAAGTAAGTCTGACTTGAATTTAGAGAACAAATTTTGTTCCGTCTCTGGCCAGTTTCCATTTTTAAGTATTATATTTTTAATTAAATGAAATTTATGTCTGTAAAAAGTTTTGCAGTCATAAAGTATATGTTAAAATTTTGAATTTGTCCGTCTTCGTCACATAAGTCTGTTTGTATTATGTTAAATCGTTTGAGATAATGTTTATATATATATATATACATATATATATATATATATATATATATATATATATATATATATATATACTAGCTATAACCCGCGGCTTTGCTCGCGAATATTTCATTTTGTCTTTATTTAAATTTGCATAAATGCGTTTATGAGTGGTAACTATAAAACGCATATGATGGAGCAGTTGTTTGGGGATGTGGTAACAAAGAAACTACCAATAAACAAACTTATTTTATTATTTTCTAAATGGTCTGTTTCCTTGGTGGCTCCCTCAACCAACTTCTTTACCATATAGTCAAAACGGTCAACAACTACTCCATTATTATAAGACGTATACATTTTCAAGAAATGTAAATATTATATTTTTAAGAATTACATTTATCAAAGTTGTTTTCAATTGAGAATATTCCCATTTGTTAGATCAATGTATATCAACCACATTTATGTTGCAAACGTGACTATATACCACGATTACGTTACAGCTAAAATATATTGAGTAATTTTGAATATGCCTACTTCTACTGGATCCATTTTTGACTATGTTGAATGAGGTTATTTAAAAGAAATACAGGTGAATAGCAATGGACTGCTTTGTTTATGATAAATAAAAGATTATTATTGCATGTCAGATATCAATTTGATTTACTCAATGTTACAATTACATACCAGTACTAAGTAGCCACATCCAAATTATTCAATAACATCGTTCTATCTTTTAAACATAACCGTTGTATATCATCATAACTCCTTTGCAATTCATAACTCATTGCAAGCCATTCAAATGAGTACTTATAATCTGGTAACGTATAGTAATATGTATTTTATTATAACTGGAAACTTTTGAGTGAATGTATATTTTACAAATAAGAACGCATAGAAACAATCAAAACACCTTAATTTTATTTTTATAATTTGAATTAATAACCACATATGGGAAGGTTACTGGGAGGGAACCAGTGTTGCCACAGTTAAACAAATTATGTTTTACGTTTTTAGAAAAATATATTTTTCAACCATTTAGAATAGTAATAAAAACTATCCTATCATTTAAGTTGGACCAAATAACAGATACTTACGAAGTTTGATCAAAGTCTGTTCAGTAATTTCAGAGTTTATCGCGAACAAACATTGTGACACGAGATTTTTATATATATAGATATATATGTGAATTTTTTTTTTTCTTCATCACCATCATCATAATCGTTTCCTCTTCCACCGCTGTTCGGTGTGTGAGAAACTCCATTCTCCTACTCCAGTCTATCCCGCGCCTCCTTCATGCTTCTTTTACACCGTCCTCCCAGGAGACGCGAGGCCTTCCTGTGGGTATTTTTCCTTCCGTGCGGGTCTCGTATGTCTTCCTGGCACTTCTCTTCGGATCCATCCTAAGATGTCCAAACCACCTCAGTTTGTGTTCCTCTAGAACGGTCTGCGCCGATTGGCATCAAGGTTAGCCCGTATAGTGGCGTTTCGTGTCCTATCTCTCCGTTTCTTTCTCCCTTATTTTCGGAGATATCTCATTTCCATGGCCTGGATTCGGCTCCTATATTTTTTTTCTTATAAAAGTATATTTTGAGTCTTACGTTTCCGAGGTCGTCCCCATCATCAGAGCTCATTTCAATAAATTAAAATTAATTACAATTACTATCAGCAATGTTACTTAAGGTGTTATACCTTTCGATAACTTATCATATCGTTATCCATCTGTAAAATGTAATAAATTGGGATTGTTACACATTTTTCATTAAAGAAACTTATAAAAACAAAAAAAAACGCAACTAATACTATGCCATTGTAACGGTAAAAATATTAACACGACAGCGTTAGCACAACACAGTATACAAATGAATCATGAATTTGTTTTTAAACAACTAAAACTTATAGAAATGGAAAAAATAATCATATAAAATATAATATATCTATCTATCTATCTATATATACTATATATATATATATATATATATATATATATATATATATATATGAATGAATGAATGAAGCCTTTATTGCAAGGATAACATTTAAATTATAATATTTACTTTTAGTTCTAATATAAGTGAAAAAATATATAATTCTAAGTGAAAGATAATAATAATGTATATACTTGATAAATGGAAAAAAACTATATAATTAATGTTTCTTAATTGATTACGATATTTACAAAATATTAAACCTACAGGCCTCTCCTTACGGAGGTGATGGTCTAACATCTCCGGCAACGAAACCTATTGAGAAGTGAAATATATATATATATATATATATATATATATATATATATATATATATATATATATATATATATATATATATAGAGAGAGAGAGAGAGAGAGAGAGAGAGAGAAATATCCATTTTAAAACCAATTCCAATTTTTTAGTTTTTATTCATAGCTGACCTCGATCAAAAAACAAATTAGTTCCTAAAAATTCACTGTTAAAAGATAAGTTAAATTTTAAATGGGGAATAATAGTGATGAAATTTTACTATTCTTTTTTTTTTTTTTTTTTTTTTTTTGATAAAATTGTAAAATAAATTTGGGTAAGAATCAAAAACCATTATATAATTCAAGTAATAAGAATGTATATTAGACGATCTGTAAATGATTCATTAATTATTAATACATCTGAGAAATACTGAAGATTTCATGTACTTTTTAAGTCGAATCAAGAGTACTAAAAAAAATAAGGCGATTTTTAAATGACGCTTCGGATAAATTATGAGTAGTGATTTTTCCATGCTTGGTTAGTCTCGAGTTGCATATATAACTCAAGAAACATATCTGATGTTCAAAAAGTGAAAAGAAGTACGGCGGGAAAATAGATCAGGAATATTTGAGGGTTTTGAGTTTCCAATATAACCAAGAAATAATGTTGTCAGAGAGAAGAATAACGTCACATGGACTCAATATACCTGCCTGAAACCTGAGAAGACCTGGGAATCTCACTAAGCATTCTTACAATGATATTCATGGATATTTTCAAAGCGAAATCGATATTGACTGACACCATACACTGATTATCTGATTATTAGTGAACAATTGTTTTTAAATAACTATCATTTAATATAAATTAACATTTATCATATAAAGTATTAATATTATATCAAAAATCTGGTGCGCGCAACCCTCGACTTTCACTTTCCTCCGTTGTTAAAATCAATTTAAGAATTTTTAATTAAATTTATATCTGTGGCGGTCGTGAAAAACAAAATAAATCGAGTTATATCAAAAACGAGTTAACTCCCCGTATCGCTCCCTCATACCATCTCCCACGTCGTGTTAAAATGGTTAAAGAAATTTCATGGTAGAAGAAATTTCTGGTGGAAAGAAGCTGTACGTTATAACTCTATTTTGGGTATTACGTAAAGTTTAAGTCGCTCACCTGCAATATGAAAGATTTGGAATTGACCACTTATTCACGACCGCTACAGATATTAAATTGTTAAAGAATAAATAAATTTGAATTTCAATGGAAGCATGTGTTCTATTAAATAATCTATTATATTTTTATCTACAACAATCAGTTAGTTTTGTCGGCTTTTCATCACTCTCCATTAACCTTTATAATTAATCACTACCCTTGTGTTCAAAAATGCATACAAAAATATTTTTGTACTTTTCTCCTTTAGTTGTTTACCAAACTCGCTCAACTTGCATATTTTGCCGTTATTTATCAACGGCAATAATTATAAAATTTAAAATATCAGCATTTAAGCCCAGTCAGACTATATCAATTAGAATTAAACCTATGTCATGTTAAGGCCCATTAAATTTTACATCCACATAAAGGGTTCAATTAAAATCGTTATAGCCTTTTCTTTTTTATTTTTTTTGGAAGTTTTCTTAATTGGAACATTTAAAAAAGCACATAATACCTTCCATTCATCATCTAATCACTTTATTTCATTAGTCCTTTAACATTTTTTCATCCAAGTCGACGTTTCAATGGAAACAGTGAGCCAATATAGGACAAGTAGCAGTGGCTATGAGATGTAGTGAAGAATGAAAAATGTTGTAGCAAGGAATAAGTCTTGAAAATGGGAAACAACCCGAAACGTCGACTTGGATGAAAAAATGTTAAAGGACTAATGAAATAAAGTGATTAGATGATGAATGGAAGGTATTATGTGTTTTTTTAAATGATCGTTATAGCCGTTTTAGAGAAAATCATAAAAAGGTGCAAAATGCATAGTATAAAGTTGCTCTTCTGATTAGCTGATTTTGAAGAAACACTTTAAAAATCTCGGGCATATCGTTGTTTTAAATAAGAAGTTTCAGTTTCGTACGGCTTTTAGTTTTTACGCTAGTATATATATATATATATATATATATATATATATATATATATATATATATATTATTATTATTATTATTATTATTTATTTATTTTTTTATATATATTTTACCAATTAAAATCAAAAATTCAATTTATTAATTATGTCGGCATAATTTTGACTTTTTTTTTTTAATCAGTTTTATAATTGACTGTATTTATTATGATTTTAGTTATATAGATTGACTCTAGTATCTTTCTATTTTTGGTTTTTTGTTCTGTATTTAGTATTTGTATATTTTCAAAGTTAAATTCATGTTTATTAGTTATACTGTGGTTGGAGAGGGCTGTAAGATTTATATTTTTAATATTTTTGCAATTGGAAATGTGCTGTTTTATTCTAGTCTTAAACATTTTTGATGTTTCCCCAATATAAGTTTTATGACAATTTTTACAATCTATTTTATAAATGGTATTAAGTTTATTTTCTTTTTCTATTTTATCCTTCATATTGGTGAAATATGTATTTATTTTGTTATTATTGTATAATCCAAATTTTATGTTATAACGATCATATTGTTTAAATGTATTTTGTATTAAAAACCATTTAGACATAATGAAATAAAAGCTATCTGTAAATGTTTCTATATAGTAACCATTGTATGTTAAATCTTATTAAGTAAAATAATTACATTTACACTGGACAAAATAGAATTCTATTAGCTATCGACGTTTGATGTTATAGGTTAACCATTCCGAATAATTAAAAATTATTTTACGAACATAATTATTTTCAATTACACCAGCCAAAGACTTAATATAGGTTTTATTGTGGGCGATTTCGATCAAAGGGGCTTTTATTAGTCACAGTTTCTAATTAAGGATTGGAGGGTGCTCTGTTTTAATTGTTCAAACTTTTCAAATAACTCCTGAATCAGAAGTGATAATGACTAGATTCAATTTAATCTTTTTGCTTTTCAGAGTATTGTATCTGATAATTAATATCTCATGTCAGTTTAATTACAAGTGGATGTTCTGTATAATATTTTAAAATGAATCAATTCCTTGTCTGCAAAGACCATATTATCGGGGATGGCCTACTATAAATAGGCAACCAATCGCAGATATCTAAATCCGATTAGAAAGTTCTCATCTAAGTCTTTATCTGGGATAACTGAATCGGGAACTAGAATAAATAGAAGAGGACTTATCTGATGAAGGTTATGCAATAGTTTTCATCAAAAAGATGAAATCATAAAAAAAAAATAATGACAATAAAATAGGATATCTCACTAAATCTGATTTAAAAACATATGCTTGAAGTGCTGCTACTTGGTGATTTCTTCACAAAATTTTATTTTTACATTACTTATTAACTTAAGCTGATAGGTGTCAGCATCAACCTGGCGGCATGTTTCAAAACTACACACGCTCAAAGATCAAATCGAATACACGCTTCCTGTTACACACTTCCGTTTCTTTTCGGGACATTATTCCAAATATTTCAGGAAAGCAAAAGGAAAGATGTAACGAAAATTATAAAAGAATGATTCACTGTTCTGACAATACAGTTTACAGAACTTTACTTAGTGAATATTTTGTAAAAGATATCCAAGGTTCGCAGCCCAAACAAGGCACGGTTCCTTGTACCATTATTTTATAAATTTATTATTTTGTACATATTATATGAATGAGGTAATTTAGTCCTCTTAATACTGTCCTGAATGAGACAAATTTAATATTACCGAATAAAGCAGTTGGAATTGGAATATTCTATTTTAGTTTCTCACATTTTTTTTCTTTTTTTTTTTTTTTTTTTTGCAATAGAGTATTGTGTAATAACTGTTTATCTTAATTAACGGCACTTATTGGTTTTCCAGTAGCATTCAGACACATAGTTAAGAAAAAATGGTTTATTTGGAATCGTTCCCTGTATTAAATGCAACCGTGAATCAAAATAAATCCTAACAAATCCCACTAAATTACATCCACCCTTCGTCGCAAACCGATGATCTCCTGGCCTTCTGTTTCCTTTAATAACACCTCACTCACTCCTGTAGAACAAATCGATACCTAGGACTTAATCTCGACAAACGTCTTCATTGGAATCATACAAGACGTTAAACGACAAGAAACTGGTCGTAGATACCAATTACTACAACACTTACTTGACGAACGTTCAAAACGTTTGTTACAACAAGCTCATATATGTTACCATCATTAGACCTATCTGGACATATGGAATCGAGCTTTAAGGCTCTACTAAAACATCTGATTCCTCCCGCATCCAATCCTTACGATCCAAACTCCTTCGCAAAATCCTAAATAATCCTTACTTCGATACAAATAAAATCATCCATAATGACCTTAATATCCCATTTGTTACAGACCAGATATACCATTTTCAATTTCAAACTTCCAACCCACATAAACCCTCTTGTCCGCAACCGATCAACCTCACATATTTCTGACAATTCTCCGAGGTGATTAAAAAGAAGATGGCCTCAGGATCTACTTACTTAAATAAACATCGATGTTTTACCACTGGATAGTTTCTTCACAAGCCTTTTCATTCCCTTTATTATAATTCAACACTTTTACTTATATGTTATATACAGTTGTGAAATTCAATGGCATATAAATAAATAAATACAAAATGCTTCAGTATGACTGACTGATGGACTAGAAATAAAATTAAAACGATTTATGAACTGTTTTATAAGATTTATTTTCGAAGCCCGTAGACGTGACCATATTTCTGGCTATTATTATTATATGGTTATTATAGCATCTTAAAATAGCTGTATGACGACACTATTTCCTTGGTTCTTACCTATTCCAAACATTAAAAAATAGAAAACCTTCCTACATAACTGAGCTCTTTACCCTCCGCTCTGATATCCATTCGTTAAATACTAGAACCCAGTCAATCAATATTTATACCCCATCACATAAAACTGTATCCTGTCACAAATCGTTACTCGTTCGTTCCTCGTCCTTCTGGAATTCGCTGCCCATCTCTATTTCTAAAGCCACCTCTCTTTCTTCCTTTAAACATCAACTCTTCCACTAACTACTCGCATCTCAATCTTCCGTTCCAATGTAAAGTATACGTATATTTAGTATGAATTTGCAAAGTTCTATAGATATAATGAATATTTGATCTTCTATATTTATAAATGTTTTTTCTTTTATGGATATATATTTAGCATTTTATTTTTATTAATATTTTCTTTAAGTAACCAGGATTTATTTTTGTTCATTGTTCGTTATTCTAAGGGGACTAGATCCCAGAATATTTTTTTTTTATTTCATATGACTAGTGAAATTACTATGAGCATTTACCACCCGTATCACACACTATATTAAGCTCAGCCGTCAGTGGGTCATTTAGATCATCGGAGGATTAATGAGCTTAGAGTTATATTAAGGTCCTCGTTTTACTTACAAATGTTTTAAGAAATAGAATATATATCTTTTTAAATAGAATATTTCTATTAATGATATTTACAGTTTGCTAGAATGCTCGATATTAAGACGTACATCGTTTGCAACTTATGAAACAGGTTCAGATATGCGAACTAATAACTTCCTAGTAAACTGATGATGCTGGCGCAATGTTAAGAGCCATTACGGATTAATTTTTACTTTCAATTACTATATATAGTAAGGGAAAGTATTGCAATCGTGAAAATTTTCGAATTCCAGTTTTCGACGGAAATACACATTTTAGGGTCCCCTGAGTCCAAATAACCAAGTCCCGCAAAAAGGTCTGTGTGTGTGTGTGGTATCTCCCGGGCGGAAACGGTAAGTCCTATGAATCTGCAATTTCATATTTAAGACAAATATACCCTTGAGACGTTACAAAACCTTTTTCATGAGCTTATCAGAAGAGCCACTTTATACTGTGCAATTTGCACTTTTTTTTGGTTACTACGATTTTTATTAAACTCGCTATATCGATGTAAAATTTAATGGGCTTTAATATCATGTAGGTTTCATTCTGATTAAAATCGTCTGACAGGGCTTAAATTGCGATACTTTAAATTTTCTTTCTTTAAAGTAGCTTTAATTTTGTTGAGTCTATAAAAATAACTATATTATCTTGTTACCACTGATGAAAAACAGGTAAATATATAAATTGAATGCATTCGATACCCAACTAAAGGAGAAAACAGAAAACATATTTTTTTTTTATGCAATTTTTTGTTTTCGAACATAAGAACAGTAATGTATGATATACCGTTGGAAAGCTAAAGATTTTAGACAAAATATTATCGCATACACAAGCTTTTAAAAGTTAATAGAGAGTGATAAAAGGCCGAAAAAACTAAGTGATTGTTTTAGGTAATAATAATAGATTTTTTAATAAAGCAGATGTTTCTATAGAAATTCAATTTAAATAATTCTTTAATAGTTTCACGTATTTTTATCTGTATTTGAAAATTCTTTCATTGATTTTAAAAATGGAGTTAAGTGAAAGTCGTGTGTTGCCCGCACCTAATTTTTTTTTTTTTTTCGCTATTGATTTAATTTAATAATTGGAATCTGGCTTTGTTTATCTTTGAAAAACATTAAAACATGTCCAACTGATTTATGCTCATTAATTAAAATAGTAGTTAAGCTTTAATTAGTGACACATAAGGTTCAAAACTTATTTAATTCCTTTTTTTTTTTTTTTTTTTTTTTTTTTTTTTTTTTTTTTTTTTTCGAGACGACAACCAGCAGGGTCATGTTCGCCTTTACACCGATAGACACAGGTTACATGATTATAGGAGTAGAGTGAGAGTATAGTTTAGATCTGAGAGTAAAGATGGTTTGACTTTAGGAAGCGAAAGATGTTAGTTATATGAGGAGAGGAATCAGAGAGAAGAAGCGACAGATCGGTGGGGAGGTTGAAAAGAATACGTGAAGCGGTATATTGTCGGCATTCTGTGAGGATGTGGAGTATTGAGAGAGGAACCTGACATGATCGACAGAGAGGCGGATGTCCACGGGCCATGAGATAACCGTGGGTCAACCTAGAGTGTCCTATACGAAGTCGCGCGAGCACAACCTCCTCGCGTCGAGACGGCCGGCAGGAGGACCCCCAAGGGCCAACGCGGGGCCGAATAAGGCGAAGCTTATTGTTCCCGAGGACCGCCCACTCCCGCTGCCAGCAACCCAATATGCTAGATCGAATTGAAGTGACAAGGTCAGGCAGGCTCACACCTTGAAGTTCAAGACCCTCGGAAACCGCATGACGTGCCGCTAAATCAGCCCGATCGTTCCCCAAGATCCCACAATGTCCTGGAACCCAGAAGAAAACAATGTTGACCCGGGAGGAAAAGGATGCAAGTGTGGTATGAATTCTTTGGATGAGGTAGTCAGAGGAATATATGTTACGGATAGAGGAGAGAGTGGAGAGGGAATCGGTGCATATGATTACTTGAGAGGAAGATTGCTGGCGAAGAAGGAGGGACTGGAGGATGGCAGTTACTTCGGCGGTATAGCTACTCGATATAGAAGGGAGGGCAAACATGTTAACTTGGGCCTCACTCACAACTGCAGCTCCAGCGCCTAGTTCTCCCCGAGAGCCGTCTGTGTAATAAACATTAGCATTATGGTACCTTTGGATAAGCTCTAAAAATTCTTGCTGGTATACTTTTGGTGGAGTCGTGAGTTTTGGAAGTCGTGTGAGAGACAGTTGACAATGGATAGAAGGGACGGACCAGAGAGGTATAGGGGACGGCCCGATGGGGTATAGCTGCTCCAAACTCTGGCGGAAAGGCAGAATCGCGTCGTGGACCCGAGAGGGAAGAGTTAGAGAAGAGTTAAGAATAGTTAAGAGTATTTAATTCCTTAAGATAACATGTTTCTTCCATTTTTCGTTTATGGATATTTATTATTTTAATTACCTAATTAAATATTTAAAAAACAAACATATTTCAATTTAATCGCCCCTATTACATACATCACTCCTTCCACTACATTTTCAATGATAATTTGACCGTCTTCGAAAAACAAAAGACACACTATCTTTCCAGGACAAAACATCGTGGTGAAATTGAGGCCAAGTGAAACGAGGAATGCTTCTAAATAAAATTTTTGAATGATATTACATAAACGTACGAGATAATAGTTTAGATACGCAGCGGTACAGCATGGTCAGAACGCGTTACAGGTTAATGGCAGAAGCGGTTGCTATAATTCGGTCATCGATAGGGACATCAGTCAATCACCTAGCTATAACCACGAAGTAGAGGGCCAGATTATATTGATAGATGTCTTTACTACGTTTTGCTAAATAACCATTATTAATGTGATAGGGAAAAAATTGGATAATATATTATAGTCTATATTTGTATATCAGGAAATATATGTGTGTTTTTTTTTGTTTTGTTTTTAAGATATTTAATTTCATTCTTTCTCCTTCAAATATATATATATTTTTTAAACATAGAGATTGTAAAATTTAGTTTTTAAAGTTCTCAATGAAATGTTATTAAATAAATTACAGATTAAGTAAGAATGATAATTATCAATATTTAATGAGTAAAAAATAAATGTTTGTTAATTATTATAATTGTTATTATTATAATTATAATTGTTTCATCTGTTGCTATAATCACTTACCAATATATAAAAAATATAGTAATGGAAAGTATTGCGATTGCGAATATATTTGAATTTAGTAGTAATAGTGATGTGACACACGTTCGTACAATATAAACAGAAAATAATGATAAGATCAAATTGCATAAAATCGGAAATGAATAAATTCAAATATATACAAAACAATAACAATTAATAAAACAGAAAAGAAACAACAAAAACCTGTAGTAGAGATAAATACAAAGTTGGGAAATAAATAAACAACATACAAACAAACTTAACTATATACAACATATACAATCTGCCAAGGGGGCCCCAGACGGTGCTTCTCCCTCCACAAGTCTGGAATCAAAAAGATCCCAGCGCCTCTCTCTCAGCCGCATCACTAGTGTAAGCCAGTGGAGGCTGAGTTAGGGCGCAATAGCCACAAACATACAGTACAGGAGTGGAGGATCTGGCCAGTGTTAGAACTCCATCCAGTATAAATGTTTACAAAAGGTCGCGGGGCCACTGCCGTTTCAATCTTCGAGTAGGATTGTAGGGATGGGTGGAGCTGGAGAGGGATTGAGCAAGAGGATTAGGATGATGAAGAAGGTTCTGATGGAATTTGGAAAATTTGGATGGTACCAGGTCTAAAAGAAATGAAATATTGAGACCGTGGTGTAGGGTACAGTTGGTAACGTAATAAGGAGCAATAACTATTGTTCAAAGGACTTTGGATTGGAAGGATTGGATACGTTTGATGTTAGAATGTTTAGATGTCCCCCATAGTTCAAGTCCGTAGGTCCATATAGGTTTCAGTACTGTCTTGTATATTAGTAATTTGTTTTCAACTGTAACATGAGATTTTCTGTTTAGTAGTCTGTATGGACATTGTAGTAATAATTTGAATACTTTGCAGGATTTGTATGAGAAAATTCAAAATTTGGAGGAATATTATTGTAAACAGTAGGAATGGAATAACAAGTCTGGTGTGTCGTCCAGGTATGTTTTGGTCTTGGCCCTACTAAACTATTGTAATTTTTCACTCTTGTAGAAAAACGGTGGTCAATCTTCCCGACTAGCTCATCCCGTCTAAAATACAGCTTCTTCTGTATAATTGTTTTGCAGACATTACATATAGGTTCAAGAATATATTTTAATTGATGGGAATCTTTTATACCCAAAATTACCTAAATAATCTTTCTCTGCACAATCTCAAGCATTAAGTCATTAGACTCTGCAAAATATTAGGGGTCAAAGCTCCCAAGGAGTCTCGGAAAAAACATTTTATTTAATATTTCTGGTTCTAGTGAATGTAGAAAAAAAGGTTTTGAGTCAAAATGATACTATTTCAAAGCAGAATAATAAAACAGAAATAAGCCATAGAAATATTTAGATTTTATGCTTTGTAATAAACATAAAAATACAAAAAATCTCTTCAAAACAGTACATTTAATAAGGTTTTTTAAAAACTCTGTTCCTCACTCCTAAAATAGAATCTTAATCTGAGCATAGTATAAAACACTAATATTTTTATGGCCTATTTTATTAATCATTCCACATTGAAATAGAATAATTTTGAAACAAAACCTTTTTTTTTATCTTTACTAGAACCAAATATATTAAATAAAATCTGGTGCGGGCTACACACGACTTTCACTTACCTACATTTTTAAAATCAATGAAAGAATTTTTAAAAACAATTAGAGATAAAAATACGTGAAACTCTTAAGGAATTAATTAAATTCAATTTATATAGAACCATGTGTTTTATTAAAAAATCTAATATATTCTTATCTAAAATAATCAGTTAGTTTTATGTTCATTTCGTCACTCTCTATTAACTTTTAAAAGCTTGTGTATGAGATAATATTTTTTCTAAAATCTTTAGCTTTCCAACGGTATATCATACATGTATATTTACTGCTCATATGTTCAAAAACGGAAAATTGCATTAAAAAAATATTTTTTCTGCATTCTCCTTTAGTTGGGTATCGAATTTATTCAATTTATATATTTACCTGTTTTTCATCAGCGTTAACAAGATAATATAGTTATTTTTATTGAATCTACAAAATTAAAGGTACTTTAGAGTAAGACAATTTAAAATATCGGCATTTAAGCTCTGTCAAACCATTTCTATCCAAATAAAACCTACATGATATTAAAGCCCATTAAATTTTACATCGATATAGCGAGTTTAATCAAAATCGTCGGAATCGTTTTTGAGAAAATCGAAAAAAGGTGCAAAATGCATGGTATAAAGTGCCTCTTCTGGTAAGCTCATTTTGATGAAAAGAGTTTTGTCACGTCTCGGGCGTATAGTCTTAAATATGAAATTTCAGTTTCATAGGACTTACCGTTTCCGCCCGGGAGATACCACACACACAGACCTTTTTGCGGGACTTGGTTATTTGGACTCAGGGGACCCTAAAACGTGTATTTCCGTTGAAAATTGGAATTCGAAAATTTTCACGATCGCAATACTTTCCCTTACTATATATAGTAAGTGAAAGTAAAAATGTCTTTCTCGTGGCCAAACTTTCCCATTTTTTTTACTCGACTCTTGTAAAGCGTTGCCTTCTAATATTGTGCAAAGTTTAATATTTTAATGTCTAGTTACATCTAAAAAATTCATCAAAATAGGTGAGACACTTTTGGGATCCTTTCCTTGTGAGTATCTAACTCCATATTCAAATAACAGACCCAAGGTTAGGGTTCTTGGGAAAGGTAGGTCGGAAGGTCTGGCTATTGTCCAGCTTCTATTCCGAATATTACACAGCTAATAGCAACTGGGTTAATGCTAGCGACCTTACTCTGGCTGGTAAGAACCGGTATAATGTTGAATACAACCAATAATATTAACACCAAAGGGGTTTCATATATTTTATGATTAGTATGTGATTATAAAACAACTCAAAAGTATTCTATGATTCTCTGTTCACGTTTGTTTAAATACGAATTAAATATGTATGTTAATGTTAAATTTTATCGAGATCTTAAACGCAATCCGAGTAAAATATTGATGATGAGTTATTTCAGGTTACATCAATGGTATAATATTTATCTTATAAAACTCGGAGGAGCGTTCGACCGTGTTTGTTTTTGAAAATATCGTTTAGCATAGGGGATACTTTTATTAAGGAAAAGATTATAAGGCATTTATAGTATTACTTTTAGTTACCTATATATGGAATATATAGTAAGAGAAAGTATTGTGGTTGTGAAAATTTTCGAATTCCAGTTTTCAACGGAACTACACGTTTCAGGGTCTCCTGCGCCCAAATAATAATAAAGTTCCAAAAAAAGTTCTGTGTGTGTGTGGTAACTCCCGCGCAGTAACGAAAAGTCCTATAAAAATGAAAATTCATATTTAAGACAACTATACGCTCGAGATGTTACAGTAACTTTTTGATCAAAATCATCTAACCAGAAGAGCCACTTTATACCATGCATTTTACACCGATTTTCAATTCAATCAAAAATGGCTCTAAAGATTTTGATTAAACTCATGTAAAATTTAATGGGTTTTAATATCATGTATGCTTCATTCTGATTAAAATAGTCTGACAGGGCTAAAATGCCGATATTTAAAATTTCCTTCTTATAAAGTACTTTTAATTTTGTATATTCTTTAAAAATAACTATATTATCTTGTCACTGCGAATGAAAAACAGGTAAATATATAAATTGAATGAATTCGATACCCAACTAAAGGAAAAAACTGAAATAATATTTTTTTAACGAATTTTTTTGGTTTCGAACATAAGAACAGTAATATACATGTGTAATATACCGTTGGAAAGCTAAATATTTCAGAAAAAAATATTATCTAATACACAAGTTTGTAAAAAATAATAAAGAGTGATAAAAAACCGATAAAACTAAATGATTATTTTAGATGATAATATAATCGATTATTTAATAAAACATATGTTTCTATAGAAATTCAATTTAATTAATTCTTTATAGTTTCACTAATTTTTATCTCTAACTGTATTTGAAATTTTTTAAAACGGAGGTAAGTGAAAGTCGTTTGTTGCCCGCACCAGATTTTTTTTGTTATCTTACTGATCGTTTCATGTACTACGTATAAATTGAAATAAAGTGTATTTAATTAATGGGAATTTTATTTGGTCTTATTAATGTTACTATTAACTATATTATAAACATTTTGTTCATTAAACATTTTTTTTTTATGTTATTTTTGAAAAAATGATTAATTCCAACCCTTTTCAGGCGATTTGCCCACATGGAGAAGACCCCCAATGGGGGTCGAAAGGTGGGCAAGCAATAAATAGTTGAAACTATTTAGTTGTTTCATTTACTGACTCCCATCCGGACTAATTGCTTACAGTAATTCGCAACAGTCTTTTTTTTTTACCTCATATGAAAACAAATTTTTAGTTTTAGGTTAAATAATATAACAGTATAAAAATTTTATTTACAAAAATCCCCCAAGTGTATGCCCTATTTGGCACCCTGACATTAGCTCCATAACTTTGTTTATAATATAATTTTTTATTGTTTTAAACATAAAACACTATTTCGCTAGCTATTACACCGTAGATGAGCCAATAAGTAAAAGTGTATAATTATCTGCAAAATAATATATTTTTCTTTTGATATGTTATGCTAAATTTATTATTAGCGATTATTAAATTATTAAATGCATGTTTAACTAGATAATACCAGACCTAGGATATAATAGAAAAATCTTTCTTTTTTTTTTTTTTTTTTTTTTAAAGAAGAGAGGAAACGAGTATTAGAAAAAAACCCACCATATTTTCGTTGACTTCAAGGCAGCTTGTGATAGCATTAACAGGGAAGAACTGTACAAGGCACATGAAGGGTTCATCATCCCAGATAAGCTAATACGACTGGTCAAGCTAACCATGAGAGATGCAAAGTACCGTGCGGGTAAGTAATGCAAAGTTACCTTTGAAAAAGTAGCTTAGTTCAAGTATTTGGGATCAGTGGTAACACAAGACAACGCAACTGAAGTCGAAGTCAAGAAAAGAATATTGATGGCTAATAAGCGCTACTTTGTCCTTCGCAAGGAATTCATCCCCTCGCCTTCTATCCCGGCCGAACAAGGTATATCTGTACAAAGCATTAATCCGCCCAGTCCTGCTGTACGCATCGGAAACATGGACGACAACAATAAGAATGGAACAAGACCTCTTAATCTTTGAGAGGAAAATTCTTCGAAGAACATTTCGAGGAGTACAGATCGGTGGAAACTGGAGAAGGCGGACAAATGCTGAAATTGATTCAATGCTTAATGATCAAGATGTCATCCTGAGGATGAAGCTCGGAAGACTTAGATGGTCTCGCCACGTGGCAAGGATGGAGGATGAAGCAATAGCAAATAAGATCCTGAAAGATCTTCTCTACGGTACGAGAAGAAGAGGAAGACCAAAACTGAGATGGTCAGACGGTGTGGCAAAGGATTCCAGAGATGTCCAGTGCTATGTATCGAGAATATCGGAAGGTGAAGAAATATTTTTGATTTGAACAAAATAGAGTAGTTTTCGGGCGACAAGCAGGAAGGCTTCTTAGAAGGGCTATACAAAAAATAGACCCCTCCACTCGTACAGCGGGGATAGCGGAGTACCTGGGGAGTCTGAGCCCGGGCGGGAAGAAAAGAGGAAGTCGAGGACGGAAGTCGGAAGTTGGGGATCAAGCAGTCATGTTTAAAGGTATCTATATGTAATATTATGTGGTAAATAGAACCTCAGTATTCTCGATAATAACAATGCATCTCTGTACCAAGTTTTATATGTATCATAATAAGTGCTATTTGATAAATAAAATGTATATTCTAAGTAAATTACTTTATTACCCTATATGCCACGAAACATAGTACCAGGGAGTCGGGAATCGGATGATAGCTGCACAGAACAGAGATGACTGGAGGAAGTTGTGGAGGAGGCCAAGACAGTAAACCTACTTCCTGGCAGACGGCATATCCATGCCAGTAGATATTGTAAAGAAACACGTAAAATTTATGAATAAAACACGTTTATCTATCTATTTATGAATATAAGTATAAATATTTATTTATAAAATATTACCTTTATCTGGCCGATCCCTGCATGTTTACTTTTAAAAAAAGGCGCCACTACTAAGACAAGACAAAAAAAACAAAAAAAAAACGCAAATTTCTGAAGCGAATTCACCTTAAATCGTTTAAGATAGCTATTGAGTGTATTTTTAAACCAAGTAAAATTTTAGCAAACATTTGAAAAAAACCTAAAATTGAATTTTGTATCGAATTTTTAATAACTGATATATGTGTTCATAATAATGATTTGATATTTTTTCAACTTGGATAACAACTAAGTCTGTCAATAAAACTATTTTTAAAAAATTAACATTATCATGAATTATAATTAAATACAATAAAAAATATATATATTCAATCAAAGTTATTATGAGTTGTAGACAAATTTTAAAGACAATGAATTAAAATGTTTAAAGGTGTTTGTAAATTTTTGGATGATATTGTTCTGAAAACTGATATTTATGTTATATTAATGTAATGAAGTATGCTAGAATACTTCTATTCTATTTTTTTTTTTTTTTTTTATTTCTGATCTGTATGTCTGTGTTATAAATTACTTAATTTTGTCACTTTCATTTTTTCATTCATCCGGTATCCTATAATTTATCTAATAACACATAATTTGATTAGTAGTAAATACACTTTTTTTTTTTTATGCAAGAAAATTTTCTAAAGAGAAATGTATTAGATAGTTACATAACCCAAGAACTAATGGAATAGTTTCATGGAAATTTCAATTTTCGAAATGCCCTGCCAATGATTCATTGTCAATCATTCTATCCTTAATCAAGCGGAAATTCGCTCTCAAAGGGTAATTTGCAGTTGGGTTAGTACGCTGAATAGCTAGTTATTGTCAGTTGTCATGATAATTCACTGTCGTCAAGGTAATTCAAAATAGGTCTAATTTTTCTAATTTCAAAACTACTATTTTTTTTTTTTCATAAATACCAAATTCATTAATTGTAAAGATATATACTTCAGCTTGGTTCATTGCATAATATATGATTATTACTTTCGTTTATCCAGTTCCATAATAAGTTATTACTTTTACTTAACTATTATACGGAATATGAAATAAAAAAAATCATGATGGGTATTACATCTTCTTAATCCTATTAAATAATTAAACACTTAGGAACCATATATTATCACTGTTTTTTGTTTTTTTTTCAAAATAGGTCTAATGTTTCTAATTTCATAACTATTTTTTTTATAAATACCAAATTCATTAATTGTAAAGATATATACTTCGGCTTGGTTCATTGCATAAAATATGATTATTACTTTTGTTTATCCAGTTCCTTAATAAGTTATTACTTTTACTTATCTATTATACGGAATATGAAATTTAAAAAAAAATTATGTTGGATATTACATCTTCTTAATCCTATTAAATAATTAAACACGTAGGAACCATACATTATCACTGTTTTTTTTTGTTTTTTTCAAAATAGGTCTAATGTTTCTAATTTCATAACTATTTTTTTTATAAATACCAAATTCATTAATTGTAAAGATATATACTTCGGCTTGGTTCATTGCATAAAATATGATTATTACTTTTGTTTATCCAGTTCCTTAATAAGTTATTACTTTTACTTATCTATTATACGGAATATGAAATTTAAAAAAAAATTATGTTGGGTATTACATCTTCTTAATCCTATTAAATAATTAAACACGTAGGAACCATACATTATCACTGTTTTTTTTGTTTTTTTCAAAATAGGTCTAATGTTTCTAATTTCATAACTATTTTTTTTATAAATACCAAATTCATTAATTGTAAAGATATATACTTCGGCTTGGTTCATTGCATAAAATATGATTATTACTTTTGTTTATCCAGTTCCTTAATAAGTTATTACTTTTACTTATCTATTATACGGAATATGAAATTTAAAAAAAAATTATGTTGGGTATTACATCTTCCTAATCCTATTAAATAATTAAACACGTAGGAACCATACATTATCATTGTTATTTTTTTTCAAAATAGGTCTAATGTTTCTAATTTTAAAACTATTTTTTTATAAATACCAAATTCATTAATTGTAAAAATATATACTTCGGCTTGGTTCATTGCATAAAATATGATTATTACTTTTGTTTATCCAGTTCCTTAATAAGTTATTACTTTTACTTATCTATTATACGGATTATGAAATAAAAAAAAATGATGGTGGGTATTACATCTTCTTAATCCTATTAAATAATTAAACACGTAGGAACCATACATTATCATTGTTATTTTTTTTTTCAAAATAGGTCTAATGTTTCTAATTTCAAAACTATTTTTTTTATAAATACCAAATTCATTAATTGTAAAGATATATACTTCGGCTTGGTTCATTGCATAAAATATGATATTACTTTTACATATATCATTCATCATTTCACTTTAAAAAAGTCTTGAAAATGGGGAAAGAACCCCAAAACGTTGATAAATGATGTAAAAAATTATGAAATATATAGCAAAAGGAAGTTAAGGTGTGCTTATTTAAGTGTGTAATATTAAGAAAAACTTCCTGAAAATTAAAAAAGAAAATGATATTACTTTCGTTTATCCAGTTTCTTAATAAGTTATTACTTTTAGTTATCTATTATACGGAATATGAAATAAAAAAAAAATCATGGTGGGTATTACATCTTCTTAAGGCTATTAAATAATTAAACACTTAGGAACCATACATTATCACTGTTTTTCAAAATAGGTCTAATGCATCTAATTTTAAAACTACTAGTTTTTTTTTTTTATAAATACCAAATTCATTAATTGTAAAGATATATACTTCGGCTTGGTTCGTTGCATAATATATGATATTACTTTTACATATATCTTTCATCATTTCACTGTAAAAAAGTCTTGAAAATGGGGAAAGAACCCCGAAACGTTGATAAATGATGTAAACAATTATGAAATATATAGCAAAAGGAAGTTAAGGTGTGCTTATTTAAGTGTGTAATATTAAGAAAAACATCCTGAAAAATTAAAAAAGAAAAGAAAATTATATTACTTTTGTTTATCCAGTTCCTTAATAAGTTATTACTTTTACTTATCTATTATACGGATTATGAAATTTAAAAAAAAATTATGGTGGGTATTACATCTTCTTAATCCTATTAAATAATTAAGCACTTAGGAACCAAACCAAATTTCTATGAATAAGTGAATGTTAAATCATGAAACGTATTATGTCGGGTATAAATGTTATGATATTCCCTTGTTCTGATGAAAGATTATTTTTACTTTTCTTTTTGGTCCAGTTATGAATGATTTTCATGTACATTTTAGGGAGAGAATTTCCAATAAATACTGTAAAAGTTGGGGAATATGAAAAAATTTCAAAGGACTGTATGCCCCAAATCCGTGGGGATTGCTCATTGGCTGTGAACTAAACGCTACATTATCAACAAACGGTAAAAGAAAGCAAAGTTTCCTGTACACTTGTTCGGTTAGCTTTGTCAAAACAAAACAAACAATAACATAGCTCTCAAACTGTTCTGGATCTGTTCCAGAAAAAGTGGTTGGGGGTTCTTCCGGTAGCTGAAAAAGCTAAGGAACCAGTTTCACCGTTCTCTCCTAACACAACTGATGTAAACATACAACATAGTTAAAAGATGATAGTTCATTATAAAGAATATGTTTTGTAAATAAAGGAATAATCTGAATTATAGTATCAAAAATATTGATGTCCTATAAGATTTATTTTATTATTTAACAAGCAGACCCACTCTTCTACTTCGCACGGGTGCCATTTGCTTTAGGAGTTTTGGTCTACCCTTAAGGACAAGTGCGATTGGTTAAGTTTAATCATGGTGAAAACCGTATCAAAATCCGTCTTGTGCTTTAGAAGGAATTTGGGGAAAAAAATTGGAGAAGATAGAGAGTCCATGGTCTTACAACAACTTTATATTAACTCGTAATATTTCTTTTATTGCATATTAAATTTTCTGAATTCTTGCTTCCAACGATATTACATACGCCTATGTTACTATTTATATTTCAGGAATAATTTGTTGTTGACTTGGTTACAGAAAATTTATTTTTCCCATTTAAATAAAAGCTAAATGGCAATGTATTTTAGTTATAGACCTGGAAGCAAAGCCCTAAATTATAGTAAACCATATTGTAATGCGTCTTGTGGTTTAGAAAGAGTTAGCGGAAACCAAAATCGCCTGATCATTTTATATAGAGAGAGATTAAGAAACACAAATGGTTTTAGCATTGTCTTCCTTATTATTGTTTTGGATGATAGCACATCATAGACAAAATTCATCATAAATAATAAAAAATTCTTATAAGAATAAAAGATAACATAAATTTAAATTTAAATTATTTTCAATAATGAACCAAAAAAACAAAAAAAATTCTCTCCCCGGTACGCAGCTTTTCTCCGAAACTACTGGGCCAATTTTTTTTTTTAATTCGGCACAAAAATAATATTTTAAACAACGATAATCCTAAGACCTAACAGTTGATAAGAGCTGTTTTTGTGTTTTATTTCAATGGAGGCCGATTAAAAGTAATTTAATTCAGTAAATAAGTTATTTTTAAGGATAGAGAAATATGTATGGAGTTTTAGAATCAGTCAAGCATGATAAACAACAAAAAGGCAAAAACGAAAAGAAATTTAAATCTTGCCAATATATACGCTTGTAACTCCGTTTTATCGAAGAAAGAGAAAAATATTATAAGTGTTGTGTTAACCAAAAAATTATTAGAAGAAAAGAAAGACAAAAAATTGAATTTTTTCCCATAAATATCCCCATAACTCATTTATTTTTAAAGATAAAGAAAGAAATTATTAATTGAACCGAAAACTGCGAATAATCAGAAAAAAAACATAGAAAATAATTGAAATTTTACCTATATATACGCTCAAAACTCAGTTATTTTTGAAGATATAGAAAAATATGTATAGAGTTTTAGAATCACTAAAGCACGATAAAAAAAATAATTATAAATAACAAAAAAAAATGTATTTATATATTCCTACAAAAAAAAAAAAAAAATCAATTAAATTGGTTAAGAACTAGCAGAGATATAACGTTTTTATTTGTATTATTTGAAATTAGCAGCGGTGACATATTTATTACTTTTCATATTAGTCAATTTTCTATAAGCTGTTATATAAACAGTTATACCCTAATGTAGTTATTTGGAAATAATAAACCATTTTATAATTTCCATTAATAATTAATAATTCTCAGTGTTTTATTACTTTATCATATGTATTTTATAAATTAATTATTAAATTGTAACTATTTAAATTACATCAGTGCGAAGAAGGAATGGGTCATTAGTTCTGTATACGAAAATGGTAGAAAAGGTAATTGCCTGACAGATAGTAAAGTTGTTCGTATTGTAGTTACTCCCACCAGAAAAGGCATACATTTGTAAATCAACACAAAATGAATTATTCGCAATAAAGGCCACGTGTTACTATTACTAATTATATGAATTATTTAGTAAATACTTACGACCCTGTAATTTGTTCATAGATCCGTAAAGGAACAATTTCTTCATAAATTCATAAAGGAACGATTTGTTCTTAGATTAAGAAGGATACACTCACCACAACACACAATGAGTTGAGAACTGAAGGAGAGCTGGAAGAACTGTGGAGGATTTAATATTAGTGGCTATCGACGTGGACCTCAAGCACTGACAAAATCAGCTGCCTGTATTTGACAGCACTAGCATCTGCGTCAGCCTTTGTCTCCCAATTAAAGGATATCTCCTTTATTTATCAGTTTAATTATTATTTATCTTTATATATTATAGATACCTTTATTTTTGTTTTGAAATAGAATCATTTTCATCCTTGTTAATTAAAAATGTATACTATTTATCACATATTACAAATGCACATAGTAAAACTATTCACTTTGAACAGATCTGTGAAACTTAAATTTATTTTCGTGTAACTAAAAGTAAATTTTTAAAGATGGTCCAGTTTTTACTTTCGCTTACCTATATGTGAAATATATAGTAAGGGAAAGTATAGCGATCGTGAAAATTTTCGAATTCCAGTTTTCAACGGTAATACACGTTTTAGGGTCCCCTGAGTCGAAATAACCAAGTCCCGCAAAAAATCTGTGTGAGTGTGTGTGGTAACTCCCGGGCGAAAACGAAATGTCCAACGAAAGTGAAATTTCATATTTAAGACAACTATACGCCCGAGACGTTACAGAAACTTTTTTATCAAATTCAGCTGACCGAAAGAACTACCATGCATTATGGACCTTTTTACAATTTTCTCAAAAACGGCTCTAACGATTTTAATTAAACTATATACATCTATGTAAAATTTGGCTTTAATATGATGTAGGTTCCATTCTGATTAAAATAGTCTGACAGGGCTTAAAAGCCAATATTTAATATGTCAAAAGTACCTTTAATTTTGTATATTTAAAAAAAAAAATCATTTTATTAGTATTGATATAGAGGGTAAATATGCAAGTTGATCGAATTTGACCAACAACTAAAGAAGAAAAGTGCAAATATATTTTTTATGCAATTTTTTGTGTTTTATAACACAATAATAGTAATATACAAGCATAATAAAAGGTTATATAGATAAAGATTCAATAGAAAAAATTATCTAATACACGGAACTTTAAAGGTTAATGGAGAGTGATGAAAAGCCCATAAAACTAACATAAAATTGTAGTAAATAAAAATATAGTTTCTATTAAAATTCAAAATTATTAATTCTTTAACAATTTATTTGTATCTTTAAAAAATCTTAAGTTAATTTTAACCACGGAGGTAAGTGAAAGTCGTGTGTTGCCCGCACCAGATTTTTTTTTTAAATATAATAATAATTATATATAATTAACAGGCGTTCTAGCTAGGGTTGCCTTTTCAAGTCAGTGCTGAGCTCCAGAGGTCACGGTCAAGCCAATCCTCCTCCTGAAGACCCCGGCCCGCCATCTCCTCTTCCACTCCGCATATCCACCTACTTCTAGGTCGACCTCTTTTCTACCTTCCCGGTGGCTGCCAATCCAATACTCGGGTCCTGTCCCGTACAACCTCATTTCTAATTCGGTTCATCCTTGTTAAACGTAGACATATTCTCCAAAAGTCCATCTTCACTGTTTGAGCTTTGGAGTAGAGCTGTCTAGACATTGTCCAAGTTTTCGATGCGTACGTAAGGATAAAATATATAAATTATAAATAAATAATATAACTCTACATCTTCTTTTAGGCTATACTAGGATTTCTTGGATCAAAGATTGACAGCAGGAAATTAATACCAGAGTTAAAAGTTCGTTATGAGCGTTAACCAGCTCGGCCACCCTGGCAAGTTATAACAAATGATACTTAATAATATAAATATTAAATAATAAGAAAATAGCAAATTCCTATAAATTTTCACCTGCTAAATTCACAATTCGACAAAAAAATGACCGATTCAAGTCATTTTTACTGATTAAATTTTTACTTCTGGGAAAAGTTTGTTTTAGAAAGTTTGTGGCACTGTTCAATTAATCAAAAACATCACTCTACACTATATCAAAGCAGACCGGCCAGCAAGAAATGTTACTCGAAATGAAAAAACGTTGTAGTTGATCGTCTCATAAATTCAAAAGATACTCGTATGTTTCTTCTCTCACTTCATATCAAACACGATATCATGAAACCTTTCGTCAAAGGTATGAACCATGAAGATTATAGATTTTTATAATTATTTAGTTCCTCTCGTATCCAATCCTTACAATCCCAAATCCTTCGTAAAATCCTCAATGCTCCATATGTTGTCACGAATAAACTTGTCCATAAAGTCCTTAATGTTTCATATGTTAGTGATTAAGCCCAAAACATATACCATACATTCCACGAAAAACTCCATTCCCACTCTCATCCACTGGTTACCATTATTTCTTCCTTTTCAATTCCTGATAACCGTCCGAGGCGTCTGAAAAGAAGATGGCCCCGAAACCTAATAGTACGGAATATTTTTAGAGTGCTGCCAATGGGTAGTGCCTCTATATGTTTGTCATGTCAGTTTACCGTATGTCAATCACATTTACTTGATGTATTCTGTATAATCATAACAGATAGGCCAAAAAGCAAACGAAGTCTTGATACAACTCATAAAAATCTTTATTTCAACCTACCAGGTATTTTATAGAACGTAACAGCTATTTAAAATTTTTAAATGGATGTTCAATGTTATTAGCTGTTGATATAATATTTGTAATTTTGTTAATGTATACTAATAATATAAAGCTGAAGAGCTTGTTTTTTTGTTTTTTTTAACGCGCTAATTTTAGAAACTACTGGTTCGAATTAAAAAATTCTTTTTGTGATGGATAGTCCATTTATCGAGGAAGGCTTTAGGCTATATAACATCACGCTGCGACCAATAGGAATAAAGAATCTGTAGAAAGTGCGGGTGGAAAATGAACTTCGGATCCAAATGCTTCATAATTTTAAAAGAATTCAATTTCCCGGTAAGCTATCTTTTGCCGTAACAATTAATAAATCACAGGGGGAAACATTTAAATACGTAGGTATCGATTTACGTCAAGACTGCTTTTCACACAGCACACGGTTATGCAAGTATTTTCAAGATCGGGTCGCGGAGAAAATCAGTTCTTCTGCCACAAGAAAATAAAATTAAAAATATCATTTACGCAGAAGTACTTAAAATTATATTCTTTTAATAACTTCTTAATCGCGATCATAACATTAATTGACGTTGACGAAGTAGCGTGTAACAGCTAGTATTAAATATTATGACACATTCCATATCACAAAAACCAGAGCCAATAATTATTGTGTTTGTCATATTCATTTTTCAACCCCAAATTACTAATATTAGGCTCAAGAATTGTAGGAAACATCGAAAAAATATTTTCGTTGTTGTATAGTGTAATTTGTTGACGCCATATGCATTGCAATAATAAAATGTTAATTTTAAAACAATAAAATATAACAACATAATTTAAAAAGATTGATAATAATCAGGGATGAATCAAGGGAAACTTTTTTAGGCTTAAATTCAATCCCTGGGTGCCAATTTACAGGAAGAATTGCTTCGAGAGGAGGATTGATTTAGGTATTATACTTTTCGAACCCCTAATCCTCTCCTAGACTTTCTTTCTCTCTCCTTTCTACAAACTTTAAATCCTAGTGAACACACATGGGATTCTCTATGTGGAAACTTTCCTTCCAAAAGCTGTTGGTGGTTTGGCGAAACTACCAGACATTTACCTGGATATTCGGATGAGGGCAACACATATATCCACTACAGATCCTAAATAATTTGTTAAAATTAAGCAAAACAATGCCGATAGTAGGATTATGGTATAAGAACGAAACATGTATGTTATGAGAAAAATTAACTTTCAAATACTTTTTGAAATACAAAAACTTAAGGATAAAAAAAGACATTATATATTTCAGAGTTATATTTCATAACCATCGCTGTGGTTGAATCCTGGAGCTGGCACACGCAGGAGAGTCAGAAGATCTCCACTAGAGATTAGTGAGACAAATATAAATTAAAAGAGAGAGAAAGAGACGCTTTATTTATAAATAAACAAAATGATGCTGCCCAACTTAATTGGGTTGCTATAACACAGCATACCAATTGTTTCCTTTAGGAATATTCTTAATATTATAAATTATAATTTTAAATCTTTAATTATTAAACAATATTTTTTCTCTTTTCTATTCTTTTTAAAGTTTTTTTTTACTTTATTTTTTTCTCTGTTATTTTTTTCCTTCTTCATCGTTTCCCATTTTCTTTCAGATACATAGATCTATACATATAACCAACAGTTTAGAAAAACAAAAAAATCGTATATACATCATAAAACACCATAACAAAACTCATACCACCATATAAAAAAAACAAAACAATACAACAAAAGACAGCATCCAAAATCGATATCTATATGTACAATATTATATAAAAATTAAAATATAAACAACTATGATTAAAGTACAAATGCACATGCATACCCCTCCAATTATACCTGTTATGAGTAGAGTCGTATGAGTAGGGAATCGAGAACCACTCTTTCTGCTATCCTTGCCCGTCCTTTATATCGACACCTATGTCCTCCATGAAGCTCCAAGTTGAACCTAGTACAGCTCCATGGGCTCCGAACCAAAGGCCTTTTACGTAGAAGTCTCTCACGCCATAGCTCTCGCGGAACTTTTCCTTGAGTAAAGGGATACATTTTTCATAGATTTGTCTTTTTTCCCTTTCCACTTTACTTGCCTGTTCAAGGTCGTCGGATTCGAATCTCACGGTAGGATCCAGAATGATAGCTGAATTTCCGGTCTTAGGGAATGCCACGATATCAGCATATCGCGTGGATCCATCCGTATCCACGCAGTAGACTTCCTCGAAGTAGGCAAAATCTCTTCTTTAAGGAGCCTCATCAACTCATGCTTTACTCTGTGGTGACGGCGTGTTATCAGGCGGGAGTTGTTGGGACATTTTTCCAGCACGTGAGCTGGTGTTTCTGGCTCTCTTTTGCATTTGTGACAGAGGGACCCAACATCTCTAACCTGTCCGCTGACACCTAATTGATATTAAGTTTCAGAGCATTGGACAATTCAGACCCCGAAAGTATCTGCTTTTCGTACATAAATTTGTTAGCTTTCAGATTTTCTTTAAAATGTCGTACCCCAATGCCCTGCCATCTGCAGCTGGTCCATTCCTCTAACGAGTTTTCTCGTAGCGACTGCCGTAGAGTTCTCATATTCCGGTTACCCTGCTCAACCCACAGTCTCTATCAGCACGTATAGCGACTTCGGTTGAATAATCAAATGTGGACTGGAACAGGGGATCCGGGACATTGGACAGTCGCTGAGCAATGGACCAGTGTTGTAGAGGAGCCTCCCATTGGCAGCGGATCAATTCTATCTAATCCTCGGTACCTCCTGGGAGCATATAACATCGCCGTGGAGGATATAACAAAACCATAAATTAAAGTAAGATGACGGGGGTGATAAGAAAGAAGGCCTTTTAACTCTAGCATTAATTTGACACACTCACACTTGGACCCGAAAAACTTTCTTTTTTCCTAAATTTCTTTCAGACTTCCATTTCCAGATACTGCCATAGAATAACACAAATATTTTTCAGAACAGACTTAAAACACCAATATAACCTGTAGTGTAGTGTGCAGTATTCTAGGCCCAAGGTCGCGAGTTCAAACCTGGTAGGTGGCCCTAGGATTGTTTAAAGAGATTAAAAAATCCATAATTCTGTCGTCCTTCTGAGGCAACGTAAACAGGTGACCACGAGCCTGTACGATGCCAGGTATCCGCTAAAGGTCCCTATCCAAATCAAATATGTATAGGTAAAATTTAGTACTCCACAGTAGCATCGTCCGATTACCCATAGCAACGTAACGTGACCTTAAATGAATGAAACAAAACACAAAAATATCGAAGTCTCGTTAACGTGGGCGAAACTAAAATAAGATCTAATTAAAATGGAACTCTTTGATGTGTGATGGGGATTCGTGTTTGTTTTGCTTCCCTGGGATATAAGGCCGTATATGCTAGCTAGTGCTGTATTTACTTTTTTATGTATCAAATAATACTACCATTTGAACGTAAATACATTTATTATTAATTTTCCTGAGATTTATTATTGGGAATATATTATAATTGGTTAATTATTGTGCACCTATGACATACTTTGCATAAATAAGTAGTGATTAAACAAATAAATTTAATCTTTAATTTGAAAGCAGTTTCCACTTCAAGGTGGATAATTTGAGTTACTCCGCGTTCTATAAATTTATGATTATGATTTCTGCTAGGAGCAGGTTTAGCCTCAAATTGTTTTTATTTTAAATTGGGCAGGCTGGATGGGGCTCATTACTCATACAGCAGACGTGGGCCAGCCATCGAAGTTATTAAACCTCCTTGAGTATTAAGTTGCCTGCATCTGTTCGCACCACCTGCTCTATCCCATAAATCACGGTAGGGTATGGAAAAATGGAAAATACACGTCTTAGCCGGTAAACTACAACGGGAGGTATGTGCGATGATAAATAGCCTCATCCGTAGTGCATGTAAATAGTCTAAGTATATATCATAAAGTTATGAAGAAGTCGTTCAAACATAAAAGGAAGTTAACATAAGGCAAACGTAAACCTATTTATTTTTTTCTGGCTTAGGTCGACAATAGTGTGCTGATTCCAAAACAAAGTTCTATATATATAAAGAGAGATACTGGAACTTATGAAATGTTTCATTAGATTCATCTTCGGAGTCCCTAGGCGCTCCAGCGTCTCCGACAGGTATGCCGAGTTGAAGTGGCTCAATTCAGTTTCTTGGCGACAGTATTTCCTGAGAGTATTCCTATTTCGCACTTTCAACACCAATAATCCATCCTACATTCTTGACCTACTCATCCCTTGTTCATCGGTACATTCGTTTTATACTAGATTCCAGTCCACTAACTTCTATTTTCCTTCTCGTCGAACATCATCCTGGAATTTCATACCTACCTCTATATGCAAAGCATGTTATTTATCCTCATTGATTGATTGTAAATGAAATGTTTGAATAATGGTCATATTCCATTCTAAAATTAGGAACACTACAGATATGTAAACAACTCTTTTTTTTTTTTTTTTTTTTCTTTTCTTTCTTTAGGTTTTTCTCTATGATCTTATTATATCATAAGAAGTACAATGTTAATATCTTTTCACACACACACACATATATGATCATATAATTATAAATATACTAAGTAAAAAAAAAAAAAGTATTTACTTCTTTTATAAATTATATAAGTACATATACATAATAATATGTATATCTTCAGTTTGTATCTTGTTTTTTTTATATTTTTGTGTTTGTGCCAGACACAAGCCTCAGTTTCTTTACTTTTCTGTTATTCTTAAAGGACTGAATGTCACAGACTAAAAATTTACTCTTCTTCATATATATATATTTATAATTTTTAAACGTTTATCCAGGTGATATAAAAAATATATATACAAAATCTTTGTAGTTACGTTTTATATAAATGCTACGGTCAAGACAATGACGGGTGGACCACGCCTGGAGGGGCCTAGATGAGGCTAGAGACTTCTGGACCTGGACAGTCCTCGAAGTGCCTGGAAAGGCCCACCCGCCTTACCTGCGCCCGGGTCTAGAAGATTCGGCGCTGGTACAAATAGCGGTCCCCTAAGCCTGGGGGAGTCAGTCTTAATCCGGCTCAACAAGTATCAGTGATGTGTCAGTGAACAGTGACAGTGAACAGTTCGTGACAGTGTGACAGTATAGTGAAACTGTGTGTCAATATTGTGATAACCGGTCGGTGGGAAATTAGAAGACTGTAGTTTATATATATTGTTTTATAGTTGTAAGTTCTAGAATAAGTCTGGCATATTGTATAAGTTTACGTAAGTAGTTTATTTGTTAGGAATACCTCATTTTATATGTATACTGTTTAGTAGTTAAGCTAGTAATTCCATTATTATTGTTAATATAGTGGTTAGTAATCCCTTTGTATTTGTGTTTTCTGTATTTAATAAACATTTGTAATTTGTAAACTGGAGTAGTTCATTTCTCACACCCCGTAGCCCGTAACAATTTGGTGTCAGAAGTGGGATCATTGTAAATGGTTATAATTTTGGTTTTCTTGTTTTTGTAATTATTGGGCTACTGTGTGGAAAATGACTTCTCAGAGTGTTAGACTGAATGATTTAAAAGTTGCAGACTTAAGACGGGAGTTAGAATAACGAGATCTGGATACTTCCGGAACGAAATCGGTACTGCAACAACGCTTGCGCCAATTTTTTGTTGATTCAGGGGAAAATCCAGACGAGATTACGTTTGAAAATGACTTCAGTAAGTTGTCTGCAACTTTTAAAACTGAATTAGGCACTGTTAAAAATGAGTTAGGTAATGAGTTAAGTACTGTTAAAAATGAGTTAGGTAATGTAGAAAAGAAGTTAGGTAATGAATTAAGTACTGTTAAAAATACATTGGAGGCTAAGTTAGGCAATTTAGAAACTAAGTTAATGGAAAGTGTAGATAATAAGTTAGCTGATGTAGAATCTAGATTAGGAGAAAAAGTCGATTCAGTAGAAAATGAACTTAGGGTAAGAATAGAAGCTCTAGAAGAACGTATGAGAAACCCACCGACAATCGACACCGACCAACCCTCTGAGAGAAGCCCTCACAACACCATTCCCTCCGCCAATGCTGGGATGCCACCAACGCACAACACCATCCCATTGTTCGACGGGAAGACGCCGTGGGAGGACTACATGACTCTCTTCGAGACAGCGGCTTCGATCCACGGGTGGTCAAAGGAGACGCAAGCATCAGCGTTGTGCCTAGCCTTGCGTGGAGACACCTTAGGAGTGCTACAGGGGATGCCCATGTCGGAGCGGTGCAACTACGACTATACCAAGATACTATAATGATAAAGGCCTAGATACTATAATACGACCGTAGTCCGCAACGCTGTTGCTTGCTTTTCTTCTTGTCGAGAACAATGCTTGCATTCTCCATCACAGGGTCTCCTTGAGAGCGCATCCGCATTCCGGTGACTCGTTCCAGAACGATGAGCAGATTCGAAGTCATATTCCTGAAGGCGCTCGATCCACCGTGCAACTTGTCCCTCCGGTGACTTGAATCGCAGCAGCCACATTAGAGCTGCGTGGTCCGTTCTCAGTAGAAATCTTCTTCCATACAGGTATTTATGAAAGTGCTCTATGGACTTAACCACTGCCAGAAGCTCTTTCCTTGTGACACAGTAGTTGCGTTCTGGAGCTGACAGTGCTTTGCTGAAGTACCCAATAACCTTTTCTTCCCCGTCTTGGAGTTGGGAAAGGACGCTTCCAATAGCAGTGTTGCTGGCATCTGTGTCAAGAATGAACTTGCCCTCGGGACGTGGATAGCTTAGAATAGGCGCACTACTCAATTTCTTCTTTAACTCCTCAAATGAAGCCTGACACTCGCGATCCCAAAGGAAAGTCCGTTTTTCCTCAGTGAGCCTGGTAAGAGGTTTTGCGATGTTGGCGAATCCTTTCACGTACCTCCTGTAGTAGGTGCAGAGTCCGAGGAAACTTCTTACTTGGTGCTTATCTCGAGGTGCTGGCCAATTGGTGATCGCTGTAATCTTCTCTGGGTCAACAGCAACTCCGTTGTCTGATAGAACATGCCCCAGGTAGTTGACTTGCCTTCGGAAGAGATTGCACTTATTCGGGTTCAGTTTTAGATTAGCTGCACGCAGCCGTCCGAAGACCCGCTCCAGATTCTCCAGATGGTGAGTGAAGGATTTTCCCAGTACAATGATGTCGTCCAAGTAAACCAGGCATATCTCCCAAGAAAGGCCTCTTAAGACGCTTTCCATCAGCCTCTCGAACGTTGCAGGTGCATTGCAAAGCCCGAATGGCATTACCGTAAATTGCCAGAGGCCAGTGCCGATTGAAAATGCCGTCTTCTCCTTATCTTCCGGTGCCAATCCAACCTGCCAATATCCACTGCGGAGATCCAAGGTAGAAAATAGTTTGCAACCCTCTAGTGTGTCCAGCGTGTCGTCAATCCTTGGGAGTGGGTAACTGTCCTTCTTTGTGGCGTTGTTCAAAAGACGGTAATCTACGCAGAATCTTGTCGTCCCATCTTTCTTTTTCACCAGTACGACAGGAGACATCCATGGGCTACTCGAGGGCTCGATGACACCATCATTCGTCATATCCTTAATAATCTCCTCGGCATCCTTTCGTTTAGCTAGCGGCAGCCTCCTCGGGATCTGTCGGATGGGCTTTGTATCCCCGGTGTCAATTTTGTGCTGGACGATGTTCGTTCTACCCCGTGGTCCTAAGCTGATCTCGAAAATGTCCTGCCATCGGGTAATCAATCTCTTCACGATTTCGCTCTGTTCAGGCGAAAGTTCTCTGCATGATTCCTCCACGAATCCTTTTAATTCTTCCTGAGAGACCTTGCAACCAGAACACCGCGTCCGACTTCCTGCTCCTCGTGCTTCCCAGGTTCAAGTAGAAGAGATTGACCCTCCGGTAGTCGTCCATTGATCGTCCCATGCGTCAGAATTTGACTCCGTGCAGGTAAAGTGGTGTCTTCTAGTAGGAGTACTCGTGCATAGAGGTCCTTTCCCTGCCGAAGGATGACCTCTTCGTCTCCCAGCGTCATCACACCTCTCGACATGTCCAGCTTGATCCCGTATTTAATCATCAAGTCCATGCCGAAGATGACTTCCTCGTCTATTTTCGCCACGAGAACGCGGTGCTCTAGACGTTGGCCCCCGATGAAGAAAGTGGCAACTGTCTCCCCGTAGACCTCGGCTGGCTGTCCTGTGGCTGTCCGTAACGCCCAAGTGGTAGGTGATATCTTCTTAGCGTTAACTGCCTTCGGGTTCAGTATTGTCATGGTTGCGCCGGTATCCAGCAGAAAACTTCGCAGCTGCCCGTTCACCATTCCATCCACATAAAAACTATTTGTCTTGCTCCCTATTGTCGCGATTCTCACGGCGACCCTGGGGCCTTCGATGCTACGGGTTGACAGTTGCCCCTTCCCATCAACCCTCCTTAGTTTTCCTGTGGCTTTTTCCGGCTTCCTGGTAGGACACTTGCTTCTGGGGTGTCCAAGTTGGCCGCAGCTCCAACAGCGTATCTCATTTTTGCGTGTCCTGAGGGCTTCCAAAACCTTTGCTACTATGTCCTCGATGGTGGGGGCCGCGTTAGGCTCCGCTTCTGCCGCTCGAACTCGTGCATGTCCACGGACTGACTGCCTGACAGCCTCGAATTCCATGGCCTGCGACAATGCATCGCCCAAAGTTTTAGGGCGTGCGAGTTTCACTGCCTGTTGGGTTTCCGGGTCTCGAAGTCCATCCAGGAATTTGTCGATAGCCAAGCTCTCGTAGACGTCGCCGGTAACTGTTGGGTAGGCATTCCTCACTAGCCGGGCGATATCTGCTTCAAATTCCTGCAGCGTCTCGTTGGTCTTCTGGACCCTGTTCTTTAACTGGGAACGGTATAGTTGGTCCATGTGGCGATGGCCGAAACGCATCTCCAGTCTTTTCATCAGCTCACCGTAGTTGCACCGCTCCGACATGGGCATCCCCTGTAGCACTCCTAAGGCGTCTCCACGCAAGGCTAGGCACAACGCTGATGCTTGCGTCTCCTTTGACCACCCGTGGATCGAAGCCGCTGTCTCGAAGAGAGTCATGTAGTCCTCCCACGGCGTCTTCCCGTCGAACAATGGGATGGTGTTGTGCGTTGGTGGCATCCCAGCATTGGCGGAGGGAATGGTGTTGTGAGGGCTTCTCTCAGAGGGTTGGTCGGTGTCGATTGTCGGTGGGTTTCTCATACGTTCTTCTAGAGCTTCTATTCTTACCCTAAGTTCATTTTCTACTGAATCGACTTTTTCTCCTAATCTAGATTCTACATCAGCTAACTTATTATCTACACTTTCCATTAACTTAGTTTCTAAATTGCCTAACTTAGCCTCCAATGTATTTTTAACAGTACTTAATTCATTACCTAACTTCTTTTCTACATTACCTAACTCATTTTTAACAGTACTTAACTCATTACCTAACTCATTTTTAACAGTGCCTAATTCAGTTTTAAAAGTTGCAGACAACTTACTGAAGTCATTTTCAAACGTAATCTCGTCTGGATTTTCCCCTGAATCAACAAAAAATTGGCGCAAGCGTTGTTGCAGTACCGATTTCGTTCCGGAAGTATCCAGATCTCGTTATTCTAACTCCCGTCTTAAGTCTGCAACTTTTAAATCATTCAGTCTAACACTCTGAGAAGTCATTTTCCACACAGTAGCCCAATAATTACAAAAACAAGAAAACCAAAATTATAACCATTTACAATGATCCCACTTCTGACACCAAATTGTTACGGGCTACGGGGTGTGAGAAATGAACTACTCCAGTTTACAAATTACAAATGTTTATTAAATACAGAAAACACAAATACAAAGGGATTACTAACCACTATATTAACAATAATAATGGAATTACTAGCTTAACTACTAAACAGTATACATATAAAATGAGGTATTCCTAACAAATAAACTACTTACGTAAACTTATACAATATGCCAGACTTAATTATTAATTATTATTATTATTACAGTATGTAATAATTATTATTATTATTACTAACTTAATTATTATTACTTATTGCTTATTATTATTAATTATTACTTAATTATTATTATTACTATATCTAGTCCGGTTGGCAGGACACACAACTGGCAAAGGAACAGGACGAGGACCCGGACTTGAAACAAATAAGGGAATGGAAGCTATCAGGCCAAAGGAGACCAAGCTGGCAGGATGTTGCTCCAATGTCGAAAAATATAAAAACCTATTGGGCTCAATGGGACTCCATTCTACTGGACAAAGGTCTGCTGAAACGAGCAGTGGAGAACACAGAGGGAGGTCAGCGGAGACTACAGCTCATCGTACCAAAGATTAAAGTGCCCGAAGTACTGAGGGAATTACATGATGGAGCATCTGGTGGCCACCTTGGAGTTCACCGGACATTAGAAAAGGTTCGTGAACGCTTTTACTGGGCAAACCTCAAGGACGATGTGTTAGATTGGTGCCGGCGGTGTGCAACTTGTGCCGCCTCTAATGGACCGATAAGGAAAAAGAAGGCACCTATGAAGAAATACAACGTAGGAGCACCATTCGAGAGAATAGCGGTAGACATCGCTGGCCCTTTTCCTGTGACAGATAATGGCAACCGATATATTCTCGTGGCCATGGATTATTTTTCAAAGTGGGTGGAAGCTTACGCCCTTCCGAATCAGGAGGCCGCCACGGTTGCAGATGTTCTCGTGAAGCAGCTCGTCAGTCGGTTTGGGGTGCCCATGGAACTTCACGCTGACCAAGGAAGAAACTTTGAGTCGGCAGTCTTCACCAGGATGTGCGAGGCTCTAGGAATACGAAAGACCAGGACGACGCCTCTTCACCCTCAGTCCGATGGCATGGTAGAGCGCATGAACAGGACAATGGGTCGATATTTGGCCAAGGTAGTTTCTGACCATCAGCGAGACTGGGACCAATATCTTCATCTGTTCCTGCTAGCCTATCGTAGTTCAGTTAATGAAACGACAGGGCAGACCCCCGCCAATGTCGTGTTCGGCAGAGAACTACGCTTGCCTTGCGATCTGAAATTCGGTTTCAAGCCTGATGAGGAGGTCGCCGGAGAAGACTACGTCACGAACCTACGGAAGCGAATGAACACTATTCACGAGAAGGTTCGCACAAACATCCAGGGAGCAAGTGACAGAATGAAGGAGCGTTATGACATCAAGGCAGAGAAAGGTGGCTTCCAACCTGGAGACTTGGTCTGGCTACACGATCCTCGAAGAAGGCAAGGCTACTCACCGAAACTTCAAAACTCCTGGGACGGACCGTATGAGGTCATCAAGAGGATCAATGATGTCATCTATAGGATCTGAAAGCAGCCCAAAGGAAAACCCAAGGTAGTCCATTTCAACCGATTGGCTCCATACAAGGGAAACCATGGCCCTACAGAGGAACAGCAAGTGAGGAACCTCACCGACAAGGACCTAACTCCCCATCCTAAGGCGCCAGACTCCCGTAGGATAACGCAGACAGTTTACAGAGACATATTATCGTTACCGGTAGACTATGTTCTAGCACATTGTGTCGCCGAACATCTGAGGAATTCCCGGGAGATTGCGACGGTCTTCAGGAAGAAGTTCGCTGGAATTGAAGAGCTGGAACGCCAGGGACCAAGATTGGGAAGACTCTCCATCAAGAGCATGAAGGCCGGCACCTGTTTTACTTGGTTACCAAGAGTTCATCAGAGCAGAAGCCGACATACGACACACTGCGCCGGAGTCTTGACGACCTGCGGAGAAAGCTTCTGGAACTGCGTGTCACCAAGCTCGCCATCCCGAAGTTGGGTTGTGGATACGATGGCCTGGAGTGGAGGATTGTCAGGAACATTGTAGAGAGACGTTCGCCAACTCTGGAGTCATCATAATGGTATGCACGTTCAACCCCTGGAAAGACAAAACACCTACATCGGAGGAAGATCAGCATCGCTCAGCTTCTGCAATCTGTGCTCTGGGGCAGAGCACGTCTAAGGAGGGGGTAGTGCTACGGTCAAGACAATGACGGGTGGACCACGCCTGGAGGGGCCTAGATGAGGCTAGAGACTTCTGGACCTGGACAGTCCTCGAAGTGCCTGGAAAGGCCCACCCGCCTTACCTGCGCCCGGGTCTAGAAGATTCGGCGCTGGTACAAATAGCGGTCCCCTAAGCCTGGGGGAGTCAGTCTTAATCCGGCTCAACAAGTATCAGTGATGTGTCAGTGAACAGTGACAGTGAACAGTTCGTGACAGTGTGACAGTATAGTGAAACTGTGTGTCAATATTGTGATAACCGGTCGGTGGGAAATTAGAAGACTGTAGTTTATATATATGTTTTATAGTTGTAAGTTCTAGAATAAGTCTGGCATATTGTATAAGTTTACGTAAGTAGTTTATTTGTTAGGAATACCTCATTTTATATGTATACTGTTTAGTAGTTAAGCTAGTAATTCCATTATTATTGTTAATATAGTGGTTAGTAATCCCTTTGTATTTGTGTTTTCTGTATTTAATAAACATTTGTAATTTGTAAACTGGAGTAGTTCATTTCTCACGCCCCGTAGCCCGTAACATAAATATAACATACAGTGTTATGTTGTTGTTATTCAAGTCAAAAAAACATTAATCAACCTGAATATATAATAATAGGTATAATACATAATATGTAGGTACATACCGTATTGAAGTAATATCTAATGACTTTACCATCCTCCTCCTCTATTCCAACTCTTCCAAGTATTAGGTACATTTGAGATCAACTTAACATATATATATATATATATATATGATTTTCCAATTGCCTGAAAAAAAGTTATAGATCGTCCTTTGAATAAAGTTCCTATCCCTTCCTCAGCATCGGTCTTCAGACCCATATCCAACCTATCCAATCTCTCAAAACCACATGAAAGAATAGTCCACTCCCAATTCTATAACTTCCTTGAACAAAAATCCCTACTTGTTCCCTTCCAATCTGGGTTTAGATCCCAACATTCCACTCATTCAGCTCTCTTGAAAATTACCCAAGACCTTCAATCCTCCATAGACAAACAGACAATATCAATCCTTGTTCTCTTTGACTTCTCAAAAGCCTTTGATACGGTGAACTATGAAATCCTTCTTTTCAAACTCCGAAACCTCTCAGTATCCGATAGTGTCTTAAACTGGTTCATCTACTTACTATCTGTCCGAACTCAAACTGTGATTATCTCAAATAAACCTCCTTCCTCACCGATCCTGCTAACGCATGGAGTTCCTCAGAGATCATCACTTTCACCTATCCTTTTCTCTATCTATGTTAATGACCTACCCAATTCCATACATCACTCTAAATACCACCTATATGCTGATGATCTCCAATATACCTTTCGTTCCACCGAAATGCCTGAGATGGTCCAAAAATTACAAGAAGATATTGATAGCATCAATTTATGGGCCATCAAAAATGGTCTCAAGCTTAATATAGATAAAACCAAAGCCATCCTAATCGGTTCCAGACATCTCCTCAACTCCCTCTCCTATCACCCCTTACTCTACCTCAACCATGGACCCATCATCTTCCACACGTCCGTTAGAAACCTAGGCGTATACCTCGATCAAAACCTATCCTGGAATAATCACATTTCTCAAATTTCCAGAAAATCCATAGCCATCCTTAAACAGTTTCTCCGATTACGCAAATTAATACCGCTTAAAACCCGCCAACTCCTAGCATCCTCTCTTATCTTCCCTCACTCCCATTATGGCTGCCTGGTTTTTGGCGGACTGTCTGAGACGCTTGAGATGAGGCTGAAGAGACTAATGAACTGTTTCATTAGATTCATCTTCGGAATTCCCAGGCGCTCTCATGTCTCCACCTGGTATGCCGAGTTGAAGTGGCTCTACCCAAAATTCCGACGGCAATACTTCCTAGGAACTTACCTTTATCAATCCTTCAGAACCAAGAAACCCATCTATATCTACAATATGTTCACTCCCCTCTCCTCTCTCCACTCCATCAACACAAGATCCCAGCCCTCTAATCTGCTCATTCCATCCCACAGAACTGCTTCTCAAAGAGATCCTTTGTCATACGCGCATCTTCATTTTGGAATTCCTTACCCAAATCGATCTGTACATGCCAATCCTTAACTTCCTTCAAACATCACCTATTTATCTATTTCCTCGAATATCAATCTACCGTGCCTTTATAAACTTAACTATTTGACCTCTTTATTTTTATCTTGATTTTCTATATTTTTTTGTTTTGTTATATGTATTTCTTTAAGGTAGTAATATGACCTTGTTGTATATGTTATGTGTTTGTATTTGTGAATGTGTGTATAAATATGTAGGTATATAAATGAATGTGGGTGTGTATATATATGTCCACGTCTGTGTGGGTGTGTATACATGCATATAATACCATATGTAATATAATTTGTAATCCATAAAATGCTGTATATAATATGTTAACATTTATATAGCGAAAATTTTAATATTTTATTGTACATTTATATTATTCTTAGGGGACTAGTTGTCCCAGAATAAAAATTCTGGTCATTTCATTTCATATATATATATATATATATATATATATATATATATATATATATATATATATATTTTTTTTTTTTTTTTTTTTTTTATGGTACCCTGCAATGAAATAAAGTAGCCAAAAATTGTAGTTGTACTAATACAACAAAACCTACTATTTTTTTTTTTTTTTTTTTAATTCATTTATTGAAATTTACAGCTGTATGTTCATACATCAAGTAAATAAGCTACAATGATAATACACATGAAAAAAACATGAAGAGAAACTGCCCATTGGCAGCACTCTAGTGCCTACTATTTTAATTTGGAAAATTGAACAACAATTCGACTGACGTTTATGTAAACAAATTTTAAATATTTTTGGAAACTCTCTTAGAAAACCATTAACATATATTTTTTTAGTGAAAGTCGGTTGAGGTTTTTTTTTTTTCATACACTTGCGATGAAGTTTAAAAAATATATACTATGGAGTACTCTCCAATGAAATAGAGTAGCAAAAAGTTAGAGGTATACCAATCCAACATAACATAAAAAAAAAAAAAATTGACCCACATTTTCGTGGGAAAAATATTTTTAGAAATCCTTTACATATTTATTTTTCGTGAAAATCGGTTGAGCTATTCAGAAGAAAACATTTTTTTTTCTTAACCTCTCCATATCTTTCCCCTCCCTTCCCCCATAATGATTATAAAATTATAAATTTCCAAAAGATGGTTTCTCATAGATGTGAATCAATGGTCAAAATTTGCTTCTGATATATGTGGTGGCAGATTTCACATGCTTATTCCGCAAGGACCTTTATTTGAGCACTGCTTTATGCAGTGTTGCGAATAAGGGGATTTAAATGCATCGACCGCTTATGAAATAATAGACTTCGTATAACTATATCAAATATATAGTAAGGAAAAGTATTGCAAACGTGAAAATTTTCGAATTCCAGTTTTCATCGGAAATACTCGTTTTATAATACAATTTTCTCAAAAACGGCTCTAGCAATTTTCATTAAACACGCTATATCGATGTAAAATTTACTGGGCTTTAATATCATGTAGGTTTCATTCTGATTGAAATATTCTGACGCGGCTTAAATGCAGATATTTTAAATTTTCTTACTCTAAAGTAGTTCTATAAAAATAAGCATATCATATCATTACCATTGATAAAAAAAACAAAAAAAACAGGTAAATATATAAGTTGAACGAATTCGATATCTAACTAAAGCAGAAAACTGAAAAAATATTTTTTTAATACAATTGTTTCAACGCTTGGTCACAGGATGGCGCTGTCATCGCCGGACGCTCCTAGTAGTTCTTACACGGAGTGATGAAAAAAAGAAAATTAATGAATCTCATAAATAATATTATAACATATTATTTTATAAAACACATCTTTCTATAAAAATAAAATGTAAATAATTCTTTAACAATTCATTTTTTCGTTTCTAAATTTGTTTAAATATTCTTAAATTGATATTAATAACAGAGGTAAGCGAAATTCGTGTGTTGCGCGAACCAGATTTTTTCATAATTAAGTTCGTCAAGAATTTAATTATTGTTTTGAATTAATCTGTTACATCAACTTACAAAGTGAATTCCAAGTAAAAAACTTACGACTGTGAACACAAATATAAAAGAAATTAAACTAGTAACATTCTATATGTATTTAAATATGCATGTACACAATTATTTACACATTTAATTGTGGAACGAAGGCGAATAAATGTCAAGCATTAAATGAATTTTTTTTTGTTTGTTTTTTACTGTACGATTTGTCGTATTGTAATTATGTTCGTATGCATGCACTCTCCATGCAGCCTAAATATAGAGGCCTACAAAGATAAATAATGAAACAAACTGTCCATTGTAAACAGTAATGTTAGCAATGGTTGTGAGCAAACACCAGGCCCTAACAATTACAGTACACATTACCTCCTCGTTTGTGTCCCGGCTGTCACCACCGCATGGTGTGCCTGTCTATTGCAACTCAGTCCCTTCTGGATTTATTTCCTTCTATCACCTACGATTTTTACAGTGTTACTGCTTAATCCTAACATCCAAACAACAAATATGAATATTTAAATACCAAAGAGTTTTAGAATATGTTGGTAGAACAAAAAAAATCTTCCAAGGATGTTAGATTAAGAATTTAATTTATTTTTTTATTAATTTTTTAAAAGTGATTTGACTTTTGTAATAAACGATGGTATATCAGAGTTATTCGAATTAAGATTATAAATTTAGATACGACAAGTTAAATTACTGGAATCATTTGACCTCATACATAATATTCAACAAACATATCGAAAATTTGCTCAAATCAAATACAAAATATTTTTGATATTTCATACATTAGTGGGTTATCAAATTCGTTAAAAATGTATATTTATCAGGCGTTTATCCTTATTTTATTATTATTTTTTTTTTTTTTATATAAGCTAACAAGATGGTATGGTTAATTTGTATTAATATACAAAATTAAAGGTACTTTAGAGGAAGAAGATCTAAAGTATTGGCATATAAGCCCTGTCAGACTATTCCAATCAGAATGAAACCTGAATGATATTAAATCCCATTAAATTTTACATCGATATAGTCAGTTCAATCAAAAGCATTAGAGATAATTTTTAGATATTGGTGAAAAGGTAGGTCTCTACTTCCTTTTTTTTTTTTTTTAAATTTTTTTCTATTGACTTCCGACATTTTGAGATTTTTTATTACTTCGAATTACTTATATATGAAATATATAATAAGGGAAATTATTGCTTTATACCATGCATTTTACAACTTTTTACGATTTCCTAGAAAACTTTAAAGTAATTAATGCAAAAATCCTAAAAATTTTCACGATCGCAATACTTTCCTTAACTTAGGTGGATGTAAATGAGCGTGTTGAGTGTGACCCCAAATACATATGTAAAACATAAAATATGGAAAGTAAAAAAAAAAAAATCATTATATAAAAATGTTTCCATATATTTAACAGAGAAGAAATACTGTGCTTAATTCCTTAATAATGGAGAAGTAGGTGTCTCTCATAGAACAATAGTATGTGTTTGTGTGTGTGTGTGTGTGTGTGTGTGTGTGGCGTATTTTAAATAAGGTCCACATCCTCCTCTTGTAGTGTAGTTTGCCAGTTAGTAAAAATAATATGGAGTGACAAAAAATATGAGAATATTTAGTTTATGTTTGCCAAGTTTCATGCTTGCGTTGGCATGCAGTATCAAAATGCCAAAAAGTAAAATTGACAAATTGGAACTAAACCAAAGAACTGTCCTAAACGAGGGCTAATAAGTCATTCTCGTAGTTATTGTTTTTTGATAAACCTAAATCCGATTTCCATAAGATGTTCTGAGGTTACTCATAACCTCTTATTTTCCATGAAAATAAGTATCTGTGCCTGGGCAACCCTGAATAAACTAAGGCTAAATGCTATGAAAACTCAGGCGATTGTTATAGGTTCCAATTCCCTCCTCAGATCCCATACTACATTTCCGAGTCTAACCCTAAATGATCAGCCAATCACCTTCACTTCCTCTGTCAAAAACCTAGGTATTACCATCGACCAAACCCTTTCCTGGAAACCCCATATTGCCCAAATCTCCCGAAGAACAATAAGTACCCTAAAATATTTCCATCGCTCCCGTCATCTTCTTCCACTGTCTACCCGTAAGCTGCTTGTATCCTCACTTATTTTCCCCCACTTTGACTACTGCTGCGGGGTATATGCTGGCCTCTCGACTGTGCTCGAGGACAGGCTAAAGCGAATTATGAATACATTTTTAAGATTTGTCCTTGGAACACCTAAGAGGTCTCATGTGACCCATTTATACAGCGACTTAAAGTGGCTCCTTCCCTCAAACCGCAGTAAATATTTCTTAGGATCATATCTTTACCAAACCATCAACTCCCAGCTACCTCCCTATATCCACAAATTTCTGCAATTTAAATCGTCAGTCCGCTCCCTCCAAACAAGATCGCGCGCAATCTGACCTTTATATTCCTGCCCACAGAACAACAAGTTTTGAACATTCCTTTCTTGTCCTCTCTACTACTCTCTGGAATTCCCTAACTACTCATATCCGCCATGCTTCTTCCCTACCATCATTCAAGTCCCAGCTGTTCGAGTACCTATTGTCATCTCAAACAGACGCTCCACAAGCCTGATATTTCAAATCAAATCTCTATTCAAAAAGAAAATTTATTATTCATTGTTCATGTTTCTATATCGATCAATTATTATAAATCAGTTTCAATGTTAAGTTTTGTCCAACATATCAGAAGTTATTCATTTATTTTACTCTTTTAGTTATTTTACTCTTTTGTTTTATTGTATCCTACTTTTCTTCTTAAAGCTTTGTAAATAAGAATTAATTATAATCCTTTGGTCTTGTGGCAAGACACATTGTATATATTAATTGTACATATCATATTGTTCTTAAGGGACCCAGTCTCAGAATAAAAATTATTTTTCTATTATATTCTATTCTATGTCATGATTTACAGAGGCTTTCATAAATATTTGGAATTTACTAAATTAAAAAAAAATTATATTAATAAAGAGTTGTTATATATTTGTTTATGTCAAAAAGACGGCTTATGATAATTAAAACAAAATTCACTATAAAAATAATTTTACTAACGTTTTGGATATAAATCTTTAGAAATACATAAGCATCTATAAAAATTGTTTGGCATTTATTTCAATCATTTAATAATTGTTTCATATACACAATTCAACAGTTTTTTCTTGAGGTCGTTTTCAGTTTTCAATATCACATTTTCTAACCTGCCTTTTCACATAGGCCCAGAAATTGCAGTCTGCTCGGCTCCTATATGCTATTTTTTGTATTAATATTGTATGTTTAAGATTTTGATTGAGCTTAAAATTTGAGTAAATCTCCATTTTTCTTTTATTTCCTTATAAGTTGCTTTTTGGAATATAAAAATTCCTAATTTCATCAATAAATCCGTTTATGAATAAAGTGTTGTAAACCTTCTTAAAATGAAAAACAGATCCTAACTATCACCGACTACTTTCATATTTTACTCTATCGTCCTAAATCCTATATTATCTCCAAACTGTAATTCTCCTTACCATTATTTTGCTTAGTGCTTAACTATTAGGCCTTATAATTTAAAATTCATTTAAAGACTGGTTTTTTAAAAATATATATAAATTAATAGTTACAAAAAATATTTATTAAATAAAAAGGGTTACGAATATCGAATACATTTTACACCCAATCCTCTATTTTTTAATGGAAATCATAGTCTAATTTGATACAGTATGCAAAATATTTATTTTATGCCAAAATAAAAAAAGATTACAAAAAATGGCAGAATAATTGAGACGTTGATTTCCAAAAGATACTAATGGACATTTTTTTCTAAATTGATATTTTGACATATTTGTATTCTAATGGTTTAGTTTTTTCTAGATACGTCATCAGATTTTATCTAAAAAAAACATAATAATCCTTTAAAAACGTATTTAAAAAGTGCATTTCATTCCAAAACTTACTATATCCTCTGTAAACAGATAGCCTTTCCTTTCATTTCATTCCAAAATGTACCATATTTCCTACTATACGGCAGAAGCACCTAATAATAATAATAATAATAATAATAATAATAACAGGCTTATTGTCTTCACCTAGCAGTACCAAATCATCGGCATACCCCAAAACCGGTATCTTGTCCCCCATACGAGTATTTAAGCCTTTCTCGGTACACATCACCTTTTCTATGACATTCTAAAGCTATATTAAACAAAACAGGTGAAAGGGAGTCACCCTTTTTCAAACCCGATCGCACCTCAAATCTCTCGGAGTAATTATGACCGATTCTAACTTTATGAAATGTTTCCGACAAACACATCTCTACTAGGTTTACTAACTTTCTAGGTATTCCCTGTTCAATCATGATGTTATATAGCTTTTTTTGGTCTATTGAATCATAAGCCTTTTAAAATCGATATAAAGTTGATGGACTACACCGTTGTATTCCAATTTTTCCTCTAATATTTGACCTAAGGAAAATATTTGCTCAACAGTCGAGCGATTCAGTTTTTAGACTGTTTAAAACAACTTAGTTGCGTCGCTTTGGTTCTTGTAGGTTGCCTATTAAATTAAGTTTTTTTTATAGTATTTTTTTTTTGCAGCAACATAAATTAAGTGCAAAAAATTTCAGAAACTCACGTTTTAATAGAATGATAGTATTTGATCAAGCAGCTAGTTATCGGTGTTAGTTAAGACGTTAGTTATCGGTAATGTATGAGGAAGGTTATAGTGACTATTACCAACTTATTGCGCGTTACATTCTTCCAAAAAGTACTATGCCCCTTTTAATTCTTTCCAAAAAGTACTATATCCATATTTTATTGTTTAAAAGACATTGGAAAAGGGCAATCGTTTGAAAAAATAAGTTGGTAACACGCTTAAAAATCAACTTTAGATTTTAATAAAAAAAGAATCAGGTAAATTGGTCCAATAATAAATAAATGACAGATTTTTGCGTTTTCTTTAAAATTTTCTAAAGTGGATATAGTACCTTTTTGAAATCAACGTCTCAATTGTTTGTACATAATAAAATAAATAAGGTCTGTTCTCACTTCGTTCATTTGTCTTTGTGGGGAGGGAAAGATAGGGGAGGTCATGTGCCGTTCCCGTGTGCCGTGCACTTTTGCCGTTCCAACAGGCCCTGATCAGAAAGAAATATGTGCTGGTCATTTCCTATTTTATCTCTTTAAAAAATATGCAACGAGGGAACACATCGATTATAAATAGTATTTTTTATGTTTATTCAACATAACCAGGTTTTCTTTTGAACAGATCGATTTCTGTTAATTTGTTTTTAACATAAATAATATGTTAATTATTTATTCACTTGATTATTTTCAATTTTAATTTGAAAATTTAGTATGTACAGGTATAGCATATCTAATAAATAGTGCTACCTTTCGGAAAGAATAGGAACTAGTACTTCCACTATTCGCCTTCAGGTAGCGCTTTATTCGGTATTCTTGAGTGGTTCTAAAAAATAAGTTTCCAGTTATAAATGTTAATTTTTTCTGGTAATCATTTTTTCGTTATACTTTTTAAAGAATATTTAAAATTAAATTTATATTAATTAATCCATTATGATTCGAATCGTCATATTTATTTCACAATTACTGTACAATTCATTTAATTTTTCTACTGAATCTGTAACAACTTAATTTAAGAAAAAGTAGATTTTGGACGCCATATGCAAATAAGTAGCTTGCTCTTAAGTTGTAATGATCAAATTTCATAAAAAAAATTAAAGGATTGATTTAAATAAACACTTATCTATAATTAGTTTTATCTATCATTATAATTAGATTGAATTATTCATTATAATTAATTAAGGCTTCTCTCCACAAAGTATTGATGAAGACCCTCAAGATGGGTCAAAATGTTTGATATTAATTAGTTTTTTCATTGTTTTCTTATATTTTTGTTACCGCCACCTAAACCACCTTTTTCTTCAATTTATTATTAATTAAATGATTTATGTACTTAAGTTAACACTATAAGTCTATTAAATTTAAAGATATATTTTACTATGTAATTTTATCTTGTTTTAAATTTTATTTCTTAATAATACAACACTATTAATAAACTTCTAATTTCATTAAAACATTCCTTTATATAAGTGGATATAATTAGTTGAATGGGAATTACTGGAAGGAATTAGTCTGGTTGGCGGTCAGTAAATGAAATAACTAAATAGTTTCTACTATTCATTGTTTGCCAACGTTTCGACGCCCATTTGGGTCATCATCAGGGCATTAAAGTAATTTATATCATAAAAGTTGTTTAAATAAATATAAATAATTTAATTCTTGTTTTTATTTTGAAATTTTTTTCGATGATTGTTGGGTTCTCGCTCCTACAATCGCCTGATGATGACCCACTATGGGGATTAAAACGGTAAGCAGTAAATAGTTGAAAATATTTAGTTGTTTCATTTACTGACCGCTACCCAAACTAATTCCTCCCAGTATTCCTTTATATAATTAACACAAATTAATGTGACCTGTATTATATATTTTCGTTGTCATTCTTTTGGCTCTTTCATGAACTTTTTATTTTTATAAAAGCTTAATAAATTCTATTAATGTTGTGATTATGTTCATAAGTTCTTTGAAATATGTCCCAGTATTCACTTGGAGTATTATTCAAAGCAAAATATTAATACCTGGCAGTACCATTATATTTAAAACTTTTCTTACAACAGGTTTAATATTTCTTTAAGATTCAATGAACCCTAAAGAAATACGACTCAAAAACTGGAATTAAAATTCTTTATTGCTTATTTAAAAACAATTATTGTAAGTCTCAAAGTATTCGGAATTCATATTTATATAAATTATTTGCTTTTTTGCTATGTGTCAGCTATAGTTCATTGTCCAATATTGCCCCACTTGAGACATTACTTTTTCTTCAGGCTGTTTTGATTTCAAAAATTGTATATCTGGATTTTATTTTTTACTTGGGCCTACTAATGCTTAATTTCATTCAAAAGGAGTAATTGAGAATGGGTTTCAAGAACTTGTACAACATTTTGCAGCTGCTAAGTCAGAATAGATAAGGCCGAATGTCCAGATTCATGGTCTTTCTTGAGTTTCTAATTCAATTCCATCTCCATTTATCTCTTACTTATTGCTCTGGCTTTTTATAATATATAAATATATAAAACTATTAATAATTTCTTTCATGAATCCAAGGTTATCAAGCTCCTTCAAGGAAAAACAGCCTTGATTATCACTGATTGTTCTCCATATTTTATCTTTGGTACTAAGTCCTCTAGTTGATTTTCTTAACCATAATACTTCCATATTAACTATACATTATGAAATAGGATTCATCAATCTTTGTTTAAAAAACTTCTCTGATGAAAGACTTGTATCTTTACTTTTTTTTTACCATGTGTATCTTTTAATTGTATTCCCTTAGGATGTGGAAAACAGTTGAAACACTATGTACATCTAGAAATTATTGAAAAGATAAAATTATAAATTAAAACATTTCCTTAAATTTAATGAGATTTATAGTGTTTACTTAAATACATAAATCATTTAATTTATGAAAGTTTGAAGGTAGAGATGGTTTGAGCGGCTTTCAAAAAAGATAGGAAAATGTGAAAAAATATTTAATATCAAACATTTTGACCCACATTGCAGGTCTTCATCAATTATTTGAGGAGAGAAGCCCTGATGATGTGCCACATGGGTCAAAACGTTGTACATCAAATGTTTTTTTTCAATATTTTCTTATATTTTTTTGAAGACCAGCGGAAAAATTTCTTCCTTCATATTTATTTCATAGTCAGCTACTGATTATTTAGTATGAAAGTTTGAGCATAATAAAAGTTAAAACTTTTATTTTATTGAATTTCAAGAATACAAATTATTGTATACAATTGAATTTTAGTCAATTTTAATTATTTTAATTCATTAGTAAATCTAACATCCAATGCATGGTAGTGTAGGAATGAGCAGTATTGTGCTATTATATATTATAAATACGATACATTAGACATGTTTTAATTACTTAATTATATATAACATTGCATTTCTATATTTTTTAAAAATTGATTGAACTTGTACATATAACTGGATTAAGACAATTTATGGTTCAAAGTAAACAGATTCAATTATATGTTTTGAGGTCAAAATAGTTTCTTTGTAAGGATCAGTCAGAAACATATTAAAAAGTTTATTATTATAGCATTTGTACAATCCTGTCAGTATTTCTTCTGGAAGACATCTTTACTCCCATCGAACTTGGCTAATTAAAATTATAACAAAGTTTATTTAGGTTGATAATTTAGAATTTAAATTTCAGTTTTCTACTCTGTGGTTATTCAATCACGTTTTTGGTATTACTTATTATTCAACGATTATGTTTCAAGTCTGAATGTATTTGGCAATAATATTATTATTATCTGGTAATATTACTAACTTAAGAAGCGTAGCTCACTTCAGTCAATTTTTTTTTTGCATCCAGTCTATCCTAACGGTTTTCTCAGTAAAACCTAGAATATTCTTATTAGTCATTTGGGATTGGGATGCCCCTTTGTACTGGCTGCCCCCATTGGCCTCACCGCTGCTCTCGCTGGTGCTAAGCGGGATTTGAGTCATGGTTTCCTCCAAACAAATAATCATAAAAACCTTATAATAATCATAAAAAATGGTTATTGATTACCAAAACTGTTTTATGTAATTTAACACTATTAAACTAATACAATATTTCCATTATTTCTCCCTTCAATGTTTAGTTTGGTACTCCATTCATCTTTCCAACACGATTAGTGAAAATTTAATACCATTGTGAATGTCCATTTATGCAAACTAATTTTTCTACTTGCCCACAATCTTGAAGTAGACTCCTTTCTGCTGACACTCTTTTCTTAGATGACAATGTATTATCCTTGACTTTCAAGTATGGAATCTCTTTATTGTCAAAAATTCAAATAATAGATTTAATATAAATTCCTAAACCATATAGCTTTTAAATAATATCTGAAACAAAGTACTTAATGAATGAACTGAAATGAAAAAACAATTTTATTCTGGGACATTTTGTCCCCTAGTTTACAAAAAAAACAAACAGATAACAACATCAAATGAATTTAGTCAAGTATTATCAGAATCTAGGTTTATCACAAATGTGCATAAGATTGATCTTCAATGAGGTGGTTTAATAATTGGTGTTTGAATGTGGTTAGGGAGGACACTTTTTGGAGGGAGATGGGTAAAGAGTTCCAAAGTATGGTAGCACAGATAATGAAGGACTTTTCATAGGATGCTGTTCTATGAGAGGGAATTTATAGATCGATGAGTTGGGAACTTGTATTTAGGGTGTGCACGGAAGAGCGCAGGGTACAGAGGTCAAAGATATAGGAATGTTTTCTGGTTTTCAAGGATTGGAATAGGAAGATACCAAGTAGGTATTTTCTTCGGGATTCGGGAAAGAGCCACCTTTGACCAGAATACCAATGTGAGATGTGTAACTGTCTTGAGAGGCCGTACATAAATCTTATAAAACTATTCAATAATATTTTTAGCCCTCGTCTCGTTTTCCCCACTTAGTCCCCCATATACTAGGCGTCCACAGTCAAAGTGGAAAAGTATGAGGGAAGACACTAAGAGATGGCGAGTACTACTAGGAAGTCACGGAAATGTAGAAGCTATTTGAGGATAGAGATGGATTTTCTGGTAATTTGGGAAATATGGTTACTCCATGTTAAGTTTTGATCAAACATAACTCCTAGATTTGAGACTTCCTAGAAATATCTTGTAGTTTGGAGAGGATTGAGTAATCGACGCAGTCAAAGGCTTTAGAAAAATCAAAAAGGATGAGGATTGTGATTTTCTGTTGGTTATGGAGAAATAAAGGTCTTGGGTAATTCAAAACAAAGCTGATTGAGTGGAATAACCCAAACGGAATATTGATTGGTAAGGATTAAGGACTGCATTGTCCTCCAGGAAAGAAGAGATCGGAGAAAGAAAGAAAAGAAAGAAAGAAAGAAAGTAAATTTTATTCTGGAGACCTTCAGTCCCCTAAGAATAACAGAAAAGTACAAAACTTTGGCTTGTGTCTGGCACAGAAACAAAAACATAAAGAAATACAAACTTAAGATATAATATTATTTAAAAATAAGAATAAATAAAATTAAATAAATAACTACGATTACTTAGTATGCATATTGTTTATAATTATATAATCATTAATGTGTATCTAAAGATATATTACTACTGTGTTCTTATGGTATAATAAGGTCACCGAAAAAAACAGAAGAAAGAAAGAGATAGGTGAATATATATCTAAAACATTGTTACATATTTGTTGTGGTCCTCATTTTAGAATGTGACATGACCATATTCTAGCGTTTTGTTTACAATCAATCTGTAGATGGATGGTTGAGGAGATGAAGGAACAGTTTGCTTTTAAATGAGGTTAAAGAAGGTGCTTTGCGTATAGAGGTAGGTATGGAATTCCAGAACGATGTGGCAGGCAAACTAAATGATTTTTTAAAGGATGATGTTTGATGAAAAGGAATATATAGGTTACTGGACTGGGATCTTGTATTAAACGAATGTACCGATGAACAAGGGATGAGTAGGTCAAGAATGTAGGATGGATTTTTGGTATTGAAAGTACGGAATAGAAAAACTCCTAAGAAATACTTTCGCCGGGAAACAGGATTGAGCCACTTTAACTCGGCATACCTGTCAGAAACGCTGGAGCGCCTAGGGACCCCGAAGATGAATCTAATGAAAGAGAATGGACAATTTTGTCAAGAGGCTTTCATAAATTTGAGAGGATGGATATTGGTCTGAAATCTGAAGCGACAGAAGGAGAAGGAATATTTGAATGAACAAGGAATGAATAAAGGTAATAACAAAATAAAACAAACAAGCACTAAATAATCCCAAGTATAATGTTCTTGGTATTTAATTTAGTTAGCCAATACATTGAAGTTTTATTATCAATAATAAAGTGGGATGATCAATAAATAATAGCTAGTAAATTTCTATTAGTTAATAAAATGTACAATCATTTAAATAAAAACATCATACAAAATTTTCATGAATAACTATGAATAAAAAATTCTTATTATTTTAACTCTGATTTCCTGATAAATCACTGGTAATTTAGACAATATCAGATAAATATTATTTATTTTTTATATTTATATTATTATATATAGCGTCACTAATATTTATTTGTTGCAAATAGTTGTTCATTTAAAAGACAAACTGCCACACTGAAGGACAATGAAGTCTTTGAGATTCCATTTATGCAGTATATATAAGTAGGAAAAGATAAATAATATTAGAAGTAAAAATAATTGGGAAGGGAAGATAGGAAATACATCTTGTATACATATATACCTTCATAAAATACGCATTTCATGTTTAAAAGTTTAAACCTTCAGAGTTCAATCTAAATTCTAAACAGGTTTAGGAATGGTCTTGTAGATACCTATTTTTTTCTTGATTGAAACATAAGATGTTCTGTTCAGTAATAATTATCATTGGTTTAATTCACATCTTTTAAATCAAGTATATGTTTCCAGAGCCTTCCCCGTTTCTAATTTTTGGATTATTAAAATATATAATCTGAAGGATGATGAGGAAGAGTGGAAATATAAAGTATAAGCTAGGGAATAGAAACAGTTTTTACCAACACCTTTTATTAGTTTTAACTTTTTGATTTAATAATTTTATTAGTCCCATCAACTTATATGAGGGCCGCGGGATCTTCCTTTCTATGCCTTCCTTTTCACTGTTTTGATTTTATTGATCTTAAATCAGTGAATGTTAATGCTTGAGAGTAATATTATTCATCTAAAAATCTACTTATAACTACCATGTAGTTATAAAATAGTTGATATTATTTTCACTTATCTATAAATGACCAAAATTATTACTACAGTCCAAATTTTCAGCCTCCGCGCAATACTCGAGAGAGGAAGAGAGTATAATGTGACCATACATCACCTCTTTCTTAATATTTAAGTCTGAAAGGAACTATATAAAGCATTGCAAGAGCTGACTGTTTGCTTAAATTGATCAGACTCATTAGGCTGACCATGACAAGCATCCAATTTGTGGTCGAGTGCAAGGTCGGAGATCATCAGAGTTCATATCGACAAGAGGAGTGAGGCAAGGGGATACCCTGGTGTGCCTGCTCTTTAATATGGCCCTGGAAAAAGCAGTAAGTGACTCCAAGAAACAAACCACAGGCACTGCATAATCGGTGCAAATGCTGGCATATGCGGACGCCAGCCCATGTTGGAATACCAGGGAACGAAGCAGCTGACAAAGCAGCAAAAGAAGCTGCGCAACTGTCTACTTCACCGTTAAAAATGTTCGAGCTCCAAGACTTAAAAAAATGGTTAAGAGATAAGGTCTTCAATGACTGGGAAACATCCTGGCAATCTGTGAGCCCTCGTAATAAAGCTGCGAGGAATCAAGAACACGACAAAACTCTGGAGAAGCTGCGTGAGGGGCACTAGAAGAGAAGAAGTAGTAATCACCAGGTTGCGAATCGGCCGCTCGCGACTCACCCATGGCTACCTTATGGATAGATCAGAGGAAACAAAATGCGTAAGATGCTCTACTCCGCTCACAATGCAACACATCTTAGAAGACTGTCCGCTGTACGCAGCTGCGTTTTCTTCTCGAGCCCTGCCTAGGAAACTGCCACCATTATTAGGTGATAATAAGCAGGTGCTCGATTTAGTCATAGAAGTCCTAAAAGAAATTCAGATTTACGATAAGGTTTAAAGATATATGTTAAAAAAAAAATTAAAATAAAAAAAATAAATAAATAAAATAAATAAATTAAAAATAAATAAATAAAAAAAATATATAAAAAAAATTAAAAAATAATAAAATAAAAAATAAATAAACAGTGTAAAAGGAAAAGATATATACATATAATAAAATATAGATACATAAATTTAAAAATAAATAAAAGACAAAATGATAAACAAAAGAAAATAAAGAAAAAAAATTGTAATTATTATTAATTTAAGTCTATCATTATCAACTATGCATTGTAAAGAAATTATACAAGTAATTATTCTAAATTAAGAAATAATATATTGAGTAAACGATTTACGGGCGTAATAATCTAGAAATTTATCGCCCTAAAACACCTTACCTACCTACCTACCTATGCGGACGATATAAATATTGTGGGACGGTCCAGGCAAGTGGTAATTAAAGCCTTCTTTGCTTTAGAAGCTGCAGCGAAACGCATAGGACTCGTGAACGAATATGAGATGAAGTATATGATTTTGGATGAAGCTGTGATTATTTGGCACAAAGGTTTCTTTTGGTCAATACGAGTTCGAACATGTTTCCCAATTTGTATACTTGGGGTCTTTAGTGAATCACTACAAAACTGCAGCTGAGATAAAAAGAAGAATATTAGCTGCAAATTGTTGCTATTTTGGGCTTCGAAAATATTTCTGCAGCTGTCATGTGACTAGGCGAACAAAGGTAACTATGTTTCGACCTGTACTTTGTTACGGCTCAGAAACTTGGGCAACATCAAGAGCTGAGGACCAGCTTCTATTTATATTCGAGCGGAAAGTGTTGCACCGAATATATGGCGGTGTTTATGAAAATAATGAATGGAGGTTGAAGAGCAACAGATAGCTGTACGATTAATATTGTGAAACTGATGTATCCCACTTTGTTAAGATTGGGAGGCTTCGCTGGGCAGGACATCGGGTCCGAATGGCTGACGATATGCCTCCAAAGGGATTACTGACCGAAATCCTTTACAGTCGTCACAAGGTTGGGAGGCCAAGGCTGCGGTGGGCGGATTGTGTGACCGATGACGCATGAAACTTCTTGAATGTGGGAAACTGGATGGCCGCAACACAAGATAGGGAATCGTGGCGCTTGCTGCTGGAGGATGCCGGGACCCTTCACTGATTGTAGAGCTATGAAGGTAGAGATAGATAGATGTATATATGAAATATATAGTAAGTGAAAGTATTGCAATCTGAAAGTTTTCTGATTCATCAGAAATACACGGTTGCCAGGGTCCCACTGACCTAGCCCCACAATAAGGTGTGATTGTGTGTGTGTGGTGAATTGATTACAAACAAATTATTTTTTTTTTTTAAACTGAAATTTCATATTTCAGACAACTGCACCTGAGATGTTTCATACACTTGTTCACTAAAAGTAGCTGACCTTAAGTGCTATTTTATGCATCTTGCACCTTTTTTATTATTTTCTCAAAAAACAGCTCTAATTTTGATTAAACTTGCTATATGGATGTAAAATTCTTTAGAATGTAGGTTTCATTTTAATTGAAATAGTCTGACAGGGTTTTAATTCCGAATATTTTTATTTTATTCCTCTGAAGTACCTTTAATTTTGTGGATTTGAATAAATTAACCATGGCATCTTTTTAGCATTGATAAAAAATGTGCAAAAATACAATGTGAAAACAATCAATAACCAACTGAAGGAGGAAACTGCAGAAATAAATTTTTAGGTAAATTCGTTTCCCTCCAAACAATAGAATAATACCATAGATGTATAATATAGCTAAAAAGCTAAAGATTTCAGAAAGAATATTTTTTGACTCACAAACTTGTAAAAGGTAAAGGATAGTGGCAAAAGCGCATAAATGTAAGGGATTGTTGAATATAATTTGTATTGTTATATTATTTAATCTTAAATAAACGTTTCCATGGAAGCAACATGATTTTTTTTTTTCAACTTTAATTTTTTTTAAATTCTAAAATTTATTTTGACTAATAAGTGGGCGAAAGTTGTGTGTTGGGGTGGAGGGGGGGGGGCATACCAGATTTTTTTTAATGGAGAAAATTGATGGAGTGGTAATATTGATTTTTTTCTATCCTCTTGTTAAAATCTTAGTTTTTTTCCTGTCCTGATAGTTTTATTCTCCTCCAATCATCATCTCTAGATCAGTCACAGTCTACTTCCGCTACTTTCTATGACACTAAAAAAAATATCTTAAATTTTTTTGGATTATGTATTGTTTTGTACTCTGATACTTATCTTTTTGAATGCACCCTTTACATCCTTCCTTGACTGATTAAATTTCTTCTTATTTCTGATTTCCTCTGTTATATCTTCTCCCTTATTGATAGGTTCAATATTTAAACCATCATAGCTGATTCTAATCTATTAAATGGTTTTCTTCTTTCATTGAATTACTTTATGATGATATAGTGTCTTTCATTATGTTTTCTTCTACTTATATAAACTATTGAAAAACTATTTTGGGTGCCTACAAAGTTGGGAGCGGTTTAATAAATTTATATGACCTGTAACTTCCCAATATGAGTCTGTAACATTTTTTTGAGCTCTACACAAAACACCTATCAAAGGTATATTATTTTCCATTTAAAAAAAAAAACAGGTATTATTGTTTTAATTTAGCCTGGATAATTAGATTTATTTAATAATGTTTGTATCACCTAGATGCTGAGATTAAATACCCATGTACCCATTGTTGCTCTGATAATGTTTTTACATTTGAGCAAGTAGGATACTGGTTTCCTGCTGGAATGAGTCCTGAAGTAGTTTTTATGAGGGAAAATATTTTTTTCGGTTGGAAAAGGAAATGGCTGTAACATTCTTACCAACTACAATGAAGCAAATTATGGCTAGTTATGTTAAGCAATTTATTCAAACTAAACGTTCTTGTTGTTTCTGTACTTAGTAGTTTCTCAGTATCTATTTTTGGGAGGGCATTTCCTGTGCATCTGCGACTGATAGTTTATATTTTACAGAGCTGTGAGAATAATCTCACCGTAGTGACATTAACTTCATTCCTAAGTTGTTTTTATTGCTATAGACACAACTGAATAAGACAATATATTATTTTTTTTTCTTAGCAAAATAATTTTAAATAAAAAAATATAACGTTTAATTATTATACTTGTGTGTAAATTGATCAATGAAGCTAATTTAAAATGAAGCAGTCACAGTAAAGAACTCATATTAAATATGCTTTGATCATTAACAATAGCTTGTGAAAAAAATATGACTAGGTAATCATTAATAAGCTTTAAAATAAATGCGAAATGATTAATTTTACTAAAATCACTGTGCGTGATTGGGTGATTTAATCAAATTTGTGATATTTAACAAGAAAGAAGTATCTGAAAATAAATTGAGGACTAGTGTGAAGGTATGTTTAAACTCTTCTTTATTTATATTTCTCAAATTATAATCTTAATATTCAATAAGTACAATTAGTATTTATATTTATTCTATACTCATTCCTGTTAACATAATCAAAACAACTGATTCATATTCTGTTCTACTTGTCTAATTATAATAAATTAAGATATTTGTATTGATTTGTCAATGCTTTGATTCTGCCTTTCATAAAGAATACATTAAATTTCTGCTTCTGTTTCTCAATTTTCTTCCATAAAAAAAAAAAAAAAGAAGAAGGTTTTTATATGTAATTGCTAATAAAAAGAATCATGTAAATAACTTATAACCACAGTGCACCAACCAGAATATTAATGTAATTATTGTTTCTTATTTTATCATGATGCTAAAAAATAACTTGAGTTCCTAGCCTGGACAGATAGTGTTCAATATCTTTGTCTGATTCCTGAGTCACTTGTCGAAACATATAACGCTCATAAGTATAATTGACCTTTGGGATAAAATATTTATCCAAAGCAGAAACAGCTTTTGAGTAAAGAATGTTATTTTTCTCATCTTACGAAACAGGTAGGGAAAAATAAATATCCTGCAGCTCAAAACCTCCCGTTACTAACAATAAAAAAAAAAAAAAAAAAAAAAAACCTGTACCACTACGACCCATGAAGGGTCTTGGGCTCAGTACATATAGAGATTTGTACTGTTTCTAGGCCAACGGCAGTGCAATGAGGTGATTAGGCCTTAATCGCGCTCAGCCGCCAGATTTTTCCCCAATTATTTTGGGTACCCAATTTAAAGAGGCTGGGTCTGCCCCAGGAGGGTCTCCATACCCTAGGGTCGCCCCCCGACTGAATTAACAGAATAAATAATATTCTGCCATAGCCGGGATTCGAACCCAGCAGACTAACGCTCTATCCACTAGACCACGCTGCTCCCTACTAACAATAAAGCTTTCTTATAACTATCACAGGTTATATTTTTGGCTTGCAGACATAATTCAAAACTCCTTTTCCAACGTTTCCAATCATTTCCCTCTTCTGAAATATTAAAAGTTGGTACTGGTAGGTTTTCCATAGTTATCCTCGTCGCCAATGCAAGATTTCAACTTTATTAACAACACTTTATTTAACACATTACAATTTACCATGATCTTATTCAAAAATACCACACTCTATAACCTCCTCTCATATGTTACTCACCAATAAATATCTATTACAAAAACGTATATACACTACACCTACCAAGGTTTTAAATTGTTGATATAAAAAACCTGATTACTTTATTTGATGATTAAATTATTGTAGGAACAAAGTATTTTCAAATATAGAGGCAAATAAATAAATTTAAAACTAAATTGAACGACTAGGGTCATAAAAATTGACGGACTATTCATTCAATTTAGTTTTAAATTTTACTTGAAAGGTGTATTTGTACTTAATTTTTTTTAGTAAAATTTTCCAAAACAGAAAAACAAATCGTACCAATAATGCAGAACTTACAAAATTCAAAGTGCATTTACCATATATAATTCTTTACTTTAATAATTAATATTTGTGCTTCCAGATATTGTAACTACTAAAAGTGTTTAAGTTAGCATAGATTCTTATTGGAACATATATTGTGGCATAAAAATCTAGTTTTTATGTCTATAAAAACTATTATGATCATTTCTTCTTTTTTCTTAAGTAAAATAGTGGATAATAAAAAACAGGGTCACTGACTAGCATAACAACCTTCTATACCTAAGGTGACCCACAGAACTCTGTACCATACGTAATATGAATACCTATGAAACCCTCTATCATTTAATCGCAGTATGCCCAATCTACTCCTCCATCAGAAACTACCACATACCATACGTAAACAATATTCCAGAAAATCAGTTCCCAACAATATTCATAATAGAAGACCATAAAAAATTAAACTAGGGATCACTTGTAGCTGAGTGGCTAGCGTAACAGCCTCCCATGCTAAAGGTCACGGGTTCAAACCCGCAGGTGGTCCTAGGATTTTTTAATGGGAGTAAAAAATCCTTAGTTACGCCGTCCTTCAAAGGGGACGTTAAAAGGTGGTCCCGAGCCTGTGCGATGTCAGGTACTCGTTAAAGATCCCTATCCTAATAAAACCTGGATAGGCAAAATTTAGGACTCCCACTGTAGCATCGTCCGATTAGCCACAGTAGCATAAAGTGACGTTAAATAAATAAACAAACATAAAAATTAAACCAAATATATTATTATATAATTAATTGTCTAAAAATGAGATCATTTATTATCAACAATAAAAACAATATGCTTTCATACGAAATATAAATAATACAGAAAACAAATACAATAATATGTCAACAATACAATATCCCCAACGACTGTTTTGACGTATATAAATCGATGATATATTCATAAACAATTCTATTATACCTAAAGTAAATATTAGCTTAATATAAATTGTAACTGATGTAACTAACAGTTTAATCTAAAAAGCCTTAAACAGATGTTTTGTTTTTTTTTGTTTTGCTTGTTGTTTTTTTAAATTTATTTATAGTGTCTATTTTATTTTTTTTTAAAGAGATGTATTATTATTTTAAAAAAAATATATATTTTTATTTTTTATTTTATCTCAACTATATTGGAAAAAAAAGGAAGACCGTTAATTTAACCTATATCAATATACTAATTGTTTTTCTCTCTCTTTTTTTTTTTTTTTTTAAAGATGTATTATTATTTTGAAAACATATGTATTTTATTATTAATTTATCTTAACTATATTGAAAAAAAACTGTTAATTTATCTTTATTATTATATTTATTTATTCAATTTTTTTTAAACAAATGTATTATTATTTTAAAACCATATGTATTTTATTTATTTATTTTTTTTAACAGATGTATTATTATTTCAAAAACATGTGTATTTTTTTTCTTTTTTTTTTACTTTATCTCAACTATATTGGAAGAAAAAGAAAAAAAAAACAAAAAAAAAGCTGTTGATTTACCTTTATTAAAATATGTATATAACTTAAAAAAATGTATTGTGAATAGCCAAGCCAAGCACTATTTGTAAGGGGAATACCCCAAAGACAAATAAAATTATTCTATTCTATTCTACCTAAGGTGGCCTATTCAAACCCTGCAGATGATCATCGAATTTTTTCAGAGGGTAAAAAATCCTTAGTTATGCCGTCCTAATAAAATGGTCCCTATCCTTATATTGTAATAATAAACTCGTTGAAGGTCCCTAAACCTGGAAAGGCAAAATTTAGGACTCCCAATGTAGCATTGTCCGATTAGCCTCAGTAGTATAAAGAGGCATTAAATATGTACAAAACACATTTTTTTTTTTTTTTTTTTTTTTTTTTTTTTTTTTTTTTTTTTTTTTTATATTATCACTGTTATACATTTTCTTTATTTGATCTCCAAATGCTTTATTCAAATTGTTGTTTCAGGTTTCGGGCCAGCTGCTGCTTTATATCTAGCAAACAGGTATTTATCGATTTTCCTCTATCCATTATTTATTTATTTATTTTTTTTTTTCAGTGACGCGACAGGCTGTGCAATCTATCTCCTGGGAGTTTACACTCGCGTTTCACGATGTAATTTATAGTGTAGGGTCATCACTCCTTACGCCTAATATTGTGAGTGGCCACCATTTGGCTGACGGGTCTCACATACCCGGGGGAGAGGCTGCGAGTAAATCCCCATTATATTACATCTTATAAGAGCCCCGCCGGGGCTGGGATTCGAACTCGCAACCTGTAGAATGAGAGATTAGCTCGCTAGCCACTCAGCCACGGGCTCCCGCATTATTTATTATAAACTCTCAAAATAGGAAATGTAAATAATGAAGCTAATCTCATTAATATTTCATTAAATATCCTTCTATTCTATGCTTAGAATGCATTAAAAAAAAATTATCAATGGGCAGGGTGGTGCTTCCGTGGATGTGTCGCTATCTCGTTTTATCTAGACCAACCATCTAACATAATCAGGGAGTTTTACCAATCAGTCTCTTTAGTATTCCCGTCTTATGGGATCAGGAATCCTCTATTGTCCATTATTCTTATATCTCGGATAGAATCGTCGTCCTAATGAAAAGGAATAATGTGTAAGGGCGTGTTTTTACTACACGCTTTTTGGCGGCTGAAGAAAGTGGAGTATAACCGCGTCTTAAGGCCTTGTTTGCAAGAAATATGCTAGGGGAGTAAACTGACAGATTACTCACAAATATTTCTTCAGTCTGTCATTGAAAATGCATTAAGGACCCAACAAATCCATTACATGAAATATTGGAGTATAAGAAAATATAGAAGTATGGAGTTCATCAAATAGATTGTGTGTTCAGAAATTTCATACTTCTTTGTGAGGTTCAGTTTTTATTATAGATAGTTAAATGTTGAATGAATCACTATAAATGTATACTTAATACTTACTAGACAACGTTCAAAACTTCAGTATATTACAAAAATCATTTACATCACTATTATCATACCTATTTGGACATATGAAATTGAGCTTTGGTGCTCTACTAAAGATCTAATTCTTCCCGCATAATCCTTAAAATCCATAATCTTCGCACAATCCTGAATGCCCCTTACTTTGTCACAAATCAAATCCTTCATAATGACCTAAACATCCATTTGTTGCAGACATAGCTCGTGATAGATACACCTCTTTTCATTCTAAACTCCCTGCCCACATAAACCCACTTGTGCGTAATTTATCTTCCTTAGATATCCCTGATAAGCCTCCGTGGTGATTGAAAAGAAGGTGGTCACGGGACATACTGCCTTAAAATAGTTAGTGAAGTGCTACCACTGAGTAGTTCTTTCTCAAAACATTTTCATAACTTTTCTTCATACTGCATATTTACTCATTGTGTTGTTTAATACAGTTGTAAATTAATAAATTAAAAAATAAAAAAGTAAGACAGATATTCAATTTTTATTTTTAAAATCACGTGCTTGTTTTTATTTCGTGTTTAATGCGCATTATATAAATTCTTTTTCATATAGCAATTTCTGTTTGTGTTCGCAAGATCTTCAGGATTAACATAGGAATCTGAATAGTAAGTACCCTCTCCATCAATTTGGAAACCAAGAGATTTTAGAAAAAATATTATCTTTTACAAAACGTTGTATAAGGTAATAGAAAGTTATTAAAATGGGATAAACCTAAGTGATTTTTGTGGATAATAATATAAGACATTATTTAATATAATACATATTTTTATTGGAACGAATGTAATTCTTTATTTAACCTTTACAAATCTAACTTTATTTAAAAGTTACAATTATTATCACTCAACTACTGGCATTTGCATTTTTGCGGAACTAGTCCGACATATGATCCTTTTCAGCAACCCCTGACAGTGTTATACTAACTAGAGTGTTAGAACTAAATAAATATTTCCTAACCCCTCGGGGATTCAAATCAACATCCATTTAAGGAACCTCAAGGATTTTATTGTGTATCGATATTTATACTTAGCGCCATTTGGAATCCAGCTACGGATCTTACCTGCCAAGATGACCCAAAGAGTAATATGAGCACGTAGCCGACGTTATCATATAAATAATGGAATAACTTAATGATATTTAGAAAAATCCGTAAAAAACAGGTCGAAAAATAATCTGCTAAAGATTTTAGTTTCCGTCCTTTGGCTGAGATTAAAAAAAATCTTGTAAGAAGCGTGTGACGCGCTAAACAGGCCTCTTAAGTAGAACACTTTTCGCGGCTCATTCGCATTTATTTATTCTACTTAGACCTAACAGATCTTTCATGAATTTTTATTCTTTTGTTATGAAATAAACACAAGTTAATCAAAATACTGGAATTATTTTGATGATTATTACGATTTACAGTATATTATAAATGCAATTATAATAATAATTTCTTTATTTATTCTGGGACAAGGCCCTTTAGAATAATACAATATACAATAATGAGTGAATTATGGCGGGAATGGATTGAGGATTTGAATAATAAGAGATCAGATGGACATCGGGATCGGATAACTTGATAGAGGAAGGAAGCCAGGAAGTATTTTCGATGGTAGGAAGAATAAAGCCACTTTAACTCTTCGTAGAATCGAGTTACAGAGGTGTCCCTGGAGATAGTGAACGCTATTGAAGTATTGTTTTTCGGTTTCGGGCCTGTCAAAAAGTTATTAATAAACCGATTTCAAAAGCTTGAACGAACCTTTCCTCGAGTAATAATTGAGAAATAAATGTTTTCCAAGTTTAATATCTTAGGAATGTTATTCCCTGTTATAGAGAATCTTATTGCATTATTATTATTTTATTTTATTTTTTTTTTTTTTTGAGCTGTAGCAGGTACGGATAAAGTAATTAAAATTAGCGGATAATTGTGGGTAACCGATTTGGCCACCAACAAAGGGGATACGGCGGAGCTCTGATGTCTTTAAATATATTTACAAAAAAAAATTTGAATTGACAAAAAATGCTCAAAAGTTTCTCATCCAATATAAAATACTACACACAGATTTACTGAAGATTTTATTAGATTTACAAAAAACAGGTTCCTATTTTTGTTAACAATTGAATACTTTTTTGCCGATCCCATCTGGATTGACCATTTGAACACGATGTCTCACTGTGGTATATTTTATGGAAGTCTAAAAATTTGAATAACGAAGTACCTGACGTTTTCACGCTAATCATCCTTATGTGAACTGTTGAGTAATTAAATATCAGTGTTTTAACTAAATACTTTCATCTTAGGTCTCATTATCAGACCAAGTTTTTTTTTTTTGTTACCTTTATCCAAAATATTTGTTTTCCATGATAAGTCACATGCTTCTAGTAGATAAGTCATGTCTTGGTTATGTATTTTGTTCATCTTTAGTTAAACCGAGAACTTATGAGATCACCATTTTTTTTTATTGACTCTTCTATGATTAGACAGTGAGTTCCATGTATCAGAAGTTAAATTGAATTTGTTTTCATTTTTAATAAAATTAAAAATCGTCCTTTATTCAAGATTTGATACTTTTATTTTCAGACATATTTTGCATTTTGGTACATTGTTGGTAAGTACAAAGTTACATTGTTGTTGGTACATTATCTTAAGCCCTAAAAAATATTCACTCCTGTTACAAAAAATAAAGGAAAAAAAAACAAAAAATAATCTCTGATTAAAAATGCTGTTTTATGCAAGGCGTTTGATCTTGAAACAAGAGACAGAACAGGAAGAAATTTCGCTCTTCTAGGTCCAGTGCCAAAGACCGAATCGGTGTGTATGACACAGCGCTAGGAATGTACAGCCTTGAACTAACTCGAAAGAATACAATCCGATTTATGGCTAGATTGCTCAGAATTTTATGGTATCAATATGTTATAAATCAGGATCACAAAACATAAATACGTGTCCAATATTAGAAATATATGTATGTAAAAGCTGAAATGGTAGTATATATTGGAGTAATTCCGTCTTACAAATTAACTAATAATATATGTATACCAAATTTGTATTGTAGTCTGGCATCACTGTTAAAAAGCCGTTTTGATCAAGTAAGCTCTGCTGTTTGAATCTGTTGGACATGTCAGTGTTACTGTCTTGTTCTCTGTATTTGTATGTCTAATAAAGTCTGTGCCTATTTGTTATTATAACTTGTATTTCAGTATTTTCTCTGCACTCTGTAAAAGGTTATGGACCCAGTGTAGGTTCGCACAAATTATTATTAGCGTTAATGCCGAATTTAGTGTTGTTTTGGATATAAAATATTGAATACAAGTGCGCGTCGTGTTTTTGTTTTGAATCATCTTAGTGTTATAATGGCGAGTGCATGTTTCCTTTGGTATTAAGCCATTTGACGGATCTAATTTCTCTGATTGGGACTTTAGGATTAGATTGGAACATCACTTCAAGTTTTGGATGGAGAGCCATCTATAGCAGAAGCCGAACTCAAAATTTTTTCTCAAAACGATTTTAAAGCCCGAAAAAATTATTGTTCAGGGACTCTTTTGCCAATAATCAGGGAAAAGAAGACAGCAAAAACAATTATGGGAGCTTTTGCGTCTACTTTCGAGAAACGCGGTATAACAACTCTGGTCACGGCGCCGAAAATATGGAAAAAATGGAATAGAAAAATAATAGACCTATTCAACAGCTTGAAACAATGACGTCCAATGCTAGAGTGGCTGGTGGTAAATTAGGGGAAGAAGAGATAATCTATCAGTTGCTTGTGGCTAAGCCTTGTGGGTTTGACCATGTAGTGTCAGCGATGGACATTCTGTTTAATGGTGATAAAGGAGCTGTTACTCTAGAATATGTAAAAAACACGTTTTTGGCTGAACATGAAAAACTATTGTAAAAGTATACACGATATATATATATATATATATATATATATATATATATATATATATATATATAGAAAGATGATCAATCCTTGAAACGGCAGGCTGCCCCTGATGGTCACACTTAGCTTCTTCTGGTTTTAAACCTGTGACGCGGCTGACAAATAGGCGTTAGGATCTTTCGAGCTCTGCTTTTCTCTCCATACGTAGAGGGACAAGTCTGGCTCGGGATTCCCTCGGTAAACTACAAATACTGTACATAGATATGCGTTTGTTTGAAATAATCATTTATTTTCAAGTAATATATATGTTTATTAATGTTGTATTTTTCTCTATTGTATTTATTATGTATATTTTGGATGAATGAAGTATATTATCATATTACCATTGTCTCTTTTGGAACAGGATGTTATATTATTCAATAAAATACATATATTTTTAAGTACTCGTATATTGAGATTCACACATTACTATTGACTGTTCCGTAAGTACAATATGATCTTTAAATGCTCTTTCTCGTTAGCAATACATAAGGTTATACAGGTCCTTAAAATAAAGTTATACAGGTCCTAGTAAAGCTGCTGTAGATTAGAATAGAATAGAATCGAATAGAATAGAAAAAGATATTTATTCTGGGACAAAGTCCCTTAAGAACAATTCATATGTACAATTAAGATATATAATGTGTCTGGCTACAAGACCAAAGGAATATAATTATTTCTTATTCACAATGATACATGAAAAGAAAGGATATAATAAAACAAAAGAGTAAAATAAATAAATAATAACTTCTGGTGCATTAAACAAAACTAAACATTGAACTTGATTCATTATTGATCTTTATAAAAATATGAACAATAAATAACAGATTTTCTTTTTTATTTGAAATATCTTATTGAGCATCTGTTTGGGATGACAGTAGGTACTGGAATAGCTGGGACTTGAATGATGTTAGGGAAGAAGCATGGCGGATATGAGTAGGTAAGGAATTCCAGAGAGTAGTGGAGCGGACAATAAAGGAATGATCAAAAGTTATTGTTCGATGGGTAGGAATATAAAGGTCGGAATGGCGTGATCTTGTTTGGAGGGAGTGGACTGACGATTTAAATTGCAGAAGTCTGTAGATATATGGAGGTAGCTGGGAGTTGATTGTTTGGTAAAGATATGATCCTAGGAAATATTGTCTTCGGATAGAAGGAAGGAGACACTTCAACTCATTGTATAAATGGGTCACATGAGACCTCTTCAGTGTACCAAGGACAAATCTTAAAAATATGATCATAATTCGCTTTAGCCTGTCCTCGAGCACATCCGAGAGGCCACCATATACCATACAGCAATAGTCAAAGTGGGGGAAAATAAATGAGGATACAAGGAGCTTACGGGTAGACAGTGGAAGAAGATGACGGGAGCGATGGAAATATTTTAGGGTACTTATTGTTCTTCGGGAGATTTGGGCAATATGGGGTTTCCAGGAAAGGGTTTGGTCGATGGTAATACCTAGGTTTTTGACAGAGGAAGTGAAGGTAATTGGGTGATCATTTAGGGTAAGACTCGGAAAAGTAGTATGGGATCTGAGGAGGGGATTGGAACCTATAACAATCGCCTGAGTTTTTGTAGCATTTAGACTTAGTTTATTCAAAGTTGCCCAGACACAGATTCTATCCAGGTCTTTCTGAATATTGGCAAATGCTATTAGAGACTCGGAGGGAGGAAAGGATAGGTAGATCTGGAAATCATCAGCGTATAAGTGGTGGGAGCAGTGATGGATGGCATTGGGAAGGTCATTAATATAGGAATTGTAAAGGAGAGGAGATATGCTTGAACCCTGGGCCACACCTGCCGAAAGGGCAAAGAAGGTAGATAGAGGATGGTTAGGAATGGTAACAGCTTGAGTTCTATTTGAGAGAAATGATTTGAACCAATGAATAGTGCTTTTGGAAAAGGATAAAGACTGTAGTTTGGAAAAAAGGATAGAGTGATCAAGTAAGTCAAAAGCTTTTGAGAAGTCCTGAAGTATTAGTACTGTAAGTTTCTTTTCGTCTGGCAAGTATGTATGTCACTAGTAATTTTAAGGAGGGCGGATTGTATGGAAAAACCGGGTCGAAAACCGGATTGGAGAGGATCAAGACGTTTGGACTTTTCGAGGAAGTTTGATAGTTGTGACTGGACTATTCTTTCTAAAGGTTTGGAAAGGTTAGATAGGATGGAAATTGGGCGATAGTCTTTATGGGATATAGGGTTAGAGGTTTTATTTATAGGATGAACTATCGCTTTTTTCCAAGTAGTTGGAAATATGGAATTTTGAAGTGAAAAATTATATATAAAGAGAAGAACTGGAAGGATGTCGGGAAGGCATAATTTTAGTAATTTGACAGGTATTCCATCAAATCCTATGGAGTTGGTATGGGATTTCATAACAGAGGATATAAGGTCAGTTGGTGAGATATCTGAAAAATAAAAATTATCAGGATTAAATGATGGAATTATTGAAAAATCGGGAGGAGATGGTGTAGAATTATCAGAGGAGTTGGATGAGAAATAGGAATTTAATTCATCAGGTGAGAATTGAAAGACTGGTGAGGAAGATGATTTGCGGAGTGAGAGTTTGCGGAGGAGTTTCCATTATGACTTGGAATCGGTAGTGGAGGAGAAGGCTTCGTGAAAGTAGTTAGATTTAGCATGTCTAATTTTTGTCTGAGTCAGATTGCGGAGTGCCCTGAACGCATGGTAGTCCTCTGTCAGTCTTGTGCGTCTAAAGCGTCTACGGGCTGCCTCACGCCTCTTTTGTAAGTCTTTTATTTCTGGACTCATCCAAGGAGCAGGACGGCGACGGAAGGTACAGGTTTTGAGTGGAGCATGTTTGTCTAGGATCCTGAGGAGATTGGAAGTGAGAGTGTCAACCATTGAATCAATGGTCGAACAGCTATAAATTTTATTCCAGTTCATGGATTCTATGTCAGGTAAAATATTTTCTCGGGTGAGATTATCTAGGTTTCGGGAAGTTGACGTTATGGAAAGGAATGCTGAAGTTTGAAAATTGTATGAAATTTGGATAAGATAGTGAGATGATAGGAAGGGAACAGGCACTTGAGAAGCTGAAAGAAGGTTTTGCGCGGAATCAATGATATTTAGATCAAGCCAGGTGTCGGAATGGTGAGTGTGATGAGTTGGAGCATATGGAACGATGAACAGGTGAAGAGAGAAGAAGAGGTTATCAAGGTAATGTCTATCATAGGAGTCAGAAAGGAGGTTGGTGTTAAAATCACCGCATATTATAATATTATTATATTGGGGTACGTAGTTATAAAGGACAGATTCAAAGGATGGATCAAAAGGTACTAAAGGGGGTCGGTACACCAATAGTGATGCTCATTATGTTGATTTAAAATTCCTATTTTCACACCAGACTGAAAAGACTGCTAAGACTGCTCGCAGATACCGATTTTTACAACACTTACTTGACAAACGTTCAAAACTTCCAACCTACTACAAAAAACTGATTTATATAGCCATTATTAGACCTATTTGGACATATGGTATTGAGCTATGGGGATCCATCAAGCCATCGAATTCCTCCCGCAACCAATCCTTGCAATCCAAAATCCTCCGAAAGGTCCTAAATGCTCCTTATTTTGTCACTAATAAAACTATCCATAAAGACCTGAATATTCCGTTAGTTGCAGACTTAGACAAAACAAGATATACCTCCTTTAATTCCAAACTACCAGCCCACTCAAACCCGCTTGTCCGTATCCTCTCATCTCCATATATTCCTGATAATCCTCGGAGGCGCCTGAAAAGACGGTGTTCTCGAGACCTGCTAATGACATAAACATTGAAGTGCTACCGTTGGATAGCTTCTTCACAAGAGTTTATCAAGCCAATTTTTACTTTTTTCACATTTACTTGTTGTATTTTTTCCTATACAGTTGTAGATATCAATTAATAAATTTAAAAAAAAAAATCCTATTTTTATTAGTACCAAAATATTTGTTAGTGGGATAGCTCAGCAACTGTGGTTCTAATTTCAATGTTTCAACTTCGAATCCGATTTTGGTTGGATAATTAATTATTTGTTCTGTAACGACATCTCTGGATCGAGTCAGGGGTCATTTATTCTCTTCGGGCTAGTTTGGTTTAAAAGAAAGACTGGCAGTGGTTGTTTTGTTTGCTTATTCTAGGGGTGGGCATAATCGAATGATGATTATCGGATCATTCGATTATTACAATCATTCGGATTAACCGATTATCATCTAACGACTTTTTTTTTTTTTTTTTTTTTTTTTTTTTTTTGTTTTCTCATCACATAAATTGTCTCTGACAATGCATACTAATCATTCGATCATACGATTATAAAATCAATCGATTATTTAAATCATCGAAGTCCTATCATCCGATTATGACGATCATTCGATTATGCCCACCCCTAGCTTATTCATTTAACATCACTTTATGCTAACGTGGCTAATCGGACGATGCTACTGTACGAGTCCTACATTTTGCCTATCCAGGTATAATTAGTATAGGGATCTGTAACGTGTATCTGACATCGTACCTGTTCGGGACCACCTTTCTTTACTATTGTTTGTATGGTATGTGGGCTGAGTTGTATTAATTGTGTTGGTTAATGTTTTTTATTTCTCTTTCATATTAGGGTTGATTTTATATTTTTAATAACACTTATTATTTATTTAGATTTTATTCATGATATGAAAACTCTTCTTATTTTTATTGAAACTTTGTAACCGACCGAACAAAAAAAAAAAAAAATACCACCGCCCAAAATTTGAGGATTTACATTACAAGATACTTAGAACCCGAATAAATAATACAAATAAAAATCCATTTGTCCGTCATCCGTCGTCCGCGGGCGGCATGGTCTCCGAAACTTCTTGACCAATGTGTTTAAAATTCGCCAGGTTGATATTAGCTGGTTATTTTAAAAATAGCGGTCAATTAAAAGTGATTTAATTCAATAACTCAGTTATTTTTTAAATAAATATAAAATTGATTAGTGTTTTTAACCAAAAAGCCGCGAATAATTATAAAAAAGAGAAAAAATAAAAGATAAGAATTGAAATTTTACCCATAGATACGCCTATAACTCAGTTAATTTTGAAGATAGTGAAAAATACGTAGATATTTTTAGAATCAGTAAAACGTATGTACAGGAAATAAATATTATAAATAATAAATATATTCAAGGTACTAACTGGTATGTTATTCCACCAAAACTCCGTTATTTAAGATATAGAAAAATCGAAAATATTTTTGAGATCAGACACCGCAATGAACAAAGAGAAAAAAAATAATAATCTTATATGGTCAAGCAACTTTTATTAGAGATGTGACTCACTGATAACTCAGTTATTACTGATAATATAGATAAAATGTAAGGTGTTCTGGGATCAAGAAATTTTATTTGAATGAAAATCGAACGAAAAGAAAAGAAAATAGTAACAAAGTCTAGTATAAATGCTTTTGGTTTATTATTTTTAATAATGAACCTTTATAATTGACGAAACAAATAAAAAAATTACCACACCACAAAATTTGAGAGTTTATGTTTCAAGATACGTAGAACCCAAATAAAGAATTTTTAAAATATCCCTTTTTCCTAATCAGTAAATAAATACCAAAAAATTCCTACAATATGAAAAAAGAATCATTGAAATTAATTCAGAACTATCAGAGATATTGCAGTGTTGATATACCAATTAGCAATGTTCATTTTCTTTCTAATTAATTCTTTCTTTTCATTTTAGCTAATTACCGATTAACAGTTAATTAAACATTTATATCTTAATATATTTATTTGGAAATAATAAACCATTGTGTAATAATGTGCAGCGTTTTTATCATATAACGGCCGGAATAAAATGAATGCATGTTCATTGCAGTTTTACTTTTATCATTAAAATCCAGGGGTTAAATCTTTTTTTTTCTCTCGGCTCAAATATTTTCATGTGATAACAAACTACTCAGAAATGCTATCTAATGACAGTGTTGAAAATGATAACGTTAGTGCTTTTTCAAATTTCATGCTATTTTTTTTGTGTAAATCGGTTTATATTATCCAATACGAAATTGGATACTAATTCGATAAGTCTTCTTGAATGAAATTGGACCAACAAAATCATTTCTATATTTTAAGAGAATTACCGAGTAATGAAAGCAAATACTCTATTAATATGGTTATTTCAAGATTATTTTGAACTATCATGTTTGAAATATTCCGAAAATCCATTTATATACTTGACACGTTCACGCCGGGGCGAATATCTACGCTTTTTCCCGTGAGGCGGGACTATCTTAGCTACTTACGCTTCGTGGAGCGAGCCTATGCATTCGGTGGACATAGGACCAAAAGCTGAAATTTCGAATCTCCCATATTTTTTGGTTAAGCTTTTCTTCTTCGTTTCTATTATCATTGTCCGTCATCAGTTTTTTTCGTTTTATTTTTAAATTAAAAATGTCCACCTAAGATATCTTATTAAAACGACCGTCCATGGAAAATGTCCTTTTTTAAAAATATTACCACAACTATTTTGATGAACCAAAATTAACGAATCATATTTATTCCGATAATTTATATATATTATCTTAATTTAAGTTTATGCAGCTTAAACGTTTATAGATTCTTATAGTTTTTATTAATGAAAAACATCATAAAAATTCAAAACATTCCTTACGAAAATCGCCCAGAAATCTACCACCACAGAAATTAACTAGTAGGTTTATAGTTTACTTTCCATTAATAATTACTCGCGGGTTCGTGCCGGTTTACCAGGAAAAAAAATTTCCCTTTTAGCTCTTTTTTTCAAACATTGTGTCTATAAATTTAAGTTTCTTTGTTTTAAATGTTTGTTTATACGTTATGAACTTATTATTGTCTTTAATTCTCATGAATCGTAAAAATAAATTATCACCTGATGCTCTAAATTTTTAATAAATTATTTTTTTCTCATACCTATAGATAATTAATTTTTTTTGTAATACCTAATCATTTATAATTCTTATATTATTAAAAATAATTCTTATATTATTAAAAATAATTCTTATATTATTATTTATAATTAAGATAATGCTTATATTATATTATTATTTATGGGGATGAAAGTATGGAAAGAAATCACGCACAGCTAAATAAAATTCTTAAAGAAGAGTAATCAGATGAAATTAACCGATAAGAGTCCTTTGAGGAAGCATGTTGAAAGGTAAAAATTATTTAAATATAAACACTTATGCTTGTTAATTCCTATAACTTTTAATGATGAGAAATACTAAGTTACCCACCTGTGATGCACGTCACCTTAGGGGATAGTTATACGTAACCCACCGGTGGGTCACCCTGCCCCACGGAACTGACAAGTGTGACCCACCGGTGGATCATCCCGACCCACGGAACAGTCATGCGTGACCCACCGGTGGGTGACCCATGCGTGAACGTGTTTAACAGCTCTATTGATTCTGTATACGCTGAGCTATCCGTGGAAGAACAGTACTTTCAAGTGATAACTCAAATTGTAAGGGTGGTTCGATAAAAAACAATAGTGGACTGTATAGACATAAAAAATAAAAATAATGAAAGGAAACGACGAATCACAATACATTTAATAGACTAAAATACATATAAACAAGATAAAAAACAAAATTAATCTTATAAATTGATATGAGAAAAGATAAGAAACAAACATAATTATATTTAAACAGCTGTTAGAAAAATATAGGAAAGAAAGTAAACCTAATTTCAATATTGATGAAAATATGAGAAACAAACTTAACATAATTAAATGCTTACAGATGTAAAGAATATAGTAATCAAAATTAAACAGTTTCAAGAATGATAATTAAGAAATTAAATGTTCCAAAAATGGATATAGATAGGCTTGTATTCACGTAAAGATGTCCAGTTGAGTGTTGAAGAAAACGACCGCAGGGCGGCTTGAACGAAGTCCTCTTGAGTGTTGAAGAAAATGACCGCAGGGCGGCTCTTCCAAGTTCCAAGGGGAACGATGGCAAGATGGAGAAATGCGTTTGCAAACGTTCAGAATTTCTTCAGAGGAGACTTGGGTCTATATACGGCACATCTTCACCGTTCAGACGCTACATTAAGACTTGCCTCGCCACGAGGCAGTAATAAAAACAATTGAAGTACGATCGTGTTTTTTTTTCTTTCTCTTCTATCATTCTTCACTTTATTGGCAAAAACTTTTAATTGTATTTACAAAGACTATTTTTAAACCAAATAAAAAATAAAGATTTATACAAAAAAAAATGATCTTATGATAAACATCATCTTTGACTACGGTTGCCTGGTATATGGAGGACTTACCGATGACCCGGAATTAAAATTAAATGAATTGCTTTATTAAATTTTTTTTTTGAGCCCGTGGACTTGACCATATTTCTGGCTATCACATCGAGTTAAAACGGCTTTATCCTTCTGTTCGACTGCAATATTTCCTTGGATCCTATACTTTAAAAAACAGAAAACCTTCCTATATAACTGAACTCCTCACCCTCCGCTCTGACATCCATTCGTTGAATACTAGAACCCAATAAATCAATATTTATACCCCATCACCTATAACTGCGTCCATTCACAAATCCTATCTAGTTCGCTTATCATTATTTTGGAATTCCCTACCTGTCTCCATCCATAAAACCTCCTCTTTTTCTTCTTTCAAACATCAACTCTTCCATTACCTATTTGAATCTCAATCTTGCGTTCCATTGTAAATATAGGTGGTTTTAGTGTAAATATATTTATGTGTAGGTTCATGCTCCACGTGTATACAACTTTACAAAGGTTTATAGATTTAATGAAATGTTTTATTGAAAAGTAACTAGTCCATAAGATTTTTTTGTTTTTCATTGTTTTTGTTCTAAAGGGACATGGTGCCAGAATAAAGAATTTTTCCATTTGAAATATTTCATTTCAACTATTTATTATTTACATTTCTATTTCACAATAATATTCTTTCATCCTTTTCTAAAAAGGAAGCTATTTCATGGGTGACCAAAACTTCATTCTATTAGAGGGTGTTCGACCGGTCATTTGATAACGATGCGCCGCGTCTGTCAGTTGGCAAAGTTTAAGCGCATCCTTTTTGTTAAAGCTAAAATGTTATAATAATAATAATAGGCCTAATGAACCCGAAGGTTCGATGCGGCTACCACCAAATTCCGCCTGCACAGACTCGTCCAATGTTCACCGTTAAAGCCCAAGCTCCCAAGATCAGCCTTAACGCAATCCACCCATCGACGCTTCGGCCTACCTTTCGGACGCCTACCAGTCAGATCAGCGAATACCAACTTTCTCGGAATCCGTTCCTCATCGAGCCCGACAACTTTACTATCCCATTTGATTCTCCGCGATGCTATCAACTCAATTATATTCAAAGGGTACAAGCACCGCAATTCCGCTATGTGCAACCTTCTAAACTTCCCAGTGGCCTCATCTCTCTTCGGACCATATATTTTACGCAGTACCTTATTTTCGAAAACCTTAAGCCGTTGTTCATCCTTCAAAGTAAGCGGCCACGTTTCACACCCGTAAAGAACCGTCGGAAGAATAATAGTTTTATAAATTCTAACCTTTAAGTTTTTAAACAGAAGCCGTTAGCTAAGTAATTTAACAACTGAAAAATAAAGCAAAATTGTTACATTTTCAAAACATTTATGTAGTGTAACTCTAGGTTTGAGATAATGGTAAGTATAAATCACTCTGGCGCTTTCCTACTCCACGACCTTTCCTAAATAAAACATCATAATATGTACAGGATCCATGAGTGAGCTTTCTGGTATAGATCAGTAGTATTACAGTTAAACTCACTATCAAAAGTATAAAGTATTGATGCTATAAAGTTAGATATATTTATGATATAAAGAAACAACAGTTTAACATCCTTACAGGCGTTGGTGTCCACCCTCTGGTTTAACGCCTATAAACCAAACCAATTAATCAATCTACCTCTTCTCCTCTTCCTTCCAAAACCCGATGCTAGGAATTATGGAGGTTTTACAAGTTAGTATATGTTACTGTACTTATGAAATGATGTGAAACTATAATATTTCTAAATAGGATGCGTAGGAGTAAACGCAACGGCAGCTACCTGACGTGGCGCGTCGATAATAATATTTAATACGTAAAGAAATATAGAAAGACGATTTAAACATAAATTACAATATCTTTTTTGCTAGCTCTGGTACGATTATTCATGATAATGGTAACGATGATAATGAACTATCATTCACCCGTTTTTACGAGTTGAAGTGGCTTTACTCTTCCTTCCACCAAGTTATCCAATCCGGTTGTCCGTTTTACATCTCGGATCTCCTTAAATTCAAATGCTCCGTTTTTCCCGTTACACCCGCTCGTGGTCTTCTGATCTGTTTGTATCAACAGCCTTCGATAGAACGGTGTTAATCCGATCCGCATCCCTCTGGAAATCGATTCCTTCCAATATCCTGGACTCCCAAACTCTTTCAACATTTAAATCCCGTCTATTTAGCCATATCCTATCAACTTCTAAAATCGACAAACAAAGCAGACAGATACGTTTATTTATTAATTCTATTTTTAATTTTCACGGGTACATCCAAGAGCGAATATTATTTGAAACGATTATCTTTCCAAAGATGTAAGAATAATTCATATATTATTCAGCAAACACTCTGAAGAATTGTAATTTCCTTCTTTTTTTTTAACTGTACATTTTTACTTCTTTTTTTTTTTTTAATCTTATTATATTTTTATTATATCTTATTTTTCTGTTCTCATGTTAACATACATGTGGTTTGTACAATTTTACTAGAATTTATCTTTTGCGTTATTTTATTTGTTCATTTTATTAGTTTAATTCAATTGTTTTCAATTAGTTTACTTTAAGACTTCAGTCTTAAATCCACTTTTTATTAAATGTAATATAATACGTCCGAGATTTTACAAAATATTTTTCATCAAAATCAGCTGACCGGAAGATGTACTTTATATCATGCATTTCGCACCTTTTTACGATTTACTCAAAAACGGCTCTAACGATTTTGATTAAACTATATATCGATGTAAAATTAGATGGACTTTAATATCATGTTGGTTTCATTCTGGTTGAAATATTCTCACAGGGCTTAAATGCCGATATTTTACATCTTCTTCCTCTAATGTTTCTTTAATTTTGTGGATTTAAAAAAAAAATTGTTACATTATCTTATAAGCATTGATAAATAACTTGTAAATATGCATGTTGAGCGAATATGATGAGCAACTTAAGGAGAAAAGTAAAAACATATTTTTTTTTTTCAATTTTTATGTTTTTGAACACAAGAATAGTAAGACAGATGTATAGTATAGCGTTGGATAGCTAAAGATTTAAGAAACAATATTATGTAATTCACGTAATTTTAAAGGTTAATGGAGAGTGATGATAATAATATAATAGATAAAAATATAGTAGTAGATATAGTAGATAAAAATATAATAGATTATTTAATAAAGCACATGTTTATATTAAAATTCAAAATAATTAATTCTTTAACAATTTATTTGTATTTTTTTATTTATTTTTTTAAACACCCTTCCTTGTATAATATGCAACACGGGTTGTGACAACGTCTAGTCGCCAGTTATAGCAACAAGTTGACGTCGCCAACAATCTTCTTTAAGATTATCCGTCTTCTAATTTTTAACCTTAAGGAGCACCTTCTGTGTCTTCTATTCTTCCCGCTGGTCTTATCCCGATCCTAAAATAGTCTGGGCCCACGGCTGTTTTCCACCCGTATACAAACTCTTTGTAGTACGGGTAGTTTTTTATTAGTCACCAGCTGAGGAAATTCGTTGTCTGATAAGACGTAGAGTCCGGTTTTCCTCTGAAGTCTGGTCCGTTGGGGTTCAAAGGCGCAGCAAGTTGACAGGATATGCTCAGCAGACCCGAGTACTCCACAGCTAGGGCATAAGGGATCGATATCTATCCCAAAGCCTGAGAGTTTAGCTCGAAAGCCCCCATGCCCTGTGAGAAATTGCGTAACCCAGTAGTCCGGAAGGACACATTTCGCATCTAAATGAGACTGGACGGTGGGGAAGTATTTCCTTAAGGTAGCGCCCTTTTGAGATGACACCCACCGTCGATTCCACTTTTCTATAGTTTCCTCCCGGAGATCGGTTTTCCATTTTCTGGATTCCCCGTCAATTTTCATTTTTAGATAATCTGGCAGACCTGCAGAGCCTTCTCTCTTAAATGTGTGCCTCAATCCATCTTCCTGCGGAACTTGATCAAGAGGTACTGCTCCTGCGAGGACTTGCGCCTCATGCGATACAGTTCGGTCCGCCCTAGTGACCCGCAGCAGAGCTTTTCGTTGAATTGTCGCAAACCTGCTTTTTAGGCGTTGTGAGAGGTTCCTGTACCATGCGGGAGACGCGTACCTCAGGATACCCAAAATATGACACCCTTATATAGGGCCAATGTAGCTGGGCACCTGAGGCCCCAGAAAAAGTTATTAATAACAAGTTGGTACGAACTAATTACCTCTTAGTCTGTAATCATCTGTCTATCCCATGAGCTATGGAATCATATAAATTTTTATGTATCTCTAAATGTATTTAAAAATTCTTAAATTGATTTTAACAACGACGGTAAGTGAAAGTCGTGTGTTGCGCCCACCAGATCTTTTATTCCTGAAGGGATTTGTCCCAGAATAAATAAAGAATTATTGTTATTTTTTTTTTGTTTATTTTATCACAGCTTCCGCTGGCATTAGCACCTACCTTATTGTTATTATTAGCATTATTATTATTGAAGTCAAAGATTCCACTAGAGACAAAAATAAAAAGCAAACTGGTTATGAATGCTGAAAGGCAATATCGTCTTGTAGCTGATCGTTCGTTTCAACCAAAACTACTAGTTAAATACCACAAAGGTTCATCACCAGAGTTGAATCTTAGTCATAGTAATACCTTCCATAACGGAATGTATATTAACAAGCAATGTTCTTGGTATTGCCTGTTTTGAATTAATGGATTGGAACCCATTGGCCTGCCGACAAGTTATACAACTGGTGTTTTGGCGGAAAGGCCAGCGGGTTTTTCCACCATACCGCCCCTTTATTAAGGAGGTTGTAAAAGCGCTCCGTCGGTCTCTCCTTTCATAATTAACAGCTTGTTAGTCCACGATTACTTCAGTCAACAGAGTGCTCTTCTTAAGGGGTGGTCTTGAGTTTACTATGTCTCACAGGCACGGTACAAATGCTTAGGCTAAACGAATTTATAAAAGAAGCAACGCAATCACTACTTCCCTTTTCCGTACCCGAAAGAAATTCTTCGGACACTTTTTTTCCGAAACACACGACTATTACTAAATCCATTGTTGAAATCAATTTCAGAATTTTTAAATACAGTAATACAAAGATGAAAAAATGGTTAAAGTATTAATTACGTTGAGTTTCGTGGGAAACGTGTGTTTTATTGAGTAATCTATTAAATTATTACCGCTGACAGTTGAGCACGTTATAATGGACTGCGAAGCATTTAGCAAAGCAAAAAGGAACTGCAAGATCAAGAACAGGCTGGACGTCGCTCTTGGTGACAGTGAAGGCAGTGTTCAAAGTTTATTTGTGTTTTTAAAACATTTTGGACTTTATAATCTAATATAGTGCAAAAACAGTGTATTGCAAAAAACAAATGTTATTTTGGTTATATGCTCTTTGGGTTGATGCATGTTATAAATAAACATTACATTATTATCAACATGAATCAGTTAGTTTCATCACTCAATTATCTTTTACAACATTATGTATAAGACAATATTTTATTCTAAAATGTTTAGCCTTCCAACTGTATATCATATATCTAATTAACTGTTAAGGGAGCGTCGTGGTCTAGTGAATAGAGCGCTATTCTACTGTTCTTCGGGTGTTGGGTTCGCATTCCGGCTTTAACCGAATATTATTTATTCTGATAAATAAATAAATAAATAAATCGACCCTAGAGTATGAAGACTCTCCTGGGGTAGACCCAGCCTCTCTAAAGCGGGTACCCAAATTGGTGACAAGATTTGGCAGCCGAGTGGGATCTAGGCCTAATCCCTTCATTGTACGGCTGTTGGCCTAGAAACAGTACGAATCTCTTTGTGCTGAGACCAAGACCCTTCATGGGTTGTAGAGGTACATGTTTTATATATATATATATATATTATATATATATATATATATATATATATATATATATAAACTGTTCTTATTGAGATAAGTTAGTTCAGGGTGCAGTCAAAAGAACACACAGTAAAGAAAAACTTGAAAGACTATTGCCGACGTTTCGATCAGAATTAAGTCTATTAATTATTAAGTTTTTCTTAATTGTGTGCTCTTTTGACTACACCCTGAACTAATTTCTCTCTCTTACTCACTCAGTCAACCATTATAACTGCTCTTATGTTTAAAAAAAAATACCTAAACCAATATTTTATTATTTTATCCCTCAATTTGCTATCATAGTAATTCAACTTCTATATTTATACGTTTATCAATGCTAAAAAGATGATATGATAATTTTTTTCAAATCCGTAATAGTAAAGGTACTTAAGAGGAAAAAAATGTTAAAATATCGGCATTGAAGCACTGTCAGACTATTTTAATCAGAAGGTAGCCTACATGCTATTAAAACCCAAAACGATTAAGCTATAGTAGAACTTTCAGCCGATTTAGTGAAACAGTTGCTGTCATAAAAAAAAAAAAAACTGTACTACTGCAACCTATGCAACCTGCCTTGGGCTCAGAACATAAGATGTTTGCTTGTTTATTTATTTAACGTCACTTTATGCTACTATGGCTAATCGGACGATGCTACAGTGGGAGTCCTAAATTTTGCCTATCCAGGTTTTATTAGGATAGGGATCTTTAACGAGTACCTGACATCGCACAGGCTCGGAACCACCTTTTAACGTCCCCTCCGAAGGACGGCGTAACTAAGGATTTTTTACTCCCATTAAAACATTCTAGGACCACCTGCGGGTTTGAACAGAACATAAGAGATTCGTACTGTTTCTAGGCCAAAGACAGTGCAATGAGGTGATTAGGCCTTGATCACGCTCAGCCGTCAAGTTTTTACCTAAGTTTGTGGGTACCCACTTTATAGAGGCTGCGTCTGCCCCAGGAGGGTCTACATACTCTAGGGTCGCCCCCCTTCCCCCGCTCCCCCTCCCCCAACTGAATTAACAGAATAAATATTATTCTACCACTGCCGGGATTCGAACCCAGGACCGGAGAATAGTAGACTATTACTCTATCCCAAACAGTCTCAAATTCTATCAATACATTTCTGCAAACTTGTGGACAACTTTTACATTCCCTTGGTATAGAATTTATCATCTTCAGAATTGATAAACTCCAACTCCCTTTGTCCATTAAATATTTTTCACATAATTTTATTACTGGTATATCATTAGTTACAATACTTTTTATGTCTCCTCTTCTGGGATGCTAAGTTGAAGTGGCTTTATCCGAACTTTTTACGGCAATACCTTTTGGGCAGCTATCGTTTCAAATCGTTCAGAACCAATATAACCCTTCTGATTCACAACATGTCCACCTCACTGTCCTCTGTCCACTCTATCAACAAAAGAACCCAACCCTTAACCCTCCTCATTCCCTCTTTCAGAATACTTACCTTAAGAGATCCTTCGTCATTTGCTCTTCATTATTTTGGAGTTCATGCCCTGTGTTCCTCCTTATATCCTAATCTTTAACTACCTTCAAGAATTAACTATTCATCCATCTTCTTGAACATCAATCTATCGTGCTTTTAGGTAGTTAACTATTTAAGCTTTTAATTCTTTGCTTAATTTTTTATTATCAATGTATGTTATATTTCTTTACGTTAGCAATATTACCATGATAATATATAAATTCATATTATGTAATACAATTACTTTTTCATCATATGGTATATGTATTGTATTATAATAATGTTACGGGCTACGGGGTGTGCGAAATGAACTACTCCAGTTTACAAATTACAGATGTTTATTGAATACAGAAAACACAAATACAAAGGGATTACTAACCACTATATTAACAATAATAATGGAATTACCAGCTTAACTACTAAACAGTATACATATAAAATGAGGTATTCCTAACAAATAAACTACTTACGTAAACTTATACAATATGCCAGACTTATCCTAGAACTTACAACTATAAAACATATATATAAACTACAGTCTTCTAATTTCCCACCGACCGGTTATCACAATACTGACACACAGTTTCACTACACTGTCACACTGTCACGAACGGTTCACTGTCACTGTTCACTGATACATCCCAGATGCTTGTTGAGCCGGATTAAGACTGACTCACCTAGGCTCAGGGGACAGCTATTTGTACCACCGCCGAATCTTCTAGACCCGGGCGCAGGTAGGGTGGTGGGCCTTTCCAGGCACTTCGAGGACTGTCCAGGTCCAGAAGTCTCTAGCCTCATCTAGGCCCCTCCAGGCGTGGTCCACCCGTCATTGTCTTGACCGTAGCACTACCCCCTCCTTAGACGTGCTCTGCCCCAGAGCACAGATTGCAGAAGCTGAGCGATGCTGATCTTCCTCCGATGTAGGTGTTTTGTCTTTCCAGGGGTTGAACGTGCATACCATTATGATGACTCCAGAGTTGGCGAACGTCTCTTCTACAATGTTCCTGACAATCCTCCACTCCAGGCCATCGTATCCACAACCCAACTTCGGGATGGCGAGCTTGGTGACACGCAGTTCCAGAAGCTTTCTCCGCAGGTCGTCAAGACTCCGGCGCAGTGTGTCGTATGTCGGCTTCTGCTCTGATGAACTCTTGGTAACCAAGTAAAACAGGTGCCGGCCTTCATGCTCTTGATGGAGAGTCTTCCCAACTCTTGGTCTCTGGCGTTCCAGCTCTTCAATTCCAGCGAACTTCTTCCTGAAGACCGTCGCAATCCCCCGGGAATTCCTCAGATGTTCGGCGACACAGTGTGCTAGAGCATAGTCTACCGGTAACGAGAATATGTCTCTGTAAACTGTCTGCGTTACCCTACGGGAGTCTGGCGCCTTAGGATGGGGAGTTAGGTCCTTGTCGGTGAGGTTCCTCACTTGCTGTTCCTCTGTAGGGACATGGTTTCCCTTGTATGGAGCCAATCGGTTGAAATGGACTACCTTGGGTTTTCCTTTGGGCTGCTTCCTGATCCTATAGATGACATCATTGATCCTCTTGATGACCTCATACGGTCCGTCCCAGGAGTTTTGAAGTTTGGGTGAGTAGCCTTGCCTTCTTCGAGGATCGTGTAGCCAGACCAAGTCTCCAGGTTGGAAGCCACCTTTCTCTGCCTTGATGTCATAACGCTCCTTCATTCTGTCACTTGCTCCCTGGATGTTTGTGCGAACCTTCTCGTGAATAGTGTTCATTCGCTTCCGTAGGTTCGTGACGTAGTCTTCTCCGGCGACCTCCTCATCAGGCTTGAAACCGAATTTCAGATCGCAAGGCAAGCGTAGTTCTCTACCGAACACGACATTGGCGGGGGTCTGCCCTGTCGTTTCATTGACTGAACTACGATAGGCTAGCAGGAACAGATGAAGATATTGGTCCCAGTCTCGCTGATGGTCAGAAACTACCTTGGCCAAATATCGACCCATCGTCCTGTTCATGCGCTCTACCATGCCATCGGACTGAGGGTGAAGAGGCGTCGTTCTGGTCTTCCGTATTCCTAGAGCCTCGCACATCCTGGTGAAGACTGCCGACTCAAAGTTTCTTCCTTGGTCAGCATGAAGTTCCATGGGCACCCCAAACCGACTGACGAGCTGCTTCACGAGAACATCTGCAACCGTGGCGGCCTCCTGATTCGGAAGGGCGTAAGCTTCCACCCACTTTGAAAAATAATCCATGGCCACGAGAATGTATCGGTTGCCATTATCTGTCACAGGAAAAGGGCCAGCGATGTCTACCGCTATTCTCTCGAATGGTGCTCCTACGTTGTATTTCTTCATAGGTGCCTTCTTTTTCCTTATCGGTCCATTAGAGGCGGCACAAGTTGCACACCGCCGGCACCAATCTAACACATCGTCCTTGAGGTTTGCCCAGTAAAAGCGTTCACGAACCTTTTCTAATGTCCGGTGAACTCCAAGGTGGCCACCAGATGCTCCATCATGTAATTCCCTCAGTACTTCGGGCACTTTAATCTTTGGTACGATGAGCTGTAGTCTCCGCTGATCTCCCTCTGTGTTCTCCAATGCTCGTTTCAGCAGACCTTTGTCCAGTAGAATGGAGTCCCATTGAGCCCAATAGGTTTTTATATTTTTCGACATTGGAGCAACATCCTGCCAGCTTGGTCTCCTTTGGCCTGATAGCTTCCATTCCCTTATTTGTTTCAAGTCCGGGTCCTCGTCCTGTTCCTTTGCCAGTTGTGTGTCCTGCCAACCGTCGGTAACGACCGTAGTCCGCAACACTGTTGCTTGCTTTTCTTCTTGTCGAGAACAATGCTTGCATTCTCCATCACAGGGTCTCCTTGAGAGCGCATCCGCATTCCGGTGACTCGTTCCAGAACGATGAGCAGATTCGAAGTCATATTCCTGAAGGCGCTCGATCCACCGTGCAACTTGTCCCTCCGGTGACTTGAATCGCAGTAGCCACATTAGAGCTGCGTGGTCCGTTCTCAGTAGAAATCTTCTTCCATACAGGTATTTATGAAAGTGCTCTATGGACTTAACCACTGCCAGAAGCTCTTTCCTTGTGACACAGTAGTTGCGTTCTGGAGCTGACAGTGCTTTGCTGAAGTACCCAATAACCTTTTCTTCCCCGTCTTGGAGTTGGGAAAGGACGCTTCCAATAGCAGTGTTGCTGGCATCTGTGTCAAGAATGAACTTGCCCTCGGGACGTGGATAGCTTAGAATAGGCGCACTACTCAATTTCTTCTTTAACTCCTCAAATGAAGCCTGACACTCGCGATCCCAAAGGAAAGTCCGTTTTTCCTCAGTGAGCCTGGTAAGAGGTTTTGCGATGTTGGCGAATCCTTTCACGTACCTCCTGTAGTAGGTGCAGAGTCCGAGGAAACTTCTTACTTGGTGCTTATCTCGAGGTGCTGGCCAATTGGTGATCGCTGTAATCTTCTCTGGGTCAACAGCAACTCCGTTGTCTGATACAACATGCCCCAGGTAGTTGACTTGCCTTCGGAAGAGATTGCACTTCTTCGGGTTCAGTTTTAGATTAGCTGCACGCAGCCGTTCGAAGACCCGCTCCAGATTCTCCAGATGGTGAGTGAAGGATTTTCCCAGTACAATGATATCGTCCAAGTAAGCCAGGCATATCTCCCAAGAAAGGCCTCTTAAGACGCTTTCCATCAGCCTCTCGAACGTTGCAGGTGCATTGCAAAGCCCGAATGGCATTACCGTAAATTGCCAGAGGCCAGTGCCGATTGAAAATGCCGTCTTCTCCTTATCTTCCGGTGCCAATCCAACCTGCCAATATCCACTTCGGAGATCCAAGGTAGAAAATAGTTTGCAACCCTCTAGTGTGTCCAGCGTGTCGTCAATCCTTGGGAGTGGGTAACTGTCCTTCTTCGTGGCGTTGTTCAAAAGACGGTAATCTACGCAGAATCTTGTCGTCCCATCTTTCTTTTTCACCAGTACGACAGGAGACATCCATGGGCTACTCGAGGGCTCGATGACACCATCATTCGCCATATCCTTAATAATCTCCTCGGCATCCTTTCGTTTAGCTAGCGGCAGCCTCCTCGGGATCTGTCGGATGGGCTTGGTATCCCCGGTGTCAATTTTGTGCTGGACGATGTTCGTTCTACCCCGTGGTCCTGAGCTGATCTCGAAAATGTCCTGCCATCGGGTAATCAATCTCTTCACGATTTCGCTCTGTTCAGGCGAAAGTTCTCTGCATGATTCCTCCACGAATCCTTTTAATTCTTCGGGTAGTCCTCGTTGCTCGGTGGTGTTGCGTTGTAGCTGTCGGACTACTGAGGTAGCGGCCGTACATTCTCCGACTGGTGTTCCTCTCTTTAGTGTCACCGGGAAGCTGTTCAGATTCATCAGTCGGATTGGGGTGGTATGTCCGACCTTGATGAGAGACCTTGCAACCAGAACACCGCGTCCGACTTCCTGCTCCTCGTGCTTCCCAGGTTCAAGTAGAAGACATTGACCCTCCGGTAGTCGTCCATTGATCGTCCCATGCGTCAGAATTTGACTCCGTGCAGGTAAAGTGGTGTCTTCTAGTAGGAGTACTCGTGCATAGAGGTCCTTTCCCTGCCGAAGGATGACCTCTTCGTCTCCCAGCGTCATCACACCTCTCGACATGTCCAGCTTGATCCCGTATTTGATCATCAAGTCCATGCCGAAGATGACTTCCTCGTCTATTTTCGCCACGAGAACGCGGTGCTCTAGACGTTGGCCCCCGATGAAGAAAGTGGCAACTGTCTCCCCGTAGACCTCGGCTGGCTGTCCTGTGGCTGTCCGTAACGCCCAAGTGGTAGGTGATATCTTCTTAGCGTTAACTGCCTTCGGGTTCAGTATTGTCATGGTTGCGCCGGTATCCAGCAGAAAACTTCGCAGCTGCCCGTTCACCATTCCATCCACATAAAAACTATTTGTCTTGCTCCCTATTGTCGCGATTCTCACGGCGATCCTGGAGCCTTCGATGCTACGGGTTGACAGTTGCCCCTTCCCATCAACCCTCCTTAGTTTTCCTGTGGCTTTTTCCGGCTTCCTGGTAGGACACTTGCTTCTGGGGTGTCCAAGTTGACCGCAGCTCCAACAGCGTATCTCATTTTTGCGTGTCCTGAGGGCTTCCAAAACCTTTGCTACTATGTCCTCGATGGTGGGGGCCGCGTTAGGCTCCGCTTCTGCCGCTCGAACTCGTGCATGTCCACGGACTGACTGCCTGACAGCCTCGAATTCCATGGCCTGCGACAATGCATCGCCCAAAGTTTTAGGGCGTGCGAGTTTCACTGCCTGTTGGGTTTCCGGGTCTCGAAGTCCATCCAGGAATTTGTCGATAGCCAAGCTCTCGTAGACGTCGCCGGTGACTGTTGGGTAGGCATTCCTCACTAGCCGGGCGATATCTGCTTCAAATTCCTGCAGCGTCTCGTTGGTCTTCTGGACCCTGTCCTTTAACTGGGAACGGTATAGTTGGTCCATGTGGCGATGGCCGAAACGCATCTCCAGTCTTTTCATCAGCTCACCGTAGTTGCACCGCTCCGACATGGGCATCCCCTGTAGCACTCCTAAGGCGTCTCCACGCAAGGCTAGGCACAACGCTGATGCTTGCGTCTCCTTTGACCACCCGTGGATCGAAGCCGCTGTCTCGAAGAGAGTCATGTAGTCCTCCCACGGCGTCTTCCCGTCGAACAATGGGATGGTGTTGTGCGTTGGTGGCATCCCAGCATTGGCGGAGGGAATGGTGTTGTGAGGGCTTCTCTCAGAGGGTTGGTCGGTGTCGATTGTCGGTGGGTTGCTCATACGTTCTTCTAGAGCTTCTATTCTTACCCTAAGTTCATTTTCTACTGAATCGACTTTTTCTCCTAATCTAGATTCTACATCAGCTAACTTATTATCTACACTTTCCATTAACTTAGTTTCTAAATTGCCTAACTTAGCCTCCAATGTATTTTTAACAGTACTTAATTCATTACCTAACTCATTTTTAACAGTACTTAACTCATTACCTAACTCATTTTTAACAGTACTTAACTCATTACCTAACTTCTTTTCTACATTACCTAACTCATTTCCTAACTTCTTTTCTACATTACCTAACTCATTTCCTAACTTCTTTTCTACATTACCTAATTCAGTTTTAAAAGTTGCAGACAACTTACTGAAATCATTTTCAAACGTAATCTCGTCTGGATTTTCCCCCGAATCAACAAAAAATTGGCGCAAGCGTTGTTGCAGTGCTGATTTCGTTCCGGAAGTATCCAGATCTCGTTCTTCTAACTCCCGTCTTAAGTCTGCAACTTTTAAATCATTCAGTCTAACACTCTGAGAAGTCATTTTTCACACAGTAGCCCAATAATTACAAAAACAAGAAAACCAAAATTATAACCATTTACAATGATCCCACTTCTGACACCAAATTGTTACGGGCTACGGGTGTGCGAAATGAACTACTCCAGTTTACAAATTACAGATGTTTATTGAATACAGAAAACACAAATACAAAGGGATTACTAACCACTATATTAACAATAATAATGGAATTACCAGCTTAACTACTAAACAGTATACATATAAAATGAGGTATTCCTAACAAATAAACTACTTACGTAAACTTATACAATATGCCAGACTTATCCTAGAACTTACAACTATAAAACATATATATAAACTACAGTCTTCTAATTTCCCACCGACCGGTTATCACAATACTGACACACAGTTTCACTACACTGTCACACTGTCACGAACGGTTCACTGTCACTGTTCACTGATACATCCCAGATGCTTGTTGAGCCGGATTAAGACTGACTCACCTAGGCTCAGGGGACAGCTATTTGTACCACCGCCGAATCTTCTAGACCCGGGCGCAGGTAGGGTGGTGGGCCTTTCCAGGCACTTCGAGGACTGTCCAGGTCCAGAAGTCTCTAGCCTCATCTAGGCCCCTCCAGGCGTGGTCCACCCGTCATTGTCTTGACCGTAGCAATAATAATTATTTGACCAGAAGATAAATTTTTAAATGTGAATTTATATTATTCTCAGGAGATTTGCAATATTTATTTTTTTTTTTCTTTACATCATCGACCAACAGGCCTAGGCCCAATTACAGGTGGTTAATCATACAAAAAAATTACATTACACTACAATAATTAAAATAATAATAATAGTTGAAATTCAAACTAATTGCTAATGTAGTACATACCAGCTTAATTTATATATGGGAAAAAAAAAAAAATATATATATATATATATATATATATATATATATATATATATATATATATATATATATAACATACAAATATCATAATCTAACTAAAAAAATAAATAAAACGTTAAACAATTCATCATAAATATACTCCTATAAAATTAATTATATTAAGATTAAAAAAATAAATAAATGATAGAAACAAAAATAAAAATAGAGAAGTAAATACAAAAAAAACGTGAAAAATAAAATTAAAAAATAAATAAGAATCAACCCCAGCTCTGAGTCATTTCAATTTAAAGATAAGAACAAGAAAAAAAAACCTTAAAAATAAATGTACACATTTTCGCAATAATATTTTTATATACTTATCCAAATAGATGTCACTCATACTAGATAAAATCAAATCAGTATATTATTATTTTATTTTATTATATTTATGTTATCAAAGAATTTAGAGGTTATTGAAGATATATATTAAATGACTGGAAAATGGTTGCCTAAGATTTGTCCTATTTGAGTCAACGAAAAACTGAAATCAAACTCAACTATGTTCCCTAAAGAGTCCCAAAGTCTTGTAAAATATTGAGTTGGGCTTCTACAGCAGGATTTATTTAGTGTCAAATAAAAATCGCCTATGTGCCTATTACTATCTTCCTACCCTGAAGTCAAGTCCCCCAAGCATATTACTGTCGTCTATACTCCCCTGGACCAGTTTGACAAGGTGTCTTATGGCAGCTATTGTGCATGTGTCCTTCAATATATACCTTACATTAAATTCACTCATCAATTGACTGTATGAAATTTCCCAACCAGGGTAATAGAAATATTTTAAAAGATAAAAATTTTAGAAATCGCTTTTGCAACATTTCAATGAAATTAACTCATTTTATGGTTTCAGTAAACCATATAAGCGCACCATACTCAATGTAAGGTCTTGCAATAGCGTTAAACAAAAATAATAATGTACCCGTGTACTTAAAATCATAGTACATCCTTCTGATGAATCCTATTTTCCGCAGGCATATTGAATAAATGTTATTGATATGAGCTTTAAAGGTTAGTCGGTCATCAAATCAAATACCCAAATCCTTTACTACACAATATCTCTCAAGTATTTCACCCTTTATCTGAAACTTATAACTAATTGTCGTTTTTTTCCTCGTGTATGAGACCACACAACACTTTTTAATATTTAAATTTAGTATATTTTCATTACTCCATCCAATAAGATTTTCTGAATCGAGCTGAAGTTTAGCACAATCATCGATGACATTAATAGCCCTGAAAAACTTCAAATCATCAGCAAACAGTAGGCACCCAGAGTAATTAAATATTTTTTTAATATCATTTATAAAAACCAGGAACGAAAGGAGTTTGCTTCCTTGGGGCATGACAGAGTATACCTTATAACATTTAGATTTCACACCATTTATTTTCACATATTGTGTACGATCTTTCATATACGAGATTAGTAGCCTAATATAAACAATTGATAAACCCATTTTATTTAGCTTAAGAATAAGAATGCCCTGGTCGACTTTATCAAAAGCTTTCTGGAAGTCACAATAAATGACATCGACTTGTTGGCTTGTATATAGTGATTTAGATACATACTCTGTGAAATTAGTTAAATTTGTTACAGTAGAGCGCTTTGGAATGAAACCATGTTGTTCAGTAATAAAATGTTTGGATAGATGGCCTATTAATCTATTAAAATAAAACTATAAATCTATTAAAAACTCAAAGCAATATCAGAATAAAACTTTATTTTCATTTCATTTTACTTTTTTTCGTTACATTCATTATGCATTTATAGAATATTTCATTGATTGTTTTCTAAAGAATCTGAAGCATTAATAATTGCTTAAGTCTGTAATAACCCACTCAAAACTCGGCTAGTAATAATTAATTCATCTTAACCATCAACCATCTCTTTCCGGAATATTTAAATATTTGTACGAACCATTCTAGTGGATATTTGTTTGGCCTAGTTGCAAACATTTAGTAATTAACGATCGAACTATTATTTTAGTTCTGGCTCGATTTCAAAACGTTTTGAAAGCAACGTTTATCCAATAGTGCATTTTCTAATAGACTTATGTTTAGAAAGGTCTAATAAAAATGATTAGTAACGTTTCCAAATAAATGTTTTATATACGTGAATGGTTATCAATAACATGTAATATTCCAATTATATTGATTTTATCGCTCTTAATTTAAAAGCTGAATTAGACAGAAAAGTTAAATAAAAAATTGCGCTTTTTTTTCTATAAATAGTAATTTTATAATATAAATAATGTACATTCAAATCTAAAATCAACAACTTTGTTATAGCTGTGCATTAGTAAAATAAAATTGTATTATAAGTTAAAAGTAGACTTAATTGGTCAATAAATTAGGATCACTTTATCCCTACAAATATAGTCTATTTTATGATAAAATTAATTTTTACTTACTTAACACTTATTTCGTTTTCTTTCAGCATTCACCACTTTTTTTTTTAAATTCTTTTTTTAAGACCTAAGTCAAATTTTAAAATAAATAAATTAATTTTATTGCTTCATATTACAGATATTCTTACAACCTGAACTATGTTTATGCTTGATAGTAATGTTTAATAGAATAATAAAAATGCATTTTTTTTAAAGTTTTTGTAAAATTTGGGTATTAAGTATTGTTTATACGCCTGATAAAATTTTAGTATAGAAAAAAAATAATGCAATTACTACTTTTAGTAGTTCGTTAACAAATTCTTAATTTTGATTTTCGTTACAAAAAAAAAAACTTATAATTTTTTAATGGACAATATTAATGTATAAATGGGTCATTAAAAAACACAAATAATGTTGCAGTAATAATTTTGTTTTCTTTTTGAGGGGATAAAGTCATCGTGATTATGAAAATCATGAAAAAATTACAGGATTCAACTGGTATTTCATTTTTTATGTGATATTAATTTAATGTAGTTTAATGAATATTTATCAAAAATTTTAAATGCGAAAAAATAATATGATGTAATATAATATACGTGCAATTAAATAATATTTTTAAAAAAATGATGTAATTGAGAAAATTTGGTATATTTAGTTATCAAAGGTGTGCAATTTTGATTGAAAGATGAACTCTATGGTATTTATTTATTATTACATGGCCTACGGAACACATTTGATTCGCAACTGGTCACATTTTTTTTATTTTATTCTGTGTTTAGGCTTCTTGGCAATTATTTTATTTGTTAAAGAAAAAATAAAGTTTATGCATAAATATCTATGCCAACCGTGTGTTTGATGCTATTCCAAAAATACGATGAGCATCCAAATTAGTAAGTAAAATCCCAATCATTGGTAATAATAGAATAACTCCCACGTTGCTTGCCTATTGGTACTTTGTATTCCATCCTTTTTCTAGCTTATTATTTGTAATTCTGTCCCAGTCCTTTCTGCATTTTTTTTAACTTTAAATATTTAAATATACATACATTATCTACAACTACGGTATACTTTTTTTAAACACTTACTTAAACATAACATGTCTTTCGAGAATGTTCTATACCCTCTGATGTCAGTCCATAAGCCATTAAGTCTTGAATTTCACATCTCTATGCTTCACGATATTTTAATTAAAGCTTTTATTTGTATATGTTTACAATTATTAATCGAATAAATAAAGTAATGAAATCTAAATTTAAACTCTGTACTACCTCATGGTTGTTGAATTGTGCAATGTGACGCTTGTTCAAAGGTTTTCGATTTCTTCGAAGTCTGAAAAGTACTTTTTGAGCGTAAATTAATTTTAAATAGCCTTAAAAAATTAATTTCTTCTGTTATCTAAAATAATTAAGGTCACTAGTCTTAATTCAGATTTAATTTGATTTTGATAATCTAAAAATAATCTGTGAGACTTAAATTTTTAAAATGTAACACACGACTTTCACTTACCTCCATTTTTAAAATCGATTAAATAATTTTCAGATACTCATAAAATAAAAATGGCGAAAAAACAACTCAGGTACTGGATGCAAAAGTCTAAACTCCCAAACAAACTTTACTCCATATTAAGTCAATACATTTACGAACTCCTGAATATCTAACTCTGATTTGATGACCTTGGATAGAGGGAAATATTCTATTATTTCGATGAAAAAAGGATTAAAAATAAATTATTTTTTTTTTTATTTCTTTCTGATGCTATGTGGGTTTCTAGGAGAGGAAAATACATAAATTAGGAACTAGATGATGCTGCTTTTAACTAAAAGCATATCTCTTGTCAGTCGTGTGATGGAGCTGCCAACCCAATGCTTTTTATTTATTGTTTGTTTTCGTTGTTTTCTGATTATTTTTAAAACGTTCTCAATACGACGAGTCAATGATTCGTGTTTGAATCCGAATGAACGGGTGTCTCCCAACATCAGTGATGATCCTAATATTTTTCTGTGACTAAGCCGACATCATCCACAGCCTCCTTCACCCCTTTAATTTACAAACCAAAAAGTTGTAAAAATTGAGGTAAAACTCTGCGAGTTACTAAAATTTTAATCATAACTAATTCCATTTAAGGTGTGTAATTTGAATTATATCAACACTCTAATGTATTTGAACAAAAAAATGATTCTTATGAAATATTTTCAATGTCAAAATTAATTCTACTTTATTAATTGTTATACCAAGTGCCTGATATCAGAAATTGTTGAAGTATTGAAAACATATTTTACTGACATACGGATGTGTCTTTGTAGTACTACATTAAAAGTTTCTTTGTTGTCTTTTATTTGTGTTGAATTTAGATAATGTCAGGTGGACTTCTAATTTATGTATGTTACGTTAATTTAACAGTTAAAAAGTTGAGAATTTTTAGTGTTGTACTACCTCTTAAAGAGGGTGAAAGTGATTGGGTCCTACTCATGTAGTGCAATAACTAAATAGTAAAAAATAGGATGAACATTTTATTATTAAAAAATCTGGTGCGGGCAACACACGACTTTCACTTACATCAATTTGAAAAATCAATGAAAGAATTTTCAAATAGAGTTAGAGTTAAAAATACGTGAAACTATTAAAGAATTAAATAAATTTAATTTATATAGAAACATGTGTTTTATTAAAAAATCTTTTATTTTATTATCTAAAATAATCAGTTAGTTTTATCTTCTTCTCATCACTCTCTATTAACTTCTAAAAGCTTGTGTTGAGATGATATTTTTTCTAAAATCTTTAGCTTTCCAACGGTATATCATACATGTATATTACTGCTCTTATGTTCAAAAACGAAAAATTGCATTAAAAAAATATTTTTTCTGTTTTCTCCTTTAGTTGGGTATCGAATTGATTCAATTTATATATTTAGCTGTTTTTCATCAGCGTTAACAAGATAATCTAGTTATTATTATTGAATCTACAAAATTAAAGGTACTTTAGGGGAAGACAATTTAAAATATCGGCATTTAAGCCATGTCAGATCATTTTTATCCAAATAAAACCTACATGATATTAAAGCCCATTAAATTTTACATCGATATAGCGAGTTTAATCAAAATCGTCGGAACCGTTTTCGAGAAAATCTAAAAAAGGTGCAAAATGCATGGTATAAAGTGCCTCTTCTGGTAAGCTCATTTTAATGAAAAAATTTTTGTCACGTCTCGGGCGTATAGTTGTCTTAAATATGAAATTTCAGTTTCATAGGACTTACCGTTTCCGCCCGGGAGTTACCACACACACACACACACACACACAGGGCCTTTTTGCGGGACTTGGTTATTTGGACTCAGGGGACCCTAAAACGTGTATTTCCGTTGAAAACTGGAATTCGAAAATTTTCACGATCGCAATACTTTCCTTACTATATATACGTAAGTGAAAGTAAAAATAGGGATAGAAAAAAATGTTTTTCAAGAAGATATTTAAAAAAAACTAGATATTTAAAATAAAAAACTAAAAATTGTTTATTTATTTTTTGTTCATAACTTTAGAGGCCCGTGGGCTACTGGGCTTTCTTTTGTAAAGTTATTGCGAACTTAAGTGCTTATATTAAAAACTTGATTTCTTGTTTTATATTTAATAAAACAAAATACTGAAATATAAATAAAATTTTAAAAGGTGAGTTGAATGATTGGTGGCAACCGCGAATTGGTGTGCGGCATCCTCATGTGACAAAGGAAATTAATCCCTAAATCAAGGCGTATGGTTCGTTCATTACTCTGCAACTTCAACCGAACGCCGCGTCCATGTTTCCAAGTTTAACCTCGTAAAAATACTCCAAAATTGTGTGTTCCAATGGTCGTGTTTCATAGCGTGCTAAACAAAAAGCGACCAATGTTAGTGATAGTAAATATTATCGAAAAATAGATGCTCTGTAAACATTTACGTAGGGAATAGCAGAAGTCCAAAAATCTTACTTTTACTAACCTATATATGAAACATATCATAGAAGAACAGTACTGTGATCCTGAAAATTTCTAATTATAGTTTTCAACGGAAATACATGTTTTAGAGTCCCCTGATTCCATCAAACCAAGTCGCAGGAAAATGTATGTGTCTGTCATACGAAACTGAAATTTCATATTTAAGACAATTACACGTCCTAGATGTTTCACCGAGTTTTTCACTAAAATTAGCTGACCGGAAGTGGTACATAATACCTTGTATTATTCAATTTTTTACTATTGGGTTGTGTCAAATGAAATGTCCGTTTTCTAGGTAAAGGATTTTTATTAAAAATACGATATGAAAACAAGATAATTTTATTCGAAGTATTTACCTTCTTTTTCTACTCATTTTTCCCAACGTGACACCAACTTTTTTATCTCGGAACTGAAAAACTCTGAGCTTTGAAGTGAAGCCCAATCTGAAAACGCTCTTTTCACTTGATCATCATTTTCATAAAGTTTTCCTTTGACAAAGTTGTCTAAATTCCAGAACGGGTGGTAATCTGCTGAAGACAAGCCGATAGAATATGGTGGGTGCGGAAGAACTTCGTAGCCCAGTTCTTTCAATTATTCCACGGTATGTTTTGAAACATGGGGTCTTGCTGCCGCTCAGTGAGATCATGAGGTACCCATGTATCGAGCTTTTTTACTTTCCCAATACACTTTAAATGTCTGGAAACGGTAGATGCACTTGCATTTAGTTGTGCTGAGAGTCCTTTAACTGTTTGGTAGGGGTTTCCTTCTACTGTATTTTTGAGGACATCGTTGTCTATTACGGACGGAGGTTTTCCTCGGGGCAAGTTTTTTAAGTCGGTGAAAACCTAACAAACCAACGGCGAATGGTCCGTTCATTAACACTCCCTTCCCAAACGCCTTGCAAATATTTCTAGCGGCCTCAGCTGCTGAATGGCCGAGTTTAATATTTATTAAGATACTTTAAATATGTAAACATTTGGAAGAAAACAACAGAGACCTGCAAAATCTTTTATGTATTTCAGAAACTATAAAAACGGACTTTTCATGTGAAACAATCCAATATTTACTCAAAAAACGATTTTGATTAGACTCGCTATGTAAAAATCAATGTCTTTAATATAGTGTAGGTTCTTTCTGATCAAAATTATCTGACAAGGCTTAACTTCCGGTTTTATGTTTAAAAATGTCTTGCTCTAAAGTACCGTTAATTTAGTAGATTTAAAATATTTATTTAATTATAGGACTTTTCACAGTAATATGAGATTTGATATCTGCTTATGCAATAACCAAATATGCTAACAAGTGATATGGAAGTGCTAAACTACATGAGATACTAGAAAATATATATAAAACAAAAGCAAATGACTAAATCGGTATAACACTTTGTCAGTGTTTATAAATTGTTGATAAAAATTAAAAATTTCTGTTAGCATTGATTAAAAAATAAAAATAAAATAAAGAGGTAAATATACAAGATGAAAGACTTTGATAACCAACTGAAGATGAGAAAAAATATTTTTGTAATTTGTTTTATTCCTGAACATTAAAATACTAAGATATATGTATAATATACCGTTGGAAAGCAAAATATTTTAGAAAAAATGTTATATATGTTCCAAATTGTGGAAGATAATGTAATGTGACGAGTAGGGCATTAGTTAGTTGATTGATGTGTTTTATACTGTTATATTATTTAGATGAGGAAGATGGTTGGGGGTGCGTTCATCAGAAAGAAACACACATTAAAAAAGTAGTTCATATTTAATCCCTTGCATTATTAAATTTTTTACGATTTACTCAAAAAGGATTTTGATTAGACTCGCTATGTAAAAATCATTTTATAATTTTTTCTGATGACCGCACCCCCAACCATCTTCTTTATCTATTATTCTCAACGGTCAACTAAACTCCATCATTATATTATTTAATCTAAAAAATATGTTTCTAATGAAACTAAAAGTAATTTTTAAACTTTTTTGAACTGTAGCTTCATTTAAGAGTTCTTAAATTTATTCTAACAACAGAGGTAAATGAAAATCATATGTTGCGCGTATCAGATTTTTCATCATTACAAAACATATTCTTATGACAAATAATAAAGAAAATGTAGTTATTCTCAAGTTATGGGTTTTCGATTTTTAAAATTCATTAAACATATTAAAGATACATATTTTGTGAATGTAAGATACATTAGATAGTGCCCCGGACCAATAGCTTTAAAGGAGTCTCGCCATTGATGTTCCTGAGGAACGTGGCAATTTGACAAGATGGCCGCCACAATTGCAGGTTACCCCGAGGTCCATTTGCTCGCCCCTCCAGCAAATTGGCTTCCGATTACAGAGCATGGCGCCAACCGAAGCATTTCCTGCCGGCTTCCCCCGTAGTAACTGCCTCTTTAATCCTTCTTTCTTTTTTATCGTCTTCGAATCGCCATTATAATCTCCACCGTCTTGGAATCCAATTTTACCGTAGCCCATCTGCTTAGTTATTCTCCATTGAAGGAAAATCCCACCGCCACAAAGGAAGTACCGCAATTACTACCGTATCGTGTATGCAAACTGTTCCTGATCGTTTTTCTGGAAGGGGATTCACTTTTACAAGGAAGTGTCTTTTTTCGACGAAATTGCAACCCTCAATTTCCTTCTGAGTTCACCCAAGGTCAATGGCATTGCTTACGTCACATCGAGCTTCATAAAACATTTCAAATCCAATATTTGCAGCTTTATGAGATCGACTTTATGTATCTATTGGAAGTAGAACTTACAACCAAAAAGAATGTTTTTACTTTCACTTACCTATTTATAAAATATAGTAAGAAAAGCAATGCAGTAGTGAAAAGCTTCGAATTAGATTTTTCATCAGAAATACACGTTTTAAGGGTCCTCTGAGTCCAAATGACCAAGGCCCGAAAAAAACGCCTGTGTGTGTGGTAAGTATCGCTTGAAATCGATAAGTTTGAGCTAATTCTAAAATTTCATACTTTAGAAGCATAATTGCCTGAGAAGTAACAGCAGCTTTTTCATCGAAATCAGCGAACCAGAAATGCCTCTATGCCCCTTCATTTTGCGCCTTTTTACTATTGGATTGTTTCACATGAAATGTCCGTTTTTATAGTTTCTGAAATAGATAAAGGATTTTGCACGTCTCTGTTGTTTTCTTTCGAATGTTTACATAGTTAAAGTAAACAGTTACTAATCCTCTACCTTTGTATTATAAACATTAGCTTCCCAATCAATTACCCACTATTTAGTATACATCCGAATATGAACATGGAAACACGCGATTTTCAAGTGATATTTTTGTACGAGTTTAAACTCGGCCATTCAGCAGCTGAGGCCGCTAGAAATATTTGCAATGCGTTTGGGAAGGGAGTGTTAATGAACGGACCATTTGCCGTTGGATTACTAAGTTTTCAGCTGGGATACGATGGTTAAAGTATGGTGGTCCATGGCTGGGATAATTCATTATTCCTTTTTGCCTAGATGTGAAACCATTACCTCTAAAACGTACTGCAATGAAATTGACCAAATGCACACAAAATTATTGAAAAAAACAACCTTAATAGGTAAATCGGAAGGGTCCTATACTCTTACACGATAACGCTAGACCCTTGTTTCAAAACATACCGTGCAAAAATTGAAAGAACTGGGCTACGAAGTTCTTCCACACCCACCATATTCTCCCGACTTGTCTCCAACAGATTACCACCTGTTCAGGAATTTAGACAACTTCGTCAAATGAAAACTTTTTGAATTTCATGATCAAGTGAAAAGTGAGTTTTCAGATTTTGTTTTACTTTAAAGCTCAGAGTTATTCAGTTCGGAGATAAAAAAGTTGGTGTCACGTTGGGAAAAATGTGTAGAAATGAAGGTAAATACTTCGAATAAAATTATCTTGTTTTCATATCGTATTTTAATAAAAATCCTTTACCTTGAAAACAGACGTTTCATGTGACACAACCCAATATTTACTTGAATACAGCTATAACGATTTTGATAAAACTCATTACATTGATTTAAAATTTAATATCTTTAATATCTCATAGGTTTTACTCTCATCAAAATAGTCTGACAGGGCTTAAATGCGAATTTCTTTAAATTTCTTCATCTAATGTACCATTAATTTTGTATATTTAAAAAAAATTAATAAATACAATAACAATATTAAAAAAACTGCCAAATATAGCAAATAGAACGAATTTCATAACCGATTAAAGGAGAAAAGAGCAAAAATATTTTTTTTGTAATTTTTTTTTTAACACAAGAATAGTAATATACATGTTTGATATACCGGAAAGCTAATGGTTTTAGAATAAATGTTATGAAGTTGTAAATTGCAATGCAGAAAGTACACTGTACAATTTTATATTGTTATATTTCTTAATCTAAAACATATGTTTTTAACGAAAGTAAATGTAATTGTTTAAATATTTTTCAACTCTGCCTTTATATAACAGTTATCTTACTGATTTTAAACAACCGAGGAAGTGAAAAACTTGTTTTTTGTAACAGATTTAAAAAAAAAAATTATGATCTAAGATTCCTTCTACATGCGAGTCACTTAATCATTTAATATAGCCTATGAGATATATATTTTTTATTTACTTGCGTTGTGTGCTTGTGCAAATAAAATCATTGGTAACGCAACCAGTATCGTTAAATTAATCAAAACTAGAATTAATAATCACTACAATTATTTCTTGTAATGTATAATAAAACCTAATAGCCATATGCTATTGCTTCGTTGCATATTTCTAATCCTCTAGGTAAGAAAGCTATCACAATCATCCGATAATATGATCATATCAAATCCTCCGAATCAGACTCATCTGAATCCTAAAAAATAGATAAATCCTAAAAAAACAAATAACAGTCATTGTGTCAGTGGCAAGATTATCACCTAACCAGATAGCTGATTGAACTGATTTCTTAATGGATGGTTTTCTTCTGATACGTACGTATCAAATCTGAACCTTGTACGAAACAGAGGTTGTTCAACAACCGAGAAATTTGATAATACCTTCAAAACGGTTTAGAACAATTTACACTTAATTTGCCTAAAATCTTATTCTAAGATCACTTTTCATTAATGTGTATAGCAAATCGATCGGGAGAGTAGGATAAATCAAAATTTATAAAGAAATAATAAATTTCCGAGTGGTCTCTCTAGGATAGTGTTGACATTATTCTTCCAATACATTCAGATAGCGAAGAAAATGGAATTAAATTCTCTAATCGAATTTTCTTTAAAATTCTTAATAATTGGACGAAGCTACAGTAAGAGTTATAGCTTTTGCCAAACCAGGCTTAATTAGAATAGGAATCTTACAGAATTACCTCACATCGCTCAGGCTCTGGTCCACAATTTCACGTCCCTCCGAAGAACTGCATAACGATGAATTTTTTACTCCCTTTGAAAAAATCCTAGAGCCATCTGGGTTCGGACCCAGTATCTTTGGCACATAAGGCTGTTATACAAGCCACAGGTGAGTCCAATGTTTTAATTTTTTTTTTCAGAATTCATGTAGCGATTGAACTAGTTAAATATGCTAAGATGCAGATAATAGAACTTTATTATGGCTCAGTAAGAACGTTATTATGACCAAGTTGGAATGTATTGCAAAAATTAAATTTCTATCAAGCTGTTCTGATTTTTTGGGGACAAAAATATTATGATTTGTTATAATTATGCAAGAAACTGATTTAGTATGTTAATTTATAAATAATTTATAAAATTTCCCTTATAAAACAGATTAATAGCTTAAATATCATTCCTCGAAGAACTTCTTCTTTCAAGCAACACTTATCTTCTCCGCAAGACTTTGTCTGTTTGATAATCGTAAATGCTCAACTACAAATTACCTGTTTTGTTATTTAAAAAAATCTTCACAACAATTCAAATAAACAAATCGGATTGTTTTATTAGCTTTGCTGGTGCGCGTGACTAACTTATTGTGTCCAAAATATTACGGAGTTAATGACAATTACCATCAATCAAGTTAATATAATGGCTATGATTATCACTCCTGTAAAATAACTATTCTGACTTCTTTTTTTTTTCCGATTAAATAGAAACTTGGAACTTCGAATAATTATAATAAATATGATAGATTTTCTTTTTAATCATCGCGGCTTCACCACAATATGTAATAAATGACAAAATCCACAAGGATTTGACTTTCTCACAGTTCCAGATACTGCTGCATGATATTATAAAAATTTCCTTAGACTTACCACACTAACCCATCGGCCAAAACACTTAAATCTATCACCTATCCCTGCATCTCCGATGGGTTTTAAGACAGTGGTCTTTCAAAAGAGAACATATTTGCTTTATATATATATATTTTAAATTTTGTAAATCACAAAAACTTGTCAGAGCATTTAAGTATGCTCATAAGTAAAATGTTTGGGCCCCCCGTGGTATAGTGGCTAGTGTAACATCCTTTTATGTTCCAGGTAAAGGGTTCGAACCCAGCAGAAATCGTTAGGATTTTTAAAGGGAGTAAAACATTCCTTCAGTTTCGAGCTTGTTGGATATTCAAAATTTACGACGTCAACTGTAATATTATCCACTTCATGTACCGTTAAATAAATGAACAATCAAACTAGATTCTTTGTAATTCTCGCAATGTAAAAATTATTTGTTTCTTCGTTCATTTCTTTTGGTTTTTAAGGGGAAAGAAGTGATTTATTGTTTATATACAACAATAACACGTCTTCTCTTTAGTTAAATTTGAAAAAAAAAAGAAAGGAATACTAAGAAGTTATTTTAAATGTAATTTTTCAGTGGCTAGGAACATGTCATTAGTACTAGGATGACCTTTTTGATGATAAACGATGTTTAGACATTTGACGAGACTGAGATCATCGCCAGTAATAAATATGATTTAGAGATATACAATTTTGCCATGTTTTGTAAACAACGATTGCTCCCTACTTATTGAAAGGGATCTTCTACTAGGTTCCATGAGTTCAAAATATACGGGTTGAATAACCGAGAAATTGATGCTAATAAGCTCATTTGAGCATCATTTCTTTCAACCTTTTAATTTCGATGACCATACTGATAAAAGGTTCCTAGGCTTATTGCCACATTATGGTTAGTTTTAAAAACTGTGCAGCAAACTACTTCTTATTATATTTTGTAGTAATACATCTTATGATACTAATAGAAAGTCTTGAACATCTTAAACAAAAAAAATACGAACATTTAAGATATTGTAAATAAGATTAAATTTATTACAGCAAAACTTACGAAGATAATAATAAATGAAAAGTAAACATTTCTGCGAGTCTAATAGACCAAATTTATTTCGAATTTTCATAACAGTCCATGATGTTTCAGAATCATTGTCGGAATTGATCATTAAATTCTGATTTCATATTTTATAGCTTCTCTACATGTGTTTCATGCCTTTATATATTTCATCTAATTTACTTGTTGTATTCCTGTATACAGTTGTAAATTCCAATAAATAAGTAAAATAAAAATAAATATTTTATAATTCAGCTATTTCTGCAGAATATCGAAAAATAAAAACATTTTTAATCATTATGACAGATACTTATAAAAAAATCTAGTGCGCGCATCACACGACTTTCATTTACCTTCGTTGTTACAATTACCAATTTTTAAATACATAGAGATGTAAATAAATTTTTAAAGAATTAATTCCATTTTATTTCGATGGATACATGTCTTTTATTAATAATTTCTTATATTATTATCTACGATAAACAGTTGGTTTTATCCGTCTTTCATCCCTCTCCATTTACTTTCAGAAGGTTGTTTATAAGATAATATTTTCTATAAAATCTTCAGCTTTCTAACGATATATTATAATACTGTTCTTAAGTTCTAAAACAAAAAAATTGCAAATGAAAATATGTTTGCTTTTTTTTCGTTTAGTTGGATATCTAATACGTTTTTTTTTTTTAAACTTATTTATTGAGATATATTACAATTTGTTACAAAATGAACATTAATAATAGTGAAATGAGACCACATTCATTCAATATATACAGAAAATAATAATAATAGTCAAATTAAATAAAATAGAACATAAATAAATTTATATATATATATATATATATATATATATATATATATATATATATATACAATAAAATAATAATAAATAAAAAACAAAACCAATCAAAACAATAGCCTATAATTGAGATAAATAAAAATTTGGCAAATAAATAAACATCATAACTATATACAACTGCTAAAGGGACCCTTCCCCCCCCCCCCCAGACCGCGCTTTTCCCTCCACTTGTGGAGAAAATAGCGGAATCCAAGAGATCCCAGCGCCTCTATCTCAGCCGCATCACCGGCGTGAGCCAGTGGAGGCTGAGTTAGGGCACTGTAGCCACAAACATACCGTGCATGGAGGATCTGACCAGTGTCAGAACTCCAATTTAAATGTTTACAATACGTTTCGCGGCCGTTTCAATCTTCGAGGAGGATTGTACGGATGGGTGATGCTGGATAGGGATTGTGCTAGAGGGTTAGGATGGTGAGTAAGATTCTGATGAAATTTAGAGAATTTGGATGGTACCAGGTCTAAAACAAACGGCATATTAAGGTCATGGTGTAGGGTACAATTGGTAACGTAATAAGGAGCATTAACTATTGTTCGAAGGACTTTGGATTTGAAGGATTGGATGCGTTTAATGTTAGAATGTTTAGCTGCAGTTTTAATGGTATATTTTCCTTTAATATCATTAGGTCTTTGATTAATCTAAAACTATAGATGGGTATAAAGTTGTTTACCTGTACAGCTATGTAATTAGATAATATATAATATGAAAATTCAATGATTAGGAAGTAATGAACCAATGTGTAACAAGCTGCTTGGTTTATTTAATTTAACTTATTTATTTTTTTAAAGCCAGATTTTTATTATGTTTTTGTATATATATGTATATACATACATACATACATACACATATATATGTATACACACACACTCTTGTTAAAATTGCTGAAATAATGCAACTGCCCAAAATCTGAGGTTAATTGTTTAAATACTACTTAATTAATCATTACTGCTTTCTGACATTATCCATAATAAATATGTTAATTTGAGTATAAATAGACATATGCCACTTAAAAAACTCAAACCTATAAAATTGCAAATATCTGTTTGAATTAAGTAAACTAAAAAAAGGAAAATAAAATAGAACATAATAAATCTATTTATGCACTTCCACCTGGGAAATGAAACTCCACAATTTCCAATAGGATCAATCATCTAAAAATCAAATAAAATATATCATCACTGAAAACTTTCATCTCTGAGTGACAGTGCAATAGTTATAAACTGTATCCCTATTCTGAGGGTAGTTTTACAGCCGTAATCCATTTAAACTTCAAAAGTCTCACTTGATTGACGCGCTGTTAGCAAAGCTGGAGTATACAGAGGAAAAGCTAGCAAACTTAAAGCAAACCGAAATTGATTTAGGAAATAAAGTTGCAGATCGTCGGTTGATGTTACACACGGGCTCCCATCTGTGTATTTAAATATTTAGACGTTTTATTTACACCTATAAACATTTTTATGTTTTCATATCTAATACTATTATTAGCTATATGGATAAACTTGTTTACAGATGCGGATATTAACATATTGCCATTTTAAATATTTTTTGTATACCTTTCTTAATTAAAAATATATGGATTTGATAAAAAAAATATATAGGTTTTTTAATTATAATATCCGTCAATTTTAAAAATTTTTAATACTTCTATAAAATTTAGAATAAGTTACAATTTAGCTATGGGCCACATCAATATTCAGAAGACTTATTAGACGCTGTTTTCCAAACAGTTTATACAATTTAAGACATTATTCACGAAACGCAAAAGTCTCAGATTTAGTTTTAAACCAACTAATTTTATTCGTTACTTTTAATTAGCTTTATTTAACTTTTATATACCTATGTATGACATATATACAATTATTTTATTAATAAAGAAATAACAGTTATGTAGGAAAATCAGTGAATTCAAGCATATTTCTACTTAAAGTAGGTAAAAAAATTACTCATTTTTATTTTGACATTTGCTACTAATGCATTTACATAATAAAATACAAAACGATTCTGATTTTTCGCAATTACAAGACATTTTGCGACAATTTGCAGTACATTTACATGGTGGAATTATTGACTTTGGTAAAGACGGCTTCGCCATTTGCCGTGGACGTAAGTCACCGTCGAGCTTTTCGTAACTAAATGAACATTAATCAATTGTTTTTCCATATAAATGTTTGTACTGTAGCCCGTAATAAATGCAAACGCAAAGCATCTGAAGTGCATATCACTCTCATCATATTGAAATTGAACCCTGTATTTTGAGATATCAGTATAAGTCTGAGTTCATCGGCAGATAATTTTTTCATTGAAAATAAATATGTGCAAACTGTTTCTATCTGTTTGAATTGCTCATTATTAAGGTCAAGGTTTCCCAAAGGTGTAAGAACTGTATGTACAAAATTTTCAGACGCAGCTTTCAGCCATTGCATTTTACGACGAAATCAAATAGTAGTATCGCAACCATTTACATATTGCACAACCCGGTCTTTTTTTTTTTTTTTTTTTTTTTTTTTTTTTTATTGAGTAAAATTACAATCTGCCCCAATTTGGACATTAATAGTAGTGCTGAAAGATATCATACATACTACATTCATACAATATTTACACAGCATAAAATTACAATAAAATATATACACAATAATGAATCAATACAATAAAGTCAAGAATTCTCTTATACCTATATACACATACACACACTCATACATACATCACATTGAGTGGAGAATCTAGCCAGTGCTAGAACTCCAATATATTTACAAAAGGTCGCGGGGCCACTGCCGTTTCAACCTTCTAGGTGGGTTGTATGGATGAGTGGAGCTGGATAGGGATTGAGCTAGAGGATTAGGATGATGAATGAGATTCTGGTGGAATTTGGAAAATTTGGATGGAATTAGGTCTGAAATAAAAAGAACATTGAGGTCGTGGTGTAAGGTATAGTTGGAAACATAATAAGGAGCATTTACTATTGTACGGAGGACTTTGGATTGAAAGGATTGAATGCGTTTGATGTTAGTACGTTTAGCTGTCCCCCACAGTTCAAGTCCGTAGGTCCAGATGGGCTTCAGTATTGTCCTGTAGATTAATACTTTGTTGTCAACTGTAAGTTCAGATTTTCTGGTGAGTAGTCGGTATAACTGTCCGAATCGTCGGTTGAGTTCTTGTTTTTTAAGTCTTGTATGTGGGTTCCAAGTCAATCTTTTGTCTAACAGTAAGCCAAGATACCGGACTGTATCTGAAGGAGGAATTGGAATGGAATTGAAGTAAACTGGCGGACAGGAGTTTCGTCGAAGAGTGAAGGTTACGTGATTGCATTTGGCTTCGTTCACCTTTATGCGCCAAGCATTACACCAGTCTTCGATAAGAGAAAGGTGTCTTTGCAGGTTTAAGGATGCAGTTTCAGGATTGGAACAGGATGATAAGATGGCGGTGTCGTCTGCAAAAGTTGCCAGAAAGGTATCAGGATGTTTAGGAATATCAGCAGTGTAAAGGATGTAGAGGACGGGTCCCAAGACGCTGCCTTGAGGAACACCGGCCTCAACGGGATAAAGGTTAGAAAATTCTACACCACAGCGAACGCGGAAGGAACGGTTTGAGAGATAGGATCGGAGGATGAGGTATAGAGACTGGGGTAAATGGGTTTTCAGCTTGAAGAGTAATCCAGTGTGCCATACCCGGTCAAAAGCTTGCGCAATGTCCAGAAACGCACCAGAACAATACTCTTTGCATTCAAGAGCTGAGGAAATATGGTCTACAACTCGGAGCCCCTGTTGAACTGTGGAATGCTGAGGACGGAATCCAAACTGATGGGAAGGAAGATTTTGAGATTCTAATATGGGTAGGATACGTTTAAGAAGAAGCCTTTCGAAGATTTTTGAGAGGATGGGGAGTAGACTAATAGGCCTGTAGGATGAAGTGTTGTTGGAAGGTTTACCTGGTTTTAGAAAAAGAATGATAGTGGAATGTTTCCATAACAGAGGAAAATAGGTGGTGCGTAGGATGCAGTTGTAAATATAAGTAAGGAATATAATAGCTTTCTGAGGAAGTTGTCGGAGGATCTGGGGAGTAAGGAGATCGTGTCCAGGAGATTTACGGAGGGTCAGTTTTTGGAGAAGATATTTGACCTCAGAGGGATTGATAGCTTTAGGAGGTAGGGAAAGTGGAATTGGTGACATAAGAAAGTCTTGCACTGTTGCGGTGTGATTGGCGTGGGATTCCGGGTGAGGAGTGAAAACTTTGGAGAGGTGTGTGGCGAATTCCTCGGCTTTATCTTCATCAGACGCACCCCAGGAGTCATCACCACGTCGGAGAGGATGGGAAACTTGATTGTATTTTAGGATCTTTTTCGTGACATTCCACAAGGAATTATCATGAGCTGATAGAGAGGAGAGGTAGGAATTAAAGGACTGGGAACGGAAGGTCGCCAACTCCCTCTTCAATTGTCTACAATAGAAGTTATAGGAGCGGCGATCTGTTGGGTGTCGGGTGCGCTGCCATAATGATCTTGCTCGGCGTTTGGTATGGATGAGGTCTATAATATGTTGCGGAAAATGATTTTGGTGAGGATTTATATTGGAGTGTTTAGGAGAGGAGGCAGTCCAGACAGCTTGTTGGATGGCGGTGGTAAAGGAATAGACGGAATTATCTAGGTCATCTGGGGTTTTGAGGGTTACTCTGAGGTCAATATTATCGGTCAGGATTTGGCGGAAAAGGTTCCAGTTGACAGGGCCTCGGATGAATGATGGTGGAATGGGTTTTGGAATTGGAGTGAGAGATACTTTTAGGATCAGTGGACTATGGTCTGAGGATAGTTCATCAAGGCGAGTTACAGACAAGTTGAGGGAGCCTAATCCGCTGTGGATAAAGAAGTCGAGGATGTCAGGATTGCGGTTAGGATCGGTTGGCCAGTAGGTAGGGGAGTCAGGAGGCAGGATATTAAAATTTCGGGAGTTGAGTGCAGACAGCAAATTTCGTCCCCGAGAATTCGTAGTTCTGGAACCCCACTGCTGATGCTTGGCGTTTAAGTCTGCACCCAGAATGAAACGATTTCCTAAGGAATCCAGGAAGGATACAAATTCGGAATTGGAAATGGAATGTTTAGGAGGGCAATATGCAGATGTGAGGGTTACCGGAAAGGAAAAAGTCTTGATTACTATGGCTGTGGCTTGGGTGTGAATCATAGGTGGGAAGTGGGAGTAAATGATGAGAGAGGGATTGGTGGACAATGATAGCAGAACCGGCATGGGCTTTGCCGTCTGGGTGGTCGGTACGGTATGTCATGTATTGCGGTATTTTGAAGTACTGTTTAGTCGTTAGTCTTGTTTCAGTTATAAGTGCAACATCGATTGTTTTGTCTTGCAACAACGCTGTCAGTTCGTCAGTATGATTTCTAACACCATTCGCATTCCAAAGGAGAATTCATTTAAGGATGTTTCAAGGCAGGGATTAGATTTGATACTAGATTTGTAAGGAGTGATATAAGCGGCATAACAAGAGATTTGATTTCGGAGATGAACGATGTCATTAGACTGGTATGATCTGTGACGCTTGATGGTGGAGGGATATGAAAAATTTGATGTTGAGGAGTTTTTTGAAGATTAGGTAAACTTTGAGGGATAGATTGTTGTACAATAGATTGAGATAGTTGAGGAAAAAGTTGTTCCGACAGTGCCTCGACTTCATGACTCTGGTTTCCACCTCCAAGCAAGTGGGCAAATGATACATTAGAATTTACAAGTTTAGATGGTTCTCTTCTGCTTCTGGTTGGTACAGCTGTTTCATTCGGATCCTGAGGTTTTTGGTATCTGGTTCTGAGTTTCTTGTAGATTTCGCATCCCTTGTAGTTAGCCGGGTGGTCCTTGAGGCAAAGGGCACCTACAGCGGGTGTTGATCTAGATCTTGTACATTCTTCTGATTTATGCTGTTCACCGCATTTCACACAGCGTGGTATGTGATGGCAATAACTTTTGGTATGACCATATGCCTGACAGTTATGACACTGAACTATTTCTTTCTTTGTGTAAGGTTTTTCAACTTTTACACGGGTATAGTACAGTCTACTGAGGTCATAGATTTTTTCGACTCCTGCTGATGGTTCCAAGTCCACGAAGAATAGAGGCAGTGGACTTTTATCTTTTAGAACGTTGGTGACTTGCCTCACTTGGAATCCTAATTCTGTCAGTTCTTCTTTGATAGCTTCAACGGGTGTTGAGGAATGTAGGTTTCTGATTACGACCCTTAATGCTCTCTCCTGGCGCAGCTGATAAGTATGAAAGTCAGCTTTGGTCTCAGTCAGATATTTTACAATCTTTCTGTAGGTTTCAGCAGTAGTCGGGGATATTTTAGTATCATTGGTTCTACTGATGCAATAATAACTATTAGGATCAGTTACTTTGTTTAAATGCGCACACATCAGTTTAAAATTTTTAATATTTTTAACAAATATTGGTGGAGGTAGTGGTTCCCTGGGTATAGGAGAAGATTCCATGGTTTCTTTTTCATTTTGGAGGATCTCAAATGGATTCGGTGTAAAAAACGGGGATTCATCAGTTATTCCTTGTGATGATGTGCTGGGCTGTGGTTCAGATCCTAATGAGGTAGCTGACGCGGTCGCTGGTGGAATCATTTTTTTATTTTGTTCACGGCGGGGTCTCTGTTTTGTGGGAGACGAGTTAGAACCTGCAGATTTAGATCTTTTACTTGCAGACTTTGAGGACATGACTTAATGAAAATATCTCATTGATTAAGAAAATAATAATAATAAATAAATAATGAGATAAGAATTAAAGATAAAAAAAAAGATAAGTTAAAGAAAAGCAAGCCCGAGCTTGCCGAGCTAGCGGCAATCAGCTGATCAGTGACCCTCCTTTCACTTTTTCGTGATTGTACAAAGTAAATTATAACTTTGCTTACCGAAATTTCTCCAATATTCACTGCCGTAGTATTCCTGAGGTCTAGTGATGTTCTCCAGACTGAATTCAAGCGAATTCCTACTGAAAAAAGCAAAAATCTGAGAGACGATGTAACGTATCTGCACAACCCGGTCTAAAGCAGCCAAATGGCATCCTAGAAATCACTTCTTTGTGTGAGAAGCGTCAGACCATAGACCAAGACCCCAAAATATTTGCTAAGTATTTCCAGTCAAGACGAATACATCTGTATCGGTGCTGATTATGATAACATGCGCAGATTGATTCCTTACTGAATGACCTTTGCAACTTGAAAAATTTAGTTGGATCATCGAACCCTCAACAAATATACATCTCGCAGTATTCCTTTACTTGGGCATATTTTGGAGCATTAGCGCACATAAATCGAACGAGTTGCAATTTATTATGAGCGTTAGTAAGAAAAGCTTTACAATCAGCAGGAGTATTTGTTGAATTGTTGGAAATTATGATATTTTTCATGGTCTGGCCTTTACTACGTAACTTTGTCTCCAAACTTTTTATAGAAATATCATTATATCTATCAAATATTACATTTATTCTCTCAACGCCAGGTAAAGTAAAAAAATCCTAAAAAGAAATAAAAATTTTTTTAAGAAAGCCTCGGCAAAACCACTAAAAGTATTGAACTTATTTGACTGAAGTGACATATCATCAATAATATAAATTTTATAAGTATTAAATCTTGCTGAGAGCTTGTACCACATTTATAATTTTTTTTTTTTTATTTCAACGAGGAGCTATGATTTTGGTGACTTCCTGTTAAATCCGTAACTGTCAAATAGACACTTACAGTAATTTAATATTTACGATGCTAATATCCTTGTATTAAGTCCAATTTGAGAAGACGCCATGAATGAGTTTTAGAAAATTGTTATGTCTGTTACGTCTTCCAATTTTTTTTTTCGGAAGTATTTTTGTTTGATTTCGAAGGAGTTTCTTTAAAAATGTAAAATTGGTTTTTTTATATAAGGTCCGACAATTTTTAGTGTTATTGACAAATATTTTATTTTCGGGTGTAGTTAATAGAGTCCCCCCATTTTCTTTAACATTAAGTAAACATCGCGAAGTTGATTCTTTCGCGATTTCACCAGTGACATTCCGAAGGACACAGTAGTAAATGGACTGCAGCTTTTTTAATTCTTAATGATACGTTCAACATCGTTTTTGTCCGTATTAGTGTTAGATTGTATTTGATGGTATGAAGTAAACGCTGCTTTGCCAAGCTTTAAGTAAACGCTGTTTTTGAAAGGATACAGAAGGAACCATCTTTGCATCGATTCACCATATTTAGTGATAGAAATTAAGCCTCCAGTCACTGCAGAAGATCAGTTCTGAGACTATTCTAGTACTAAGTCGCAGCCAACTGCATTGAATGTTCCTGCAGTTCGTTTAACGGCATGCATTCTCTCAGATTATACAACGTCTGCAGGTTCAACTTCAACTTCTTATATTCTGTATTTTCTTCTATTTGCTGCTCTTTATATTAAGCGTGTCAATGACCTTGGTTTCTTTACTAATCCATTTGAATTATCGCAAAATACTTCATTCATTTTTATGTTTTTTTTCTTTTAAATTAACCGTTTCTGATGACATTTCAAACGTTTTTCAATACAGTACACATTAAAACAGACACTAAGAATATACGGAAAATACTATTATTTTATATTATATACAAAACACGACTTAACAAAATGTCTTTACGTCAATAATGTAGAAACAAACTAAAGCCGTCGCGCGCTATGCTTACTGCATGTTTAAGAGGGGATTTGAAGGGACCATCCGAGCTGCTGGCAAGATGTATTTTGTCATTAATTTAGGTCTCAGGAGTAAGAATCCGGTCATAGTTGCCGTCACCCGGATTTGCATATCAACTACTCTAGTGCCTGGACTATAATGGAATTCTAAACGTTCGTTGTTTCGAAATTTGTTATATAATTTTATCTAAAAATTGCCTAAATCCTTATTTGTTTATTCATTTATGTAAGTATTATAATATTGTGGATTATCGGACGATGCTACAGTGGAAATCCTAAACTTGGTCTATTCCAGGTTTGTTTAGGATATGGATCTTTAACGAGTAACTGACATCGCACTGGCTCGGGAATTTACGTCCCCCTCGTAAGGACAGTAAAATGATTTTTTCTTCCTTTCAGAAATCCCAAGGCCGTCGACCGGTTTCGAACCTGCGATCTCGGGGCAATGAAGGCAGTTATGACCTCTATAATACAGATGACCCAACTTATAACCTTTAAATGCGTCTTTGGGATTTTAATTATTTCCTAACCGTATATTTAATTTCACTCTTAAAATCACACGAAATAAAAATTCATTCATAATTTTTTTGTAAGAAAACAATTTTACAGGGAACAGGAATAAAATATATTAGTTTAATAACAAACGAAAGAGATTTTCGCGTTAACACGGATACAGTACTTTTTAAATATCATTGTTTGAATTTTCATCAGTAATTTATTACACTTTCTGTTGTAATTGATTATGATACAAATAAATAAATATAAAATTGCATTAATATTTTTTATTGAAAATTAAACACATTATCATATGAATTCGTTGTATCTAAAAAAAAGCTTTGTCACTGGAAACTGCTTGCATATTTTTTAAATTTACAATTGTGTTCAAACAAATTTATTCTTATGAAAAAAACTACTTAATGCATTTTAAAGTATTTAAAATTAAATAACTTCTCTACGGGAAACATAAATATCACTGTGTTCCATGATTTATTTTCTTGTTATTAGGAATACAAATAGATCTTTAAACCTCTTTCTAACGACATTGCGCTTGCATGTTGCTTCCAAACTTAAAATAAAACGGAGAAATTTATTTGATGTGTCAAGGGCAACCCTCTGGGGAAACGATTATCTGCCAAACTAATTAACCGATTCATTTTTATAACTATATATATGCCTTTATTTATTATATATTACAGTATTGTGTAATAATATTTGAAAAAAATAATTTTATTGAAAATCGTCCAGATTTTTGGTAGTTAAAATGTCTTCGCTTTATTATTTATATATATTATCACTTTTTATTTATTATAATAGGAAAAGACTAAGTCATTTTAAGTTTTTATTTTATATGTCAACATTTCAGCCCAAACAAGCGGGCTACACCATCAGAGCTAGAACCAAAACAAAGATATAAGAATATTTGTGAACTATAAATATTTATGTACACCGTAAGTAGATAATATATAAGACTTTTTAATGCTTTAATGTTATTTTTAATGAGAGAAAGGAAACATAAATTAATTAAAAATAGATTAGAGGTAAGAATGTCATATATATTAAGTAGAACATAAGTATTATTATAGTAAGGAATTGAAGTTTAAAATAAATCAACATTTTTTTTTAACACATCAAATCGGTTATATTTAATGATGTATGGTGTTTTAGATTTTTATTCTTATTGAAAAAAAAACAATAAAATTTGCCTCACTTAAGTTTTGCAAATAGACTAAAAGTCATTGTTTGGTTATTATTATTGTACGGATTCATAAGTAATCAATAAAGAAAAATGTAATGATGAAAAATAATAAATCGAACAATCAAAAAAAACAAAACGAATATTAACTTTATTCGACTACCTTTCATATTATCATCACTGATCTTACATTAATTTTAATTGTCAACCATGATACTTATGTTATTTTTTACTTTCTATTTGCTGCAAAAATGATCATACTTTTTTTTTTTTGGTATGTTTGTTTTGGTTCAAGTCCTGTATGATGACTTGCATGCTTGGCGAATGGTAGACATATAAAATAAAAACATAATGACTGTGTTCTAACGAATCTTTCTATAATAAAAAGTTATATTAACTTGTAATAATAATAATAATAATGCCAATGCATCGATTGGGAATTAATAAGATCTTTATTTTGGCAATGGTGCGAGTTGGTTTAGTTTAATTATTAAAGAACGGTTGTGTATAATGTTTAATTAATTACTATTAATATTATAATATTCTGTGTAGGCTTCATTATCTGGTGTAGTTTTTAATCAAAAGTTATTGCACTTTAAAAAACCTCCGACCACGCTTATTAGAGTATCAAGGTGTAGAACTGATTCGATAAAAAATATTTAATCATGTTCCTAAAAAATAATAAATAAATAAAACTCACGATTTTAGGTGAGAGAGAGGTTTATCCGACGCTCTGTCGACGGAGGGTTCAACGGAACTGCTCGCCTGGCAAGGGACTAAGTTATGGCCGATTTATAAATACCATCTCAAACTCAAAGCTCTATTTTTAAACGATTATTGTCTGTCAGGAACACGTCCCTCTCCCCTTAAATACTTGTTAAAGCTATTATGGATCAATCTGAACAAGTAAAAGCAAAACGTGTCGATATCATAAGTCATCAGAAACGTTTAAGCTCAAATATCGGGGTATATGGTATAGCATTTATTTTTTATTTTATATATATTTTATTATTTTTTGCAAAAGTATATACAATAAATAAAACCAGTAAAAGTGTTAAATTATAATTGAGATCTTAAAAAGACTTGTGAAGAAACTACCCAGCGATGGTACTTTTTTTGATGATTTTTTTTTTTTTCATGTTAGTAAGTCCCAAGGGCATCTTCTTTTCAATCGCCTCGGAGGTTCATCGGGAATATGTCGGGTTGATAGGTCGTGGACACGGGTTATAACTTAATAAAGCTTTAACATTTTTAATGCATGAGACAACATTATTAAAACGATTGTTGTACTGAAACCAGACATCAATAAGATGAAATGGTTTAAAATATATTTTCCAATAAATTCAAATTCAAGTTTAATTTTCGTTTTACAACAAGAAGTAGAAAAGCTTTGTATTCATAAAAGTGAAAATAATTATCTCTCCTGATTAGAAAATTTCTACTCACGAAGATAAAATTGATTTCGTGTATGTCTCTTAGAATCGAATCAATATAACGTTCAGAATACCGATGATTTTGTTGCTATTGGTGCTATTTTGAAATTTTCATGGGTTGTTAGGAGGAGAATGAGGATGAGTTTTAATATAGTACTATATAAACTTTTATTAAATTTCAACCGTTTTTTGAATTCCACTTTTAAAAAAAGAATCTCCGATTTTGTTTCTTCGTAATTTGACAAAATTATTTGAGATTTTTTTTCTTCATATTTTATTAGTCGAACCATTCGGTACCAGAGGTCTCTTATTCAGCTTCTCTTAAACCATCTTCTAACAGGAATTCCAGGTATTGGCATGTCATTTATAAGTCTATTGTCGTGTACGTGCAGTTTCCTTACACACATTTAGTTTGTTTTAAGTTTTGACCTGTTTAGTTTTTCTTACATAGATTTATTTCATAATGGGTATTTACTACTTCCCTTCCTGCAGATCCATTTTATAATATTCAAACTACTTCAACAGATCAGAAATTCTAGTTTTCGGCCTCATCTGGTAAAGAAATAAACTGGAATCTAGTGACGCTATCAATAAATGCTGGACAAACTTGGAACTTTTCTTGTATTCTCTACGGCGATCTGAACACTCCCTCACCAATTTGGGTTATTCAAGTTCTGATAGCACGTGTAAAATCTTTTGAGGGGCTGTTATCGCGAATACTATGTTATATATAGAAAAATAAACCCGACAACCCCACGTTTATTTCCTTCAGCGACAAACTAATAAAACGAAAACATGTAAAAAAAAAAAATTATATTTTTCTTTATTCAGATGTAATCGTTTGTTACTTCTAAACTCAATTTTGTAATTGTTAATAAAATTTTGAATGGAACGGTTATAGAGAAATTAAGTATATTTTTAATGCTATTTTATTTATTAAAATTTGCAAAACACATCAAGTAAATATGAACAATTACGATTACGGATTTAATAAAGTCTTTTGAAGAAACTATTCATCGGTAGCACTAAATATTTATTGGATTATTTGAGAGAACAAAAAATTTATTTATTGAGAGAATTCCCGAATATATAATTTTATAAAAGTTGTGAATAACTCTAAATAAATCAAAGTATTTTTTTTATTTTTTCATAATGTGATGACTAATGGTTAATTTTATGATGATGTGGTGTGTGTAGAAATTGAGGAGAAGTTAATTGGGGGAGCTGCCATTAAAACACTTAATTCAGAAGAAATTTAATTTTTGTGTGCCAACGTTTTCGCCTTCATATTAGGTCATCTTAATTAATTTTAGGTTATCACGTTAATTTTTATGGTATTGTTTGAGACATATCATGTTCGAAGGTCTCGTTGAAAAAAAAAATATTCATTTTATTATTCATCGTCGTTGATCCATGGTTTTACTTCGAGAGAAAGTTATTTGTGGTTGGTTGAACTAAAATCAGCCTCTGCCGTCCCCATATATTTTAGAACCCTCTCCATCAAAGAAACCCTTCCGAGAAATTTTATGCCCAAGTGAATGAAAATGAAATAAAGAGAAACTGTCCACGGGTCAACTATTCTGATAATCCAACCATTATTTTGATTTCTTAATCTTAATGTCTTCTGATAGTCTTATAATATCTGAGAAATAATAAGTTTAATTATTCTGTATTGAAATAATTAATTAAGCAATCACTTTAAACAGATAAGATGTAAATTTATAAAGTATCGTTTTAATCACGTTGTGAATGAATGTCTCAAAAAATATTATGCTTATATTGGAGTTGCAATTGAGTTTCTCTTATTAGACTAATATATTGCTTGAATAGTGAAAGATTAATATTTATATGAAAAATATCTTGCCAGTGCTCAGGTATTAATTAATAATATAAAAAATTCTAAAATTATGGAAGATATAAAGGAATTTAATGTGATATGGAGGAAATAGAATATAATAATATTTTAGAATTATGTAATAATAGAATAAAATTATGTATATTAAACATTATTGAAAATTGTTTGTCATCTTAACATGGAGCCTCAGTGGCGATAAATGTTGCACTGTTGTTCGTTGTATAAACGTAGTCTGGGTACGATTCGGAAATCGATTGTGTTATTTCGCACCAATTATTTGCGTAAAAGATTTTTTTTTGTTTATTTAACGTCACTTTATTGCTACTATGGCTAATTGGACAATGCTACAGTGCGAGTCCTAAATTATGCCTATGGAGGTTTTTTGAAATGGAGGGACCTTTAACCAGTACCTGACATCGCACAGGCTCGGGATCACCTTTTTAAGTCTTTCCCCTTCCCCTCCCCCTCTCCTTCCGAATTAGTGCAAAGCTGGAGGTTCATCACTCCCATTAAAAATCCTAGAGTCATCTGCCAGATTTGAACCTGAGGCCTTGAACATATAAAGCTGTTTTGCTAGCACCTACGCCACAGGTGACACCAGCGTCAGATGCATTAATATTTTTTTTAATATATATTAATGATTGTATTATAAAATTTACAAATTATATTATTTATTTATTTTATTGGTACAGGCAATCCACAACAATGGTTTAGAAATAAACTATCTAAGCAATGCAAGCCAAAACACTAGACATATTCCCTTTCAACGTCTTTCACTATGCAGTAGGCCAAAAGGGATGAAAATAATTCTATTGATTTAGTCAAGCTGTTGTGATCAATTTTCAAATGACATTATCAACATGTGATAATTTACAAATTATATTATTTATTTATTTTATTGGTACAGGCAATCCACAACAATGATTTAGAAATGAACTTCACCTTTAGAAGAAAGTTTTTTAAACTTTTATTCAGATATATTACAATGTGTCTCAATTGGACTATAATAATGGCGCTATAAGATCTCATTCATACTATATTTACAGAATAAACAATGTTAAAACTAAATTACAAATTTGTTATCCATTAGACGTGCAATATATTAGAAATTGATTGATTTTAACTATCAGGTGATAAAGAAATGTGATTTTTAAGTCGGAGTCTGTATATTAACATTATATGTAAAAATGAAAGTGTTACACTATCTCAGGAACGCAGACCGTATTCAAGGACTGATACGGTGTCCTTTTCTGATTCAACTTCTTCTAAATGGTCTGTATAGGAAATATGGTAGCGGGCCAAACACATCTCAGATCTAAGCGATGCAAGCCAAAACACTCTAGACATATTCCCTTTCAACGTCTTTCACTATGCAGTAGACCAAAAGGGATGAAAATAATTCTATTGATTTAGTCAAGCTGTTGTGATCAATTTTCAAATGACATTATCATCATGTGAACGTGTTTACATAAAACTAAATACAGCATTAGCATAAGTTAATATATTTAGAGTTTTATAGGTATTTAGTAATTTTTTAAGTTACTTGAATAAAAACAAAACAATATAAAGCGAAAGATAAATCATAAACTTAAAGATCATTTAACGAGAATGTTTTCCTGAAATTAGAGAATCTGCAGTCCTTCATGAGAAGAAAATAAAGAATCGGGAACAAACGATCGTTTAGCCAATGTAGCAATTAGTATAAGTTAGCTCCTTCCACACGATTTTAACTGAGGAAACTTGTTAGTTTTTTTTTTTTACTACGATGTTAAAATTTGGAATCGCCTAATGTAAATAGATTGTTTTGGTTATCTCTTCTGTTTCTACGAAAATTACGATTTCCCTTTTTAAAGCGCACAGAATTAAACTAACTCCTTTACAGTTTGGTATTTAACCATATGTAAAAACAGAAACTCTGTTTCAATGGAAATCTAATGCCACTCCACCTATTTTATATATTTATCTATCATTTATTTTACATGTTCATCAAATATCTCTCCCTGTCAATGGACAAAAATATAACATACAAACGCCAAAGGAGGGCTGGAAGAAAATAGGAAATCGGAAAAAAAAAAAAAAATTACATTCTGAATTCTCCTGTGGCCAAAGAAAGATGGGTCCAAATATTTTAAGCGGTACTTTATTCTCCTTTAAGAAGTTTTTCATCCTTTAAGGTATGAATACAACCACATTTCACAGACGTACAAAGCCGTAGGAAAAAATAATAGCTTTATAATTTCTAATCTTTAAATTTTTTGATAGAAGTCGCGAGAGTAATTTCGTAATAAAGTAATTTTGCAACTAAATAATAACACGCATATCCTGCCTTTAACCGCGATTTTGTTTCCTCCGGGATTTCGTTTTTTCTATTTAACCTAAATTCTTATAATTTCTCTATATGTTCACACTTAATAATAATAATAAATTCTTTATTTATTCTGGGATAAGTGCCTTTTGAATAATCTTACAAAATATACAAAAAGAACTTTAGTGTCTTAGAGTACAAACAAAAAATAATAGAATATAAAAAAATAAATAAAAAAATTAACAATAGTGATAAATGAAAAGGTAGATTCTAATAATTAATGACAAAACTAGACAAAAGATTTATTTTATTTTTATTTATTTACGATTGTTTTTGTTTTTTTTTTTGTGCTCCAATGTTATTTGCTATCTGCAAAAAAAAAAAAAAAAAAAAAAAAAATTGCAAGACAAAAGATAAAACAGAAAAATAAGTGGATATATACAAAATTTTAATTAATAGTGCTTTACTGTATTGATGTAAAATTATTGAAATAATAAACTTAAATATGCAAATGTACCACTACCTTAAGATATTATATTTAAATAATCGTTTCTCTATGTTTTTATTTAATTAATTTAAATTAAATTAGCAAATCTATTTATAAGAGAGGAAGTGATCGAATAGACGGGCTTTGATGGTCTGAAGAGTATCAGAATGTCGAATAATGGAGGAATGGAATTCCATACGAAAGAGGAGCGGATTAGGAATGATCTGTCGAAAGCTGCGGTTCGATGAGGCGCTATATACAGGTCTGAAGGCCGTGAACGAGTGTTGCGGGAATGAATGGAGAATTTGAATGAAAGCATATCTGAGATGTTCGATGGGCGGCTGGATTGGAGAACCTGGAAGAGGAAGGTTGCCAGGAAGTATTTACAACAGTAGGAAGGGTAAATCCACTTCAACTCTTCGTTGAATCTGGTAACAGAAGTTTCCATGGATATCCCAAAGATGAAGCGAATGAAGCAGTTAAATTATCGTTTAAGCTTTGTTTCGAGATTTCCAGAGACACCCCTATTTACCGTATAGCAGCAGTCAAAATGGGGGAATGATAAGGAACAAACTAGAATCCTACGGGTTTCAAGTGAAAGTATGCGCCGAAGGTGATTTAGGAGTTTTAAGGTGGATATGTTCTGTCGAGAGATTTCGGAGACATGGTTTTCCAGGAAAGAGTTTGATCGAGGATGATCTCGAGGTTTTTAACGGTTTGGTGGAACCCTATTGGATTCTTATTGAGAAACAGTGTTGGGATTAGAGGAAGGGTTTTAAGGAGTGATTGGAACCTATTACAATCTGGAACTACCACATACTGTGAACGATCGGAAAGGAATGATTTGAACCAGCACAAAGCACTGTTGGATAATGGGAGGTTTTTTAATTTGTTTAGAACGATTTTGTGGTCAACTGTATCAAATGCTTTGGAAAAATCTAGAAGGATCAGGATGGTTATTTTTTTATGTTCGATAGCTTTTGTAGGTCGTGGATTATTTTTATGAGAGCAGATTGTGTTGAATAGCCTGGTCGCAAGCCGGATTGGAGAGGGTTAATAAAGGAGCGTTCTTAAAGAAAATATGAAAATATGATTTTGAACTAGGCGTTCCAATGGTTTGGAAAGGTTTGAAAGTAAAGAAATAAGACGGAAATCGGATGGTGAGGTAGGATTAGGAATTTTATTTAGTGGCCGAACTAAAGCGGTTTTCCAAGAGACAGGGAAAATGGAGTTTTCTAAGGAAAAGGTGTAAATATGATATAGGATTGGTAAGATAACTGGGAGACAGGACTTTATTAATTTTACTGGAATGTTGTCTGGTCCGTAATCATTTGTGTGGGATTTAAGGATAGCTGTTATTAATTCGTCGTACGGAACATGGGAGAAAAAAAAACTTTCTGGATTAAATTTATGGTGTTCGAAATCGGTAGTGGAAGATGAGCCAGGAGATAATGATACAAAGTTTATTATTATTATTATTATTAGATTATCAAGATCGTCTGGTGTGACGGTAATGGAGTCTGGGAGGGATAATCTTCGTAGTATTTTCCATTTTGATTTAGAATCTGGAGCATCGGAAACGGCTCTATAGATGTGGAGGGACTTAGCACGTCCCACTGTTTCTTGGGTTTCATTACGGAAAAGTTTAAAACATGTATAGGCACCAGGAAAGCGAGTACGGCGAAATTTACGTCTTGCTGCTTCTCTTCTTTTCATCATATCTCTGAGTTCAGGAGTCAACCAAGGAGCAGTGGGGCGGCGTATGGTTCAGGTTTGTAGAGGAGCATGCGTATCTGGTACATATTTCAGGTTTGAGGTAAGAGAGGAAACCATAGGATCGATAGAATGAAAGGAGTATATGGCTTTCCAGTTGAGAGATTCTGAATCTGATTCAAGGGATTCGAAAGAAAGGAGGTTTAAATTGTGATAGGAGACTACTTTAGGAGAGAAAGATTTTACTCGTAAATTGTATGAAATCTATGAGGTCGTGCGATGAAACAGGATAATGGGAGGATGAAAGGACCTTAAGAGATGAGTCGGTTATGTGAAGGTCCAGCCAGGTATTGGAGAATTGAGTATGATGGGTGGGAAAGTAAAGAACGAGGTAAAGATTAAGGGAAAGCAGTAGGTTCAGAAAGAAGGATTTATCGGATGATTCTGGAATCATATTAATGTTGAAATCTACAGAGATGATAATGCTGAAGTAACTGGAGACAATTTGGAGAAAGGATGTTTCAAAAAGGCTGTCGAAAGGAACATGAGGAGCTCGTTATACAATACCATACAGGAGAGGAAATGAGGCAGTTGTTATTGCCACAAAGAGGTATTCAATAAGAGGTTGATCAGGAGAAGGGGATTGGAGAAGGATTTTGGTCTTGAGAGAGTCATGTATTGTATATACACTAATGTACGGATATATCAACTTCACCAACCATGTGTGAAAAGGAATATTCGGTTGCAATGGACATCTCATACTTTATTACCATCTAGCTTCTTTATTTATCCATGATTTATGTCATCTGTCCATCTTTATATTTTCCATGTTTTGATTGATAAAATATATTATAATTATGGATTTATTATTATCATTATCTTTTTTTACCATTAGATATTTCAACTTGTTTTGTAATTAATAAATTATTTTTCTTTTTAAGGCTAAAGGGCTTATTTTCTTTATTCCTATTTTGAAGGTGCTGTCCCTTCATTACAATGCATCGCCAGATATTTAGCTTGAGATTATAGCTTTTCTATGTTTTTAACTAGAAAATTGGCGATGTTTTCCACGTGTAGGCCACGAAACAACAATCGTCATTCGCTTGTTTCTTGGTCTAAGGACGACCATTAAAAGGATAACGTCACGACTTGGTGCAATCAACATCAATCGATTTACAACTCCGTTGTTTTTTATTATTCGACCTGTGAATCAGCTAATGAATGTCTTTATTCGATGATATAATCATAGTTCTTAACGAGTAAATAAAGTAATTGTGGTTCCTGAAGAACAATATAAGTTCATTACGTACTGGGTATATCCGGGAATTAAAGTTGTATTAGAGCAATAAAAAGGGTCCTTGAAGACAGTAGATTTAAAATGACAGAGTTCAATGTTAATAACACTTTCTTATCTCTACCAGGCTTGCCCATTTTACGCAAAGGAGAATAATGTTTACTGCTTTACAAACGATCAGTGTTGGGGGTTTGTGGAGTCTTTGTTGTGCTCTAGCTTATCTATTGACTAAGAGATAATAGTTTTACTCAAAAGTGTCGAGGTTTTCCTTGTATTCTCTCATATCACGCTCATCTTTCTTGCATCTGCTACTTTCCTGCTATTCTAATGAGTTAGTGTAAGTTGAATTAGCTTTCAGTTTTTAGTTTACATTTGTTTTCTACTTTTAGGCAAATTTCATTTATTCATATATTTATTGATATTTACAACTGTATTAAATAATATATCCAGTAAATTAGCTGTGAGATAAAACACATAAAAAAGACCTAAACTAGGTCTCGAGACGCCTCGGAGGATTGTCAGGAATGGAAGAGGAAGCTAGGATTGAAACTAATAGGTCAGGGTGGGAGTGGAGTTTGTCATGAAAGGATTGATACCTGGTTCGGGCCAAATCAGCTACATAAGGAATATTAAGGTCTTTATGTATGAGCTTGTTCCTGATGAAGTAAGGAGCGTTGAGGATTTTTCGAAGGATTTTGGATTGTAAGGATTGAAGACGGGAAGAATTTGATAGTTTAGTGGAGCCCCAAAGCTCAACCCCCGTAAGTCCAGATAGGTCTTATGATGGTCATGTAGATGAGTATTTTGTAGTTAAGTGGAAGGTTAGAGCGTCTGCCAAGTAAGTGTTGAAGTAACCGTTAGGCAAATTAAATTAAATATTCAACTTCTGTTCCTCATAGTTTTCTGCATAAGGATAATGTCCGACAGGAATTTTTTGCTTTGATTTACCTTTATAGGGATACGATACGATACGATTTATAGGGAGGGAAAGTATTGTTCGTTCAGATCTGGTTACTGCAGTTAAAAACTATCAAGTCGCGATAAACTGTTATGTTATAATTGTTTTTTTTTATGTCATGAATCAGCAAATGGATATCTGGTATTAACTGATATTACATACCTAAAATAGGTATAATTCTGCAATGTTACTATAACTTTTTTACTTAAAAACATTATAGAATTGGCACCTTACGAGTGTTTGAACTCGTTAAATCTATGTACCATTATACTTTATTTAATATCGGCTACGTTTTTTTTTTTTTGTAGAAAAGTCTGTTAGAGCTCTATTATCGACCAAATTTATACAAACATTAATTAATTCCATTTGAAATTAATTGGACCAACATTTACGGATAAGATCAGAGAACATCTCGCGGCGAACATAGACAATTTTATGGACACATAAGCAGACTCCCACAGACTAGACACACCAAAAGAATCCTCAGATACATCCAGAGACTCAAGACCACTATACCATTGATGACACATTTCAAAATTGATCTGAAAAGAGCTCAGATTGATTCCGCGGACGTAATAGACATAGGCGTCAATAGACACTAAGTGTACAAGTGGGAAGTGATAGACAACAGCACCTAGAGCCCAAAGGCCAAAGTGGACTGAAGAAAGGAAGAGAGCCTTCAGTGAACAATTGAAGGAGTAATGGAAAAGAGTAATGGAATAACAAGTAGTCATAATTCTTTCGCATGGTCTGATAGAACATCTGATATTGGTCGGAACGTGTGTAATAATATATATATATATATATATATATATATTATATATATATATATATATATATATATATATATATATAGTTGTTAGTTCTCGACTGTTGATCAAGTTATCTAAGGGTCTTGAGGTTCAGTCAATAAATAAGCAATGTTATTTAGGCTATTTTTCGAAAATTTATTGATCATATTTATGTCCTTACAGTTGGAAAACAAAACAAAAACAATGTTAAAATTTGTATACAGTAATTAATAGATGATGTTATTGTTTGATAGACATAACATTTTTGAATAAGTTTAAGAATGCATCGAATTCACAATTAATAAATATACAGTAGTTAAATAGAAAACTCAATTAGAAGCGTAGCCGGGGAAGTAACATATAGCCTGACACAATTTTTTGACTGAACCCCAAGACCTGTAGATAACTTATGAAAGTAGAAGAAAAAAAACTTTATTCTGGGACTAAGTCCCCTAAGAATGACATGGAAGTTGAATTAATAAAATATTTACATCTGGCCAAGATACAAAATTAATGCGAAAAAAACACAAAAAATAAAATAGATTTAAAATAAATCAAAAGAAAAAAAGAGAATAATGCTAAGAAATAAATACATTTGGTGGTAATATAATTAAATAGTATTAAAAGCTTTTGATTAAACTAAATACAATTATTATTGTCAAATAGCGTCATTATGGGAAGTGAGAAGATACTGAAACAGAAAGTGGTGAGAGAGGCTGGTCGACGGATGTTTGATGGGAGAGAATTCCAAAAATTGGTGGAACGGGCTAGAGATAAAAGTTCATGTTTTAGTTCTGTAGGAAGGGATACAAAGGTAATATTCCAGACTCATTATTATTTCCAGCACAACGCTTTGTAATATTTTTTCTGGTCTGTCTATACTAAAAAGGGGGGGGGGAGGCTAAAAATAGCTTTAAAGAGTTGAAGAATACACACAATACGTATAGTTAATTTCTTGGTTTAGGAAGAAATGCAGTGTTTATTTGGCAACAACCTCGAATTTGCATACCTGAGTTGGAGCATAATGAACATTGCCAATTATTTACTTTGACTAAGAATAGCCTGTTGGCAATCTTATTGAAACCATGGAGTACAGTTTTAAAAAAGTAAATTAATACTTCATTAAACAAAAATAAAACTTGTGTATACTTAATAATATGAATTGATTAGTTTTATTTAAATAAGTTATGCAAAATAAAATCCAAGCAACTGGAGCATAAAATGCTACGAAGTAGAGGTGAAATTGTGAATGAAACAGATTCATGAGACTAATTAACATAAAAATAAATCATATTTAAAAAAATATTTTCTGATCCAAACCTGTGGTTTTAACGATTTGACTAATTCTTTAAGCTTTTGAATGGAGCTAATTGGTAGCAAATTAGCTTGATAATTAAGTTGGTATCAGTGAAGTACTTTTTGGAGATATCAGTTAGTTTCCACCATTATTTATTTTGATATTATCATCATTTTTATTTTAGTGAAATTACGTCCTTTTTGCTGGATTTATATTACTTATTTTTTTATTTTTACTTAGATATATATAAAATATATAATAGAGGAGTATTACAGTCACAAACATTTCAGAATATAACGTTTTGACATTATAACATGTTTAGGGTCTCCTGAGTTCCAAAAACCATTTTTATTTTTTTTTTAAATGGTCTGTTTCTGAGGTAAGTATAGATTAAAAAAAAATGTACGAAACTAAAAGTAAATATTTTTTCAGGCATGTGTCTGGTATGTTACAGCACATACAAAGAATAGGCCATTTTACATGATGCATTTTACTATTTTCTTAAAATCATTGGACCTATGATTTTGATGTTTGTTTATTTATTTAACGTCACTTTATGGTACTATGGCTAATCGGATGATGCTACAGTGGGAATCCTAAATTATGCCTATCCAGATTTAATTAGGATAGGGATCTTTAACGAGTACCTGACATCGCACAGCCTCGGAACCACCTTTTAACGTCCCCTCCGAAGGACGGCATAACTAAGGATTTGTTACTCCCATTAAAAAATCCAAGGACCACCTGCGGGTTCGAACCCGTGACCTTTGGCATAGGAGGCTGTTATTCTAGTCACCCCCTATGATTTTGATTTTACTTAATAAAAAACTTAAATATTTAAAATGATGGAGTTTTGTTGACCGTAGAGAAATTTTGTTAGAAAATTTGTTTACCTACTAGATTACTGTTTATTTATCATTTCCTTCGACAGCTCCTTATCGTCATTCGTTATTACCTTATCATCATTCATCATTTATTATCGTCATCCGTTATTACTTAAAATCTTTTAATCTTTACCTCGTCACTATTTCTTACAATTTTATCAAATACTCATAAGTAATAACTCAAGTACTCTCAAGTAATGACTTTTGGCTATTTTTTAACAATCGAATCAGTAAACATAACTTAGCTTCTTGGAATTTTCCTAACGGACATTCTAGTTCTCATATTTTCCGTTCCACGCAATGAGCGTTTTTTAAACTGAGAAACATCACTTCGTAGGCAAAGCTTGCACGTCATGTAAGTATTTTTTCTTATTTATAAGGGTCTTTTTTCATCGCCCATTTCTTTCTCCCCCTTTCCATACCCATATATTTCTCCGTTACATATCCTGACATATAATTATTAGTTTAATATTACATTATTTTAAAATTTAAATTATTATTTTTTATTCATACTGTTTCTCTTTTGTAATGACTATATTTTTTTATATATTACCTATACTCTTAACTATGTTTTTAATATATTACCGTCATATATCAACTCATAATTGTTAATATTTAAAATTTTAATTGTTCACATATTTTTCCTTTATCATTTTTTTTTTTCATTTACTGAGTCTCTATTTATATATTCTCATTACAATATTATCATCTCAATTATGTCTACTTCCATACTTTATAACTATCATCTTAATTTTGTTTATTTCCATACTTTATAACTGTCACCTTATTTCCATACTTTATAATTGTCATCTTATTATCATTTTACATTTAATATTATTTATGTTCCCATAATTTATTACTGTCATATTATTATTATATACCTAACGCATTATTAAGTCTAATTACATTGGTTGTTATCTTGTTTCTTTTAGCCCTGATGAAGGCCCACATTGTAGGCCGAAACGTCGGCACATAATAAAAATAACTCTTATTTTTAATTGTGTGGTTTTAATTTATGACCGCACCCCCAACCATCTTCCTCATCTAACTTAAATATTTAAAAATTAAATGAGCTTCATTTTCAAGTATAGTTTATTGAAATAGCTAATATGGCTGAAATCACAAATTTTCGAAATTGCGGCTCTTATACTAATCACCGAATCTGGTTGATAGTAGTAAATATAAATAATCAAAAACTTTTATAGTAATTAATAAATATAGAATAAGAAATATTTTTCAAGGTTATTATTTATTATTATTATTTTTTTTTTTTTTTGGAAATTAGATTAGTAATATTAATGTATAATATAATTTTGTAAAGCTAATTTTTTCCCTGGCTCATCCAAAGCTCGAACTTTTATAGCTTCCTAAACTTTGGTTTGCGGGTTCTTATATCAATGGTATCCTTGGCCAGCAGCTATTTCAGCTCCTGTTATTACTTTCATATTTCTAAAATATTTCCGTATTATATTATAAAACAGACGATGACATTTTCCAAATTTAATATTATTTATTTACCTTTAAATATATTTTAATTCACTTGTTTTATTTTCCTCATATTATATCCCAAATATGCCTTATATTCGAGCCCTCAGGTGTGGTCCAGGGCTCAAGCATCTCTCCTATTCTTTTCAATTGTTATATCAATGACCTTCCCAATTCTATCCATCATCGTTCCCCCCATCTACACTCTGACGATTTCCAGATCTATTTATCCTTCTCTCCCTCCGAATCACTAGTAGCATTTGCAAATATTCAAGAAAACCTCGATAGAATGTGTGCCTGGGCAAACCTTAATAAACTGATGCTAAATTCTGTGAAAACTCAGGCCATTCTAATTGGTTGCAATTCCCTCCTCAGATCCAATATCACATTTCCAAGTCTCACCCTTAATGATCACCCTATTACCTTCACCTCCTCAGTCAAAAACCTGGGTATTACCATTGACCAAACCCTTTCCTCGAAACCCATATTGCCCAAATTTCCCGAAGAACAATAAGTACCCTCAAATATTTCCATCGCTTCCGCAATCTTCTTCCACTATCCATCCGTAATCTCCTTGTATCCGCACTTATTTTCCCCCAATTTGACTATTGCTGTTTAGTATATGGTGGCCTCCCGACGGTGCTTGAGGACAGGCTGAAACGAATCATGAACATATTTTTAATATTTGTCCTCAGTACTCCGAAGAGGTCTCATGTAACCCCACTTGAAGTGGCTCCTTCCCTCAATCCGCAGACAATATTTCCTAGGATCATACCTTTACCAAATCATTAACTCCCAACACCCTCCATACATTTACA